>JAZDUH010000150.1:3190000-3790000 GCA_036419115.1 Scarus forsteni
TAGCCTGTCTTAGTTTAAAGCCCACTCACCACGGCAAGGTGCAGGCCAAGAGTGGGAACACAAGACCAAAGGCAAACAACACAAACCCTGACGAGACCAACAAATAACAAATAACAAGCATTTTTAGAATAAAGACAAAGAGCCACAATTTGATTGTCCTTTATTCAAAATAGATAACAACCTGAACTTTTTTTGTTCTGCCTAAAACAGTGACATTTTTTTGTGAAGAATAATTAAAATAATGACAATAACAGACATTTTTTAGATTAAGGACACAGAGCCACAATTTGATTGTACTTTATTCAAAAAAGATAACAACCTGAACTTCTGAATAAAATACAAACTTTTTTTTGGTCTACCTTAAACATTGGCAGTTTTTTGTGAGAATAATTAATAACGTGAACACAACTTTTTAAAGTAAGACTCAAAAAAACAAACTATTTTTTTTTACATTTTATTATATTATGTCTTTATTTATTTTCTTACATTTTTTATATTGTTAATTTTTTTTAGATAATAAGATACAACAAATACAACCCTAACCCTATAACATTTTCTATGAAATATAACAGTTACAGATAACATTCTATATTACAAATTCTAACATAAACAGAACAGGCTTTCATTTAACATATGTATTTAACCACTTAGAAATGAACGTCTTAACTGAAGTTATCACAAATGAACAAATCAAACAAAATTAACCATTTACATGAGTGTGTGTGGCTTAGAGGTCTTAGAAAATTTACTCCTAATGTCATTAATGATAATTATGTCCAAGTAAAGACTTGTGCTCCGTAGTGCAAGCTCCAAGTTTTACTATGAACATGCTATTTTATTTTCTATAGAAATAATAAATGAATTTAGTCCAAGTAAAGACTTGTGCTCCGTAGTGCAAGCTCCAAGTTTTACTATGAACATGCTATTTTATTTTCTATAGAAATAATAAATGAATTTAGTCCAAGTAAAGACTTGTGCTCCGTAGTGCAAGCTCCAAGTTTTACTATGAACATGCTATTTTATTTTCTATAGAAATTATAAATGAATTTAGTCCAAGTAAAGACTTGTGCTCCGTAGTGCAAGCTCTAAGTTTTACTATGAACATAGTATTTCTAGCTTAAAGCAGGAAGTCAAATCACACCTAAATTTGAAATTATAAATTTGGGAGTGGAGCATTGTCAAAGTAGTTTGACACCACTGAGGACAAAGGATTGCTCAAACAAAACACACACACACACACATATGCACAAATAACACATATACATAAATATACAAATATCACACTCACATATATATATATATACATATACAACATCATACATGTACAGTATATACTGTACATATACAAATAAACATATATAGAGATGTACAAGTAACATACATATATATATATATATATATATATAAATACACAAAAATATATACACACACACACGTATATATATATATATATATATATATATATATATATATATATATATATATACACATCCACAGACAGGCACTTACACCGCAATCCTAATTCTTGGACACTACTGATGATGAAAATGGACCAGTTTGGTATATTTATGTCTGACAAAATCTTTCTTGAGTTTTTCAGACTCTCGTTTTGCCAAATGGTGCAGTCGAATGGTGCAGTAAATGGAGGATGCCATTTTCACCAAGTAGTGCACATGATTGTCATCCACAGTGGTTTCAAACATGTGGTTGTGCAGCCCAGGGAACAGAGTTTTGTCAGCACTGTAGCTTAGCACTTCTTTGTTAACAGCTGATGCTAAGCCATGTCCCTGGGGAAGCCTGCCAGAAGTTGTTCTCAATATTCTTTGAAAACAACGCTCTGACTCTGTGCAGACAGCAATAATGCCGGCTGATGGCTTCTGCAAACCACCTCGACTCTTCAAGAGAAGAAAGGGATGGGTGGCAGAGTCGGTGGTGGTTAGAGCATCATTGCAAGGAATACATTGGTGTTTTTCCTTGATTTTTTCACCACAAAGCCTGCAATGTAGCTGATCGCAGCCTCTTTATATTCAGAGACTGTTTCAGCATTGGGGCAGAGTGGGTAGTCATGATCAGACTGGGGTTGTTCAACAGGTTTGAGGTCAAACCTACGCATGATGTTAACTGATGCAGGTGTTACCCCCAAGATGTTTGTGTCATCCATAAGAAGACAATTTCCTGTTCCAGTCCTGACCTGATGCTTCACCAGAAGACGCTTGTAGGCAGCTGTGAATTGTGTTGAAGTGGGGTTGTTGTTGAATCCACCACGTGCTCTGATAGAGGAGAAGAAAAGCTCCAGGTGATCTTGACTGAGCTTATATGTCAGGAGATAGCGACAGGGGGCATTTGGCTTTTCCACCAGGTCTTTGAAGATGTTCAACACACTTCTTGAACTGGCGATAAAGCCAATGATGCATGTCCGTCGCTTTCCTGAATGGACGGGTGCTCCTTTGTCATCCTTGAGGTCCAGTAGCAGCCTTTCCGCTTTTTGCAGGATTTCTTCTGCACGTTGTTTGTTTGATGTCCTCATTGGGGCTTTGTATCCCTTACCCAGAGGGTTCCTGCTGTTGAGAACATCGAAGGCAGCATCAATGGTTCTCAAGAAGTCCACTGTCTCCTCACAGCCTCTGAACTGCGGCAAATGCAGGTGTTTGTTGCAGTACTCCAGAGCATCAGCCACACTGCTGCTGAAAACTTGAGTTGCAAGTTTTACCTTCATCTTCTGTCTCTCCCACCGAATATGTGCCATCTTCAGCTTGTTCCCGAGCCTCAGTCCCTCAGCCTCCTGAAGTTTGTTTAACTCCACAATATATCGCCACTTAATTTTTCCTTTGTCTGTTTGTAGTGAAGCTGCTTCAGCCAATGTGTTCCTGAGCAGCTTCATCATGTGGCACACATCCAAAACCACATGGACAACTTGTGAGGCATCAGCTGGATTGGGAAAGGAGGGTCGCATTGATTTAATATCTAAATCAGTGCCTAGTGCTTTCAGCATGGCGAAATGGCAAGATGGTCCATCACATGTCAAAGACACTGTACGAACTCCAGCACTGTGGAGACGTTGGAGGCATTCACTGATGATGTTTGCACGCTCCTCACCAGTCAGCGCATCAATAAAGAAATATGCCACAGGGATTTTCCAGGATTCATTCACAGCAACAGCCATTAAAACCAATGCATCTCTTGCTGGTGGCAAGCTGTCATCAACAGTGCCACAGCCAAAATCTACATATCCATGGAATTTCCCTGCAGAATATTCAACATGTTTTCTGATGGCCATTTCATCCATCATCAAAGCACAAATTGTTTCTTTGCCCTCCTTTTTCCTGTCCTGTGCATGTGCCTGTATTGCACAAAATGATGCTTTTGTGAATCCTGGGTCTGCAGAGTTGTTGCTGTACCAGGTCCGGATGGTGTCTGGATGGGGCAAAGCTAGATCAAAACATTCACGCACATAGGCATAAGCTTTGGCAGAATAGAAGTGCAGAGTCATTGCAAATGATCGCAATTCCTCTGACACTTTGGACTTTTTACCATGCTCCACTCTGGTGAGAATGTCTTTCAGTGGCACGCCACTGAAGGAATTCTCCAACATCTCTGCACATCCAGAAGAAATCAGGCTCTTCTTCTTGAGTACAATGATGACCTCTGCAAGGGAATCTACTCTTTGCATAAGTCGTTTTGACTTTTCCTTTTCCAATTTCAATTTTTTACGACAGCTCTCTAATTTGTCTTCCACTAAAAACAATTTAGTCTCTAATTGGCGTTTTAATGATTTGGGGGATTCCCTCACAACGTAGTTGTGCTCTGTGGTTTTTGATGCCACTGACACACTTTTTATCTCTGTGTCAGTGGCATCAGTGTGTTCTTGTGTTTCATTTGTGACAGTGTAATTGTGATGCAGAACATCAGACACAATATGGCTGTCATATTGATCCTGTATCACAGGAACACTGTCCTTTTCCAAGACCTCTGCCACATTTTGTGTTTGTGTGTGTTTTGTGGAGTATGAATGGTCATGTATGTGTGTTTCTGTGTTTTTGAAAGTGTCTGTGTGTAAAGCACTCACCTGTTTCTGGGTGGACAAGAACTTACCTTCACCTGTGTAATCAAAAATCGTGGGGATGGCAGTTGAAGTAAGGCACTTCCTCCCACCATTTAAGGCGAAGCAGTCCTCCTCAAAGTGCAGTGCGCACAGCCTGGAGTTGGCATTTGGAGTCCAGGCCTTCCGCTTCACATTGTTGACCCAGTGATGCAGCCTCTTGGTGTCACCCAAAGGGAAGCTGTCAAACCAGAAGATACAGCCTGTTGAACCCAAACACCTGTGGTGGCTTTGTTATCAGTCTTTTCCATTGTCCTTTCTGTCCTATCTGTTTTTATCACTCATACTGCTGTGTTGATCTTCCTTTTGATGATTTTCATGCCAGTAAGAGTTTTTTCTCCATAAGTTAAATTAAATAAATCTTGTGTTCATTTAACCATATTCTGCTCCTTGCCTTCATTTAGGCTCAGTTCCACCACATGAAGTTTCCTAATAAAGAAGCCATGAGCTTGGCACTGTCCTCTATTGTCCTATTGACATCAACAGCCCCCCCAAAAAACCTTCACACAATCCTTTGTTCCTTTTCAGGATTTACTTAAAAAAATATAAAGCATGACACAGCAATAATTCAATATGAGGAAACAAAAAAGCCAAAGCAAAATACAAAAAACTGTGTGGCTCAACTCCATAATAACCTGACCAACCAACTGACAGGTTAATCACACACAGTACCTCTCTGTGTCATTGTGATTTTTTAACCCTGTAAATACCCATACATTTTTATTAAAATGAATCAGACACTAAACTATCAATTCAAAGACATCCTAATATTACCATGAATTTTCCACATGTTAATTTGACTCATGTAAATACTCCTTTTTTATATATACTATAGTAGAGCTGTGCGATATGGCTTTTTTTTCATTATCTTGATATTTTTAGCCATATCATGATATACATGTTATAAAACCAGAATGGTTATACTCGATTTTTTTTCTCTGATGTAATTGAGGTTTACTCCAAAACATTATAGCATAACATTCCTGTTAGTTTTTATTGTTGTTGTTGTTCTCATGCAAACTAAAAAAGAATAATTCATTTTAAAGTCATGTGCCAAATATCACACGGGCACTGTTATTGACAGAGGTCACTCTGTACATCATCAAAATGTATAAAACACATTGAACAGAATAAGTGTTGCTAACTGCTTTTTGATTGCTTTAACTTATGTTTATGTTCTTATCTATTAACATGTATTTCTATGTTACCACTGCTCTCCTATGTATAAGAGCAACTGAAAGAATGGAATTTCCACCTTTGGAATAAATAAACTATTTCTGATTCTGACCAAAAGTAATCACTTTTCCACTGAAGTTGACAGTTCTGCAAATAATAACGTGTTAACAGATTTAAGTGCATCTCTCTGTGCAAGTTTCATCAATTCTGTAAACAGAGACGTGTGGACGCGAAGTGGCGGCTGCCCTCCACTCTGACTGCAGACTGACCGCCTCAGAGTGCTCTGAGACGGGGGAGGGTTCACCGTAGCACCGCTGATCGATCGGAACAGAAACTGCAGAACGACATGTGCTTTCAAAAGTCTCTAAAGTGCCAAGAAGTCACCAATGAAACCCTAAAAAGTATCCAGATTTGTTGCAACTCACTTTTGACAAAACAGTCGCTAAGAGATTTTGAAAGTCGTCAGATTTAACAAAAAATTCGCTCTGTTAGCCCAT
Organism: Scarus forsteni; assembly: GCA_036419115.1. NCBI lineage: Eukaryota > Metazoa > Chordata > Actinopteri > Labriformes > Labridae > Scarus > Scarus forsteni. Next base: position 3,195,773 of record JAZDUH010000150.1, read on the forward strand.
GGATGTATGATAAGACCTTATAATACATCCATGGGTTAGCCATGCTGGAGTGGGTGCAGAGGAGGAGCGGTTATCGGGTCAGAGAGCGAGGGAGGCGGAGAAGAGAGCCTGAGACAGGGACAGGAATAGCTGCAAACTGCCTTCTCATAGGAAGACATGAATTACTATTTCAATGCAAAATCGAATATATCGATATAAACGATTATTTTCCCATCTTATATCTCATACAGAAATATATTGACATAAATGAAAATATCTAGATATTTCCATGACCCATTTTCTCCAGTTTATCACTGTGATCACCATCATCACCCCAGCAATCATGCTAGCCAGCATTTGTCTGACAGTTACAGACAAGGGTGTGTTATGAGGGCAAATAAAATTAAAATCTTGATTCATAAATGTCTTTAAAATATGTTTGTTTGACACTATCTTACCGAAACAACTGTTGGCCTTCGCCATCGGTTCGGTTAATGCAGTTGATGGCAGCACAGGACGGCATTTTGTCACAGTGAAGGTCAGTCACGGGTCCACAGGTCCAGAAGTTCAGCAAAAAAGAACAATGTCCAGTTTGTGCATTCTTTAAATTTTGATTTTGCTGTCAATCATCCGGCCCCTCCCCCACTGTCAATACTGTAGCTGCAGCCTATAACTGTATTTTGGAGGGAATCATGAGAGGTATGCTTTTCATTTTACATTTGAGACAATTTCTATATTATAATGTCAAAATCATTCAAGTTTTAACTCTGTTTCAATTTAACATTTCTCAGCACAACTGTACCTGAGCCATGGCCTTATTATACATCTGAACTTATTGATATTATATGATCTTATTGACATATAATCTGAGGCTACATGGTGTTGAAGTTGTTAGCTAGCTACATAAATTTCAGAAGTAAGCAAACCTAAAACGAATATGGAAACTTTTATTGTTATCTTTCAGTGTGAATCAAGAAAAATGGAACCACAGACAACAGAATATCCCAGTAAGTTATACAGATCTGAGCAGCATAAAACATTTTTTCGGGTAATTGTTTTAATATTCTCTGAAAGGCTGCAAACAATGCTTCCACAGAAAAAACTATATGGATTGTCGGGGACAGTTATGTCCGAAGGGCAGCAGAGAGAGCCAGAAGCACCATAGGAGGAAACCTCGGCCTGGATGCCTCCGTTCGGTGGTTCGGCTGGGGTGGCCTGAGGTGGGACCGGCTGCTCCCCTTCTGTGACCAGGCCCTCAGGGGAAGAAGAGCCCCCGATTTCATTGTCATTGCCTGTGGGGGCAATGACATGGGGAAACGAAGGAGCGTGGATCTGGTGGAGAGGATGAAGCAAGATCTGCAGTCCCTCCACCAGAGGTTCCCTGATCTGGTCCTGGTCTGGTCAGACATCACCGAAAGGCGGCGGTGGGTGTCGGCCAGGCCAGGACGGATTAACAAAGCACGAAAATGGGTGAACAGTGTGATGAACACGTTTGTTCACGGTTTGGGGGGTCTTGTTGTAAGTCACCCTCACATTAGATTTGACAGCCCTGGTCTATACCTGCGCGACGAAGTTCATCTTTCCACTTTGGGAAATGATTTTTTTTTTTTAAATATGTCTGAGGTCCTTAAAAATCCCTATCAGGTGCAGTCTTAGTTATCATTATTGTCGTTTTATTTGATGTTGTTGTTGTTTAGACCACCTGATAGTGATTTTTAGTGGTTTGTTTTTTATGCATTTGGCGGAGCAATAGACCAGGGAAGGTGAGGGTGACTTTTTGTGTCTTTTCTGTTGTATTTGTTTATTTTATATATCTTGTATATTTTTGTTTATTTTTGTTCACATTAGTTCACTTTTAGTTCAGTTGTTTCATCACACTGTTCACCCAAACGCTGTGTTTTTAACACTTTAAGGTCCAAGACCAAAGATTATAGCCGGGAAATTCTAATTTTTTAGGAGCTGAAATGTTTGTCTCACTTTCTGCTAAAATCCATAAAAATCGAAATGTCCATAAAATTCAACATATAGATTTTTCTTATCTAATTTGATGCATCAGGAGTTTTTGGCAACTGATAATCCATTTGAGGACATTTTTTATCATTTATCTGATTGTATTCAGATGTTTTTTTTTTTTTTTGTAATTTGTTGATCATATTGAGTAGATAGAGGCATTATAAAAGTATGTATCAAATATGATACAATTGGTGTTATAGGGTTAATAAAGTTCATTTTATTACAATTTTAGTATTTTCATTTGTTTATTTGTATAAATGATATTCCTGAAACATCACTATCATTGAGAGTTTTATTAAAATGCACTGTTGTCGACATATTTTCAAAGTGTTTTCATGACAGTGACAGTGTTTCAATAGTCTACAAAACCATTTGAATCCCAGACAGAAAAATAGACACCAGGACAATATGGCCTTGTAATAAAAACACAACTACATAAATATAATTTTGACCCATGTACAGTATTTATTAGAACATGGTCATTAGCTTAAACCTTGAGGCACCTAAAAAATAATATATAACGCTTAAAATCTTTTCAACAACTCATGACCCAAAAATGAACATAGATTTTTTTTATTATTATTTCTTGATTTTTGTTTTAATGCTCTTTTTTTGTAACAAAACCCCCTGTTTTTTCAATGGGGAAAACCAAAGAATATTTAACAAAAAAATGTTTTCAATTGGAGTATTTGGGGTGAGGTTAATACAGCCTTAACGAGGTCAGTAACTTCTAACTAAATTGATTTTGAAGCATTATTTGTTTTAGAAACAATTAGAGTTCATTCAAGAATTTAACATTAAAGTCCCTCCTCTCATAAAAAAGTGTAACAGAAATGTTAAATAATTTTTTCTAATTTCACTGCTTTAAATCTTTGCAATAACTCATGACCTAATCATAGATATAAAAATATTATTTTAATGTAATATATTTTTTTAAGAACTTTTTCTTTAAAAACTCGAGTTTTTCAATAAGTAAAGAACGTAAACTATGTATATTTTTTTGAAAAATTAGCCACAAAGTGGGGTATTTGAGGTAATGGGTATAACAGCCTTGACTTTGTTAATGATTACTGACAGATTTGATTTTGAAGTATTACCTTTTTTGAATCAATTTCGTTTTATTCAAGAAATTAACAGTAAAACCACTTGTGTACCAATTGGACTGCTCACAAGTTTAATAAAAATCATGAATCTTAATGTTTTTTTTTACTTTCAACGCTTACAATCTTTTCAACAACTTCCTCCCTATTTAGCATATATATATATATATATATATATGTATATATGTATATATATATATATATATATATACATATATGAATATATATATATATATATATATATATATATATATATATATATATATATATATATATATATATATATATATATATATATATATATATATATATATATGTATATATGTATATATATATATATATATATATACATATATGTATATATATACACACATAGGCTATGGTGTAAACAAAGATTCCGACAAAACGAAAAGGAGCAGAGCATTTTAAGAGAAGCCAGTCATAATCTTCATTCCCAGGTTCAATCCATAGTTCATACAAAGACTATCCGATTGCCTAAAAAAATAAAAATAAAACCAATTGTTAAAACCATTGTTAAGAACTGTATGACATTTACAACGAAAGGCTGCCTCATTAATATGTCCATGAAAAAGGGTCATATCTTTGAATCATCGTAGAAACTTGATCTGATAAGCAGTCATCTCTCACATATGGGATTAATTAAATGAACAAATTACACTGATTTATTTGGCCGATGGACTGCCAAAGTCCACGGGATTACACACAATATATGTGTGTGTAATCCCACGATTTTAGAATAAAGTCAGCAAAGGAAAGCCATTCAATAAAAATCACTCGTCTTAAACTCTTATTATAAAGACGTATTACGTATATAATGTTATTATATCACATCGTAGTCGGATCATGTGCCCTAAAAGTAATCATTTGAGTTTGTACACCTCTCATACTGTGAATTTCATCCGCGGTGGACTTTTGTCGTGGCCGCGCGTCACTTCATTAAGACCGCGCTTCGCTCGTTCCCATTGGCGTGAAGCATTATGGGAGATGACGCGAAGGATCATGGGAGATGACTCTACTGCGCCTGCTCTATGGGCCCAATGATCAGGAAGTAAACCCGGAAGCCAGAAACTTTTTCGCCGTATGCGCTGGGTGAGCAACTCCCATAGAAATGAACGGGCGCCATGTTTCCGTCCGGCATCCAGTTAAAATAATACATCCATGGGTGTGAGTCTACGAGCACTGGTGTCCATTACAATGTGCTGAGTCGGACGCGATCTTTAGCCCGCCTTCTACACCCGTAAATTTTCACATTCACACATACATAGATGGGGTTGAAGGAATGAAAAAAAAAAAAAAAAAAAAAAAAAAAGCGGGAGCAGTGTTTGTCAGCGCGCCAGAGTAACATGCCTTGCTATTTTTAATCACTGCACCAAGCTACAAACTCCATACTTAGGCTTTTCACTAAAATAATTCGCAAAGTAAACATTTAATCAAAAGATGACGGGCAGATGATGTCTGAACGGGATATACTCGCCTACCAGTTAGCTTCTAGCATCCAAGCTAAACACTAATGCTCGAAAAAACAAGTTATCCTCCACATGACAAGAATTTAAATAAAGATAGCGTTTGGTCAAACGATTAAAGATAGGTTTTATTATCTAAAAGGCAAAATTAAATCCATTCTCTGGGACTTACCAATTTGTCTCAGAATTACGAAGCGGTATCGTCTCAGCAAGGTCCGTTTGAATTTCAAATCCCGTGAAACATCGCGGGTCTCGCGAGTTCTTTGACCTTTCGCAAAACTCCGCCCCTAACGGTCACTGTCCAATCACACGTCCCAGCAACCGTTGCTATGTAAGCGTAGTCTGACCATCCATAAGTCCGACAAGCCTCAAAATCACGTAAACAAACCGGGCACTCTGGAAGATAATTAGCAAATTGTGAAGTTGTTTACAGCTGCTGAAAGACGTAAAAGAGCTACGCTATAATAGTCTTAAATATACTTTTTATACATTTATGAATGAAAGCAGCGCCTACAGCCCTCCTTGTCTCTTCTTCTTCTATGGAAAAACACGACCGCATTGCATTGTGGTATACGGGAGTACAATAGCTGATAGAGGGACCTCCACACTGTTCTATCCACTGCAGACTCGCTCCTCCTGTGTTTTCTTCTTTGAAAATGGAAAGAAGATGACTCCCCCATATTCTTGGGGTACAGACTGCCTGACTCACAAACATTATGTACACATCACTTCACCATATTGCTTAGCTGTGTTCGAAATCGGCCCCTATCACGGATAAAGTGCACTACGTCCCTCGCTCATTCCCCCCGGCACCTGTAAATTTATTTACCAACGAGGAGGATGTGGACACAGACATATATATTCCAACAATAACAGTCGAAGAGAACTCACCCGGCAGTGCAGGAACATCTACACTAGGCTGTGATCGCTGAATTTGAGGAAGAGGTCATGATCCGGTGTGCTTTACCGCTGTAGTCGTAGCGTCACCTTCGCTTTCTTTACTTTAATATATCCCTCCACTGCATACTGTAACTCCTTTTGCCTTTATCTTGGAGATATTGTGAAGAAATTGCTCCAAAAGAGTCACTGACGCGCGCTGAGATGTCTTTCTCCGCCATAAAACTTCATCAGCTGCATGTAGCTTGTCGGACCTAGCAACAGTAACTAAGGGAGGCGGGGTTTCAGGTAGGGGAAGACGATGGGAAGGGATCATTTTCTGTTACAAGTACTTATTCTAACAAAACTATTATTCATGTACACCTGACCACTGCTAAAGCAGTAAATATCTCATCACGTCCCTCCTCACTCAGCTAATTAGCCGCTTGACTTGTCGATTAAACAGTACTCCCAGTGGTGTACTGGGTAAGTGAGGGGATTTTTACTCAGTAGACAGGCGTACAGTACTCTGCTACGGCGAAGTTTCATAGTGCTCATTTTCCCTTGTTTTATTTCCAATAATAGAATGCTACTTTTACTAAATAAAGGGTTTAATAAGATTATGCTTTAAATATTTGTTTATGTTTTTAATGAGGGGATGGTCTGTCTTTTTTATTAAATCACTTAGGGAGGGGCATTTATTTTTGTTTTTAACCCTGATATATATCTCAAGAAAATTTCACGAGAAGGATCTCTAGGCCCAGTACTTTCAGTTAAGGGCCCATAAAATAATCCATAAATTAAAAGTTGATTTTTTTTCTTTTTGGCTGTCATCTCATGCCTTCTGCCCTAACCAGGTATAGGAAAAATCGTTCAGTTTCAACATTTTAACCCTAAATTGCAGAGTGTGTGTGCGTGTGTTGCGTCGGCTGGAGATCGATGAATGAAGAGTGACAGGAAGAGTGGGTGTGTGTGTTTCCGAGGTGCGAGAGGCCCGAGAAGAGCTGCTGTGTCCGCCGTGGAAGGGAAGGGGCCAAATAAAATCACCTTTGTTTTGTCTTTGTTGAGCTGAAGGCAGTTGAGGGCCACAGCTTGATTTAGCCCTCCTATAGAAGAGCCTTAAAAGTAAGGCCAAAATTCAAAGGGTCGCCAGCTCACTTAAATAGCGTTTTGGGAGGCCCTGAGGCCTAGAAATGACGCAGATACAAATGGACAACAGAATCCGAAACTTTACCTCTAGGTAGGTTTTACTAACAATAATAATTAGAATGATCATAATTATAATGTTTTTATGATATAAATACCACATATTGAAATCATGTCAAATCAACATAGGCAAATTCAACATTGAAAATGCAACATCTATTACATGCCAAATCAATGTAGACAAATGTAGGCAAATTCAACATTGAAAATACATCATCTATACAAAGTCAAATCAATGTATGCAAATTCAACATTGAAAATACATCATCTATACAAAGTCAAATCAATGTATGCAAATTCAACATTGAAAATACATTATCTATTCAATGTCAAATCAATGTAGGAATTTTCAACATTGAAAATACATCATCTATTCAATGTCAAATCAATGTATGCAAATTCAACATTGAAAATACAACATCTATTCAATGTCAAATCAATGTAGGAATGTTCAACATTGAAAATACATCATCTATTCTAAATTGATTCAACATTTGTTTTTCAATTGTAGAAATGGTAACTGTAACTAAATATTGAGTCAACGTAGCTTTTTCAACCTCAACCAAAAATAACCAATCTGACCAAAATCCAACATTGAATAAACGCATTTTGCTATCTGGGACTGTTTATATTGGCCATTAGCTGAAGTCATGTTCGTGCTGTAAAGCAGTTTGTACTTCTCGCGAGATGTCGCGGCTCACGGTTAGTAGTTGCATAGTGCCAGGGGAGATGTACCGGCTGCACAGAGAGAGAGAGAGGGACTAGTCACTTTATTTACTGACTGCCCACTATTAGAAGGACTTGAAAACAGTTATGGGAAGGTGTAAAAAGTTACGTATTGTTACTTTAAAGGTTTTTTATAATGGTCTACTACACAACCGAAGGTAGTTCACTAAGGGGACATTTTTATTTTTTCAGCATAAATGCACATTGTTTTTGCCATTCTGCCAAAATGGATGAAATGGAAGGGTTAAGTCAAGCCAAGTCAAAGTTTATTTATCGAGCATGTTTAGAAAATAACCTCAGACCAAAGTGCTGTAAAGGGTACAAAATAATCTCATATACACTTAATAGTAATAAAAACAGTAATGAAAATAAAAACAGAATGGAATAATATGATCCCAATTTTAAAAAGACATATATAAAAACATAAATAAAATAAGAATAGAAATAAATTTAATAAAAGTAAAAGAAAAGATAGACCAGAGCCCCTAAAGGGACATCGGCAGATTAAAAAATAATTAAAATTGTCTAGTGTGCACCAGATACTTTCTCGTGCACACCAAATAGTTTCTTTAACAATTTTGAAACTATCTGGTGTGCATGAGAAAGTATCTGGTGTGCACAAGATACTTTCTAGTGCGCACCACATAGTTTCTCATGTGCACCAGATACTCATAATTTATAGCTTTTTATCGCTGATGTCCCTTTAGGGCCTCCGTAAAATAGGGAATAAAAAATAAAAGTGATTAAAAAACTAGGCTACTCGTCTAGCTGGGACTAAACGCCAAAGAAAAAAAAAGATGAGTCTAAAGCAGCGTTTTAAAGTGCTCAGTTGACTGTGCAGGTCTAATCTGGACAGATTGGCTGTTCCCCAGTTTTGGTGCTACAGTGGCGAATGTTCTGTCCCCACGAGTGGAGAACCTGGATTGAAGCACTGCCAGGAGCAGCTGATTTGAAGACAAAAATGCCCTGGCAGTCAAGTGAGGCTTCAACAACTTGGATAAAGAACATTCAAACACTTAAAAACAATTAATACAACTTTAAAATGACCTCTAAAATAAACAGGCAGCCAACGCAATGAGGCAAGGACAGGTGTAATGTGGTCACGCCATCGCGTTAAAACTCATTTTTTGGCACCATGTGGACAAAGACTATAATATTTCTATACTGAACAACCATACTTTTTCTATAAAATGACATCTTTATCTTTGCAATAAATTAATTATTTGTTTAATAAATATTCTGATAACATAATACATCATAAGCATGCTTCTACTGCTATATAGAGATCTGGGTTCCACTTGGACTGTCTCCTGTGCCTACTATTAATGTATTATTTTTACAATTCAACACAGACTTCCTGCTGCACACTTTGACTGTAGAATTAAAATTGATTATTTAATCCTTACCTAATTAATGAATTTATAAGAGTTTTTTAAAGGGAAAAAGGGGACCTAATAAAGTCCCCTTAAGTAAGTTTTTCTCCCTCTATCTTGGTATAAACAGGATCTGACTGTCACTGATTGGGTAAATGTATGCCTGTGCAGTAGTGATCAGTAAAACATTTATCAGGTTCAAACACTGCGAGGATCGTCGGCAGAGTAAACAGCTCAGAGGAAGCTCACAGTCTTGGCGCAAAGAATTTTTGGAAGAAAAAGCAATAAGCATTGTTTGCTTTGCCACAGGGGGAGGTGGTTGTTTGAATACTAAACAATGAGTCAAATCAAGTTCATCTTTCCCCTCTTCCTCCTTTTATATCCCTTTGTATGACAGCATTTTAGCTGAAGGCTCTGAGGGTAAAATAATCCTGTTAGAACTTCATCAGCCACTTCAGATCTGCTGCTGTTGTTTTACCCTTGGTCGTCATGGGTTTTCTGCTGGCCTTACATTTCTGTTTATGCAAATTTTTTAAAACATTCTTGCTTCAAAAAATGTGTTTCTTTTTCTTGCTGGTGCAGTGGGTAGAAATTGGCATTTTAGTGACTAGCGTAATAAGACCAAAAGGATTGTGAACAGGGCAGTTACCAGGTGAGGGTTTTTCATTCATATTTGTAACTATTGTTTTGATAGATTATAGCTCAGTTAAGATGATGATTATAGGTTTGTAAACTTTTGTAGACTCAAATTCAAAATTGCATTTCACTCTTTTTGTCCCCAAAACCCACCTGTAGACAACATGGCGGATCATTATGTCAGCCTCCACAGAGGGGAGTGGCGGGACATGGATATAAAAAGCTTTTTCTAACTTCATAAAAAGAACACCAACGTTTCATGAGGATGATTGTACACCTATTTTGACGGACTTACCATACAAATAGAAACATCATGTCCTTTATCCACTGTTTCTGTTTTTCAGAATATTGCCAACTTCTACACACTACACCTTTAAGCCAAGCAATCAACAGAAAAACATTAAGCCACCTGAAAGACATAATCATCTTCATCAGTCTTCATGTTATGGACATCAACATTATTTTAGGTGTTAACATACTCAAGTCTGAGTTGTGAACAAAGAGCTTGGTCTTAAACCCTCAAGCTCTTCCACCACTGAGGAGAAAAGTCAGACTAAGGGTCAGACCCAATTGTCCCAGTTGCTTAGCCCTTGGTTTTGCACGTTCACATCTAGTGAAAGGGTGACCCAAATCTCCATAAGGTTAGGAGAAGAGCTATACAGCCATTGAGACAAAGACAAACCAGGACCTCACTTGAAATAAAGGGGTTTGAGAAATTACTCATACCAAGCTGCACCTGCTAACAAGAAGGCAGGGCAGAGACCAAAGGAAGCACATGATTAGAAGTGAGCATTAAATTATTAAGTCATTATTAATCATGTTTAGAATTGTTGGTGGAATTTTAAAATGTCTCATTATAAAGAGCAACCTTTCACTGCTGTGGCTACGGCTATTGTCCCATCTGCCTATGATACAGCCAGTGAGCGGCTCTGGGTGAGGGCATATCGGGAATTGAGCGGCGTCTTGTTTTCAAGTTGTGTTCCTTTTTAACATTAGAGTTTGTTTATTCCATTAGAGTGTTTTTATCACTTAAAGATAAGGACAAAATATTAAATCAACATGACGCTTAACACAGTTAGAACTCATTCTCAAAAATATAAATCATCAACAAAATAACAGTTTTAATGCAAACCTTAATAATAGGTTAAGTCCAGTTCAAATATTTCCTGTTAGAGAGTCCCACATTGGCTCCATGACTCCTGTGTTGTCCCCCCACAACAGAAACCGTCTCATCTTGAAATCTTAAAAACAACTGTTTTCAAAGTATTTCCAAGCTTACTTCTCTTTGCTCTGATTAGCCGCTGCTCCTTTATTCACTCGTGTCAGTCTCTCTTACTCTTAAAGGGTCAGAGTTTAGCTTAAATAAGACAGATATGAGGTCTTTTTGCAGTAAAGGTGTTGTATGACATTACCTGAAATAAATACATATTTTGATATTCATTGTTATTTAAATCTTGTCAGCTCACCTGTTGGATATCTGCATTCAGCTCCCTTTATAAGCTGCCTGGAGTCACTTACTTTTCACTGGTGGATTACCTTACTTGAGTGGTAAGTTTCAGCCAAAATTCTCTCAGCCCTTCAGGCTCTTAAACCTTTAGCTCTTGTTAGATTGTTGCCTTTTTACTTGTGCTAATTTTTGATGAACTCGGTACTTATCTCTGCTTTTTCGACTTTTTTCCTCACAGTGAACTCCTGGAGCCTCACCCTGCCACTTTTGTACATAGCCCCTCACACACCTCGTGCACTGGATTCACTTTCCCCTTTTGTATTGACTTTTAGAGCTGTAAATGAAACCTGTAAACCTGTCCTCTGTCTCCTGCTTCAGCTTTGGGTCCAACTAACACAGAGGTTCCAATGGTGACCGACGAGGGCAGATAAGTGCATTAAAAGGGAAAACACCTGCAAGAGCAGAAATGCAGCAAAATCAAATGCAACAACAGAGGACCTCCAGGCCTGCAGGAGACACTGTGGTAGGGAGACACAAGTAGAAGGAAAACAGGAACATGATGAAGTCACTCAGCTTATTTGCCCCCCTTCTCACTCTGCACAGAGCATTTACTGTAAATGTTCAAACACATTAGCATTTCAAATTTAGCAGCTGGATCGACTGCAGTCTCCCTCATCTTTCTCTCCCACATGTTTCCCTTGCTACAGCGTCCCCTAGAGGCCTGAGCCCTTCTGTTGTGTTTCTGCTTTTGCAGGTGTTTTCCTCTTACTGAACTGCATCAGGCCATTGTAGGCCATTGGCCCTCAGAGGATCCCATTAGCCCCCATCACATTACTTTGAGATTAAGTTGCTATTCTTATGTCTAAAAAGGCATTTATACGTTATTTAATAGTTATATTGAAACAAAATTCAGTCGATTGCACTCATAAACCTATAGCAGCGTTATAAATATTAAAGATAAGAAGTCAAAGAAATGCTAAAAAAAGTGTTTAAGCCTGTTTTGATGTTTAAGGCTTATGCAGGTGAGTTTGTTGGAACTCCATTAACCTGTTCAGCCCCAGCCCCTTCCGTAAGCCTTCTACTCAATCACTCGATCTTTATTTGTATAGCGCCAATTCATAACAAGTGTTATCTCAAGACACTTTACATTAGTAAATGACAGCCATGACAGTCATTTTGGATTTTGGCCTCTAAAAAAATTTGCCCGCCATTTTAAAAAATACACCCCGGCTGAATTTGTTTTTTAGCCCTCCTAGATGACAAATCTATTGAGAAACGGACCTTCGCTCACCGTGGTCACGTTTCGCTCCAAAATGACCCTACTAATATACATATATATATACAAATATATACATCCAACACCCAACATGAATCCATGTAGCCAATCATGAATCCCTCCATCATGGCTCAAGAAAAAACCTTCTGTTAAGCAGCAGGAAATCTTGAATGTGGATCCCAGTCTCATGATGAACAGCAAATCCACACGATGCTGTGTTGGGTGTGAGGGCAAAGGAAGGGAGGTAAGACAAGACAAGTGGACTAGAATAAGAACTAAAGTTAGGGACAGGTTCATGAACACAGACCTGTCATCTGATTTATTAGAGGTTAGCCTCTTGAGATGCTCCATCTCGTTTTCAGAAGGGTCCTCATGTCTGAATAGTTGTGGTGATCAATTTATAGAAGTATAACCAATGATATTCTTACTGAAAATAAGAATTTATGGTAGTGACGAACTCATGGGTGCCCAGACCACAAGTGCATCCCAACCATATTTGTCTCCATCAAGTATAAATGTGTTAAAGGCCTCTTGAGATGTGACATCCCATTTTCAAGAGGGACCTCATGCCTATGTGGTAATTAAAAAGTAGATACTGTAGATGTATTGATCATGGATAGGGAGATCATGCTAATATCTACATGAACAACTATAATGATAATGAGAATGGAATGTTCCTAATAAAATGGCCAACTATGTGTCATGTCTATAATTGTAGTTTTTGAGGCTTCATGACTCCCCAGCAGCAGGAAGTCTCCACCAAGGATCCCAGGCCACCTACAAGACAAGAGCCAGAAATTAGTACAGGAGCAAACAAAAGGGGCAAAAGCAGATGTGGAGAGACAGAGAGAGTGATAGAGCCCAATGTGCCAGATCCCCCCGGCAGTCTAGGCCTATTGCATCTTAACTATGAGTCTCATTTATGAACTAATTTATAAACTAATTTATAAACTATAAACTGGTCCCTAACTGAAAGCTTTATCAAAGAGGAATGTTTTAAGTCTAGTCTAGTTTCTACTCTAAAACAACATACTGAAAAAGAAGAGTGCATCTCTGCAACCACAAGGTCTGTTTGAAAAATGTTGGTGTCATAATAAACTTCTGATATACCAAACTTTATATTTCACTCTTATGTCACTTTTAGGGCTCTAATTTCGTGGCGCAGCGCAGGGGGCGCAAGCCTGGCGCACCCCATGCAGTGTTAATTTGGTGCGGCGCACCGCCGTGCGCTGCCAATTTTACAATTTGGTAGACCGTCTGCGCAGAGATGGGTGTGATGGCGCACCAGGGGGAGTTGAAGGCGCACCTGGGGGAGGTGTCGACAGATTCGAGTGGCGCAGTGACAATTTCGTGCCAAGAAACAGTGCAGAAAGTGCGCTGAAAGCACGCCAGCTCCAACCTGGTCTATCTTCGGCGCAGGGCGGAGCACACCCTCCGCAGCTGTAATTTGGTGACAAGCGCACATGTGCGCACGCCTCAGAGGCAGGTTTCCAGAGTGACAGGCACATTTTAATGCAATAAACAATCACAGCAATCACTATTTAATGTAACCGTCTGAACCAGCATATACGTTTGTATCTATATTAATTGTCCCGTCACATCTGATGTCGGATTAAAGCCGTTTGTCATCATGTAAACTTAACCTGACGGCACCTGGAAGTTTGATGCACATCTTACAAGTCAACAATAAACAGCCTTAACATCTGAAACTGAGTATATGTCTGGCTTCTCTCATTTCATTAAATTCAAAGAAAAGAGGGAGAAAAAAGACGAAGAAAAAGGAGAGAAAATAAATTTCTGTCACTCAGGATTTACCTGTGATTTCCCATATTCCTCTATTTTAGTCTTTATTTTTAACGTGATCTAAAAAGATGGAGTACATCATTGCAAGGAGGATGAGGAGGAGACACCAGGAGAGTATACAGTTTATCACTAAAGGCTCTGCTATTTGGCGATGACAAACCAGGAGTGCAGGTGGATCACAAGTATTATGAATGGATAAGCCAGCGGGTGTGAAACTGTCTCTTATTTTTTTTACTACTATTAATGACAAAGGAACAGATTACATCTGTCCCGGGAGCTGGCCCACACGGTGATGCGCTATTCTCCTGCTGAATGACAGCAGCTCTGACCGTCTCCAGCAGTTGGCATCATTCAGACCAATCAGACGCTGCCTCAGCCGCAGCGCATTTAAAACAGGAGCGCTCATTTGATTGGTGAAGACAGCGATCGGCTGTGAAAATCCCACTCACGTCTATTCTCCTCCTATTCTGACATTTGCGCGTAGAGGCAGAGACGTGGGCGTGGACGCGAACCTCTGCGCCCCCTCTGCGCCATGAGTGCGCCTCTCTTGGCACTGCAGGAAACTTGCAAAGTGCGCAGGTCACACCCAGTCCGCGCGGCGAAGGCCGGCGCAGGCAGGTGCGCCTGGTCTACGAAATTAGAGCCCTTAGTGTTCATTACATCGAATCACATTAGGTTTATCTTCTTATCTTTGGCAGTTTTTTTGAATTAAAAAAAACATTTAAAAAAAAGAAATAAAATATTTTTTTTGTTTCTTTTTGGAAAGCATCAACCAAAACTCTATACATTTTCCCATTCAAAGAAATCCAAGTTTGAATCAAAGTAAAACAGATTTTAATATTTGATCATTCATTTGCTTGGTGTTGATAGCTGTTGGTGTGTGTAAAAATGACATATGGTTGTTTAATTTGATGTGCAACACGACCATAGTTCTACATGAATAGTTCATTTTTTCTTACATTTTTGTTGGAGTATCTGAAATTGGGTACTTTGGGGCTGAAAAGGTTAAATCTTGAAGTCTTAAAAACAACTCTTTTCAAAGTATTTTCAAGTGAACCTCACACTTGGGTCATCCATACACACACACAGTCAGCCATGTAACTGCGAGCTGCTCTGCTCTTTCTCTTTGTTTAAAAGACTCACCCTCTGGTCTGTTTGACAGCTTCATCACAGATGCCTTGTTTTTTACATGTTGACTGTATTTTCTACAATTTTCCCCCTGTTCCCTGGCCACCTGTGTGGCCCGCAGTCCATCACAGCACAGCTCTGGAACCACACAGCCATTTTGTTTTTTCATCGTGACTTATCGAACAGGCTGTTCCGTGGTATTTCCTGAGTTGCTCGTAACTGTGCTGAAAGCCATTTGTCACAACAAGTTCACCTTCTCTGGACAAAAAAGGGGGAAAAGGGACGTCAGGAAATAAATGATTGCTACTCTGATCTCAGCTGGCCACCAATCTTTGCCTCACCACCTTTTGAAAGGCCGTGGCACAGGCGGGCTTTCAGAAAGTCATACATTTGAAATGAATCCATCGTTGTTCCCTGAGATTAATACGTCTAGTCGGTGGAAACAGGAGAGCTTGATGTACCTGTCAAAGGTGGGCAGAAAAATAAATGATGGAGAAAAGAAACACAAGTTTCAGAATTATCTTTAAGTGCAGAAGTGCACATAGCATGTTGAACTGCCTCTGGGTCTGATCTTTGTGTAAGGGAGGAAAATTAATAACTGTAAAACCAGCATTGTGTTTACAGCTCTGCAGTGCAACAGGACACATCGATACCCTCACCACTAACTCGGGGTCTTACTCAGAGAAGGTGCTCCACTCTTAAAACACTGTTTTTGGTTTTGTGAAAGAAGCATTGAAACATAGCTGCCAGGTTTGCTCATTATGAGTTTAAATAGCAAGGATCACACCACCAATCTATGCGTTTGAAGATTTAATGAATGTTTAGAAATTTGAGGAATGCCAGTGATGAACGAATGACATGAGATATGTTGAGAGTTGCGCCATCTGGAAGGACGTCAGAAGTTTGGCAAAGGGAGACTCAGTGTGTGGGGGTGCTGTCTCATCGTGTTCTGCCCAAGCTGATCTTGACCACCAAAAGGGTAATGTTGAATGGAGATCAGCTGAGAACAGGCAGACACAGATTATAAACTGTTTGAAATGAATTTGACAAGCTTGAGACGTCTCATGTTCAAGAGTCTAAAGAAGCTACGAACTGAACTGCTAGCTTTACTCTCTGTAACATGAATGGAAAGTAGATGCTGTTGCAGAATGGGATGACTGATAGCGGCTCGAATATTGGGTTTGATGTGCTACAGCATGATTGTGGAGGATTGCCTCCTGAAGGTAAGATAAGGTTTGATAGCCGTTCGAGAGCTAGTTCGAGATTGAAGATATGTGATGGCAGTGGAAGTATCGGCCCTTGTTAGGAACCTCTGTGACTCCTGAGATGTTGTGTGAGTATGAACTTTCTTGAACGTTTTGTCCCCAAAAAAGTGGCTGCTGTTATCATGGATAAATCCATGAAGGCTGAATGGAGGAGACTGCCATTACTACGCTAGTAATAGATTTATTTCTCTGGGTTGTGTTTGTGATTGGTGCGAGTATGGCTGGGCCAAACTACATGTCGTGAAAGGATATAACGGCATGGCGCCGGTGAGGTGCTGAAGAGCGGTTTATGGATGGAGTCTCGTTAAATGGCTGGCGTTGCTGACTCCCAACAGAGGGAGCTCTTATAGCTGGCTGTGAGGTGGACGTCAGCATGAATGAAGAGCCAAAAGAATGTGTTTGGGTGATGGGGGGGGATGTTGTCAGTAGGGTAGATCGATCAGAAATGGAGAATATCGAGAAAAGCCGGACTGATCGATCTGTAATGAGCTCCTGTGAATCTCAGGAGATTGGCTATGTCAGGGGAAAGGAGACAAGCTGCAAAGTGTGGTTGCTCTGCTAAACAGAATAAAGGAAAAGGATGTCAGGAAGTTAGATGCAAGGATGCAGGGATTTGTGAGCCTGTGAGCGCAGGGTGAGTGAAAGAGTGAGTGCTATGCAGCCTGACTCCCAACAGAGGGAGCTGTTGAGGCCGGCAGTGGGGTCCATGATCTGTGACGTCACTTCTGTTTTCACCGTTGTTGCTTGGCTCTGGTGAAGCAGGAAGAGCGGGACGCCTGGTTTCTGCGGCAAAGCATGATGAGAAAATATGGATTAATCTTAGTTCGTCATTGGCGTGGTGCAGTGGAATGGGATACCCCTGATCCCGGAAGCAGCAGAGGTGACGGTGGTACGTGTGATTCGGCTTGTGAGTGAAGAGGCGTCCTAGCTGCTCCGGCTGTACTGTATGACGGGAGTGGTGTGAAGAAGACCACTGTCTGTGCCGTCGGCGGTAAGGTTCGGGCCAGGAACCTTACAGAGCTGGAGTGTACATTACAGAGAGCTGAATGCCCTGTCATTTACACTGTTGCTCTCTAGGCGGCGCTACTGTGCTTCTCTGTTCTCTAAAAAATGATTTTTCAGCAGAAACAAATTTGTTGACGACAGGTCTATGGTCCATGGATCTGTTACTACCTTTAGATCTTACTTTAGTCCACTTGTCTCCTCTTACCTCCCTTCCTTCAGCCTCACACCCAACACAGCATCATGTGGATTTGCATTCGATCCACATTCAAGATTTCCTGCTGCTTAACAGAAGGTTTTTTCTTGATCCATGATGGAGGGATTCAGAATTGGCTACATGGATTCATGTTGGATGTATATATTTGTATATATGTATGTATATAGATGTATATATGTACTGGTCAATGTTTATTTTAATGTATCTATGCATATATGTGTATCAATAAAATAAAGAATTTTATGCTCTATTGTAAATTGTCTTGAGGTAAGATAAGATATGAATTGGCGCTATGCAAATAAAGATTAATTGATTGATTGGTTGATTGACAAAAACAGGCCCAAACTTTCTTTTGTTCCACAGGCAATCAAATATGTAAATCAACATAAAATGAAAAAAAAAAGGATTAGAAACATATTAAGCTAAAATCTATAACTTGGAATAATTCATAGAAAAACCATGATTAAAGCAAATCAAAGTGAAAAAAAATCTACAAAAAATTAAATTAGCCTGACTTCACTTAATGATCAAATGTTCCTGACAATTATCCTTCATGTCATGTCCTGAAGACACAGCTTTCTCCCAGTCAGTGGAGACAGATCCTTACAGACCCATCTCCAAATAACTGTTTCTCAGGAAATAAAAAATATATACACTATATTGCCAAAAGTATTCGCTCACCCATCCAAATAATCAGAATCAGGTGTTCCAATCACTTCCATGACCACAGGTGTATAAAAACAAGCTCCTAGGCATGCAGACCGCTATGACAAACATTTGTGAAAGAATGGGTCGCTCTCAGGAGCTCAGTGAATTCCAGCAATGGAGCTGTGATAGGATGCCACCTGTGCAACAAATCCAGTTGTCTGGTGTGGATGAACTTGACTGGCCTGCACAGAGTCCTGACCTCAACTTGATAGAACACCTTTGAGATGAATTAGAGCGGAGGCTGAGAGCCAGGCCTTCTCGTTCAACCTCAGTGTGTGACCAAATGCTCTTCTGGAAGAATGGTCAAAAATTCCCATAAACACTCCTAAACCTTGTGGACAGCCTTCCCAAAAGAGTTGAAGCTGTTATAGCTGCAAAGGTGGACCGACGTCATATTGAACCCTATGGATCAGGAATGGGATTTCACCTAAGTTCATACGCGAGTCAAGGCAGCTGAGCGAATACTTCTGGCAGTAAAGTGTATATTAGCTAGGGTAGCTTAAGTAACTCAACATTATGAATTTGGAGTCAAATCTAAACAACTGTGTGCAGCCCTTGTCATTTTGAGTTTTCTGTTTTTTGTTTTGTTTGTTTTCACAGTGTTCAGGTGCACACCCAAACTGTATGGATTATGATTTTTTTTACCTCTATCTCCCTCTGTCTCTGTCACTGTGGAACAAAGTGGTCCACATCTATTTTATAATTCACACTTTGGGATGCAGAAGCCGTTGAATCATGCCAATCAGGTTGAATAGATAATAACAGAAATAACAAAAAGATACAGTACATCCAGTGAGAGACATGCAGGGAGATAGATTGGATCTGCAGAGGGACTGAAGTTAAGCCTTGTGCTGCTCTTCATGAGTCTCATGTCTATCAGAGAGGTTATAACCATTGAATCATTTTGAAGGCCATTAACAAACATGAAATTTCAAGTGTCTGATGTGCACAAGTCTTTATATAGACATGCACTGAGAAAGAGTCTGCAGGGCAGGAGTGCAGAAAAGGGTAGAAAAAGGAGAAGGATTACAGGGGCCCTAATACAAATATAATACTGACAAAAAACATTGCACTCAGGAATAAGCTTCCAGTTAAAGATGCATTTTATACAATAGTTTGGTCACACATAATTTACATATTTTGCAAACCATTACAATTTGTTTTTGATGGTGTTTCTCTAAAGAGAATTTTACGTTCATGTCTTTAAAGGACAAGAGGAGTTTTTGGAATATGGAGTATCAGTTGCAGCAAATGATTGAATCAAAAGTGAATTTCACTGTATTTTCAGTGCTTGCCCTGTCATGTTGTTCTTTTCACAATGATGGGAATGATAGTTATAATATCATTAAAATGCAGTTTTACTGTAAAACAATGAGGGACCCAGTAAGATTTATTTTCATGGGGCCTGAAATCCCCCACAGCACTCCTGCTGCAGAGACAAGGCTGACATCACTTCAACACCTTAACCTGCCCGCTTACATTTATACTTTATATTATTTTGTGCATTTTTTAAATCCAGTTTGTTTTATTGAGAAAAGAAATCAAAAGCATCTAAGACCATGTATGTTGGTCTCTCATGAAACACATGTACATCACTCACATTAATAGAAGTCTGGTAGAACATCAGAATAAAACCATCTGACCTCCATCCAGGGTCTGAATATCAAAGAGAAGTGCTTTCATATTTGTGCTGAAATGTGTGTCGGCTCGGTCATCTCGGCTGCCGTCATGAGAGAGGGACACGCGTGTTGTATGATGGATTGTCTCCTTGAGCCTGAACAAATGGAGCTGAACAGAAACACGGACACACATTGAGAGCAGAATAACATTTTATCAGAGAAAGGTCACTTCCTGCAAACACAAGGAGCAGAATAATGAAAGCCATCAATTTGACAGGGTAAAAAACAACGTGTGCAGTTTTACAGCGTTGACATAAAAAGCATCAGAGTGTGTTCATGTTCTACATGCTGCTGCAGGGTTTTTATTTCACAACACACATCAGACACAGGAGACCTAAAGCTGTCTCAGAAACACTGAACATATACAGTCTTTATTTAACAGGATGAGGATCTATCCATCCTTTATCTATACTGCTTTTCCTTTCCTGGTTCATGGGAGGGTTTGAGCCTACCCCGTCTGATGTTGGCAGTGTGTTCCCTGAACTGGTCACCAGTCAACCCGAGAAGCACTTAGGTCCCATTTACACAACAAAAGGACCAAAAATTGAGAGCTTTTGTTGCATCTGCGCCTCCGTTTACATGAGAAGTGCCTGGAGTGCTAGAATCCGCAAACTTTTGAAACCAGGGTCCAGAGTAAAAAGTTTTGGTATCAGGCGTGGGCGTTTTCAGGGAAAAGGATGACGCCTAGCGCATACTCAGTACTCTTTCAGACGAAGGTTGCACACATACCATAGAAACAACAACAGCAGCAGCCTCAGCCGTCTACTGAGCAACATGTGTGCTGCTTACTGTGTTTAGTTCGTTACCTAGACAAAAATATCCAATGAGATTTGTTGTCCAGACAAACTGTTGCATCTTTGAGCATCTACTCAACATTGTTGTTTTTGAAAAGTTTGTCTTTACCCAAGTCATATGTTTTATCAGAGCTGTGTCACTACAGACCTATATCAACTATTCGGGCCCTTATTTTGTGGCGCGGTGCAGAGCGACAAAGGGTGCGCTAAGCCCCCCACACCACCCACGCAGTAGTAATTTCGTCTGGCGCACCACTATGCGCAGCCAATTTGGCAATTTGGTAGACTGGCTGCACTGAGATGGGTGTGACGGCGCACCAGGGGGAAATACCAACAGATTTAGGTTGGCGCAGTGACAATTTCGTGCCAAAATACTGCGCAGAATGTGCGCTGTAAGCTCACTTGCTCCAACCGGGTCTGTTCTCTAGGCAACCTCCACAGCTGTAATTGGTGACAGGCGCACATGTGCGCACACGTCACCAAACCTTCAGAGGCAGGTTTCCAGAGTGTCAGGCACATTTCAATGCAATAAACAATCACAGCATTCATTATTTAATGTACCCCTCTGAACCAGCATATACATTTGAATCTAAATTAATTGTCCCTTCACATCTGATGTCGGATTATAGCTACATCATCCGATAGGGAGTTTATATCCGGCTTCTCTCATTTCATGAAACTCAAAGAAAAGAGGGAGAAAAAGATGAAGAAAAAAAGAGAGAAAATAATTGTTTGTCACTCTGTATCTTAAGGATTTACCTGTGATTGCCCATATTTTTCTGTTTTTGTCTCTATTCTTAACGGGATCTAAAAATATAGAGTACATTACTGCAAGAAGGATGAGGAGATACCGGGAGAGGATATACAGTATCACCAAAGGCTCTGCCATTTGGCTATTACAGACCAGGAATGTAGGTGGATCACAAGCATGATGAATGGATTTACCTGCTGCTGTGTTAAATTCAATTATCTCTTCATTTTGTACTCCTGTTCATGACACTGTAACAGATTACACCTGTGCCTCGAGGTGGTCCACAAGGTGACGCGCATCATGGCCTCCGATGTGCGCTCCGATGGCCCCTCAGCTCCCCTTTCCATGGGATATAAACCTTTCTGTTTTTGGTGTGAATGTTGTCATGTAAACAGGGCTACAGAGAGAGACCATTATGCATGCTAAAACAGGATGTGAAATCACCAGTTGACCTAATGGGCATGATGTTGGTCTGCGGGAGGAAACTGGAGCACCTGAAGAGAACACATCCATGGGGAGAACATGCAATCTCTGTTATGGAGATCAAACTAGCAACCTTCTGGCTGTGTGGCATGTGCAAGAAATTTTAATCAAGCAAAGTAACATAATGGACAAACTTGCAGTGTTTAAAGTTGTTATAATTTTACTTTTAGTGTTTTAAATGAATGTGTGCCATAAAATTTACCTGATTTCCTAACTGTTTGCAAACATGAAAATGAGCCATGTGAGATTCAGAGTGATGATCCTAAGCGGAGAACTTACACCGTGTCCTAATCAAACACGAGCATAGGTGTTACTTTGCATCACGCTCCATTGCACACCTGCTGCATCCATTAAAAATGTGATTCTATGCCCTTTGACTCTTCCTGTTGAAGTGTTTTGTATTGTGACAGGTGGTCCCAAAAGCTCATAAATGCACACTTAAATGTGGGACAAGTTTTCCCCTCCAGTAAATCACGTCACTCACCAAAATACATAAATGCTCCTTTTTCTCTGCCATGTTAAAGAGATAAAGAGCAGAGTAAAAGATAAAATGTAGTTTCAAGGCAAAAACTTTGCGCCGTTGTATAGAATTGAGCCATGTTGCTCAGGAATGTTGAACCTCTTACATACAATAACATTATTAACCTGATATTGTCAACAATGCAAAAGGCATTGCGTTCAGTTAGGACTCGGTGTAAGATAAGCTGACACACCAGATCAACCATTCAATATATTTCAGTAGTCCATCTTGGTAACAGCCCAAAGTAAGCGTTTGGGGATAGACAGAACCTTTCAGAAGCACATCCAGCAGGTAACTGGACATTAGTTCAGTCAATTACATTTGTTACAGTCAAATCAGAAAATAAAGTAGGCTGGTGCTACTGCCATGTTGTAATATACAAAACCTATGATGCTACATAGATCAAACTCTCACCAAAATACAGTATGTCAGTAGTCAAGGGAAAATATCAATAAATGCTTTCAGTGTTGTTTGTTTCTTAGATCTAAGAAAACTGCTACTGAAGATGTTAGCATATACGCTAATCTCTGTACAAGCAATCACTTCCTGTAATTCTCCTGCTTGTAACCCTCACCTCCTCTTGCTTTTACCTCTACAGCCCCCAAACCTGATTTCGGGAATGCTTGCACACTCTCCCACAAAGATGTAGGAAAAAGTGAACCATTTTTCAAAATCCTTGCCTGACCACATTGTTATAAGACCTCTCTAATTTTGCTCTGCATCATTTTATAACAATAGTCATTTGCAGGGGATGATGTATAGGGGGATTTGCAGGGGGTTTAATAATACTTATTATTCATTTTTTGAGTTTTACAGCCACCCCAGCATTATTTCCAAGAGTTGTTTTTAAGACTTTTAGCCTGTTCAGCCCCTAAGTACCCAATTTCAGGTACTCAAACAAAAATGTAAGAAAGAGTGAACTATTCATGTAGAAATAAAATGATATTGCACACCAGATTAAGCAGGACATTTTCAGCTACACAACCGTATAAGCCATTTTTACACACACCAAATGCAACATCAACACCAAGTAAATAAATTATCCAATATCGAAATCTTTTTCACCTTGATTTAAACTTAGGTTGCTTTGTATGGATTTCTTTGAATGGGAAAATGTAGGGAGTTCCGGTTGATGTTTTCCAAAAAGAAACAAAAAAATATTTATGTATTTATTTTTTTTAAATACTTTTTTTTCAACAGTCAAAAACTGCCACAGATAAGCAGAAGAAAAAAATAACTGCTTTAATTGCGTATAATGAACACCAAAAGTGACTTAAGAGTAAAATGTAAAGTTTGGAATATCAGAAATGTCAAATGGGACTAATGGAGCCAAACTGTGCCAAGATTGGGCCTGACCACTCTGTAGTAAAACCTCTCTAACTTTGCTCTGCATCACTTTATCAGACTCCAACTTGGCAGAAGTAATGTTCACATATTTTGACATTCATTCATCAAGTTCTAATCTGCAACTGCATATTTCCAAAGAGATATTCACAATAAAAAAATGTCTTTTTAGGCAAGGATGGAATTTTCAAATTATTCTGGCTTCTATCTTCATTTACTCCGTCCCAGTAACACATATACTGATAATTACACATCCAGACAAATCTCTCAAGTGTTACTTTTATTATGACACCAAAGTAATTAAAATAGACTTTGTGGTTGCAGAAATACATTATTTTCTTTATGAGTATGTCATTTCCAAGCAGAAGGCTTCAAAAGGGAGAGGTTAATGGCTTCTGATTAGGCTGTGTCGCTGTGGGCCACTCACAATTGTTGCAGATTGACCCTTGACAAGACAGATCCAGCTGCTGCGCAAGGTAACAAACAGGAAGTGCAAATGAACAGACTCAATTAGAACAGTGACATATTCTGCTGATGTTCACATACAGATCCAGCAACCACATTTTAAACTCCCCCCTGCCAGCTGCCTGTCAGCTACCAGCCAGTGACCAGCCAACTTCTACATTTTGCCACTGATGCATTTGCAGGGTGTCACCAGGAGATGGGGCCTCCCTCACAAGATGACATCACGTCAAACTTTTCCTTGGCTGGTCTATGTCAGGGTGGGCAGGCCCTGACAGACCAGACCCTATCTGTAAAGTGGGGAAGTTTTAAGTGGCTGTTCGTATCTTTGTATATTTTCATTGGGTTCTCTTTTCTTTTTCCTGTATACTTTGGCCCATATATGGTAACAAAACAGCTAAAGTCATTTAGACTGGTCCAATATTTAAAGTAGTTCACAGTCCTGACCTTCAGTCTAAAGAATCTACCAGTCCTGCAGTTTTACACACACCTTCTGTGGTAAGATCTTCAGTTTACAGCTGGAAACAAAGTAAGGGTACAGCTTCTCAGTGAAAGTGGGAGTGAAGGAGTGTATTTGTGTGTAATTGTCAATATCATAGAAGGACAGCTGTCCTCCATCACAGTCCAGATGCACTCGGATCCTCTTGGGCTTCCTCCTCAATGAGAAAAACTTTGGCAAAGCTGATGGAGAAAATGCTCCATACTCGTTATGTGCAAACCCCACTCCCCATAATTTGACTTTTAGGGTCAAATCAGACACCACATCCTCCTTCCTCGGGACAGACTCTGCTAGCACCCCCATTGTCCACCCTGTGCTGTCACCGACCTCGATGTTCCAGCTGTGTTCCCCACAGATGAAGCCCTGAGAGGTGATGACCAGCTCAGATTCGCCAAACCTCTCTGGATTATCAGGGAGCTGCTGCCTCGGTCCATCACTGATGCTGGTCAGATCATCTGACAGGATGAATTCAGGATGAGCCGTGTTTGGGTCGAGGATGATTGGCGTGTAGGAGATCAGGTCCTTCATCTTGGTCCAGATGTTGTAGCCCAGGTTGCCCAGGTGTTTGGCCTGGTCTATAAGAGCCCCTGAGGGCAGCTGTGGAACCTTCAGCAGGGGGCGCTGCTGGACTCTTTCCCCTGTAGCCTTGTAGTATTTTAAGAATAAGATATCTTTAGCCATCATCTGGTCCTCAGTGTCTCTGACTGTGTTAGAAAGAGCTTCTATCTCTTTATTCAGAGCCTCCACCTTCTTCTTTGTCCGCTGAATCTTCTGCTCCTCCTCCTCCCTCAGAGCTCTCAGCCGGGCCTCCTCTTCCTCCTGCAGAAACTGATGAAGTTTCTGAAACTGCTCCTTAATCTGACTCTCTGTGAGTCTGGCCTGGACTTTGATGTGCTGCAAAGTTTGGTCAAACTTCACTTTGACTTCTTTGAGAACCTTCATCTTCTCCTTTAAGGGCTGCAGAGTGTCCTGAAGGTTCTTTTTTTGTTGTCGAGCTGCTTCATCAATGGGTCTGAATCTGTGCTGGATGTGCATCTCTGAATCCCTGCAGATGAGACAAACTGGCTCCTGATGGTCCAGACAAAAGAGTTTGAGTTTCTCAGCGTGCAGACTGCAGAGATCCTCTGAAGATCTCTGATCTCTCTCCAGTAAGAAGGCCTCACAAAGGTTCTTCAACACGAGGTTACAAGGTGGATCTGTTCTTGAAGATCTTCTGGTACAGATGGGACACTCGCGTGTTGGTTTCTCTTTCCACCACTTGTGCAGACAGACTTTACAGAAGCTGTGGCTGCAGGACAGGACAACAGGATTTCTGAAGACTTCTTTACAGACTGGACAGCAGAGACCCTCATCTGATCTGGAGGACATTTTGAGTGGAGCTGCAAACAGAAGGAAGACAGTACAATCAGTCACAACCCCCCACAATTACATATCTTAAGGTAAAAGCACAAGCTGGACTTGAAAAAAGTCAATTTGTCTGAAATGACTAACACAGCCATGATCAACTATTAGACCCAAGGACACCAAGTGTAATGGAAGAAGAAGAAGAAGCTGTAGCTCGATCACCTGAACATTTGAAAATTGATGTGCAATGCCAAGGAATAGATGTCAGCCCGATAACTTCCACCGTTAAATTGGGTTTGCCTTAGCCAGTATTTACCAAACCATCTTGTTAGACTAATCCAGGGTCTAATCTGAGAAGCTCAGACTCCCCTCCTCAGCAACTTCGCAGCTTGTCCAGCTCTTCTATGGGAATCCTAAGGTATTCCCAGGCCAGCTAGGAGACATAGTCCCTCCAGCATCTCGTCTTACCAGAGGTCTCCAACCATTGAGACCTGCCCTGAATGCCTCTCCAGTGGACACCCTGTAGAGGAAACTCATTTAAGCTGTTTGTCCCTGCAATTATCAACCTTTAAATCCTACACAAATAATACACTGCCTGGCCCAAAAAAAAAGTCGCCACCTGGATTTAACTAAGCAAATAGGTACAAGCATCTTATTGGATTATTACTGTATGGGTGATTATCTTCCAGCTGGCAACAAGTCATTTAACCCCAGCTGATGCAATGAGCAGCTTCTCATTTCTTAAACAGACATGTCAAAGACACATCCTGTGGTCGTGTTAGTCCGTATAAGAAGGGTCAAATCATTGGCATGCATCAAGCAGAGAAAACATCTAAGGAGACTGAAGAAACTGCTAAAATTGGGTTAAAAACTGTCCAAGACTTTAGTAAAAAACTGAAAGAATAGTGCAGAACCATTGTCTTCAACAAAGAATGAATGATGGTAATAGGCAAACCACTTAAACATTTGACCAAATCAAATAAAAAAAAACAACAGTAGAACTCAAAGTAATGTTAAAAAGGGAAGGTAAGAGCACTATTCAGTAAGGCTAACGGGAAAAAAGCTTCAGTTTGCTAGGGAGCATAAAGATTGGACTGTGGAGGACTGGAAGAAGATCATGTGGTCTGATGAGTCCAGATTGACCCTGTTCCAGAGTGATAGGAGCATCAGGGTAAGAAGAGAGGCAGGTGAAGTGATGCACCCATCATGCCTAGTGCCTACTGTCCAAGCCTGTTGGGGCAGTGCAGTGATCTGGGACAAATCTGTGACATTACAGAAACATATCAAAACTCTGCCACAGCAAATGCGTGCTGTGATCTAAGCTTAAGGCGGTCCAGCGAAATGTAAGAGTGGTGACCTATTGCAGGTAGCAAGTTTTTTTTTGGCCTGGCAGTGTATGTCAGTTCTTTGGGTTTGTTTGCAGTTTTTTTCTGTAAAACATGGACTGAGCAGGGCCTTCAGTCACTCTGCTCCCAAACTTTGGAACTCATTCCCACCAGACCTCAGAAACCTGGAATCTTTACCTCATTTCAAATCATAGCTAAAACCCATCTGTTCAAAATGGCATATTCTCCATAACTTCTGTTCTTTTTTAAATTTATGGCACTCTTGTTTGTTGTTTTTTATTTATTTTAATAGAGTTTTTAATTACTTTGTAAAGTGTCCTTGAGTGTTCAGAAAGGCGCTTTTAAAGGGACTGTGAGGGGAATCTATTTCCGGCGACATAAAGACTCTGCTACCCATGAGCATGCGACTGTCGTAATGCTGCGTTCCAGTAACCTCGGAACTGGGAGTGACATCATCTCCGACTTATCGGTGTTCCAGTTGAAGTTGGAAAAAAACATGCCGATCTACCAGGCAATTGTTTAGCTGTTGTTAGCACGCCCTGCGTTGTTGTTCACAAATATCACATGAAGAATGTGATTATCACTATGGCAGCATTTTTGTAAATATAAGTCTAACAATACTGCTGATCTAGAGCGACACACCCCAGTCAGAAGTGCAAATAAATTAATTATTACAGGAGCTAAATAACTGTTCACACTGGGGGCATCCATCTTCGATTGTCAACTCGGGGGTGGCGAGGTTTCACCGAGTTCCCAGTAGGAAATTCAGACTTTGGGGAACGTTCCAGTTGCAGTTTCCTACTCGGAACACGGAAATTCCTACTTCTGACTACAACTGGAACGCACCAAAAGGCGTGACCCGAGCCAAGGCGTGTGTTTGTTGTGATGCTAATAAATGCAGCTCGGACCTTCCTCAGAACTCTGCATTGCTTTACAACTTCTTTTTTCAACAACTTACAGGATGCAAAGCGACGAGGTAATGTATCTCTTTCTAGTTACGTAGCGGTAGTTTTTGATGTGTGACAACAAGTAATTTTTGGAAAACTTAGTATTGTTGCTTTGTAGCCGGCTATATATCGCTACTTACAGCCCAGTGCTCTAAGACGTGTCTGAATAACATACATTTTATTAGATGGACTCACGGATTGGTCCGTGAGTCCATCTAATCCCCTGTCTCCCCTGCTCCGCACCGTCTCGTCCATGGTCCCGCCTCATCCCCACTGCCTCCCTCATGTACCGGTGAGAAGCTAGCAGCACTGCTAACCACTGGAGCTAGCTGCTGGAGAGGAGCAGCACCGTAACCGGGAGGCTGCTTCTGTTATCCTCCACAACGAAGAGAAGGAAACGTAAAAGTTTTGAGGAAAAGGCTGAGGTAAGGAAGAAATATGAGCAATACAGGTCCCAACGGACCTGCGCTTTGGAGTTAGCTGGGAGTTTTTGTAGCTGCTCTGCTAACTTTGATGGTGTCTCAGGCAGCTGCTTTCACATGTTTGCATTTTATTGAGGGGAGGAGGGGGAGGGGAAGTGAAGCCGACATTGTCCTCAGCCTGTAGTGAAGTCAAGCCTGAGTGTCGTGGAAGGTGGTCGGAAGGCAATCACAGAGGAGTTCTTTCCAACCAGGCGTGTCTATTCTACAGTGAGTTAAAATAACATGCGTTAACTTAATGTGGCCAGGTCAGGGGTATTGTGTGATCAGTGTGTGTGTAGTGTGACATGACTGGGGGCGTGGCTGGGCCGTCAGCATGCACTTTAGAGCGACGGATGTCAGTAGGGAGAGAGAGCATTTCCATGTGTGGCGGCTGCTGCAGCAAGCATTGTCCCCCGGAGCCGCACGTGGCCGAAGGGAAAGACAGGTTGCACTTTCGGCGTTCTCAGGGTCCAGAACGACAGGAAGATTCAGCCCTGTGTCAGTGTGGGGTGAAGGGACAGACAGTTCCCTCGTGTTCCTGGTGGCGTTTTAACACGCTATGCGTCATTCATTTGTCGGCATTGTCTAATACGGGCCGTGAGAAGTTTTGTGTGGGGGGTCCTGGTATATGTGTTTGCAGTACTGCCTCTCGATGGTGACTAGCCACTGTCTAGCCCTTCAGTAGAATTGGGGGGGGTGCATTGGGTTTGGGTCAGATTGAGTATTTAATGTACAGTTTGGCCTGTCTCTCTCCTGTTATTATTATTGTTGGATTGTTCTCTGCACGGATTGATGATGAATTCTATTTTGTGATGAACTTTGTGAACTTTTGTGACTTAATGTATTTTAAATTTTATATTCTGAATGAATTAATAAAGATCCTATATTTTTAATAATACGTTGTTGTTTGGCCTGCTAATTGTACTGGGTCTCATGGCCACAGTTTGGCGCTGTGAGCAGGGTAGGAAGTAATTTTGTGACCTGAGGCTACAGGTACATGCAGCAGGGCATGGAGAGACAGGTCATACTTATTCAGGATCAGAGTTTTATAGCAGCAAGGGGCTAAAAGCAGTGGCTACAGGGCATCTAGGAAGTAAGGCCGGGGAGTCTGCCATCAAAAGCCTCTGTCATCACAGAACCTGCCAGGCCGGGTGGACAAGAGGACCATCGTGGAAGAGACGCAGTTGAGGTGGACTGAACCACACAAACATGAGTGAAGAGTTAAAAAAAGAGCTTGCTGATCTCAGGGCCAGGGTACAGGCTGATAAAGAGGCCATGAGTCAACTAAAGGATAAAAATGAGTCGTTAGTACAGAAGCTGAGCTTGAGGCAGGCCCCAGTGCCTGCTCAGTCCTCCACAGATCAGGGGTCTGGGGGGGAACAGGGTGGAGCAGTGGGGTGGGGGGGTCTCAAGAGAGCGCATTGTATACCTGCCAAAAGAGAAAAAATATACTGTGTTTAGGTGGGTCCAGCGCTACCTCCTATGAATGGCTTGATGATATTAATGCAACAATGGTTTGTCGCTCTTATATTGGGTCAGAAAAAGCAGCATATATTTATGAGCATCTGGGGGGTGAAGCTAGGCAGGAGATAAAATATCACTCTCAGGTTGAACGGTCAGATCCAGTACGGGTGCTAGAGATTCTCCAGAAGGTATATGGGCAACCTCAGTCACTTACAAGGTTACAAAAGCAATTCTTTGACAGAAGACAGCGGGACAGGGAATCCGTGCGGGAATATTCGCATGCATTAATGGCTATTATGGAAGAGATTCTGAATGAATTAATAAAGATCCTGCCTCTCCCCCCCAGCTTTATAACCTGTCCAATTGCCTGATTAGTTGCAGCTGAGTGGGTGACCTGACTCACAGGGGAGTGTTTACAGCATCCTTGAAAATTAACCAAAGAAACAAACTCTTACATTTATCTTTAACTATAATCTACTAAATTAAATGAGTCACAACAAAGAAATGTCAGACTTTTAATGAAACAAAATGCATCAATTAAACCTAAAAAGAAATTAATCTCCAAACAAGAAACCTCTGCAGATGGTTTGGCCCTGTGATGTCACCAATGACATCACCAACTCTATAAAAAGGCAGGAAGTGCAGAGCCGTCCCCTTTCTGTCTGCAGACCAATGTGGTGCACTAACAAAGGAGTAAACAAAGGTCAGTATGAACAAAGAAACAAACTAATGGGGTGCTGGTTTGGCGTAGTGGTTAGCACCCATGTACATGCTTCTGCCGGTCCAGGTTCGAATCCCGCCTGTGACCAGTTTGCAGAGTGTCTTCCCCTGCTCTCTCTCCCTCTTTCACAAGCCTATCCACTGTCTCTCTCCTATCAATAAAGGCACAAAATGCCCAAAAATATACATAAAAAAAAGAAACAAACTAATGAATATTGTGCACTTTAAACTAAATAAAGTGATCAACTAAAGACTGTGTGATTGCTTTAAGTTACTTTGTACTGTGATGTAAAATGTAACTTACTGCTAACACAAACAAACCCAGGATAGTAAGTGCTGCAATGTTACAGGGGCAAAAGTAAAGTAAGACAAAAATTAACAAATGTGAAAAGTAATTTTTTTAAGGAAACATTTGATGATTTAAGTGACAGTGGGTTTAATAAAGCAGGGGTCTCACCCACTTTGTCACACAGCCTAAGTGAGCATTTTCCCGAGAGATATGTTCCTTTTTATTAAAAAAAAAAGCTTCATGTAACGTAAAATGAGAAAATCAATAAACATAATTAAAAAAAAACATGGTTATGTAACTTGAACTGTGAGATAACTGTAACAGAGTTCAAAAGGACGAGTGCTTTTAAACATATATAACATACTCAACTTATATCAAAATTGAACTGAAGACCAGAATTGCATTAAGTTTCATTATGTTACTGAGTACAGGAATAATTTAATAATACTTCTTGTCAGTGGGCCCCCAAATAACGAAATACACCCCTGTGAGTTTTTGATCTTTTTTTTTTGTATATTAAGCCTTTACAGAGTGACCATTTCAATTTGGTCAATATCACATGTATGTTCAGTTCAGTCTGTCTGTCCTGTCAAGGCAGATAGACATGTGTTTGTGTAGTTTAGCAGAAACTTCTTAAAGCCACTTTATTTGCACAAAAGTCGTCAAAGTATCACAGTGACCTTTTCTCAATAAAAATGGTCAGCAACTACATGTCGGTATACCAGACATTCACCATTTATTTGGGATTAAAATACCTTATTAGCTCTGTATCTATCTATGCACCTGAAAGAATACTTGGGTAAATGTGCTGGATTAGTCTTGTCAGGGATGTGCAAATTAGTTTCAGAAACAACATAGAAAGACTCTTGAATCCTCATTTTGCCATAGAAACATTGTGATATTTTTCTCCCCTATCATCCAGTCTTATTGTGATATTACATCATCACACGTCAGGTAAAATCAGAATATCCAATCTGCCTCTGCGGTCAGCCGCTACTCTGAGTTTGTGTGGGTGAGACTTACCTTTAGGATCAGCAGGTCTGATAGTTTTCCGTCTTTTTAGCCGAGCTCTACCTGTTAGTTTGGTCTGAAGCTGAATCTGATCATCTGTCCTCAGTGTGAGTCTCAAGAGGAATAACAAAGTTTTTCCTGAGTTGTTTTACATAACTCATGAGAGAGGCTTGGTCTTCTCATAACACCCAGCTGTGTGTCATTCTTTCTTGCTGAGAACACCAAGCACACCTCAGAGGACCTGACGGACAGGTTTTGGGAGTTTTTTTTTTTTTTTTTTTTTACATCCATTTAACATTTGACAAAGCTAAGCGGGACACTCCACTGCTGTTCCTGCAGTTTCATAAAACAAGTGTTTCAGGAACCTAAAAGGAGGAATATCAGAGATTTCATTTATAATTTAATTTTATTTAGCTGTTTTTAAACCAGACCCTAACCCTTAAACCATAATTTCAAAATATACCAGATCATATATCAAGGTACTTTAACACTCAATGGCCACTTCATTAGGTACATCTTGATAGAGTGGGTTGGACCCCTCTCACTTTCAGAGCTCCTTGGTGTCATAGATTAAACAAAGAACTGAACCATCCCTCAGAGATGTTGGTCCATATCTCCACGACAGCATCACACAGCTTCTGCAGATTTGTCAGCTGAACATCCATAATGAGCTTTTTCTGGTCCACCACACCCCAAAGGTGCTTCACTAGATTGAGATCTGGAGACTGCGGAGGCAATTGGACTACGGTGAACTCATTGACATGTTGAAGAAACCATTTTGAGGCAGGGAGATTGAAGATGATAAATGGGCAATAATAGTGTCTGATTGCAGTAAATACGTGAGAGAAGCAAGGAGTAAACTTACACAATACAACATATTACATAGATACTATTATACTCCATCCAGATTGTACAGGATGAAACTTTTGGGTGATGAATTATGTTGGAAATGCAAAAAAGAAACTGGAACTTTCCTTCATTGTAGTGGTAATGTGTCTGATCAGACCTTTCTGGACTCGGATTCTAGAAATCTTAAGTGACTGGCTTGGATCAGAAATCTCCTTAAATCCAAAGCTCTGCTTACTGGGGGACAAATCTCTACTACCCAATTTAACCAAGTGTAACTTCTCAATAATTTCAGTGGACACAACAGCATGTCGAGTCATCCTAAGACACTGGAAGGCTTCAGAAATTCCAGAAGTGAAACAATGGGTTTGTGCAATGACTGAAACGGCATCCTATGAATGTGTGCTTAGTAGACTAAGTGATGATAGGGGAGAAGGGGAAACCCACTGGGACAGGTTTTGGGACTACATGAAGGTGGATCCCTATTAGTATTCAGTTTGTTCAGTTATTCACTTATTTTTGTGTATCTATTAAATTTCTGACTTTTCTGTTTCCCCTTTCCTCTGTGTGATCTTGTAACATTGTGCACTTCAATAACATACCTGGTGAGCGTAGAAGAATATTAGAAGGGTATGTTGGCAGGTATGCATGTGGGAATTCTTGGAGGTAGATGATCGGGTATGTTTGTTTACAGATAAAGGTGCAAGGATATGAGGATATGACAAGGCACCCACTTTTCTTTTTATAACCGATGCTTTTTGTTTATGAAACAATGTATGTTAAGTCTGTGGCCGAACTTATATGTTCCTGTACAGAGAATCATGTCAAGCTTGTCTTGTAACATGCCTTTGAAAAGCCAAATAAATACTTGAGTTATATTAAAAAAAAAAAAAGAAACCATTTTGAGATGATCTGAGCTTTGGTTTATGGAGTGTTTTCCTGCTGAAGTCTCCATCAGAAGATGGTCCACTGTGGTCATACAGGGATGGACATGGTCAGCAAGACTCAGGTAGGCTTTAAACCAGGATCAGATGATAGCAAGGGGCTCAAACAGTGCCAAAAATGTCCCCCAACCTATCTTCTTCTGTCCAAGTTGTTACCTCAGTTTCCTGTTCTTCTTGTTCCTTGTCCATCTGATTGGACGTTTGTTCAGAAATGAGCTTCTGCATACCTTGGTTTTGAGTTCCTTTTGCCTTTCTATCATCTCCAAACCATTCTCCTCAGACCTCTGGCATCAACAAGTCATTTTGGCCCAGAGAACTGCTACTCACTGGATATTTCTCTTTCTCAGTTCATTCCCAGTTTAGAACTGAAAACAAAGTAGATCATCAGTTCTGGCAGACCATCCCATGTAGCACCTAAAACCATGCCATGCCTGAGGAGGTAAGGGAAGCTGAATCAGTGACATCTTTTAAATCACATTTTAAAACCCCCTTTTTTAGACTTGCTTGATTACTTACTTATTTTACTATTTTGACTCTCTCTACTCTCTTCGGTTCTTATCCTCGTCATGGTTTCTCATCATTTTAGTCCTGTTTTTATTATTGTTATTTTGATATACTCCCTTTTTTATTATCATTATTTTTCTTCCATTTTATTTTATGTATTTATTTATTGATTTTCTTTGACCAGTCCTCTATCTGCCCTTTTCTTCTCTGTCTTCCTGATGTGATGTCATCAACCTTCAACAGTCTTAAATGTATCTATGTATCTGTAAATCTATATCTAGTTACTGTATTGTCATCTTCTTGTCATTATGCATAAAACAAAATACGTTCTCTACCAATGTTCTCTACATGTTAACATGGAGAGACTGATTTGGTTTATTCCTTAATTGTATCAGCTGTTTCAATCCTACCAGGTTATACTATTTGTTTGTTGCTTTAGTAAACCTCCAGAAGATCATCTTCACCATGTCTATGTACCTACATAAACATAAAACCTCTTTACTTCTCTCTTTGGCTGCCAAATGTGACGAGGGTGCAATTTAACTGAAGAAGGTAAATGAGCACCAATGTGAGCGATGAATCACCTTCCAGTCTGGAGACATTTTTTTCTTTAACTGATGTGTTTACTGAGTGTTTATGTCTACGTGAACAGATCTAAGGTGTCTCCTGTCGCATACAAACTGAGTTTAGAGTAACAGAGCTGGAGAATAGTCAAGTTCTTTAAGGGTTACTTCAGAGGTGAAATGTAAGCTGTAACGCTGTGCTGGTAAGAATATACAGACCTCCTCTACCGGAACGCACCGGAACACCTTTGAAAAGCAACTTTCTCTCATGCATACAATGACAGCCCTTTCTTTTTTCAAGCAAATTTTACGAAAATAAATGTAAAATTGTGGAATACATAAAACTCATCTCCAGAATACGCCTTCTGTGACAGTTTGAACAAGGTTTTAATGGGCCTGACGAACACTCTGCTATAATTTGTAGGCTACGGTACTTGCTTACCGTGATAGGTTGCAACTTGTAGTAGGCAGTCACTCGCTGTAGTGTAAAGTTAATCCAATGTCCACTGGTGTGTGTTTTTTTGCAGACAATAGGGTCATTTGCGCAAAGTCCACAAGTAATAAATTGTGAGGTTTTACACGTTGTGAAATTCTCTCTGTCTCTGTCATGTGAACAGCACAAGCACACAAACAAGCACACTAAAACTCAATGCGTTCTTTTCATTGAATGGCTGGTTGCCTAGGTGATGTAAGGACCCCCCCCCCACCAGACAGTCAGGACAGGTCAAAAAAATGCAAAGAAAAATTGACTGGAAGTTCTATTCTGTATTTTTCTACTTTTTGGCATAAATGTGTTTATTTTCTTTAGTTCTGATCAAGACTAAACGTTTTTTATTATTTAATATTTTAAATGCCAATTTTATAAGTGGTGTCACTGATTTTGGAAAAAAAATACAGAATGACTGCTTTTCAATTAAAAAAAATATTGGAGCCTGGAGATTTTTTTTACCTGTTATCACAGTCTTGGATATAACAAAGAATAGTAACAGCACTGACTTGGTTGAGTATTAGTTTTTGTGTACCATCAGATGTTAACTTTTTCTCCCTTTCATACCATTAAGGCCAAAAACAGCCACTAACAAAAACTGCAGTAAAAAATTGACATATAACTATTTTTTTCTACTGTTTTGGTATAAATGTGTTATGTAGGCTAGAAGTCTAATTTTAGTGGGCTAATAATTCAGTAATTTATTCTTAATCAACAATACTGTTATTATTGTTCTGATGTTATCTCCACCTAAAGAAAATAAATGTTTTGCCAAATATTACATTATGTGTCTGACATCTTACATTTTGCACTCAAGGATGTGCACAGTAATCAGAAAAGAGCAGGCTTTATCAACATCTGTCTTGTATGATGTGCGTGCAAAGCGTGCAAGCTAAAAAAAATTTGAGTTGCACAGTTCCTGCAAGAATCTTATCTTACTTTCACCCCTGGGTTACTTGCAGGATGCCTGAACTTGTTAAGGCTAAAGGTAGGACTTCAGAGGACACAGGACAACTCGGTTCCTTTTTCATGAAGATTCTTTTCCATTTGTTGTCTTCATAAGAATAGGTTCAAAACCTGAACAAAAAATGGCAAATTAGCTTTTCAATTTCACAAAATATCACTCAAACCAACCTACATTAACTAAAGAACTGATAAAGATATAAACTGACCGCTGGTGATTTCCCTACAGCTCCTACCTGCTGCTCACCAGCTCATGCTTCTCTCTCTCTCCCCTTCTCTACTCTGCCTTCTTTCTTTGCAGCAGCAAAAAAGAAAAAGAAGACCTCCAAGACTACCATAATGTACACAAAAATAAACTTAATTTAACAACGCTAAATATCTTTTCATGTGTTTGGCTTGACAACTGTTCCTCCTGCGCTCAGTCTTGTTTGAAGTCTCAATCTGTTCTTCACTTTCTTCTTCGTTTTCAAGGATGTTCTGTGGAATTTGAATCAGCAGCTTCTGAGGTCAGAGGCTCATCTCTATAACCTTCAGGCTGCTGCTGCTTTTCTGCTTCTACTGTCACAGAAACACTTTAGGAGCTGCAGGCCTGACCAGCTGCTCTCTGCAGAGCGTGAGGAATGGTAGACCTTGACATTTCCAGAGAAAATGTTACCACGCTCAGTCTTCTTCACGTCTTGTGGTAAGAAAATTCATCCACGCTGGTGTTCTGTCAGCCGCTTCACACTTGGACTTCAGTTGTTTTTAGCATAATTTGTTCCCCTGTGTGTCTCCATGAATACAGAATCAGCATGCACCCTGGGCTGTGAGTATTTCTGCTCCCTTCTTGGTGTAGCGTGTGCTTTGCCTACAAACTCTCCACACTGTAGCAGTCAATTGGAGGCCGATAGATCTGCAGCGACAGGCCTTAAACAACAGGCGAGGATGATAAGTGAGGTCGGCGTGAAATATGATTAAAGCACAGCCCTCCCCTCTTCTTTGATTTAGAGGAGCATGGCACCAACAACTCATCTCCTCCACCCACAGACACTTTGAGGGAAAGCATGGAAAGCCAAAAAGAGCAGAAAGAAGAAGATGATGGTGGAAAAACAGCCTCTTCAGCAGTCTGAGGGGAAGTTTGGGGACAGATTTAATCTTCAAGTCTCTCTGTTGCTGCAGAAACAGAGAGAGCAAGTCCTGCAGGAATAAAACTTTGACTTCATGTGTTTATTGATGAACTGGGTGCCCCTGCTGCACTTTGGCTCTGTGTGTGCAGATGGGAGCTTTATGGAGCTCACAGGCTTTTGTGACAGAGAGACGGAAGAGAGTGAGGGACAGGCCGCTTTATGAAGGTTTTCTCAGAAGGGATGATGACCTGAAGACTTGAGATGGAGCGTTTCAATAAAACATTCAAGAAGGCCAGATCTGAAAACTACATTGCAGGGAGGTGAGTATTTTTCAGCTGTATTTGTTTGTTTTTTTAAATGGAGATCTGGAATAAAATCAACTAAATGTGGTTATAATGGGGATTTATCTATGGCATCTGCTAAAATCTTCTTGGCCCTGCATGGTTTGGATATCACCTTCATTTTCCTTCGGTGTTTGGACCTTTTAAAGGTTCTAACACTGCACAGCAACCATAACATCTGCACATCAACAGAGGAAGAAACAGAGGCTACAGAGCTGCAGGCCACTGCTACATTGCTTTTTGTCACAGAGAGAAGATTAATTTTGTTCCAGATAGTTCCAAGCAGCAAAACAAAACACTTTCTAAAGCAGAGGAAAGTTTGAGAAGTCACGCAGCATTATGAAGTGAACAACAACAAGAGGTGTTTCATTTCATTTCAGAGGTCAGCAGTGCATTCACGTCATGTTTAGCTTCAGCTCAGTTCGCTTTCACCCTCAAAACTCACACGTAGCACTCAGAGTTATGTTGATATCATTTTTAATTAGACAGTTATTGAGCAAAAATGGTTCACTGATGGCTGTTACCATACCATGAAAATCTTCATAGTTTTAAGTTGGGTCATTTCCAACATCTCCTGAAAACTTCAGCAAAATCCTTCCAGCAGTGTTTGTGTCATCTTGGTAACAAATAACAAAACAGACAAACTTGCGCCCGCAAAAACAT
Source organism: Scarus forsteni (assembly GCA_036419115.1). Classification (NCBI taxonomy): domain Eukaryota; kingdom Metazoa; phylum Chordata; class Actinopteri; order Labriformes; family Labridae; genus Scarus; species Scarus forsteni. Next base: position 3,234,543 of record JAZDUH010000150.1, read on the forward strand.
AACCTTCTTGGCGAAGGTAACCAGGTCTACCAAATGTGAGCTTTATGCCTGGGACATATATACAGTTGTGCCCAAAAGTTTACACCCCCCCGCAGAATTTCTGATTATTTGGCCTTTTCTCAGAAAATATGAATGATAACACAAAAACCTTTCTGTCACTCATGGTTAATGGTTGGGTGAAGACATTTATTGAAAAAAAGATTAGTTTATTCTTTTTAAATCATAATGACAACAGAAACTTTAATATTGACCCTGTTCAAAAGTTTACACCCCCAGTTTTTAATACTTTGTATTTCCTCCTTTAACATCAATAACAGCTTGAAGTCTTTTGTGGTAGTTGTGGATGAGGGTCTTTATTTTGTCAGATGGTAAAACTGCCCATTCCTCTTGGCAAAAAGCCTCCAGCTCCTGTAAATGCTTTGGTTGTCTTGCATTAGCTGCACGTTTGAGATCTCCCAAGAGTGGCTGAATGATATTGAGGTCAGGAGACTGAGATGGCCACTTTAAAACCTTCACTTTATTCTGCTATAGCCAATGGCAGGTTGATTTGGCCTTGTGTTTTGGATCATTGTCATGTTGGAACGTCCAAGAACGTCCCATGCGCAGCTTCTGGGCCGATGAGTGTAGATTTTCCTCCAGTATTTTCTGATAACATGCTGCATTCATCCTTCCATCAATTTTGACCAATTTGCCTGTGCCTTTGTAGCTCACGCATCCCCAAAACATCAGTGATCCACCTCCGTGTTTCACAGTAGGAATGGTGTACCTTTCATGGGCCTTGTTGACTCCTCTCCAAATGTAACGTTTATGGTTGTGGCTTAAAAGTTTAATTTTTGTCTCATCACTCCAAATGACTTTGTTCCAGAAGTTTTGAGGCTTGTCTGTGCTGTTTGGCATATTGTAAACGGGATATTTTGAGGCATTTGTGTAGAAATGTCTTTCTTCTGGTGACCCAACCATGCAGCCCATGTTTCTTGAAGTGTCTCCTTATTGTGGATCTTGAAACATCCACCCCAATTTTTTTCAGAGTCCTGTATTTCAGCAGAAGTTATTTGAGTTTTTTTCTTCGCATCTCGAACAATTTTCCTTGCAGTTGGAGCTGAAATTTTTGTTGGTCTGCCTGACCGGGGTTTGGTTTCAACAGAATCCCTCTCTCTCCACTTCTTAATTAGAGTTTTAACAATGCTTCTTGGCATCCTCAGTTCCTTAGATATCTTTTTAAATTCTTTTCCTGTTTTATACAGTTGAAATACCTTTCCGCGCAGATCCTTTGACAATTCTTTTGCTTTACCTATGACGCAGAAACCTGAAATTTCAACGCAGCACTGAGTGAAAGATGCACATGTCTGTCAGGAGCTCAGAAACTGAGCTTTTAAACACACACTGTGAATACAAGTTAATAGATCACAGAGAGGATGGTTACCTTTAGTAGACATTCAAACCCATTTGTGTCAAATTTTGTGCATTTTATCAGGCCAAAACTGCCAGGGGTGTAAACTTTTGAACAGGGTCAATATTGAAGTTTCTGTTGTCATTATGATTTAAAAAGAGTAAACTAATCCTTTTTTTAATAAATGTCTTCACTCAACCACTAACCATGAGTGACAGAAAGGTTTTTGTGTTATCATTCATATTTTCTGAGAAAAGGCCAAATAATCAGAAATTGAGTTTTGAGGAGTGTCTGTGCTGTGGATTGTAAGCGGGATATTTTGTGGCATTTGTGTAGAAATAGCTTTCTTCTAGTGTTGACTACCATGCAGCCCATGTTTCTTCAAGTGTCACCTACCTTATTCACACTGCATCCACCCCTATATATATATATATATATATATATATATATATATATATATATATATATATATATATATATATATATATATATATATATATATATATACCTCAACAAAATATGAGCTGAAATTTTTGTTGGTCTGCTCCCATTTTTCATGAGATGGACTCAAAGATCTAGAATTCCTTCCAGATAAACACTATTATCTTTTCTGTCAAATGTTGTTCAGAGTCTGTCTAACAGTGTGTGATAGTGAGCATCCTTTGCTGAGATAATCCATCAGATATCAGGTGTGTACATCAAGATGCTCATCAGACACCATGATTAGTGCACAGGTGTACCTCAGACTGTCCACAATAAAAGGCCACTCTGAAATGTGCAGTTTTGTCTCACAGCAAATGCCACAGAAATTTCAAGCATTGTGTGCAATTGGCATGCTGACAGCAGGAATGTCAACCAGATCTGTTGCTCGTGCATTGAATGCATTTCTCCACCATAACTGAGCTTTTAAAATATGGCAGTACACACTGTGAATACAAGCTAATAGATCACCAGCCCAGAGACCTCCACATCCAGCAGGTTCACCTTTAGTAGACATTCAAACCCAGCTGCTGAAACAATTTTTGCATTTTATAACCAAAACTGCCAGGGGTGTAAACTTTGAACAGGGTCAATATTGGAAGTTTCTGTTGTCATCCTCATCGGGATCTTAACCTGGCTCCAGAACTAATCCTTTTGACCGGTGTAATAAATGTACCAGTTCCCACTCAATATCCACTAACCATTGAAGAGGAGTGGACAGAAAGGTTCCACAGGCCACAATTGACATATCTGAGAAAAGGCCAAATAATCAGAAATTCTGCTGAGGCAAATGGTGTAAACTTTTGGGTCCCCACAACTAAAGTTAAAAATGTCCAGAGAGTGAAAAGTCTAAGGCACACCTGTGCACTAATCATGGTGTCTGATGAGCATCTTGATGTGGCACACCTGTGAGGTGGGATGGATTATCTCAGCAAAGCAGAAGTGCTCACTATCAAACATTTAGACAGATTTGAGAACAATGTTTGAAAAAATATATATATATATATATATATGAATTTTATATATATATATATATATATAAAAATGGGAGCATATATATATATATATATATATATATATATATATATATATATATATATATATATATATATATATATATATATATATATATATATATATATAGATATTGCAAGTCTGTCACGTCTAGGGCATCTTTTCCTCTTCGACATACTGCTCGACCGATTTCTTCTACTGTCCCCAACTGACTGGTTATGCACCCAAGTCCTGCTTTTGTTGTTTGGGAGGTGGGGGGCTTTGTGCAACCTTTGTCCACCTTTGACTCTAGCAAAGGGTTTATAATTTTATAGCTGTTAATGTAGACATTTGCATGATCTTTCTTTCCATGGTTGATCGAACTTTAGCACCACATAGGCATGAGGTCTCTCTTGAAAATAGAAGGTCACATTTCAAGAGGTTTACCTTTAATACATTTATACTTAACGGAGACAAACATGGTAGGGATGTACTTCTGGTCTGGGCACCTTGACCTTAAGTCATCAATATTTCATTAACTTACTCCTGTGCCATGAGGGATATTTGGACAAAGTCTGAACGAGTGTCTTGAACATTTTTGTGAGACTGTGCTCATGTAATTGTTTTCACACTCTGGGAAACAAAACTCTGACTTGTGACCTCCAAAATCCAATCAGTTAATCCTTAAGTCACACCAGATATTTTTATAAAGTTCAGAGCTAACATTTTATTCATCTAAACATTAATTCTTCTGTTATTTCTCACCCTGCATAAACACAAGTGCATTGAAAATGTTGATGCAACCCACTCGACCATGAAGCCCATAGTTGACCTCAGTCCCAGCTATGCAGAGTGATGGGAGCAGGAGTTGGGTCATCAAGTGGGGACCTCCTGTCTCAGGTGAAAATCTCTAACTGAAGACATCCCTCCTCTTAATCCCACGGTCAGAGGATAATCCTCTCTGCTGGTCCAAAGTCCCTGCACACATTTGTTAATGTCTCTATGAATGACCTGGATGATGTTATTGTTTGTATCTTCCTCCAGACATCACAGCAGGTCTTCAACAAGAATGTAGAAGTGAAAGTTTGTGTAAGAACAAATAAATAAATGATTCATCTTCATACATTATCTCCTGGAGTTCAGCTGCAGCATGAATAATAGAAGATTTTCTGCCTGTGTCTTTATTTCTTTCTGCTCACTCAGCAGGGCTGCAGCTGCCTCTGTCTTATTTATCTCCAACAGGACGAACAAGTTTTTACAACTTTTTATCTCCTGTTGGTGTCTCCGGGAGAAAAATGACCGGAGGAGGGATTTACTCCTCCAGCCTGGTTTATACTCCCATGTCAAAGCTCTGACAAAGTGTACAACGGCGGATTTGGTTCACTCTACAATCCAAGTCCAAACCTCGTTGTCCTTGTTGTTCTGGACCCAGGTTATACTAATAAACAGTGCAGCTTGTCGTGCAGTTTCATTTATAATTGCTCCACTTTTCTAGCCATGATGGTCAGCGCCGTCGTATAGGGGGTAAAGGTGGTGACGATTATAAGGGCCCACAGCCCTCTAGGGTCCACACACAGCCCCCAGTAGCTTCTATGACAAAATTATTATACATACACTGAAATAATATATATTCATACGAATTAATCCAAATTAAATCAAAGCCACAAGGCATGCAATTTTCTAATTTTAACTATTTCAATAACTGCCTTTGCCCCTTCTAAAAAAATGGTTTGGTTCACACCAAGATGCGTTCTTCCTCAGCGAAAGTAAGTGAGCGCGAGTGAACTCCAGCAGGGTTAGGATGGCCCCCAAAAAACACAAGTCTGGACACCAAAAAAGGAGCTGAAAAGGAGGCCAGGAGTAGAAGCAGCAGAGCAGGGGCCCAGGACATCAAAAGCTTTTTTTCTAAGAACAGTGAGAGTAAAACTACCGAAGGCGGCCGAAACACTGCCTACTTGTTCATTCATTTAATGCCTGCAACATTAGCTTACCTTTGAAGGGGCGCAGGCTGGAGCCCGTGTTAGTTGTCATCTGGCCGCGCTACACTCTGGACAAGTCGTCAGTTCATTAAAAAAAAAATCGCCAGTTCCTTATTACTACTAATTCATTACTACTAATTTAGAGGCTACTGCAGTAATTGTGTGTTTCACCCATATTGTTGGACAGTGCTCCATGCGCCCACTCAGAGGCTGCATTGAATTGTATTAAGATGCATTCAGGTTCTGCTCAGTAATTATGAGCATCTGAGGAAGGTCATTTACGTTACCATGATGTGTTCAATGTGTTGTAAATGTGTTATTAGTGGGACATTTGAGTAGTCTCAATACAAAAAAATTAATGTTCAAAGTTTTGTTGTTGTTGTTTGTTTCAGGTTTTCCATGAAACATAATATTTAATGTTTATTTAATGTAATATACACAATGGAACAATAAACCTTTATGCCCTGCTGCTCCAGAATCAGCGGCTACCTATTTGTTGAGTGGTCCATTGAAAGTTTATTTGCATTCAGAGGTGTAATAGCATGTTGCAAATCAGTTAAAGGGCCCATATTATGCAAAAACCACTTTATTAAGTCTTTTGTTGAAATTTTGAGGTCTGTGGCTTTCCCCCCAGCCCAAAAAATGTGATAATTAGGGACAAATCCTGTGCTGCATGGTGCTGGTGAATGTAAAATCCCGCCCCCTAATGAGGCATTCTTTCATTGAAGTTGTACCGACGTCACAGTGGAATTTTTTGATTGGTCCACCGGAGCAGACACCCCCACCCCGTCCCCGCCCACTCCTCTCTCCGCTGCTGGTGAGATGTGCAGAGCAGCCATGATGGATTTACCGGCAGTGAGAGCTCGGACTTCAGCATGAGTTACTGCTGCAGTGTTGTGGGCTGTAACAAGCCACAAACTTCCTTACAAAAGCTGCCTGACTCTGAAGATTTAAAAACTAAGTGGCTGTAGTTCATTTATGATGGAAAAGTGCCAGAAAAACAAAGAAAAAATGTGCATGTTTGTGCCAGTCACTTCACGGCTGACAGTTTCGCAAACTTTGGACAGTACACAAAGGGGCTCGCAAATAGACTGGTCCTTAATCCAGGATCAGTGCCAACCATCCGCCAGCAAACCTCGGACCCTGGAAATGTGAGTATTTCAAATGCTGTGTGCTGTTATTTTGCTAATTGTTACGAGCTGCTAACAGCAGAGGGAAGAGGAGCAGATGTAAGAGCTATTCCTGTGTGTTAGCTTCAGGAGGCTAAGCTTAGCTGCGGTTAGCCTGTTGTTTTAGCCTGTAATGTTACAATAAACGAGCTTTGCTGTTTTCTAACCATATTGTGTCTTTTCTAGGCCATAATATTAGTCTGTTGTCTATTACTTTGCTGCTGTGAGATGTACCGCTGTGTGAGTAGAGGCCTGCTACTCTCTCTGAGGCATTGTAATTAATAAATTATCTCAGAAGGTATCAAAACTCATTCCTTGTCTAAACTGAGGACATGGGAAACGACCAGTGAAGGCTGTGTCTCTCTGTGTTTTGCAGCGCAGCATGTAAATATTGATAACAGGGGAAAGTATATTTCTACGCTAACGTTGGCTCAAAACAGTGTATCTGTAGATGTTATAACTGGCTTTATTGGCAACAGCATCGTCATTACCAACAGGTTTAATGAGATTTAGATGTTTGAATATTCTCACAGTAGTCAAGAGGAATTAGACAGCGGGAGGATTATATTCACTCCTCATACACTCCTCATCTCCTCTCCCCTTGTCTCTGTCTTAGCTTCAGAAGGCTAAGCTTAGCTGTGGTTAGCCTTGTTTTTAGCCTGTAATGTTTCTCTGTGTTTTGCTCCTCATACACCGTCTTCTCTCTTGTCTCTGTTAGCTTCAGAAGGCTAAGCTTAGCTGCGGTTAGCCTGTTGTTTTTAGCCTGTAATGTTTCTCTGTGTTTTGCAGCAGATCATGTAAATATTGATAACAACAGGGAAAGTATATCTACGCTAACGTCGGCTCAGATCAGTGTATCTGCACATGTGATCACTGGGTTTTCTGGCCTCTGCCGTTATCTCCAAACTAATTTAATCTGATATCTGTGAGTTTAAACACTCAGAAATGCCCACAGAATGTTGTCGTATGAGCTGTGTGACTGGGAGGATAAGTTAGAATTAGTAACAGGTCAAGGATTTACGAAAAACGGAGGGAGGCAAATAAGATAGTGATTTAGTTATCCTCCCGTTTTATTTACTAACAATATATGGGCATAGATATTTTATAATGCATCACATAATGTGACATTTGTAAGTAAAAACCCATTAACCCCTGAAAAGCCTGTTGAATCTTATTTGAGACATACTTTTGATACATGTGTCTGATCAAAATGATCAAAAAATATCACAAAAAAACCCTAAATTAATACAGTGAGATAAATGATAAAAATAAAGGTCCTCAGATGAATTATCAGTTGCCAGAAACACCTAATGTATCTAATGAGTAACAAAAAATATATGTAACATCTAATGTAATTTAGTTAGATTACAGTACAACGTGAAGTTAACATTTTATCAACAAAAGAAGTAAAAATGCATGGCTATAATTTGTGTTTTCATGCACTAACAGGTTAAATATTTTTCTTTCTTGTGTCTATGCTGGTCGACCTCAGGCAGCATCTTCTGATGGTGAACCGCTGGTTACAGTCAGCTTCTCAAAATCCAAGGAGGAAGGATGTACAGCAAAGCCAGTGAGAGCAGAGCCAGCTTTCAGTGAGTTAAACAATTCTTTATTAAAATCAACACATTTAACAACATGGCAAATAGGCATAGCATGGAAAGGAAAAGATAAAGGAAACTGGAATAAAAATGTTATCAAAATGGAATTGAGAATATATAATCAATAAGGACATTGTGTCAATAAAAGATTATGAAAAAAAATTACAACACTGCAGTGAGGTGTTTTGGTTTTGGTGCCATTTCTTGTAAACATATATTTTTGTGTCTTGTATTTCAGATCATGCAGATGCACTGTTGGACCTTGTCTTTGAGAAGGTTTTCCAGGATCATGCTCCACACCTGAAGGAGCTGCAGAAAATACCAGACCATATGCTCCTTTTCCAAATACCAGGAAGCGCTGAACCTCTCATACTGGTCTTCTGCATCAGGAAACTCTGCAGTACAACACAGGCAGCATCAGCTCACAAAGGCTCTGTAGGCCAGGCATCTGTAAGGGCTGGACATGATAAGAATATGTCAGAAATGAAAATTACTGTCATAGGTGTTTTTATCTATATGTTCATATTTTTATCAATATGGTTCTATGGCTTGTGTTTAAAAATTCCTTTTCTTTTTTCATGTCTTTTTTACCTCCTTTATGTAAAAATGTCTAGAGTACCAGCCGGTACATTTGGTGTTTTTATATGTCAAAATATCTTTCACAATAAAAAGTCTAAATGAACTGTTTTGTGTGTTTTCAGTTTTCCATATGTTACATGTAATGTTAATAATTAAATAACAAGAAAGACAAAAAAATGAGATGGAGGAAACAGTTCTTTTAATCTTTACTATTTTTGTTCAACAGTCATGGAAGTGTTTATATCAAAATACTTATGCATTACTCCTCTTAGATGTAAAGGCTCATAGTCTGCTCTATAAATATAGAATGCATGTTGTAGTGAAAAACACACTCAGAGTCAGAGTCCAGGATGGTTGGACTGGGAGTTCCTGCAGTTTTCCTCTGACCTACTTAATTAAAACAGGTAAGTCAGTGACACAGTACAGGAAAGGTAATGTACTAAATTGTTATTTAGCACTAATTTTTCACAATACCTTTGGTATCTCCATTCAACAAACATTTTCAGGCTGTAGGAATTTTCACACAATTGCCACAGGAGCACCTCTGTAGGAGAAGAGTGAAAACAGGATGTTCAGGAGAATTTTTATATAAAGGAAATGTTCTGTTATTGTATAAGAATATACACAGAGCTGTCATAACATACAATAATGCAAGTGAAGAGGTTTTTAAGACAGCTACTGTGTGGCATATAGAAAAGAAAATAACCTTTTAAAATAAGGTTCACAGAAAACTGTTCGCTGCTCACAGTTACAGGTAATAAATGTTCTCAGTTACTGTTACTGTCACTAAAGGCTATGGCTCTATTAAATGCTGTATTCTGATGGGTCAGTCACATTACTAATGTTATTTCTGTAAAACACTGAAGAGCCCAGACATTATTTACACATCACAACAACAGAGAAGACCCCCTCTCTCTGCCTTATTTCACTATCAGTAGCAACGGCCCGTTCAGTGTTACTGAGAAGTGAAAGTTATTAAACATAGGGGTTTTAGTTAATTCACGTCTCTGCAGTAACCCGCTCACTCTACATTAGCTCTTACTAGACTCTATTTAACGCCAGTCAAAGCACTGCACGTCTGCTAACAAACATGCTAACATCGACAGCAACAGGGGGAGGGGGAGAGGAACGGCAGAACAACTTTGATTCGTCAACATTATAGCATTGAAGAAACAAACTTTATATACAGACCACTGAGAAACATCCCGGTTTATCCTTGGTCCTCGACTCTCTCCTGGTTCCTCTTATTTTCGGGTTCTGACTCGGTTATAGCGTTCAGTGCTGCGCTCCTCATGTAGCAACACAGACGCTAACCAGAGCTCTGTTGACATAGTCATGCGCATGCGCCGACACGGAAGTGCGGGGCGGTTTCAGCGGGGGCTCATTAACATATAGTTACGCCCACAAAAATGGAGTGTTCTGGAGAGAGGCTCAAAGAGGGCATAGAGATGATATGGCTGTGCTTGTTTTATTGAGATTTTTGACCAAAGCATGCTACTAAGGCTTCATGAAGACATCAAAGATCAATATTACACTGCAGAAAAAGAGCATAATATGGGATCTTTAAATGAGAATAAGACAACCAATAATACATAATTTACATAATAATACTCTGGCTTGTTAAGTCGCTACTTGTAAAAAAGGAAATAAATTGGGTGTTATTACACCAGGCACCGTCAAGAACACTGAAAAACAGGAAAATCGAAGGTTGTAATGAATGGGGTAGAGGGGCCCACACCAATATTCTTTCAGGGGGCCCAGAATTCCGAGCAACTGCCCTGATGATGGTACCAGACCAGCGCATTGTTGCATATGGTGCTACCATGCCAGTGATTAAATGAAGAACAGTGTTGCCAACTCCGCAGAAAGAAAATGAGCCATTGCCTGTCCGAAGAGTTGCTGGAAGTTGTCGATGCCGTCAACCTATTAGCATATCTGTCAGTCTGCATGGACTTGTAATAGACCCTGTAGGAAAGGAAAAGCATCATGGGAGACACAAAAAATTGTAAAAAAAAAAACACCCTAAATATGTTAAGAAGTACAAAATTACTTTCCTCTGTTGTTACTTGTCTTTTCATTAATGTCACAGTTTCTACCCTCCTTTTCGAACTTGGAACCTCTAAAATGTAGCCATATTTGTGCTTGATGGCCTCAGGATGGATTCAGTGGTTCATGCAGGGACTCAAACTGTTTTATTTGTATTAAGGAGCCTTTTGAAACACAAGCTGCACTTCGTGAAGTGTATTAATCAATCACAAACCACCCATCTCATATCGTGGATAATTGTGTGAAACGAGAAAGTGATCAAAAAGCTCTTTGCCATTCCTGGCTATAGGGCTTTCCGAGTTGCTTGCAGCAAGGGTCTGGGAAGTGTTACAACAGTTTAAGCACTTTCCTCCCTAAATAAGCCAAATTAATCCATGTAATTAGAAGAATTGCTGATGAGTATGTACACACTGTGGAGTGCAGTTATGTCTGAAGGAGCCTCTTCTTTTCACATATCTTGGTTTGCTTCAGAGCTGAACCATGTGCACAGCTTCACGTTGGTTTCAGTTGCAGTCTGGATGCAGAAGGGGGATCATCTCCTGGCTATCAGTGCTTTGGGACGGGGGACAGGCCCACAGAAGCATACACGGCTCACTGAAAGGAGTTCATACTTTTATGTAAGAGACTCCTAGTCTCAACTAAACATCACTGTAAGTGCTGTTGCTTGATAGCTAGAGTCAGGGTAAATAGACATGATATATTTGACAGTATAAAAGAAATATTGTGGAAAAAGGCTGATATTTACTTGTTATATGTTCATTTTTGTCTTGGGCAGATCAACCCAGTATGGCTTTATATTGTGAGACACCCTCATCATTTCATCTTTAAATGCCGACATAAGAGGAACACAAAACACCAAACACATGACACAGTAACTAAGTTATACTGAATTAAATCCAAACATAGTTGGAAAAGGAACACACTCATGGACTAAAATGGTCATTGCACCAAAATCCCAACAACAGGCCTGCACAATGGACTGTAACCATTTCAGAGAGGAAGATTGTTTCTTTCCTGAGGCTCTGTTTACTTGTCTCCAGGAACGAAAAGGGTTTCCCTTTGCGTTTTCAAAAGTTCTTTAAGTCCACACAAGTAGAACTGAAAATGTGGTAGTGTGTACGCCAGGGCAGTTGTCAATGATATAACTTTGTCGTGAAACAGTGGCGTTACAATAGGCATCCGTGATTTTTAGTGAAGACAATCTTTTCAGTTCTCTGCTGGTCAGAGTATTACCACAGCAAATCCAAATTTCATTGGAGGAGTGATGACAAACCTAGCACAGTAAGCAGCACACATTTGGCTCGGTAGCTGTCTATAGCTGTTGTTGTTCCCAGGTGCTTGCAACATTTATCTAAAACAGTACTGCACATGTGCTGTGCATCAGCGTTTTCAAATGCAGATTTTCCAGAAATAAAAAACTGAAATGTTTTCAAAACTTTTCACTCTGGACCCAGGTCACTCCAGACGCTGTTCTTGTGTGAAAACTCACAGTTTCAGCCATGTTTGTTGTCCTGTAAATCGGTCCTTGAATCATAAACTCCTTTCAGAATCAGAATCATAAATACTTTTTAATCCCCAAGGGCAGAGGCCGGCAACCTTTCCAATCAAAAGAGCCATTCTCCCCACCACCCCCACACTACATCGTTATAATCACATCAGATCTGTAAGCAAACTGCTTTACCACCTGACTCGACTGCTCTATAATGGGTTATGCATGTTTTGTTGCTTTAACTTTTGATTATTGGGTTGTCAACAAAAATAACAGTCAATAAAATTACCCTCTATTAATACTGTTATTTTTGTTGTCAAGGTGGTTACTGGGGATGAAACGGTATGAAATTGTCATGTTGCAGTTATTGTGACCAGAATTATCAGTAATCATCATTATCGTGATATTGTTGCAGTGTGCTCAAAATGTACAAATAGTACTATAACTCAGCCTTGAAATCATTTTACCTCTTTAATATTATAATTAAAACAGCCTTTTTGTCTTTTTTGTCAATAACTGTGTCAGGAAATGTCCTCTAAGTCAACTTGTTTAGAATTTTTTATGGGAAATAAAAGTAAACAATTCTGGCAAATATTTGTCATTATGTAATAAATGCTTTAACTGTGTGTAATCACAAGATATGAAAATACAGATTTGAACTTTAAATGGAATTGTCTTTTTAAACAATAGTAAATGAACATGTTCAAAGTTTTGAGATGACTAAATTTTTTTTTACCTGTTTTACATACACTCACACATTTTTGTTTGCCTACAGCATTAGTGTCCATGTTACAGCTCGTTATATTAGACCATGTGCAGGCCTTTTTATATTTATTTATTTTCTGTTTTACTAATGATAGCCCATGAAGCAGTTAGCCCCCTTCAGGACTCTCCTCTGGTCTCCCCTTTCCATGGCAAATCTCCTCGACATCTTCTTTAATATTTCCAAATTACGATAGACTAAATCCATAAAACTTGAACGATGACTAAAAAAGACAATCTACTATGAAATACAGCTAATAAATGGCAAAAGAACAGCAAGAACACACTCCAGAATGATACTAAAGCTGTTATTTACAACCTTTATACATTATTTAAACAGAAAATACTAATAAACTGCCTATAATTCACTCTGGTATGGCTCACTGAATCCTCTCTGTCTGTCAGTCTGCTCGTTTACTCGAGGAGCTACAGCAGTTTTAATCACGGGCATTTTGTCTTTCATCACAGCTTCATGTTTTAGTCAGGGTGACTATGGTCACTCAGTTTCCCCTCGACATCCTTGTAAATCCAATCTTCAACCAGACTTTTGACTTTGTCCATTTTGAGTGGAAAGACCTGTAAGAGTCTGAGCAAGGCTCTAACTACTATACTTTCAGAGGCCAAACATTGCACACTGCGCATGTGCACCTCTGTCTGTGAGAGACAGCCGCCCATTTCCAGCTTTTCCAGTCAAAGAGCAGCATCACCATGAGTTATTGACGCAGTGTGGTGATCAAACATGGTTTAACAGTAATTATAATAGGGCACGGTAATGATTACCCTGGGAAATTTTACCGTGGTTTACCATTTTACAGGTAACCGTAAAATCCCTAGTGGCTCCTCATTTTTTCCCCACAGGATCAGATCCTGCAGTGGAGAAATCCTAAATATTTATTTGACATCATCAGGTGGGAAGGGGTCCCTGGGTCTTTACGTGACATTTTTAAACTTAAATCATTTCTTTCCGGCAGTCTGCAATCACACTGGTCATGGGAGGTGCACACGTTGACAATGTAAAAAGGAATTAAGAAATAATCATTTAATAGAAATTAACACACATTGTTTGCAGATGGTGCTAAAACATGCAGAAATTACATCAATTAATTAGAGTTTCATGAAAGACTGAGAACGTTTTTTGTGCTTTTCTGTCTTCTGAGTCCAGAGATGCACTGATGAGGCCCAAAAGAGCAAAACAGCAGTTGGAAATGTCAAATAATGACATTAAAATAGACTAAGCTTAACAATTAAATCAATTACAAGAAAATTGAAAATAAAATAAAAAATTGTTCACACGTATAGCCTCTTAGCCGGCCCAGGTCATTCTCTAAGGCCCTGTTTACACGACAATGTTGTCACCAGAAATAGAAAGCTTTTGCCTTTGCATTTTTAAATGCCCTTCACATCCACACAGAGACACGAGAATGACTGAAAACATTTTGGTGTGAATGCCAGGCCAGTAGTTGGCGATGTCAGATTGTAGTGAATCAGCGGTGTTAGAACACACATACCTTTTCAGTGACTACAAACTTATCACAAACAACAACGGTGAGTGGACGCATGAAGATGCAGGACTTTATTGTCTGGACAACAAATCTATTCAGATATTTGTGTCTGGATTAACAAACCGAGCACAGTAAGCAGCGAACATGTCACTTGGTAGACAAAGCTGTTGTTGTAATTGTTGTTTCTAGGTGTGTGTGCAGCCTTCATGAGAAAGATAACATAGGCTCCACGTCTCCATTTTACATTTACATGGATACAGAAATGCTTTCAAAACGTTTTACTCTGGACCTTGGTTTCAAAAGTTTACTAATTCAGACACTCCAGTGTAAACTGATGGCAAGAATGCAATGAAAAATTCAGTTTCCGTCATTTTCATTGTCACGTAAACAGCCCCTGACATAGGTGTTCACACTGCTCCTCTCAGCAGGGAATATGCCCTGATGGATGGGGGAGAAGAGGTGGAAGGGGTGGGTGGTTGCCAGTTTAGAAAAATGAGCAGAAAATGTCCTCCACACCATCATCATCACGGTCTGGACTGTTCAAACAAGGCAGGATGGATCCCTGCGTTATGATGTTCACACCAAACTCTGACCCAACATCTGAGCGCAGAGCAGAAATCTAGAGTCATCAGAACAGGAAACATTTCAACACCTTTTCTCCTGCTCTGGAGATCCTGTGTGAATTCTTGTAGCCTTGGCTTCCTGTTCTCAGCACACAGGAGTGGCTCCTGGTGTGGTCTTCTGCTGCTGTAGCCCATCTGCATGAATCTTACTGATGAGAAGCTGAACTGGTGGTTGAAGCTGAACAATTTGGCTGTTACAGTCAGGGGGTGCCATAGGCTTAGTGGTCGAGAAGATCATTTCATAACACTGTTTCCCGTCTTATGCTCCTGAAATTTCAGAACAGTTACTTTGTAAAGATATGATGTTGAAATGTAGAAGGTTGGACCCAAAGATGCTAGAAAGTCCTCACAGACTTTCTAGCATCTTCTAAAAGCAAAAGCAAGCACATTTAGCCCACAGATGCTGATCAGTCTCCGTGCGATCATGCCTTTTTTAAAAGACAGAGATTATGTTTTCAAAGCAGTAATGATGACGCATTAATGGATTACATTTTCCCATCCAGGATCTGTCTTTGTTTCCCACCACTAAGCCTCATGTTAATTTGTCTAAATCTTTAAACCAACAGAAACATCAAGCATGTGTGCGTCCACCAGGTGTTTCATTAACGTCACTCACTGACTTCATTTGTGGTGTTAAAAATATTTTCAGCTCGTTGCTTTGCCTAACAAAGCAGTGAGCAGCAGATGTAGATGATTTTACCCCTCACTGGCTCCTCTGTTCGCCCCGTCATTATCACATGTTAATGATTTCTGCAGCTGGGAGGTCGAGCCGACGTCCTGCAGCTTTAAGCGTGTGCACGTCACCAACAGGACGAATCATGAGAGACAACAGGAACACATGCTGAGGCCTGTTAGACAGAAATGATGATGAAAGCTGGACCTTCACTTTACTTTTTCTTACACAAAGAGTTAGAAATGGTCAGCAACAGTAATAAGGTAGACTGGGATTTACACCACGCTCAGGTAATGGGCTCTAAATGTGCCAAGAAAATGGCCTCAAAACCTTCACCACCAGCAGCAGCATGAACTGTTGATGCCAGGCAGGATGGATCTGTGATTTCATGATGGTCACACCAAATTCTGAACCTGGACCTGAGCTTCTCTTCCCAAAACCCCCACATAGAATCCATGTGACCAGCACAGCTATTAAAAGGATATCAAGAGGCCTCCCTATTCCCCAAGACTCTATTTATGACCTTTTCATTACAAAATAATATCATAATATCAATTTTAACCATCAACCCATGGACCCGACCTTATTTTCTTACTAGTTTCTACATTTTTTTTAACAAACATTTTAATTGAATCTTACAATCCATTTTAGTAACCATACAAAGGATTGAAGATTTTGAGACTGAGCCTAACATAAAGAAAAAAGCTGAAATAAAACAGGCGACAAACAGAACTTGTGAGCCTGTGTCATAGATGCCCCTTAAGTGAGCAACTCTACTAAACGTCTTCTCTAAACCTTCTCTTTGAATGAGGAGCAGAAATCCAGACTGGGAGGGAATCATGCCCTAAGAAGAGGGCTGACATGTAGACATGTCTCAAAACAATACAAACGCAGCTTGGAAAATTAAGCAGATGTTAAAAAAAAAAAACTGAAGCATGTGATGACCCCATGCTTCATTTGGCCTGTTTTCTGTCACAATATTTTTAATCAAGCAGAGTTTGGAGCCATGTACGTACATCAGTGTATAGCATAAGTCTGTCCTTGACTCCTGAACAGAGAGAAAACTGATCCGTGACACTGTGGCACACGCTCAGACCCACACAACCCAACTCAAAAAAAAGATTATTCCTATAAGTGAATAAAACATGGTGCAGCTTGTTTTCTCAGACACATAAGTAAGCGTTTCAGTTTTTCAATGTTTAGTGTCTGGGGTGATTTCAGGGTCACCGTGTAGAAACCAGATCCCTCCTGCCTAAAATGTTTAAAACAAATGAAAGATTCAACAGAAGCGTCATTTGTATTTAATGTGTTTGAAAAGCTGTGTGTTTGTCTCTAAACTCTGAGTGGATTTGGAGGTTAAGGGAGTGTGATTACTCAGTTTGGTTTAGATCACTCAGAAGGAACAAGCTCCCACTGAGACGCTGTCTCTCTACAGACCACAGGCTGAACTCAGCAGATTTACTCTGTCAGTGGGGGCTCCTGAAAAAAGTCTCAGAGGGGGCAACAGATGTGGTACTGGCTACGATCACCTGTTCAATAGCTAAATTAATAATTCAAAAGTCAGATAGCCTACATTACAATGTTATATTGCATTGTTTAATTTATTTTTCCTGTTGATGGCAACACCAGACATAACATGCACATACTGTACGGTTTTTTTTAAAGCTAATGTCTAAAATATGATACAGTTGGTTCCACAGTATAACACTTACTTATTGGGTGTTGCCAAATAACTCTTTAATACTGTAATTGTTAACAGGCTGCCTGGTCTTTCTTTGTCAATAAATTGAGAAAACTGTAGCATCTCAAGAGGCTAACCTCTAATAAATCAGACGACAGGTCTGTGGTTCATGGATCTGTCACTAACTTTAGTTCCTAATTTAGTCCACTTGTCTCCTTTTACCTCCCTTCCTTCACCCTCACACCGACACAGCATCGTGTGGATTTGCTGTTCATCATTAGACTGGGATCCACATTCAAGATTTCCTGCTGCTTAACAGAAGGTTTTTTCTTGAGCCATGATGGAGGGATTCATGATTGGCTATATGGATTCATGTTGGGTGTTGGATGTATATATTTGTGTGTGTAGATATATATACATATATATATATATATATATATATATATATATATATATATATATATATATATATATATATATATATATATATATATATATATATATATATATATATATATATATATATATATATATATATATATATATATATATATATATATATATATATATATATATATATATATGTATATATACATATGTATATATGTATATATGTATCTATGCATATATGTGTATCCACAAAATGAAGAGCTTTATGCTTTATTGTAAAGTGTCTTGAGATAACACTTGTTATGAATTGGCCCTATACAAATAAAGATTGATTGAATAAATGTGTCAGGAAATGTCCTAATAAACGTTAACAAGTCTGGCAAGTATTTGTTATCATGATGTTATAAATGCTTTAAACATTGTGTAATTACAACAAAAGAAAATTGATATGAATATTCAACATGTTCCTCTTTGTAAAATTTGTAAATAAACATGTACAAATGTTTTTGAGATGATAAAAATATTAGCATGCATTCACACACTGTTGGCCTACAGCATTTAGAATCCATATAACAGTTTGTTTTATTAGATCAACGTTTTTTTTTTTTTGACAAGTTCCTGAATCAGTTCCTGTCCAGATGAAGACAGAGTCCAAGTTTGCACTCCTCACATCCACGGAGAGCTTTTTCTGTACAGCTCACTGCTCCTCCCCAGGCTTCCCCTCTGTCATTGCTCAATATGCTCTCTTTTATTGTTCTTTGAGGGAGTTTTTATCAATCCTCAGGTAAAAACAAGGCGAATATATGTCAAAAACAGCAAATGCACTGTAAAACACGGCAAAAATATGAAAAGAACAACAAGGAAACACTCCAGAATGATACTACTATTATTTACAATACGTGTACACTATTTACTCCAAAAATACTGATAATCCACCGATAAATCACTCACATGTTTACATTGAATCATCTTTCTCGCATGCGTGCGCTGTGCGTCTCGTCCGTAATCATGGTTGGGGCAAACCCTCCCTGAGTCCATAGGAATGCATTGTCTGAAGGGGGCTGCTGGTTAGACAGTGACATGGCAGCGATATTCAGGCTGCTGATTAAACAATAATATGAAGACTTAGACAGGAACAATCAGGGCACGATAAACTCTTTTCTCTCTTTTTTTCAAGTAGCTTAGGGAGGGCGATGCACTATTGCCCACTATGGACCAGCCGCCCCTGGTGTCTGTATGTCATTATTGTTTAAATAACATCCCAAAAAGTACATTTTAATAGAGATGCAGTCAGAAAACCAAGCAGGGCATTGAGATAAACAAACTGAAGTCCAATAAAAACAGTCAAATACAAAAGTTGAGTAATCGATTTCCCAGAGCTCTCAAAAAAATTAAACATCCTTGTAAAAAAACTCCTTTATCCTCCTTTATTAAATTGTTTGTCTCTGAGTTAATGTTTCTTTGTTTAACCATTGCAGTTCCAACCCCACTATTCAAATCCACCCACTGTAATGAAGTCAGATTTATGTATCAAAGGCTGTATGACAGCAAATATCAAACACAAATCCAAAACAAATCTCACAAAACTTTATATAAATCATAAACAGACTGTAAAGAGCAACATACTGACAGGCCCAACACTGCACTATTTCCCTTTTTCTACTTGCATTTGTCTCCAGTTCATGCCACATTCAAATCCCCCTGCAGAGATCAACTGAATTAATAAAAACATGGTGGTTCCTGCGAACAGCACATATATAATACTGTGACCTTGACTAACAATCATGGATGACCTGCTGTGGACCTGCTTGACCCCATGTGCTCTATCCAGCATCAACCATCAACAGAAATGATATAGTTTAATATAAATTCATCCTCTTAGACCATTTAAACCCATTTCAGCAGTTCAGCTACATGCTGCTAAATTAAACATCGTTCTTTCCCATGGTTTTCTTCATTATAGATGTTAATGTTAATATTAGAAAGATCTCTCTATCCATGGTTATTGTTGATTATACCTCCATAATAAAAACATTTAAGGGGGCTTCACACTGCCGCGCGGCAACGCGCCGCCTCCAGTCATTGTAATGAGGGATGGGCGGCAGACGGCAAGCGGTTTTGGCCGCGGCGGTAGGACCCAGAAGCGGTTGCCGCCCACGTGAACGCGCACAGATTTTCCCCTGCCGCCCGGAGTCCAGCGCGTTGAACTTTAGGGCGGCAGCCGCGTGGGAACAGCCAATCACATCGAAGGAAGTAGAAAACCCGGAAATAGCAGGCTTCGCGGGTCAAAACCAGCAATGGAGGAGCTAATTATCTGAATAGGGGGGATTCTCTTGCTGACAGAATCGTGTCCCACATAGCATACAGTAAACAGGTACTACTCGGGAGTACGTGTTTTTGAGAAGGGAGTGTTGTGAAGGACTTTTGGGCGGGCTCTGCTGTGACGTTCGCCGAATCAGCTCTACGTCACTGCCGCCTGTTACCCCATGCTCATGCCGCGGCGGTAGGAGCCGCTTTGAAAAACGCTCTGCATTTCAGGGGCCTCCGCCGGCAGAGAAGCGGTTTTCAAGGCGGTTACCGCGCGGCGGTGTGAAGGGGGCTTTACAACCATAAAGACACGAGGCTCCTCTTGAAAACCAAATGCCACATCTGTAGGCATGTAGGCATTATTTTCAGCAGGGACACATGTTATGAGGACAGATTTATGATCCGGGCGTCCATGGGTTTGTCTCAATCATAGATTCTTATCTTTAGTCCCTTTGTCTCTGTCTGGATGGATCCATCTCTGAATGTATGTTTATATATGTGTATATGAATATTTTATAAATGTAAATTTACGAAAAATGAAGATAATGGCTTTATCCTGCTCTTGTTATGAATTGACAGTACAGAAATATTGATTGACTGCTTGATTGATTGCTCTTCACACACTCCTCTGGCAGTCTTACACTGAAGATGGTCATCTTCTTACACCCCGATAGCACAAATCCTTAACCCATTCATGCCCAAATTTTTTTCTGAGTTGTAAGGCATATGATTTTATCAGTCGAGTCCCTCTGAATCATGTTATGTATTTCTTTTTTCCACTTTGTACTTTGTTTTAAAGAAAATACCATTTTTCTGCTTGGCAACAATTGTTGGGGGTGGGGGGGTTTAGGTGTGGCCATTGGCTATGATAAGTACTTTTGTGTCAAGAAAGGTGCACCTCCAACTGCACATCAACATTTTTTTACCTCAGTGAAACACAAGCTAATGTATGGAAGCCCTTTTTTTTTAAAGGAATTTAGGGAACTTACAAAAAAAAAAATACTAACTCATAATAATGACATATGAAGTCATGATTATGAGAAAAGTCATATGTATGAGATAACAAAGTCATAATTATGAGATAAAAAAAAGTTCTAATTGTGAGATAAAAGACATAATTATGAGATAAAGTCAGAATGATGAAATCAATAGTCATAATGAGATAAAGCCACAATAATGAGAATAATTGAGAGATAAAGTTTTAATTATGAAATAAAAAGTCGTAATTTTGAGAGAAAAGTCCAAATTATGGGATGAAAAGTCATGATTTTGAGATAATAAAGTCATATTTATGAGATCACAAAGTCATAAATATGAGATAAAAGGTCATAATAATGAGATATACGTCATATTCATGAGAAAAAGTTATAATTATGAAACAAAAAGTCATAATTTCAAGAAAAAAGTCCAAATTATGGGATAAAAAGTCTGTTTTTTGAGAAAAAAAAAGTCAAATTTATAAGATAAAGACATCAGCTTTTTTCTCAAAAGGAATTAAAAGAATTAGAATATCTTTCCATGTCTTTCATTGGTTAACTGATCAGGGAAACATGTAGCTTGTATAGACGCTGCTGTAACTGCTTGATCATTAAAGGAGACATATCATGCTTGTCTCTCCTTTTCACTATGCCAGACTAGGATGCCTGTAAAGCATTTCTGTCCTCAGTACAAGTCATTTATTTCCTTCATTGCCCCACAATAGCGTTCTCAATATCCTCATTTTAGGCCATTATGAAGCCCTCATTGAAACACTCGGTCTCAAGGCTGACCTAAAGTTACCTCACAATGTCACAGCCCTTTGTGCTCTGATAGGTCAGTTCTATCGGGGGTAGAGCCAGCCTGTCCTTCTTCTTCTGCTGTATTTTCCGGCAGGCTCAAAGCAGCAACCGTGTATTGAGTCCCCATACAGGCCAGAGCTGGTAATGAGTGAATGTGAGCTAGGGACCTATATACCCCTGCTGGTGGATGTGTTCCTCGGTGACGGTTTTGTGGCTAACGGACATCACAGAGGAGGAGCTGTTTTATCAGATTACTCCAATAAAAAGAAAGGTACCTCGTGTCGTCACAACGTTTGAAATCTCGCGGACATCTTGCAATGACCTATTTTCAGAGGCATCAAATCTCGTTCTAGGATATCAGAAAAAATACAATATCTCATTTTTTGAAAATTAAGGGGGTGTAAGGTCTTGTTTCCAAATTTATTATATTATATGTAAGTATTAAATCATGCATCAGCATGATATGTCTCCTTTAAAATAACTAAGCTACTGAGAAACTACTTGACTCAAAAAACAACAAGACTACCACAGAGTTACTGCAAATGTAATTAGCCTACTAGACTGCTGCTTATTGTGATGTTACTTTGATTGCTCCCATCACTGGCTATAATCAAACATGGTTAACACTGATGAGAGACAGGTGGGACTATGACACATGTGGACACAATCAGGCTGACAAGGGTCAAATCAGCCTGTGGTCAGTTTGCAGCGTAACAAGCCTATCAACTGTCTCTCTCTCTCCTGTCAAAAATGCCTCAAAAACAACCTTAAAAGAAAAGAGGAGCCCTGACCAACACCAGAAACCTTCTAACTGTAAGGCAGTTTGAACAGCTTAAAACAAGTTAAATAAAACTAAACTAAATAAACTCATGACAGTTTTGTTTGCCAATCATAATTCTAGCCTCAGTTTGGCCCCGACCTAAACATGTCAAGCCTCCCTTGGGAGTCAAGCCCACTGCTTGAGACGCTGCACTATACCGAGGTCACAGACTGGAGTCTTCTGCTCAAGGCCAGAGTTTGCATGTATTAAGTGAAAAAGGTATTTATAAGAGTGGAACGAGATGAAAAGAACATTTGGAAGGAGGACACACAGCGACAATCTGGACCAGGCAGAAGCTCATAATGATCTTCAGAACTGATTTGTTTTTGTTAAACTTAGCTAAGCTGTCAGCTTAGCTAACTAAGCTGTCAGTCCCTGCTGGTTCTTTTTTACTTTTATAAAACAACTGATAATGGTTATTATTCTGTTTAATCACCACTGTCCCACAGAGGCCTCAAACAATCAGGCAGTAGATCCAGGATTAAAGCGCTTCTGTTATTTGGTTGAAATCTCCTCCCTGATGGTCCCTGAGGGATCAAAATCTTAACACTGATTACTAATGCTTTTTAATTCTGATCAGGCTTTGCTCTGATTATCTGTCCATGAGAACATAGCTGTCACAGCTCCTCCATTCTGCTCTGAGTCCTCCCAGCAGTAACGCCTCAGTGACTCTCTGACAGACAGGAGGCAGAGTGTGAGTCTGCACAAGGCCAAGGAAACACACACACACACATCAGCGAGGCCCTCACTCCTGTTTCTGCTCCACAGATCGATGCCTGAACGCATCGTCTGATCGGACTCACATCACCAGGAGGAGTTCAACAGGCAGCGGCTCAGTGGACCAGAAGAGACACTGAAGAACTTGTTTGCACACAAACATTCACATTTATTTCATATAGAACTTTAGTAGTCCTGGATCTGGCCTGTAGACCCTCGACATGACTATGGGTCTTTTTTTAAATCTGCCCTTACACGCCCGTTTGTCTTAAAATTTCACAAGGACATCAAAAAATAAAAATAAGAAATAGCCTAAATTTTAGCAGAGAACTTTTTCTGCAACATGATGCAGAAAACATTTGCAACATTTGATCAGCCTATATTTATCTCTGTGATGAAATTAGCCCAATTAATGTGTCTAAGTTACTTAAATAACTTTCATTTTTTATCCTTGGATAAAACAAATTATATTACTTATTTTTTATTATTCTTTTTTTAACTGAAGAACTTTTTGTTTTTTAACTCTTGCTTTAATGAACTCTTTGGTTTTTGCAACATTCCCTGTAGATATAAAACACTTAATCAAATGAACTTCAAACTGTTTTCTGGACTAATGCAGGGCAGACCTTAATTTCAATACCATGTACATCTTAAGTTGTAAATATCTGTATGGCAATAATTAGATATATTTCTTAGCTTAATCAGTGTTTGTACAGGCACAATTGTGGAACTTCTTAGTCCACTAACCCCCTGTGAATCGGTTTGGGATGGACTTACTATGGTGGCCCCTCTGCAAGGATGTGCAGACGGAGAGGTAATAGGTAGGGAGAGTGTGTAGTGGCCTGTTTGAAAAAGACCCAAGGTGCTTATGGCCATCCTGTCACCAATGGTGTTAGGGCCAAATCCAATATGGCTGCCACCAACAATGACAAAAAAAACTTTTTATTTGTTTGACAAAATATATGTGTGATACACTAAATATATTGGTTTTGGTATGCTTGGTAATTTGCAGCGTTTTTTAGAACTCAAGGGAGTTTCAGCAACACTTTTAGCTTAGAAAAAACTTTATTTGACTAATGTTTCGATTTATGGCTTCATCAGGGTCCAAGCCCCTTGGAAGTTGGTGAAGTTGTGCCAGAACATCTGACATTTGTTTAGTTCTTTTTCTTTTGCAATTTGTAATGGATCAGTTAGTTAAGCACTACTCAGCACCATGTTGTCAACAACTCTGCATTCATTCCAACATCTACACACTGCAATGAACTTGCTACCATGAGTCAATGGGCTTTAACTGATGACAATACAAAGGTAGGACGTCACACTAGCAGGTCTGTCTGAGGGAGTCGGGAGAACAAGGCTTTTAGGACAGCGACTGGTGCTGCAAAGGATAGTTTGAGAAGGCCAGATGCTGTAAAGGATTAGAAATACACCATCATGCTGAGAAGGTCTGTAAAACACACTTAGAGGTGTGTAAAACTTAAGGTCAGCGGATGACCTCTTAAGGTCAGGATGATCATTATTATTTTCATCATTGATTTCATAGACACCCGTGGTTAAGTTAGGAACCTCCCAGGAACCAAATTGGTAACAGATCTACAGGCCGGGTCCATTAAACACAGATATCACCTGTCATTTACATTTTTTTCACCGTCACAGCTGAAGTTGGAGTTGGTGGGAGAAGATCATGCCTCTGTTTTCAGAGCCTTCATAGTGAACCTAATGTTAGAGGGATACACCAGTTTTTTTTTTTTTTTTTGCCTTGCTCCTCAATCCATGACCACCAGATAGACTCCATTCTTTATAACGTGTCTGCAGTAACAAGAAAGAGAAAGGCAGAACTCACCCACTGCTAATTAGCTTAGCTCAAACACTGGGAGTCAATGGGCAGTTTACACGTAGAGGATACATGAGGATAGTAGAAGATAACAGAACATAATGCAGTAAAAACAATGAGTCACACCAAGCACACAGGGCCATTTAGAGATCTTGAAGAGTTTATCCGTCCTTTGTCCCTTAGCCGTCGGTGCCACAGTCTGATAGGGCGCTTGATCAGTAATTGGGAGGTTGCAGATTCAAGCCCAACTCCTGGCGATGTGTCCTTGGGCAAGACACTTAACCCTAAGTTGCTTCCACTGCTGCATCAGAGGTGTGTAAATGGGCATGAAAGGGTGTGAATGTGTTAGAAATGCTGATGGATAACTAACACAGAAACTCAGAACCATCATTGAGTGAATGTGAGAGCGAATGGGTGTGCATGGGTAAGTGTGACCTGCAGTGTGAAGAAGCTTTGAGTAGTCAAAGACTAGAAAAGAGCTATATAAGCTCAAGTCCATTTACTATTTATCCGATGACTGTAGGCAGAAGCAGGCTAACACTACCCATTCACTCCCAGTGTTTGAGCTAAGCTAATTAGCGATGGGCGAGCTTTCTTTTATTTATGAAATCCATAAAACACAAACAATGATAAAAAAGATGATCAAGGATGTGATAAAGCTAAAACAGCTAGTAAACGACAAAAGAACTACAAGGAAACTTTCCAAAATGATACCAGTAGTAAAAAGTACAATATTTTTACATTAGTTACGACATAAAAAATTGATAAACCAGATAATTTACTTATGTTTCATATTTGAATCCTCTCTCTCTGATTTCACTCTACTCTCAGGTTCAGCTCACTTCCAGCCCCTCCCCATGAGGCAATCCAGCCTTTGTCGCTGGTGACAGCTTTGTATTATAACCTCCACCAATATATCCACAATTATTTGACAACAGATGAAAGATGGAGTTGCTGGCCATGTTGATCCTGTGGTCTCCTGACACGTGCACGTGCTGTAGGAATTTTCTGAGCATGCATCAGTGAAGGAATCACATTGAGGCAAGCCTTCACAGAGCCCATAGAAATGCATTTTAGGGTCCAAATTTGAGAAAAGAGTCTCAACATGCACGTCTATGAGATTGCTGGGGTGATTTTTAATCAGATTGAAATTCGCCCCAAGGGACAGCGACGTTCAGGCTGCTGACTTTAAAATAATATTCACACATAAAGTGGCAGAAACTCTTTTCTCTCTCTTTATCATGCAATAATTCTTTGTTTAAAAACCATGTACGTGTATCTGTCATGTAATTTCATAAGTAATTTGATTCAAAAGCAAAGAAGACGCAGAGTCTCTGATGTCTTCTAGAAATGTGCTATGAAACACACACTTAATGGATCATGGGAGATTAACAACTCCCAGCATTGAGGAGTGCGGCATCAATTCTTCCTCAGTCATACTCCTACATAAGCTATAGTGTCATGGTTACATAGTAAACTCGAAACATTTCTTTTACCCAGAGCTCTATGATTGACAGTTTCAGCCTGCTGACTGAGAACTGCTGCTGTGCCAAACCATTTCATTTTGTATTTCTGGCTTATTGTGCTGGTCAGTTCTACACATTTCACATGGTCCTGTCAATCTGGTGCAGAAGAGGTGAAACTCCGGCTGTACAGACAAGAGAGGCTCCTTCAACAGAGAGAGGGAGGCATTCTTGAGACATGAACACACACCTCTGCAGCAGACCACATGTTTCACGAAAGTCTGCTAAGGATCATCAGGTGACTGATGCTTGACTGAATGCATTTTGAAGATATAAACACGTTATACACAAAAAAAACCATCCAAATACACACACATTTGCACAAGTATTATTATTTTTTTTTTTAAGTTATTTTTTGGGGCTTTTATGGCCTTTATTTGATAGGACAGCTGAGAGAGACAGGAAAGCGGGTGAATAGAGGGGGGATGACATGCAGCAAAGGGCTGTGGCTGGGATTCGAACCTACAGCCGCTGCTGGGGGTGGGCAGCCCTCTTACATGGGTCGGATGCTCTACCAACTGAGCTAATGTCCACCCACATTTGGACAAGTATGACTGGTTTACAGCGACTACAAAGACACAAGCTCACAGCAGACCACATGTTAAATGAAAGTCCACTAAGGATCATCAGGTAAAATATGTTTCTTATATTATAGGCTATCTCTTTCAGACTTTAATACAAATACACACGAGGGGAGAGGGCACAAACTGGTAAACTGATGTTGATAAATCATTCATAATCATCATTCATAAAAACATATTAAAATTCAACTTTTAATTCAACACTGCACTCTGCTGTCAGGACAGAGAACTGTAGCACATTATACATCATGAAATAGAAATGAATGATTATAGTTTTTGTTTAATACAGCTAAAAAAAAATGTAGTCTAACTGTTATAGTCATATGTCAGGTGCATATTTTTAAAAATTCAAACCTGAGATCTGAGTCTAAAGAGTCTAATGTGGCATTGGAAGTTAAATTTCACAGCTTCTGGCAAAAAAAAAAAAAAGCATTCAAGTGATAAAAAATAATCAAGATCATGTCTGAACTCTCATGATCAAGTTTCTTTAAGGCAGGGTTCAGGACCCCGACATCACAGAGGGGCGTGGTCATACCTAATCTTGCCAATGCAAATATCTGCATTAATCGGCCATTTACCTTATCAAAGTTAATATTCATGTCAAAATCAGTGTGCACTGTGTATCAATGGGCCTCTGTTAGATTTATCTGGTTAATGTTAAATGTTTATATATTTTAACTGTGACTGTTGACTTTTCTTTTTCTGTCTTAAAGTCAAAGATTTGCTTTCAATATATTTATTTTCACAAGAAGGAA
Source organism: Scarus forsteni (assembly GCA_036419115.1). NCBI lineage: Eukaryota > Metazoa > Chordata > Actinopteri > Labriformes > Labridae > Scarus > Scarus forsteni. The sequence continues at coordinate 3,262,212 of JAZDUH010000150.1, forward strand.
TCAAGCCAACATATAATATACTCAGTGGGGTGATTTACCAAGGTCAAGTTATTTATTTCTGTTTTTGAGTTAAAGCAATGATAAATTAGTATGGCTCCTTAAGTTAGTCCCTAGGTGGGCAATGGCTGATGGACGGGGTGAAAATTAAGACTCTCGCAGGGGGGCACATCTGAAAATAATTGAGAACTGCTGCCTTAAGGCAACAGTTAAATAATTTTTTGTAGTTCATTAAAATCTTTACCCACTCCCCCCACCCGACTATTTTTTTTCCCAATAGAGCCCCCCTGAATCCACACAAAAAAATATTGCTTCCAAAAGTTAATTTCCACCTTAATTAAAAAGCAATTCTCACAGGCTTGGGGTCCAGCTTTCTAGAATAACATATTTGAGACAGTTTGGTTCTGACTGTCATTGGGTGATAATTTTATTAAAGGCCAAAACATCAAATCAGGAAATAGCAACAAACCTGCAGCCAATCATACTTCTGACTTTATATCTAACAAAGCAAATATAAGAGCTCAAATTATGCATGTCCAATGTCCACGTGCATTTTTCTCTAGCAAATAATTATTTCTTAATTTTCCTTTGTTTGACTTTTACAATTTTAACAGAGCAGCTCAGAGGGAGACCACAGTGCCGCTGTATCTTTAGCTGCGAGCTCAAAACATTTTATGCAGCTAATCCAGCCGATGTTTTGATGAGCTCTCGTACTTTTAAAGCATCAGCTGCTGTGAAGGGATAGAGAGTCAAACTTTTAAAACAGAGGCATGAACGAGAGAAACAGGGAGACGATGAAAATCAAGTGGGGGGAATTTTTACACCAAGATATCAGGAGGATGATTCTTTATGAACATGTCTGCTGTAATAGCTGTCATTCTCTCCCTCTCATTCAGTAACTACAAACTCTGGTGTGTGACTTATTGTGTTGTGTGTTCAACCAACATATTTTTGAAAAGATCACAAGATTTGCATGGAAATAAATCTGATGAATTATTTAAGTGAGAAAAGCTTCAAAAACACTGATGAGATTACTAAAAGCACTTCAAAGATCATAAAACTACCTCATGATCATTATAAAAGTTGTGCATAAGAAATGATCAGAATAAAGCAGGGGTGGACAACTGGTGCCCCGGGGGCCATGTACAACCCTCCGCCTCACTAAATATGGCCCACCAGTCATTTTCAAAAATCAGCAATTTTGAATATGAAGAAAATTCAAATATCTAATCAAAATAAATATATAGAATATTGAATGATATTTTTATTGTCTTTGGTAAGTTATTTACAAACTTACTTTGCTATCACAGTGTCTCTAAATCTCTTTCATGAAGCATTGGGACATTTTCTCAAGTATTACTCAATACTATATTTTAAAAATGGCAACAGTAAAATATTTGAGCTTTAAAAAATTGAGAAAACTCGTCATTTCATTGATTTGAAAATAGCTTAATCTGCTTTAATTTCATGTATATTAGCTAAATTTGCTTGAATTCTGTGTCAAGTTCATTTAATTATGCATAATAACTTGCATTGTGTCGTAATATATAAATACTGGTATGCTAATTTTAGGATTCATTAATATTCTCTTATGGTATTTATCCAACATCTTTTTCCTCGTAGAGAATTTCTGAAATTTGAAACAATGTGGCCCTCAGGCTGGGAAAAATGGTTTTATGTGGCCATCTTGGTATTTAAAGTTGCCCACCCCTGGAATACAGAAAATAAATATTTAAGTTTAAAAATGTCAGGGGATGAGCATGATTATCAAAGTAAACGCACTACTGTTGTCGAGTTTTGTTCTAAATTAATTATTGCATTTTATAATATGGTATAACCATAATGCCAGAAAATACATAACCCACTATAGAGCAGTCATGTCAGATGGTACAACAGTTTATTTTGTTTTATTTATTTAGAAGGATAGCCCTTTGAGATGGACCATTTCATTTTCAAGGGGGTCCTTAACGAACATAAATACAGTACAAATAATACAATACACTACAAACAACATGAAGTACAGAATACACACACACAAACACACTCATGCACATACACTATGCTCTCAGCTGCTAAGACAGTCCTGCATCAAACAGTTTCGGTATCTCATAACAAAGTAAGACATGCAGCCTGTGTTCACATACATATGAGCAACGATACAACATAAAGGGCAGAGATGTGATAGATCTTAATGAATCAGGAAGCTTATTCCATTCAGATGGAGCTTCATATTTAAATGCACGATGACCAATTTCTTTGGTTATTCTGGGGGTAAGGAAAAATAGATTTCTTGTGTGTCTTAGTCTATATTGTGATGTTAATGGTATTAAAATTGCTTCAAAAAAGGAGGAAAAATTAAATAATTGAATTTAAAGATTAACTGGATCCAGTGGGTGAGAGCCAGTTCAGGGACTCACCCATCAAACAATGGTGGGTTTTAAAGGGGCACCTGAGAACGAATCTACAAAGACTGTTGTCAACCACATTAAGAGGATGAAGATTTGTTTCAGATGTGTTTTGGTACAGTGTCTACATGGTCATATATTGGTAAAATCAATTGGGTTACATTCTTTTTCAAACATTTAGAGAGAAACACTTACTGGAACGATAAAGTTATTAAAAGACCATACACGTATTTTCTTTGTGACTGGGTCAATGTGAAAGGATAGATGGGAGTCAAGCAAAACCCCCAATTATTTAAATTATTCAACTTTTTCTAAAACTGTTCCATCAAGAAAATCAATAGACCATTGCAAAGATAGAGGTTGGGAGCAAAATAGCATACTGTAAGATTTTGACTTATTCAGAAGAAACTTGTGGTAGGAAAACCATTTTTGCATCAACTTAAAGTCAGATTGTAATGTGTGTTGTACTTGAGAAATGTTAGAGTTGAAGTAGTACAGTACAGTGTCATCGACTTAAAACAAAATTTGAGTATTAGATATAATTAGAGAATAAGAGAGGACCTAACGAGGAGCCTTGTGGTACACCTTTTGCTACCATCTTGAAATCTGATTCACTGCCTTGAAATGAGACGCATTGACTTCTATGATGAAGAAAGAAGTTGAAAAACAATACAGAAATGGACTTAAGACCAAGAGCATACAACTTATCAAGGAGCAGATAGTGATCAACCATGTCAAATGCTTTTGTGAGAATGTGGCACCTGTAGGCATATTATTGTCAAGTGATGATAAAATGTCATTTGTTAATTTCAGAAGAGCAGTGGAGGTTGAAAAGCTTGGACGAAAACCAGATTGGTGTGGAGTTAATGAGTTACTGTCATTGAGGTACTTAGATAATTGAATAAAAATGAGTTTTTCAAATATTTTGGCTATACTATTAATAATTGATATGTGTCTATAAGTATTGATGTCCTAAGTGTTGCCACCTTTATGAAGAGGGGTTACTCTGGCACATTTCCAGGAAGCCGGAGTTTCACCAGTTTCCAATGATATATTAAATAAGTAAGCTAGAGGAAATGATAAAATATGGGAAAACATTTTGAAGAATCTTGTCTCCAGACCATCTAGACCAGCACTGCAACCAGAATTCAAGCCATTTATCACTTGTTGAACCTCAGAAGTTGTGATTGATCTGAATGAGAAAGAAGCAACACCCCTATTCTGAGTTGGGGTAAAATCAGAATCTGGCTCTTTGGAATTACGTAAACATGAAATTCCCACTGTAGAAAAGTGCCTCTACAATTAACTGAGGCTGCCTGACAAGTTCGTTATTGTTTTTAAGGTTAGTTGATGGAGTTTCTGTAGATTTATTGATAGCATTTTTAATTTTCTTCCAAATTTGCATTGCTTTTGTGTAAACCTGTGGATAAACAGTCTTTGTAGTAATTGGATTTAGTGTTTCTTGTCATTTTGTCAGTTTGTTCATAGATCTGCAATAATGTAGTCAACAGGTGCTGCTGTCTTCGTTCTAAGATTCAAATGTGTTTTATGGATCCAGGCAGGTTTTCTTGGTGGGAGTGGCGTACAAAATGGATGCTTTGACTGGAAAGGTCAACAACTCTGGAATTGACCTATCAGTGTGATGTCATACCATTGTTATGTCAGTCTAAAAAGCATTAAATTTTTAATTTAGTTATCATTATTCAAAATGAACAATCAAGGGCTTCCCTGTTACCTTCAAGGAATTTCAAAGATAACCCTTAATAATCAGATTGATTAAAAATCAGACACTGACCAAAAGCTCATATTGATACTATCAATGTGACTTTTCATTATTGAGTATGTCCATCCTTTCACTCATATTTTTACAGTTTTCTAACCAACATCCTGTGATTACAACAGTAATTTCAATTTAAGAAACACCCCGACAGTTTATTCTGTTACCAACTGAATTAGATATAAAATGATAAGTGAAAATGATTTCCTTAGTGAAATGTTTGTTTGTGTTTTGTATTGTACATTTTAGCTTTGACATAATTTGTATTTTGCTTCCAACAAAGTGTCTCCTCTATTGTGACACAGAAAGATCGACTGTCATTCATTCTTTCAATTTTAACACCAATATTCGAGTAACTGATCAAATTTTTGATATAATGGTTGCCAAATGTGGATAGTGAAATTAAGAAAGGGTTTGAGCTTGTTTGTTATTCATTTATTTATTTTTTAATTCTATTTTCATGTGCGGTGTGGATATGTGTTCAGTGTCGGTGTTTTCCTTGTTGATTTGTTTTGCTTGTCTTATCGTCTCATTGAGAGTGTGTGTCACAGCTCTTTTTGTTTACTTGATGTTTCTTTTTTATTCAGAAAATACAAAATACTCTAAATTGGCAAAGGAAACCTGTCCCTCATGTAAATGTAGTTGTTGACCCCTGCCCTTGACCATCAGTTCTTTTTTTAAGGAAAAGCAGAGACAATGGTTTAGAGTTATTAAAATGGTGATTATCTCCTCTTACACAAATGGGAATGCCTTTTTCTGTTGTCATTTTCTTTTAATATACCCACTCATGTTACAGAGGGATGATTTGACTCAATTATTTTTTTCCACTTAGGGCATTCAATATATCTGAAAAATCTGAGGGTGCCTTATGATAAAGTTTAAGATAATGGTGATGATGTTGGACTTTATTCAGAGGATCTTTTAGTGAGTTTGCATCTATTCTTAAATCTTTTCCTTGTCATCCTTGATCATACAATATTGTTCTTGTTCCACCGTCTCCGTCAGCTGGCTTGTGATGAACCTAAAAGTCCAGCAAGGGGCAGCATTTCTTTACAAACTAAGCTCTAAAGGAAAGAGCCTCCTCTCAGGTATCATCCATCCAGATGAAAATGTTTTTTTAATCTCAAATATCACTTAGAAAGGACAAACAGCTGTACCTGATTATTAATAAATTACATCAAACTATTATTAATATCAGAGCTCTTTCTCAACTTATTTCTTCATCCATGTTTCTTTAGAATTTAATGAGTTTCTTGTGAGAAGTTGATTAAAACCCAAATATGATTTTCAACTTATATTTCACATGTGTAACAGCATCTTATGGGTTTGAGCAAGTTCATTTAAATAATATCCAATCACATCCAATAGAAAACAGTTTGAATTTTGAAATACTTATCCAAACACAAAAGCAAGAAATTAATTAGGAAACATAACATTTCAAAATTCCAGCACCACACATTCAAATCTGACAGATCCCATTTTATATGTTTTAATGTAAGACCTACTACATCTAAAATAAACATTGGTAGAGGCTACTTATGGTTGGACAAATTCCCAAGAAACCATAACCCCCAAATTCCACAGCACGCGAAAGCGCCCCGCAGCGAAGTGGAGCGCCGAGGTCTTGCTCCGACAGGCAAACTCCCCTGAAAGTGGCGCTCAGAAGCGCCGCGGCGCGCAGACCCGTAGGGGGAGGGCTGATCCCTGGAGAGCCACAGATTCTCAGGAGAATAGTGATGTCACATGCTGATAAAACCTGTTATAGACTGAGAAAAGAAATAAACAACACCTTGCTTCGCTTCTTAAGGTCCCTTTGCTGGTCCCAACCACACAGCTTCGTGAATTATTCAACTTCTATCCGTCTATAACCGTGTAGAAAAAATGCATGGTGTCATACAATCTTATATATTTCTGTACCTCTACGATTCACTTTTCTTCGTCCATGGTGTCGTGTTGCCTCTGGGACCTCCGGCTGCTGACCTGATGCCTGTGCCTCCGGTTTCGACATAATGACAAATAGCCTAATTGAGGAACATTACGTGCAAGAGTTTGTGCATTGTGTTTTATTTTGAAACTTCCAGTTACTCCACACGGTGACTTCCTGTCTGGTGCTTGCTTAACGACAATGAATTTATGAGGTTTGGAAATGGCCCCACAGTAAATAGACCTGAAGCGTATCTCTCACGCCTTGGCAACGCAGCGCTGATGTGCTGCAGTGCGTGCAGTGGATTTTGCCCGATAGACTACAATGGAAGCGACGTTTTAATGTCTCCACATATTAGCCCTTTAGACCAGTATAATCATAAACACCCGAGTCTCTGTTAATGACGTGTTAGTGAGCCATTAAGCCGACTACTGTATGCAATGATTAGATATCATACAGCACCTTCAAATAATACTGAGTGGTGGATAGCACTGACTGATATGTATTAGTTGTGACAAGGTGTGTAGCAAACAGTGTGATTGCTGAGTCCACATATAAATGGTGCAGTGACACTCGTGTGTAATGCTGCACAGTGGAGGCTCTGGCACTGCTGAAGATCACAGACTGTGGATCAGGATGGAGAGAGTTTTTAGAGTCCATGAAGGTTTCCTGGCCCATGATGATGACTGGCTAATGAGCCGATTAAGATGTCCTAAAGCTTTGTGCTTGGATCTACGAGCTGAAATGGTCCCAGCACGACAATAACCCACTGCCGACCCTGCATCATCCCAGTGTGTATACAGGTGCTGATACCACTCAGGGGTTTCTGAGAACAGGTTCACAGTTATGTGTTTGACATGATTAAGATTATATAATGTTATATTTTCTGTCTAAAGTCCCTTTTGGCTACGATACAGTACAGTTTAATTCTGTCCTTAGCGTGTCATTTGCTCATGTGCACGGTTTTTAAGTGAACAGAGCGATATATAAAAATGATGAGTCAGTCTTGTGGTTCAATAAAACTCATCTTTCCTGAGCAGTTCAGCTCTTGTTTTCACTTTTTCTAAATGATAAACTCATCCTGAGGTTTCCTGCGTCACTTATTCTCCATGATATCAGAGCAATCTGAAGGATCAAGCTCCAAATGCAGTCTACTAGGGCAGTGGTTCTCAACCTGTGGGTGGAGGCTCTAAAGTGGGTCTTTAGAGTGGCTGTTTTCAGTGGACGGTGTATAAATCAGATAAAAATGTGGCAAAACTGTCTTCAGTGTTCAGAGGCCCTGAGCGGAAAAATTCCATCCAGTTTATTTTACTCTGTTGCTGTATCAAGTAAATATTAGCTGTTCTCTCAGGATCTTGACATGTCTTGTTATCTTAGCATATAAATTGGGGGTTGTCCTATGAAGAACTTTTGACTCGAGTTATCTAGAAAACAACTTACATGTTATGATGGGAAACAGTGCATTAAGATTTATGGATGTGTGATCTCCCTGTTCTCTTATTATTATTTAATGTTAAAACATTTTTTTCCAGTTTCTTTTTGCACGAAAATGTATTTTTCAATATTTTTTCACTAAGCAAATTAAAGTGGTTGATCTGTTTGAGATCTGGGTCTTGATGACTTAACATGGTGAATGTTACTCAGGACAGAGCTGTAGGGATCCACCACTTCACTGTATGTTTAATCTAAAAAGTGAAAATATCAACCTTTTCCCTCCAATTCCAAAAGTCAAACTCATTTCTTACATAGCAGAATGTAACCATGCATAGATAGATACTCTATTAAATAGCCATGCTGTCCTGTAATTCTGCTTCATGTTTCTCTCAAAATGCATCAGATTGATGCTTTTAAATATGAAATACTCCAAATTTTCTTACAGAGGGGTCATGACCTCCTCACCTTTTTCAAACCCAATCCATTTTCATGCCTGATATCTTCTCCTTGTGTAGCCTCTGTAGCTAGTTTTACTTTGCGTGTTTCCCCTGCCTTACTTGATCTCCTCATGTGCTTCACTCACCTGTGTGTCTATATAGGTGTGATTTTCACTCAGAGACTCACCTGTCTGAGTCTCTGTGTTAGGCTGTTAGTTTGTTGTGTTTATCTGTGTAAGTAAAGCCCCAGTCACACATTCCCGTTTCTCATGGCAATTGTGCACGATTGTCATAATCCTGATAAAGCGTGCTTTGGTCGCGGTGCATGCGCTACTTGGTCTGGATCAGTGCTGTATAGTCGTGGATGAACGGAGGGGAACGTAGAAGCTCCGTGACAGTTTTGAACTGTTCAAAACTGTCGTGGAGAATCGCCGCTCTCGGTATAGCGGGATGGAAGCCTAATGCAGTCCTAAGGCGAGCGGTATTAGCGGGGCATGTACGAAGCTCAGTCGGGCTGAATGTGGCTCAATCCTGAAAGCTTTATGAGGACGACTGACAAGGATGTATCCATTTGTGCCCCGACTGTGTCCCGTTCAAGACGGCGCAAGCGACGGGGCTCAGTCGGGGCTTACGTGACGCGAACTGAGCTCGAGCGGGGCTGACGTCCTGTCAGCGGGATGGAATCCTCGTCATGTCACTGTATTAACCTAACTGGAGCGGGACAGACGCCCCCTGAAGCGCTGCAGCTGCACCACTGATGGTGTATTTACGGAGTGTCTCCAGGGGTGAGACAGTAATTTAATCCCGTATCATAGCGATCACACCAGCCTCCTCAATCGTGTACAGTCGTGCACAGTCGCTATGAGAAACGGGAATGTGTGACTTAGGCATAAGCAATGTTAGATTGGTAATTGTGTGTTTTGGCGGTTAATGCAGCCTGTATTTTTCTGTTGAGAGAGAGGCTGATACAGTTTATTGCAATATTTTAAGTAATTTTTCCTATGGTGCTAAAACACCCTATTTTAGGGCTCTGCACCTTTCAAATCCCACTTTAACCAGTGGTTGATCATCAGGTTCTTACTCTCTGGGCGAACAGGAAACATTAAAAGACAATTTTCAATAATTTTGGTTTCCCAAATGTAATTGGTGCAAAATACTGCCCGTACTTTGTTAAAAGGGCTTTGTGAACCCAATAAATCTGCATACAATTATTCTTTAAATCATTTGTACCTCAGACATTGTTTTTACAGACTTAGTGTCACGGCTTTCAAGGTCAAATTGACTCATTCATCCTGACGCACAGCAGGGTTGGCAGGTGATCGAAACATTCATGAGGTACTTTGCAATGACCATTCATGATCACATGTGGGTGTGTAGAGGGCGGGATGTGAGGTGAATTCACCTGTGCAAACTTCCAGGTGGACTGGGATTTATAAAGGGAAAAGTTCTGCAGGTGTGCACATGCATGGTTTTATAAATCAGATTGTCAGCTCCGCCAAGGAGGTTATGTTTTCGGGAGAGTTTGTCTGTCTGTCCGTCTGTCTGTCCGTCTGTGAACAAAATAACTCAAAAAGTGATGGATGGATTTGGATGAAATTTTCAGAATATGTTCAGCATGGGAAAAGGAAGAAGTGATTTGATTTTGGTGTTAATCCGGATCAGCGTCTGGCTGTCGTGGCGAAAAATGTGATTTCTGTGAATAACTACTGAACCCAAATAGATATCATTATGAATCCAGTTGCTAATGGTATGTTTTCATGGTCAAGGAATCTAAATATTTACATGAAATAAAGGTAGGACTAATATTTATGGTCAAAATCACAATATGGCTGAGGACTGTGGCGCTGGCGGAGGTCTGCGCTCTCCGAGTGCTTTTCTAGTTTTTAGTATGGATCCTATGCAATGTTCTATAATGAGGCCCCAGATAACCTAATAAACATGTATTTGGTCTGTGGGAGGACGGCGGAGAGCCTGGAGAGAACCCACATATGCACGGGGAGAAAATGCCAACTCCACACAGAAAGGCCCTGACTGTGCCACTGTGCAGCTGCTCTAGATTATGTTTAATTTTATAATTAAATTTTCTATAAACCTGTATTTAAATTGTGATATAATTCAATTAGAAAGATATTTGGATTCATTTAGTGGCAGGTTTTTTAGTTTTTAGGACCTCTCATTCCTCTCTCTGCTCAGCCTGCAGATGATTCAGATCATCAGCTGATTCACTCATTCAGACTCTGAGGCAGCAGATTATCTGTCCAGACTTCCTGCTGGTGTCATATTTAAGTCTCTGCTCCTCCACTGTCAGAGCTGTGTGATCTCAGGCCCCTCCATCAGAAGTCCACCCTGCTCTCAACCTTCAGACCTCATCAGCTCTGCAGTCCGTTGCATCAGGGTGCCAGCAAGCTGCTCAGAATCCACTCCTCATCATCATCATCATCACCACCGCCTGTGTCTCGCCTTCAAAGGGGGGTATTCCATCATCCAATAGTCCCCTAAAGAACATGACGTTGTCCCGATACAGCCTCCAAGTCTTCCTGTTTTTCATCAAAAAAATCAGTCAGTTATGAAAAATATTCAGTTAATGCTACCCCTGTTTGCCACCATGATCGCAACCTCCTGTTTGTAACATTGTGCCCTTTTATGCACCTGCTTTTCAAGCGTACTAAATTTAGATGCAAACACACCGTGCGCAATCACATTTCAGGGGGTAAATGATCACATTTGCATCTTCTCCTACCAGTATTTTGCAAGTTCTGATGATCTGCGTGTATTCTGCATATAAATGAGGGCAAACACGCTAAATGGACTGCGCGTGCTATTTTGCTCCTCTGACAGACGCAATACATGCACACCTTTAGTAGTTCAGGCCCTAAGTAGTTTTCCACCCTAATGTAATATTTCTCGAGTCATTGTGATGGTACATCACCTTACAACAGGTTGAATGACTCCTCTGTCATGGTCTGAGGGGGTCTGTATCACTTTCACTGGCACTGTGTAACTTTGATGTGGATGGTACGAACACTTCACACCAAGAAACTACACATTTTTACTGCTTTGGCTGCTTTACGGCATACGTCACTAACGTTGGGAAAAGGAGAACTTCAAGCTGTTTTTTAATTTTTAAAACATATTAAATGAAAGAATAAAGTTTGAATTAAATACACCCTTATTTTCCTAATGGAAATAGGGACCTCTGGCTCACGGTCCTGCATAGTGGGTGGCAGTAATGCTCCTCTGACGCTGGATGCCACCCGCTGTTAAACAAGAAGAGGGAGAAGGAGAAGATGAAAGCAAAATGTTGAGTTGTTATAATAGTGAAAACAGTGAAAAACCTGAAGAAAAGAAAAGTTCTATTGGAGGAGACGAAAAAAGAAAGCAGGATAGTAACAAGCTAAATGGCTGGACGGGGATAAACATCGGTCCGGTGTTCACTCGTTGGCGTGAGCTGAAAGGCGAGAAGGGATGTCCGACTTATGCTGATTTGGCCCTGATTTATTTAAATACAAACATGATCAAATAGTACCTTATGAGTCCACATGGTTTATTTGTCTCTCAGGACGTCCTGTCAGCTTCTCCTCCCTCTGTATGTCAACAAATGCATGTTGGTGTACGACAATGCAGTTACACTCAACGACCACAGAGGGCACTAGAGAGCTAAACACCTGAATCTTCCATAGAGGAGCTTCATGATCTTTAGACTGTGAAGGTCATTGGAGTACATCAACTCGTTGTCATGTTCACAAAAGATCGAATGTCATGGCATTCAGTGTTGATTTTCAGCCTTGCTCTTTACTAGCAGAGATTCTTCCAGATGTTCAGAATCTTTGATGATATTATGGACTGTAGATGATGAAATCCTTTAACTCCTTACAATTACATGTTGAGAAATGTTCTCAGCTGTTCCCTGAGTGGAGAACCTCAATCCTTGTCCTTGCCTGTGAACGCCGGAGCCTTTCCGGGATTCTCCTTTTCGACCCAATCGTGGCACTTACCTGTTTCATGAGTTCATTTTTTTTTTAAATAATTTTGTTCGACCACGGTTCAAAAGCAATGTCTGATTTTCACTGGTTAATTTTCAAAGAATTTTTATGTATTATTACTTTTGTCAGATTCAAATTATTTCTGTGACCATAAGTTTGAGTTTCAAACCTTAAGCCCAAGTCAAGCCTAAAATCACCTCTACATGTGATCTGAGGTCAATGCTGTCCTTTTCTCTTGTGGTCTCCTGTTATATGCAGATCAGGCCTGTGCTCTGCTGTGCAGTGCGTTAAAGCTTTAAATATGCCTCCAGTGTGTGAGGCTCCCATTGGTTAGATGAACAATATTACTGTGTGGATTACTTTTGCATCTCAACACTTTCTTGAAGTTTTACATCAGCCTTTCACCCTGATTTACAGGAGAAATGGATACAAATCAAAACTTACTGACAAAGTTTGAGCCTGACTTCACCAAAAGAAAATCAAAAATCAAACAACCGAATATATACTAGGTCTACCAAACACGAAGATGTTTCAAAACTATGACAATAGCAATTGTGATCATCTGAGCTGTGACTAAAGAGAATACGATCACGTCAGGACTGCATGTTTTTTTTGTACTGAACTCTTGATGTGTGAGTGATGAAATAGTTTCTGAGGTTAATTGTGATTTTCCTCCAAACCTGACCTCAGTATAAATCTCAGTGACTCAGTGCTGCTGCAGGCCAACACATGGCTGAAAACTGAATCAATTTTAATCAACATTTAAAACCTCTGCAGAAAATAACAGCTTCATCAGACTAAATAATTTAAAAAAAATAAACTTTAATTGCTGGAGGGCAGTGGAGGCAATCTGTTTGTGCCATGAGTCAGAGCCTGACTCGGCTGGACTTGAAAACTTTGGTAACTGTAGTTTATTTGAGATGAAGCCCCATAAAGCTTAATGAAATTAACTTCTGTTAACAACATCATACAAACAACCAAACAGAATAGATACAGTATTTCTGTGCTGCAGCATGACTGATAGAGACATTGGGAGGCTGGTCAGGCTATGCTGAGCAGAGTTTGGACTCTTTGGGGACTGAGAGGTTATCCTCAAGTCAGCCTTTTAATCACAGAGACACTTTGTCAACACGAGGGTGACCATAATCTGAAAAGCCACAGAGGACCCTCAGCAGCATGTGTTGCATCATGACGCTCAATATGTTGACAGGTAGGTAAACTGGAATAATGCCAGTGGTCCAGTGCACTGCTTTATTATAAATATTAACATGTTTACTATAATGAATATAAATCGGCCTGGCTGTTTTTGCCTTTTTAGTAAAAAGATGTGTCAGAATGTGCCCTTTAAATAAATTATTTTGCACTTTTTTCGGGTAAAAATAAACAGTCTGGCAAGTATCATTATTATGTTCTAAATGCTTAAAACAGTGTGTAATAACAAGAAAAGAAAAGGTCAGGGCACGTATTCACAAAACATTTTCAGACTAAAGTTTCTCCTAACTCGCCGATTTAGGAGAAACTCTCAAAAATATAATGGGCATGTCAGTCCTGAATTTAGGACTCCTAAATTTCTCCTAAAAGTATTTCACAAAGCTTTTTAGAGCTAAAACAAGCTCCTAAACCTGTGAGAAGTTAGAAGTAGTGAAGAGGACTCCTAAGACACTAAGACCAGTTCAGAAAGAATCTCAGCATGGCTGCTGCTGCCAATCCACCTCATGATCAGAGAACATTTAGGAAAGATACAATAACAATGAGCTTCTGAAAAGGTACAGCCCCTATGGTGAGGGTATAATGATGGTAATAGAATCAGTCGAAGATGCAAACACTTCACCAACAAATAGAAACAACCCAGTGTCTTGGGTGCAGAGCCTCCTCCTCACAAGTGAAATACAAATATAGAAGTTCATGTTTATAAAATTTGTGATGACACATTTAGCAAGGTCATTTTATGTATAACATTTCTGTTGATTACTGAATACACTAAATAGATTGTTAGGTTTAGTTTGACAATAATTGGTCTTATCTGTTGTAGTGGTTTGTCTTTTGATTTCTGAAATCTCTGATCTTGAGACTGTAAAGAGAACCAACTTTTCTCAAAGTCAGCAGGGTTCTGGACAAAAGTGGGAATGCTAAATTTAGTTGTAAGCAAATTTGGTCCTGATCCGATAATATTATTTTTTTCATGGACAAGTTTGTTTTTGTATCTTTCCTAAATGTTCTCTGATCATGATGTGGATTGGCAGCAGCAGCCATGCTGAGATTCTTTCTGAACTGGTCTTAGGCCCCATCCACACAAAGACAAACCAAAGTCTAAACGCATAGGTTTTTTGCTGAATCTGCGTATCATCCATACGAAGACGGCGTTTTGGGGGTCTGTAAATGATCATTTCTGAAACCAGGTTCCAGAGTGGAAAGATTTTGAAATGCCGTATACGCAGCTCCGTGATTACTGGCTCTCCGTAACTTTTCAGATACGCTTAGCCTTAAGATGTTTTGTGAATACGGGCCCTGGTCTGCCTGGAATCGATCTATTGATTTCTGGCTCAGACAGGTAAAAGGCTGCTACAATTCAAGGTGTGAAGAGATACAATCAAGTTAAATTGTCTCTGTGACATGAAACTTTGTCTGCTGTTGGAAATGTAAGCCACTGTCAAGCCAGACTCCCAGTCTATGTCTGCTGGTTTAACCTGCCCCAGTAAGGGGCCAGCAGAGGACAGGATTTCTTTAGTCATGTGTTGTGTCCAAATAAAGTATTCTTAGTCTTGCTGGAACTCAATTGTAAAACATTGTTTGGCCTCTACAATTTAATCTCAGACAAGCAGTTAATCCAAGAAACCAATACACCAAGGTGTGTTGATTTAACCGGCAGATGCAGCTGTGTGTCATCAGCATAAAAACGAAATAAAACACCCTTTTAGTTTATGATGTGCCCAAGTGGAATTAGAAAATACAGTCAGTCCTAAAACTGACCCCTAAGGCACACCATACTTCACTTCAGCAAAAAGTGATACATATCATATGTTAAAGGAACAGAGAACATCCTATTTGATAAATATGAGTAAAACATTTAACATACATACATACTTTTAGATTTGGACTGAAAGACAAGCCTTGGCCTCGATCTGTCCGGCAGGATGTTATGGTCAATTTTCAAGAGGTACTAGAACAGAACACGTGCCATGATCCTCTGGAACAGATATTTTGTTGGTCATGTTCATTGTGGCCTAATCAGAGGCTTCAGCTGCTTCTCACTTTCAGCATAATGAACTCAAACTGTCCTTTATGGACTCTGATAATCCTGCTCATGTTCCAGCTTGAAGCTTTGCCTGATGAGAGACACTGAATCTAACAAATCCAGCTGCTGGGCAGGGTTTCTCTGGTGGGCAGTAAATTCTGAGCCTGTTACATCAGGGCTGCCCAAACTTTTTAGCCTGTGCCTGTCCCAGAAGTAGAAGTACAGACTTTGAACTTTGAACCCATTACACTTGCCTCTGGACGTGATGCTCCAAATGATCAGGTCCAGTTAGCCTGGACGCCAGTAGCCTTTCAAACAAAACTACGTCCTAACCATATACTACCACTGTTAATGTCTTGGATCGTTTGAAATAAAACTGGAGGAATTGAACAGAACGTGCACATGCTTTTGCTAAAGGAAATATGAATTACAGCATAAGACCATAACAGTTAACATTAGCTGATTTACCCACACAGAGAAAACAGTTGAACGTGAACTCCTGGAAAGAATCAATTCTGTCACATGAACAGATGATTTTTTAACTCAGTCATCTTAGTATGTTTACTGCTCTTTATGCTGCCACAGAGGATGCTAAACAATGTTTCACTGTACAAACTCTGTTGCCTAATAAGTGTCTGATCATGACAATAAAGAACTATTCTATTCCAGATGATTGTTGGACTTCGCTGACTCATTTTGGATGTGAACTTTAACACAATAGTGAATTAACAGCAGGATCAAATCAGTTATATGACACAATCAGGCTTCTGATGCTGCTTCCAAAAAGGTGTTTGCACCCAAAAGTCCCGACCAGGGCTCCCTCCATGGTTCACATTATCTAACTTTGTATACCTAAAAATTCCAAACAATAGCCGGGGCATTTATTTGTTTCAGTTACTGAGACCAGGTGGCTATTTGGGACAGGCATTTAATTCCTTTCTCACAAAAATCTTGCTTAGCACAAAATGAAAACATCTGATAAATGTGATCAAATTATTTATTAACACCAGTATGAATATCACCTTTTCATTTTCAAGGCAAGATTGCAGTACCATAAACTCTTGTCCTCTTCTTTCAACTCAGCTCTCTCTAAATACTCTTAATACTGGTAAGGAACTAGTTAAGTTAAGGTTGTACCTTTTTTCATTTATTTGGAACAGGTGGCTACCAGGGGTGAAATGAAATTTCGTGCCACGAAATAAAAAAAACGCTGTAATAAAATTCAGACGCACGAAATAAAAGCACAAAATAAAAAACTCGAAGGGGCGCGCGCATGACTGGTGTTGTTTACCCTCCTCGCCTACCTTAGCAAAACACTTCAATAGGCCTATGGAGGAAGACGAAGTGGAGGACTTAGCTGACGTTCTTTTGTCAAATAAATTGGTTGTGTGGACCTATTTTGGCTTCCCGTGTAAAGGACGAGAGAACAGTGAGAAGATTGTGGACAAAACAATCCCGTGCAAAATATGCTGCTACAGTTCGTCGTATACTGCGGCAAGTACAACTACCAACTACCAACTACTTTGAACTGGAGACAGGCAGCAACTGTATGTTTGTGTAAGTCTGCATAAAAAACAATATTTGATTTTTGCATCTTCTGTTGAGTTGAGGCTAAATGTTATAGTTCACAGTTCAGACATTTATAGGTCTAAACTGCAGCTCTGAGGACTGCTATTTGTTTTCCTTTTCATTCAGGAATGTAGTTATCCTGATTGTTACAACAACACAGCACTTTCTATTGAGATTTTATGTTTGTATTTGCACTGTAGTCTAAATAAGGGGAAAAACTACAATTTTTTTTCAAAGAGCATTTATTTTGTACTGATGCAGCTATATTTTTTGTATGTCTGCATTAGGAAGAAAATAAAGAAAATGAGATTTTTGCACAACTTCCTACTGTTGGAGATTTTCTATAATCTTTATTTTTTATCATGAGTATTTCATATCGTGAGCCCTGTTTCGTATTTTGTATCGTTTCGTGAGTTGACCATTTCGTTACACCCCTAGTGGCTACTGATCAAAAAGATTTGTTACACCCTATGTTTATTTGTGACCTGGCAATTAATGGGAACCCGGCTGTTACTGGTATTTTACAGTAGTTGTTTTATTTGGTCTGGTTGGTTTTGGTGTCACATTGAAGCTTTTATGGACTTCTCATGACAGTGTCTACATACATGTTACATACAGGATTCATGCTGCTACCACTGTGATAATGTTACAGGTATGAAAGCCGTTTGGTCATGAAATTGATATTAGTGATTTGAAGTGTAGTTTAGCTCTACTAGTACTCAAATTTGGAGAATATGGACCCGATTTTCGTCAACTAGTCCTTAAGTAGATTTTAAGACAAAATTGTCTACTGTTGGGCAGTGTAGCGTTACCGGTAGTAACTTTACAAGCATGCCAAAAAACCTTACAAGTAGAACCAAATTTTTGTTTACTAGCACTACTAGTAAACTCAAAATGTCTCACAAGTAGATCAAGGGGACTTTTTTTAGTCCACTAGTAGTACTAGAACAGCTCTCTAGTAGTACTAGTAGACCTAACGTAAAAGAAGTAGGAGGGATTATAAATTAATCTCTCTCTGATTAGTTGTAATATTTCTGAAAGCCAATGGGAAGCCTGAATTGGCTTTTCTCACCTTATTAGCATGATTGGCTTACTACTGGTACTCCTGAACACATTTCAATAGACTAGTACTACTACCAACACTTTTTGTTTCCCTAATAAAGTCTCCTTGTGCACCAGTTGACCAGACTTGATCACATTTGCTCCAAATTTAAGTATTAGTAAAGCTGAACTATGGTTAATATTACCAATATCAATTTATGCCCAAACGGCTTCATTCATGTACTTCCTAAACTTTGAAGGTCAAATGCAGGTGGATCAGATGGATCTGTGGCACTCGGACAGTTGTCCTCCATTTTCTCTTTGCTCTGACATTGACCCACTAACACACACACTCGTCCACACACACTGGCTGTCACACAGCAGGTAGCCATTAGTGGACAGGCCGTGGTCTTCTCCTCCTCTCCATCGATCTGAGGAAGCAGAAAAAGCTCATGTTCATCTAAAAATACTCCGTTTGTCTTTCTCTCTGCTCTCCATGCTCGGCTATTTCTGTCTGATCTATAACCTCCGACTGGTGTCCGGTCTCTTGGCGGACCAACAGGTGACAAATACACACAAACACACTCCTGATTTGACACATTTTTTGTTTGTGAGTCTTAAAGGAGCAGAGATGTAAAACTGAATCTGAATGTTGATCTGTGAACGAATGTAAGTTTTCAATATGTACCATGTCAGTAAGCTCGTCAAGATGAAAAATATACGATGATATACTGGCCTTTTTTTTCTTTTCACAGATCATTTTGTTTTACTGGCTGCTGTGGCTGGTTTATTGTCCAATTATTGTCTGTATGAGAGACTCAAATTACAACAATTCTACTGTGAAATTATCTTATTTTGCATAAAATGTCTGTGGTTTACAGAGTGATTTGTAAGCACTCTCAAACAATGAACAATAGCCTGAAGGAAGTGAAAATGGAGATGTGAGAGCTCAGGGAAATTTGCCTTTGAAATAATAACAGAGATTAAATGGAGGAAACAATCAGTGATTATTCTGACGCCCTCCTGGCAGGTTTATGTGACTGCCAGATGGTTTGAGCACAAGAGTGGGTAGAAAGAGGGACTTGGGGATTGAAGCAGTTATTACTGTAAATCTTTTGAAAAGGGTTTAATATCAGATCCAATGACCCTGTTGTATAACTTTATACCTCCATAGTGTAGCAAGTTCATTGTCATGTCAGCATGGAAGAACAGGAGGGACACAAAGTCCTTTTGTCCCTCAACTTTTCAAGGGAAGTCGAGGTGTTGGGCCGTGAGGAGGGGGAACAGTGATTGTTTAGCCTTTCTAAATTTTCTCCAATTGCCCGAGAGTGATTCTGTCAACGAAACCCACCATCAGCCTGTCATTGCTGTGAACATCCTTCCCTTATTAACGATCTGACCTGTAGGGGAGAGTGGGGTGAGATGTGCCAGTTTTAACTTGACGTGTACTTAAAGAAAGAGGATATCAGTAATGCCTCCCCCTAAAATATGCACATATAGGTTATGATATGGAACAACAACCATTGTAAACAAACATGGGGGACAATGTTAAAAGGCTAAATGTTGCAAGAGGTTCTCTTGAAAAATACATGTCATCTCTCCTCCGTATATTCTGGTTCAAATAGATTAGGTTTTGGATCTTCATCAGTCCAGAGGAAATCAAGCACACAGGACTGTTAAGAGTTTATCTGATGACTGTAGGCAGAGGCAGGCTAACACTTCCCATTGACTCCGCTGTCGAAAGAATGTCTACTGGCTTGCCATGGACTCCAGAGTGAGGAAAGACACAAAAACAACAAAAATGTTGATGTGGAGCTTAAAGCAGAATTTCAGGAGCAGGACCGCACCTCTTCCTGTGTCCCTGTACATTGTAACCTCATCATTTCTAGATTTGTTTTGCTCACTCAACACACCCCCTTTCTTTAATCTTTCTTCCTTCCTTCTTTCCTTAAGACCTTATAAAGCGGGCTCGCCGTGCCTGGGAGCTACGGCGGATTCCCCATTAACTCTTTCCAAACTGTTATTGTATCTGCTATGTTGCTTATAATCCACTAAACACAATAAATGATAGTCAAATTCATCCTGCTGATAGTGTGGTCCTTACTCTTGAAATGTTCCTTAAAAGGTTGATGCTTGATTTGAATAGCAAAGCATTTCTCACTGAGTCATCTGTGTTGAAATATCATATGTTCTGTTTTAACCGAGGTCGCATGGTGACGCCATATGGAGTTAATTTTGTTCCTTTATTATGCAATCAAATAGAATAGATTTGAAAACAAAAACAACTTTGCAAACAAAATTACAATTTCAAAAATTAAAAAAAATGCAGGTGAACAAATAAAATATATTTGTGATTAAAGATGCATCCTGATAAATCCACAGGTTTTGTTCATAAACCAAAGTATTGCACTTATGAACCACAGATTAGTTTGCGATTCCTGAAGTTTTGTTTGCGTTCCTTCCTTAGTCTCATGGGCAAGGCCCCCCCATAAAACTGTAAGAAGCCTCCTGATTGGTCAGTCTCACTCAGAGAGACAAGATGACAACTTCGCCCCCACACTGAGCCGGCATTATGGGAGCCATGTTAAAAGTAAACCGAAGTAGACAAACATCAATAAACATTTTTTAAATCATAGTTTTTGAATCATAATTGAAAACATAATCAAATTTTTGAAATCATAGCTTTGTTCGCAAAGTATTTTTATTTTCACATCTATTCTTTTTGACGGTATAATAAACAAAATTAACTCCATATCTCTCACGGTAGCTCATGTGCCTCTTAACAAGAAGGTTCCTTGGTCAATTCCTGTGTCTCTCTATGTTGTCTTGTGATTGGCTGGTGACTGGTTCAGGGTGTAGCCTGACAGCCCAAACAATGCCCACCTATCAACATGTCAACCTCACATTGATTGGGTTTTTTTTTTAAAATGTGTTTTCCCTCCTTGCCACTGTGAAACTTGAATCATTGAATATTCATCAAGAGCGTTCACCTGACCTTTTAAAGGGACCATATGGGCGGGGCAAAGCGTTCCCTCATGTGCATGACTTTAGAGTTGATTGTGATATTTCTATGGAAACCAGCGTAAGATGTGCATGTGCACTCTTTTATAAATCTGAAAGTTTTTGTGCACACGCATATCCTGTGTTTCCAGCATACCCCACCTATAGTGATCTTGCTTACACACAGTTTTATAAATGAGGTCCCAGCTCATAAAGACTCAAACAATAAATACCAGTGGCCTAAGGTCTACTTAGGTCTACTCTGAAAGCTGTTGTCTCAAAAATATTTTATTTAGCTCCATTAATAGTAGAAGCTGTCTGACTTTGCAAGTTTGCTTTCTCATCCTGCACCTCCCCTGAAATTCTCTTGTGCCAGCCCCACACTTTGAAAACACTGCTATAAGACACATTTACTAACCAGTAAAATACTGTTCTTATTTCTTGTGGATGCAAGCATGCTCGACAAATCACTGCTGATGTGTCCTGAATGCTTTGCAACCGGCTTGCTGTAAATGGGTGTATCGCCACTTTTGATGTACATTTCTCCCACAAATTGTAAATTTATTTATGAAAAATCCTTCAATAGTCACCGCATTTCTGTGTCCTGACAGACGAGTCAGTTTGTTCCCCCCTAAATAAAAACACAAGTCAGTTTGGGATAAATAATTTAATGAGTTACATCATTCATATATATTTTAAGTGCACTCTCACTCACAAAGGAGGCTCAGAGCTTATTGACCTCCTCCACATGAAAAACACAAACAGATCAACAGTCTCTGTGATATTGCTCAGTGCAGACTTTCACATCCTTTAAACATCTTAAACTCTTTGTAAACCTGCAAAAAAACAACTCTGATCACCCAAATACATGCTCTTGATAAAAGTACCACCGTCAGACTTCAGAATGTAAAAACAGCGAACGCACACTCACGCACACGAGGACACACGTTAGTGAAGACAACAAAACAGGCCAACCACCACGCTACCTTCAACCCTCTCCACTGACATTTATAACATTTGTAATCATTTTGTGACATTCATGAGTCTTTTAACAAGAGAGAGTGATATCACAATATGTTTTCTTTTGGGCATTTGAGGGCCTGAATCATTTTTGATTTTATTTTATCCCAGACATTCAATTTAAAAAAAGGATTTTGAAAAATGCTGTTAGAAAAAGAGACTTTATACTTGTGTTTTAACTCTTTTTTTCTCAGTAGTAGATGCTCAGAATCATGTTTCTTTTAAACAGGAAATGTTTCAGAGGCAGACATTAAATATTTATCCAACATTATCTTCACCAGACAAAGTTTACCAGAAGGAATCTGACTTAAAATTAAAATGTATTACACTTATGAGGTATGGTGGAATATTTCGGCCCTTTGGTCAGGGAGGGGCAAAGTGCTGCCCGAGGTCTGCATGAAGCCCTCCTTCTCACTAAATAAGGCCCAAATGTAAAATTAAAGGATCAATAAATTGTACACATGAAGAAAACAAAGCCAAAATCTGCTGAGGAAATGTTAAAATCAGAACATCCCCATAGAGATCATTTATTTATTGAAGCATATTGTGCAGTGTGGACCTCCTGTTTCTTTTAAAATCCGTTATATTCATCCTTTTGTTTCTTTGTATTAACAATAACAAAGACCACTGGTCTTTGCTAACACATTGTGATGATAATATTTCATATTTCTGATTATTTGTTACTTTTGCACTAAGAATTACTAACCTGACATGCCAGATGAGATATTTCAAGTCCATCTGTGAAACAGCCCGTAGAAAGTGTTAAGTAGTGAGCAGAACCTTTCAAAGCATGTCTGACAGGTGATTGGACGATCGTTACATCGGTAACATTCATATTGACCAATCAGATAATGCAGAAAGTGAGTGCGACTGCTGTAAACAGAATAGAAGCCACTTTGTAAGTTAAACTCTGAACATAAAATGTCAGTGAATTCCTATTGAGCAGTCTGTAGTGTCATTATTTGGTTTTCATGTAATAAAAAGAGTCCAGATCTGATAAAAATGCTACTGACGCTGTTAGCATCTGCGCTGATCCCTGCATGAGCAGCCACTTCCTAAAAACATCACGCACAGAGCTACCACCTCTCCCAGCTTTAATGGAGGCTGATTGGGCCGTCCTGCTTTAGGCCCATGTAATCGTTGTAGACTTGAAATTGGCAGGATGGGTCCCCCTGATTACTGACATTGAAACAGGTAGATCCGGCTGCACTGCAAGATTGCAGAATTACCACCATGTTTTCTGTTTACTTCTACAATAACAGGCAGTTACATACAGCCCAGGGTCTTTTGTGCCCTCTAGTGGTACTACTTTGTAAAATGTGTCACATACAGGCAAGTCAGCAAACTGACAAAAACACAAGGACAAACTGCAGCTTAATTCTCCAGTCAGACGACATGTCTGACTTCCTGTTAGACAGGAAGTCTTAACAGGTTTTATGTTTGACCTGCCTTGATTTGTCCGTCCACATCAGAAGCTCGAGCCAATGAGAGCACAGGGAATAAAAGAACTGTCAAAGAACTGAATGAAGCCATGTGACATCAGCCATTTCATTTTAAATGAGACCTTTGGAGCACCGTTGATGCCCTCGAATGGACACTGCCATACTGCACATGCTATCTCAACCGAACTTTAGCTCTATGACTTCACAGACAGAAAGGCTGTGTACAGGTGGGATTTGAGGCTGTCTGACCAATAGTGACTCCCCAAAACTGGAAAAATCCTCAATAATTCTTGAATAAAATAAAAAAAAGCATGATATAAAAACTTCACCCCCCTCACAGTGAGAGCACATAGATGTATTATTTCCTCCACCAAGGAGTCTGTTTTTGCCAGATTATGTCTGTCCATCTGTCTGTCTGTCTGTTTGTTTGTTAGCAAGATTATGCAAATACTACTGAAGATCACTATGGGGTCCATGTCTCTCATCAAACTTAATTTAATTTGGATTTGAACCAGTTTGACATCATAAAAAAGAAAATAACTTTATAATGGGAAATCCCATTAAAGACTTTCAACCAACATATGAATCAAAATATTAAGGGATGTTCCCAAAAGGTGAGTTAATACAAGATAATCTATGTGCTGAGTTTGGTCCAGATCCTAGCTCTATTCTGGATCTGCCGAATCAGGATGGCATCTGTCACAGGGGCTGTGGAAAAGTCAAAGCCAGAACTGAGCTGGGTGGCAGAGGTCTGCGCTCTCTGAGTGCTTTTTTAGCTTGATTTAGACTGAAGCTTTTTTTAACCAGGCTATGAAGATTTGCATAAAGGTCTTGAAAATTGTTTTTCCTTCATACAGTCATGAAGGTGTCAGCTTTCTGCAGCCAGCCTCAAGTGGAGAGTCTGGGCACTGCAGCTTTTGGTTCTTCCACATGGGCCTCACAACCACCTCCATGTGCACTGTGATATCAAACCGTATTCAGGTGTTGGTATATTTATAGCCTTATCACATGCTAATAAATGTAAATGTTGGGATCTTTGAATGTCGTTGTTCTCTTTGTGTTAGCTAAAGGTGATTCGTGGCTCACAGCTGCCATCCCGTCCCCTCTAACAGCCTGTGTGAGTGTGTGTGAGGTGTACCCGCTCTGACAGCTGGAGGTGAGTTGTTGTGCTAATATGAAAACAACTCCTCACCCTGAAGGACGCTGCTGTCCGCCCGTCAAGAGCTCCACTTTTTATCAGTAGGTGTTTGACTGCTGTGCAGCATGTGTGTGTTTGTGTTATTCGAAGAACAGTGTGTCCCAGGTGTCCAGTCATCTGTCTGCGTCATGGTGTTAGCTCAGTGTTTTTCACACTTCAGTTCATCGATGTGTGTGTCCTGTCTGCTGCAGAAGACCACCCAGCAGAGAGCAGAAATGTAAGTCTGCAGTTATTAAAGTCTGTTTTTATTTAGACGTCTCTGCCTACAGGATCAGCTGGTTGAAATTAACATGCAGTTTTAAATCAGCCTCTGGTTGCAGACTCTGTTGAGGCTTTTTCTTGGTGGGCGTGGCTTCCCAAGAGGTGAAACAACCATCAATATCCAAAGGCCAAGAGGGAGGCTGGGGGAGGGGCTTGGATTTGACGACACTCTTACTCACAGACCACATCATATGGTTCACCTTTCCAGTCCCAGGTCGGACCTTCAGAGCTCTTTCATTCTTGTTGTAGAGCAGTGATTCCCAAACTAGGGTACGGGTACCCCCAGGGGTATGCAAAGTGACATAGGGGGTACGTGAATACCTGTCAGGTTTCAAACAGTTGTTTTGTTAATATTCAAACTGGCAGATTTTGCACCTGCCTGAAGGGCTGTTCGAGAGGCTGGAGGATGGATTGGTGAGGCATCTTGGTGAAGGAAATCTATCCTGAATAGTCTTAAAATGTTGAAGTAGCACATTTTCAGAAGACACCCTTTTCATTGGAGCTGCTATGAGTTTGTTCTTCACAGTTTCAAGTTCATTAATGAATATGTTCCAGAAATGTATATTTCTATTTTCAAAAGTAAACTGTATGAAGAGCATAAGGGCCATTTTAGTTGGAATTTGTTTTGGCAGGTCGACATTAAAGTTGAAATGATGAGAATAAAGTTAAAATGTCAAGAAAAAGTGGAAAGTCAAGAAACAAGTAGACAATGTATTTTGACTTTATTCGTCGTTTCAACTTTATTATCGAAATTTTAACTTTAATCTCGACTTCCCCAAAATCATTGTCATCATGTGACATGGCCCTTATACTCTTCAGTAATTTAGAGATAATTAACTTTAAGATATTTTATTTGAATTTTATGCATGTTAAATGTGGGAGGTGGGGGTGGCGGCAGGCTTACAGAAACATTTCTTTTTCTAGCTATAAGTGTGTGAGAGTAGGGGGTACATGGCTGGAGGTCAAGTATCTGAAGGGGTACAGGCTGTGAAAAGTTTGGGAACCACTGTTGTAGAGTCAACAAAGTGAAACATCCCTCAGAGGTGTTGGTCCATATCTTCATGACAGCATTACACCGCTGCTGTGCAAAGGTACCCTCTTGGACTGAGATCTGGTGACTATGGAGGCCACTGGAGTACAATGAACTCATTTTCATGTTAAAGAAACCAGTGTGAGATGATCTGAGTTTTGAGACATGGAGCTGCTGAAGTCTCCATCAGAAGATGGTCCACTGTGGTCAGACGGAGACGGACATGGTCAGCAGCAATCCTCAGGTGGGCTGAGGGGTCTGAACCATGATAAGGGGCCTAAAGTGTGCCAAGAAAATGTCTCCCACACCACCAGCAGCCTGACCCGCTGATCCAAGGCAGGATGGACCCATGCTTCATGGTATTAACACCAAATTCTGAGCCTACATCTGAAATCCAGATCCATCATAAAGTGTTTTATTGTCAGATTTTGATAATCCCAATTTTAATCTCAGTTTCCTGTTCTTAGCTGACAGGAGTGGACCTGGTGTAGCCTTCTGCTGCTGTAGCCCAGTGTTTTTTTGTATTTTTTTTTAAAGTTCCTGCTGCCTTTCTATCATCTCCAACTACTTGACCTTTCTCCTCTGGCCCTTTGTATCAAGGGGGCATTTTGGTAAAGTGAACTTTGCTTTTTATTGGATATTTTCTCTCTTCCAGACTGCTGTGTGTGAAAATCCCAGTGGATCAGTCCTACTGGCACCAACAACAATGGCCACATTCACAATTAAGCTTTTTTCTTTTTTATGCTGATACCGTGTTTGAACGTCAGCAGGTCATCTTGGCCATATCTTGGTGGGGGGACAGGTTTGCCTTACAGGACAGCCAGTCAGAGTATATCCTTTAGATATCTTGGACTGTCTGTCCAGCATGTCAGGTTCATGTTAATTAACCTAAGAACCAAAAAAAGGAAAAAGAAAACAACAACAACAATAATAATAATAATAATAATAATAATGTACAATGTTGAGCTTTATGTATGCCAAAACTTTAAAAAATATGGGAAAAATGTCTGGACTTTTATACTGGTCTGTTTTTTGAACTTATTTGGAAGATCTGAAATCAAGGCAAAAAAAACTTTCAAGTAGATAATTACTTTAAAATTCAAGATGAACCCCCATATCTTAACTTTATTCTTAGAAAATATAAAATGTAATTGGTTTGAAGTGGAGAAATCAAAAAGGTTTTTGTGTTTGAGTTTAGACTATGAAGATATATTTTGGAGAATTAAACAAAAATTTCTAACTATGACAAAAAAGAGAAGTTAAAAAATCAAAGAGAGGGGCAAGAGAGTTCTGGGGTTGTTGGTTTGGCAGACAGGGTTGCAATCATGCATGTGTAATACAGATGCAACTGTTTTCATTTTCCCTTCCAGCCGAATGCCTGCCAGGTTCCAGTCAAATGCCAGCCGACATCCAGGCAGTGGGAAAACCCAGCTTTCACCATGAACTATGGACTAGTCAAGACTCAGTCATGAAAAATGTGGCCTCATCTGTATGTGAAAGATTAAGTTTTATGCAGGTGGTCCAGCCCAATGTACCACATGACCTCCTAAAGTCTATTCACTATCTCTGCTGTCAGCAAAGCCCTGAAACGCCTGAAAAATGAAAAGCAAGTCTACCAGAAAGTCACTATCAAAGAATAAAACATTAATTTGAAAGCAGAACTCAAACAGTGTCTTGTCTTTTGTCCCTCATTCCCCTCCGAACACTCAAACAAAACCACACATGAGGCATGGCTCCAAACTTTCTTCTTCTTCTGTCTTTTTTAGTTTGGATTTTATCACGTTAGAGAATGAAGAAGATGTGTGGATCACAACACAAACAAACACATTCGAGCACACACACCGTACATTTCCATGTGTTAGCGGCTAAGTTCTCCCCTGTTTTGGTCGCAGTCTCTTTATTTCCCATTACTGTTCAGACTGACAGCTCAATGGAGGCAGCGGCGTCATCGTATGGCTGCTGTGTCAACAACAACGAGGACACGGAGGGGAGTGACGGGTTTATACGTTTATGGTTTTGTCAGTAAGGAGACGAGTTTTATCACAAGCAGAGACAAAATAGGAGCACCAGAGTGGTTTGATCCGCATGTTGGACATCCCACTAATGAAGACACTCCTTGACCAATCAGAGGTCTTTGCCACCAGATAAAGCTCTGGGTCGGACTTCTAATGGAAAGTAAAGAAGACTGAGACAAGCCGAGTGGAGACCACGTCATGAAAATGCACCAATAAGCACACAGACGTGCGTGAGGATCTTTGGGTTCACTGATATGTGGTTGATGAATCAGTCGGGTGATGGCGTGTTCTTCTTACATCATCGTTTACAGCTAACGTGTCTTTGACTGTGAGTGTGTGTGTGTATGTGTGTGATTGTGTGTGTGTTAGGAGGAGGGGGGCTTGCTGTAGTCCTCCACCCCGGTGATGGTGGCTTTGCAGAAGAAACAGTCCTTGTTGTTCATCAGATGCTGGTTGATACAGGCTCTGCAGGAAAACACAGATATAAGAACATGTTAATGATTATTAATATAAATTTTTGATAATAATTACATTTGTTTGTGTTTCTGAAGGGATGTAAGGTGTTACACACCCTAACTCCAGTGAAGCTGGGACTTTGTGTTAATGAAAACAGAAAACAATGATTTGCAAATCCTTTTTGAACTGTATTCAATCGAATACAAAGGCAGATATTTGATTTCAAAGTCCAAAACTTTCTATTTTTTTCCACCCACGAGACAAATACCACAACAGAGACAACAGACTGTTGAGTAACTGAAGCCAAACATCAAGCAAGAATGTGAAAGAACTTCCCCTACAAAGCTTTAACAATCAGTGTCCTCATTCACAAACAATAATTGGGTGTATGTAAAAGGAAAGGTGATGCAGGACAGGGGAAACACGCCCCTGTCCCAGCTGTACTGGAACATGTTTCAGGCATTAATTTCAAAATGAGTGAATACGTGCAAACAATAATGAAGTATATAAGACTAAACATTAAATAGATTATGTTTAGTGAATTCAAATGATTAGATTGTCAAATCATGGTTTTCTTTTTTATTAAGCTTGAAACAAAATCCCAATTTCAAAAGTGTTTGGGTTTGTAAAAATATATCAATAAATGTTGAGTTAGAATTTGGATAATTTGGTGCTTTAAATTAAAGATCGGTTTATTTAACTAAACCAATACTGTTCCAATAATGTTTGTATCCCTAACAAATAACATATTTATTAAAAAAATATCATACTGAATTATAAATAACATTTTATTACATGCTAGAGAACAAGAGTGATCAAAACAGAGATTTTTGGAAAGAGAGGACTTCTGCCAAAAAACCTACTTTAAATTATTTTTCATTGCAGGTAAATGTTTGTACTTTAATAAATATTGCTCTTGGAAGAGACATATTAAATCAAAAAATAAGTGCAGTCTGAGTTTTCCAGCTTTTCTGGTTATCAGTTTCTAAATTTATATTTTGAAAGATCTCGGCTCATTAACTTTTAACTGCTTCTTTTTTTTCTTTCAGCCTCAGTGGCAGGATTTCTTGTGTTTAATCAGAGAAATTAGCCTGGGTCTTGTTTGTATTTCAAAAACTCAAAAGGCAAGATTTGTCTAAAAAGATGTTAGTGCAAAATTAAAGCAAATTTAAGGATCATCGCAGAAACACAGTTTGTCTTCAACATAATGAAGTCTGAGGATTATTAATGCATGCATCTCACAGGGCTCTCAATGAGAGTTCTTGTGTCCTGGTTACTTTATGGTCAAGGTAAATGTCTTATAAGCTGTACTCAATAATCCAAAGTGTATTGAAGCATATCATTCTGGTTTTAACTGCCTGTCGGGAAAGTAGGGATGTAACGTTTACTAGTAAAATGGTAAACCGCGGTAAATTTCCCACGGTAATCATTATGGTAATCATTACCGTGTCCTATTAAAATTACCATTAGACCATGTGTGATCATCACACTGTGTCAATAACTCGCGGTGATGCTGCTCTTTGCCTGGAAAAGCCTGAACCATGTGTGTCTGCCCCTCGATGAAGCAGATGTCTCTCACAGACGGAGGCACACATGCGCTGTGTGCAATGTTTGGCCTCTGAATGTATCGTAGTTAAAGCCTCGCACAGACACTTACAGGTTTTCCCACTGAAAATGGACAAAGTCTTAAGTCTGGTCGAAGTTTGGATTTTACAAGGATGTCGAGGGGAAACTGAGTGACCACAGTCACCCTGTCTAAAACATGAAACTGTGGTGAAAGACAAAAATGCGCGTGATTAAAACTGCTGTAACTCCTCGAGTAAACGAGCAGAGAGAGAGAGAGAGAGAGGACTCAGTGAGCCAGACTTGAGTGAAATATAGGTGGTATATCAGGATTTTCTGTGTAAATAATGTATAAAAGTTGTAAATAACAACATTAGTATCATTCTGGAGTGTGTTCTTACCATGCTTTCGCCGTTTATACACCATGTTTTACCATATTTCCTAGTAGATTGTCTTTTTTAGTCATAGTTTGTGTTTCATGGATTTAGTCAATCATAATTTGAACATATTAAAGGAGGATACGTCGAGGAGATCTGCCATAGAAAGGGGAGACCAGAGGAGAGTCATGAAGGGGGCTAATTGCTTCAGGCCTGGACATGGTCTCATATAATGACCTGTAAAATGGACATTAATGCTGTAGGCAAACAAAAATGTGTGAGCGTTTGTAAAATTGGTTAATTTTTTTTTTGTCCATCTCAAAACTTTGAACATGTTCATTTACAAATGTTTATAAAGAGAATCCTGTTTAATGTACAAATCCAGTTTTTTTCTTTTCTTGTAATCACACACAGTTTAAGCATCTATAGCATAATAATGACAAATACTAGTCAAAATTGTTTAATTTTATTTCTAATGAAAAAAGTTTAAACAAGTTTACTTACAGGTCAGTTTCTGACACAGTAATTGACAAAAAAAAAAAAAAGACCTGTTAAAATTTAAATACTAAAGGGGTTAAATGATTTCAAGACTGTGTAAAAGTACTTTTAGAACATTTTGAGCACACTGCAACAACATGTGATAATGATGATAACCATGATCATTTTGTTCACAATAACTATGATATGAAATTTTCAGATCGTTACATCCCTCGGGGAAAGGAGCACGGAAATGTCTTTATTCTCAGCTTGTTTTCTCACCATGATTTCCTGCTGAGTTACTGACACTTTTGCATGTCTTTGTGCAAATGCGGTAATGTTCTGTCTGAAATTTAAATACCATAATTTTCACGATCAGACTAAAGGCTGTGCTCCCTGATTCAATACCCAATCATGGCAGTTTGGAACAGTATAATGAATAAAAAAATAACCAAGAGCATAATTTATAAATCTGAGTTGGTCGCACACGGCCCGAGTCGATCCTCTCAGGTAATATTCCCCCAGGTGAGCGTGTTTTCCTCACGGTGACAGCGCTCTCCATCAGCTGCAGAATAATCCATAGAGCTGAGTTAGCGTGCCAGCTAAGCTAAATGATCCTGAGCTGCAGGACAGCATGAAATATGTATCGAGGTCTGAATGCCACCAAGGTCTGCTGTTCGCCGGGCTGCAGCCGTCAGCACAACGCAAACAGCTGACTCACACACCTGGAGGAGTCAGTGTAAAGTATTCATACATCTGAGTGAACATACAGCTGCCAGCGTGAGCTCCTGCATGCTGTGGAGGCTCTCTGGGTTTGACATGTTGACGTTCAAGGACAGACTTTAAATAAAAAAGCTCAAAAGAAGACAATCTGTGTGTCTGTGTTTTGATCGATGAGATCTTCAGGTAAACAAAGTAGAGTCACCTGGGAAATTTCTGATAGAAAGGAGAGGGAGAGAGCACTGGTTTGAGGAGCAGAAGCTTCAGGAACATTCAGGAGAAATCAGTAAACAAATGTTTGCATGAAATAACAGTTTTTATGGCTTAGAATCATGTTTTTCTTTGTACCATCACCTTTATATGTGCTGCTAAGGTCTGAATGAGGGATGGGTCATGACTTTAAAAATCCAAACAGTCATTCATTTGGATAACTTAAAGATTTCCAACGTTAAGTCTCCAATCCTCTACTGTGGATACTAAAGACTCAGTCAAAGTAGTAAGCATAAATCTTTGGATATGTGTAAAACAGATTCTGTAGATATGCTGAGTGTAAGTGCATGTTTATTCTTTAAGTTTAAGAAGGTTCAAATCATTGGCATCAAGCAGAGAAAACATCTAAGGAGATTGAAGAAAATACTAAAATTGGGTTAAGAACTGTCCAACACATTATTAAAAACTGGAAGGATAGTGGGGAACCATCGTCTTCGAGGAAAAAATGTGGTCAGAAAAAAATCCTAAATGATCATGATCAGTGAATCACTTAAATGTTTGGCCAAATCAAATCAAAGAAAAACAACAGTAGAACTCAGAGGTGTGTTTAATAGTGAAGGTAAGAGCATTTCCACACACAATGTGAAGGGAACCCAAGGGATTGGGACTGAACAGCTGTGCAGTCTTAAGAAAACCACTAATCAGTAAGGCTAACCAGAAAAAAAGGCTTCAGTTTGCTGGGGAACATCTGGAAGAAGGTCAGATGAGTCCAGATTTATGAAGAGAGGCAGGTAAAGTGATGCACCCATCATGCCTAGTGCCTACTGTACAAGCCTGTGGGGGCAGTGTGGGGACAAATCTTGTGAAGCTTGTCGAAAACAATGCTACAGTAAATATGTGCTGCAATCAAAGATAAAGGTGGTCCAGCAAAATATAAGGGAGTGTGACCTTGTTTTTTGTGGTGACTTTTTTTTGGTCAGGCAGTGTACATGCATAAAAAACACAAAAGAATGATTTGTACTGGGAACATTTACCCACTGGGAAGAGCTGGGGATGACACAAAGATGTTGTAGGTGTTGGCAAGGCTTAAAATTGTGCTAACAGTTAGGCTTAATGGCAGCAGGAAAAACAATTAACATAGGAATGGAATAAAAGATACAATTATATTAGAGCAGCAGCAGTCTTAAGTAAAATATGAAAAAAGGAAAAAAAGAAAAAGGTCTGCTTTGGCAAAAAGCCCCAACAAACACATCAACATGAAGGTTTTTATTTATTTATTCTTGGAGCTATTTAGATTGCGATGTGTTTCAGCTCGCTTTGGTCATGCATGTGCAAGCACACATCAAAATGACTTCTTATAAGTCTGAGAAGAGTAACACAAACCTCACTGACTTTAAAATAAAATATCCTGGACATGAGTGAATATTTGGCTTCATGTTGTAATTAAACAATCATCTCTTAAAGGAACACTCCAACTTTTTGTTGTTTTCAGGACTTACCTCACTCCCGAGTCTATGACACAGCAGGAAGACACCATTCTTTTAACTGTGTCCAAAACTCACCCACCACTAGTTAGCTTTAACCCAAACACTAGGAGTATATGGGAAGTGAAAGCCTGCTCCTGCCTACAGTCATCAAATAAACTCTTCAGCAACTCTCAATGGTCCTGTGTGCTTGCTGTGACTTTTTTGTTCTCCTTTGTGTTTTGTTATCTTCAATTATCTCAGTTTTATCTTCTTCTACTCCCAAACACAGGCTTTGTTTTCTCGACCTTCTGCGCTGCTTTTTGCTCTTCTAAGTGAACGATGAGAACCGA
Source organism: Scarus forsteni (assembly GCA_036419115.1). Classification (NCBI taxonomy): domain Eukaryota; kingdom Metazoa; phylum Chordata; class Actinopteri; order Labriformes; family Labridae; genus Scarus; species Scarus forsteni. The sequence continues at coordinate 3,295,599 of JAZDUH010000150.1, forward strand.
TATGCCGTTCTGAAAGAGGGGTTCATTTCTTGAACAGAAATTGTATCTAAAAAGGGCAAAAGTTCCCCTGTAAGGCAAAAAAAACATCTGGGGGAATAAGTGTAAATATGAGACAGGGTTTTATTTTTTCTGTCATACCCAAGGCTCGACTGTATTCTTATGTACTAAGGGTTTTTCATCATTGATCAGTTTGTGATGTGTTTAATGTTCTGTTAGATTGAAATTACATTTCAAATTTTTGTTGTGTTTGGTCAAGCAACTTTTATAGTGTAACCTTGACATCAGTACAACATAAATATTATGACAGCCCAGGTTATCCAGAAAAAAAAATGTCTTTAGCATGATTGTGCTTGACAGGGTTGAGGTTTTACATACATTATTTAAAGAAGTCAATTTGGCCAAGTTCACAGTCTCCTACACGAGTGACCCGGGCCATGGTCAGAGCAGACTGTGAACTTCCACTAAGACGAACAGCGTTCTCTCAAAACGCCCTTTATCAGTGAGGGACTGTCCAAGTCTGCAATCATTTAAGAAACAGCTAAAACTGTGGCTGAGAGAAACGCAGTCATGTGAGCATGTGTGACCTATAAGTTGCTCATGTTGGTGCAATAGGGATTTGTGCAATATGAACTGGGTCTGTGTAATCTAAATCTGTGCAATAACATTCAGTGCAGTAGGGGTTGGTGCAATAGAAGTTGCATTTGCTAAATGCTTGGTGGACTCTGTGTGATGGGAGGATGTGCAATATATATGTTTCTGTTTCTTTTTATACTTGTCTATTGTCCTTGGGTTTGTCCGACTGTATTTAGTGTCTTGTATGTTTATGTTACCATCAACCTGCCAGGGGGTCTGCAGATAATCTGGCACAATTACATTTGTAAAAATGTTCATTAATGTGCGCTGTTCCCTCTTTAAATCAATCAATAAATGAATAAAAGTAAAGCAGAACATGACAAGAGTCAATCAGCTACAAATTGGAGTCTCTAACCTGCACACTGCTCTTTCACTAAAAGTATAAAAAAATCAGGATTAGTCAGAAGTGGAGACATTTTAGAACAAACATAAAACATTGTGCTTTAAAATAGCTCACATTGTCAATTCGTATTTAGGGTTTTATTTATACTAGGATACATTTACTTCTACTTTTTATATAAATATGCTTCTCCTTCAGCTCTACTGTGTCCTCAGCAGTGTTGTGGATAGACCGTGCGTATGTTCCTCCATCTCATCGACAAAAATAAAACTTAAAAATAACAGAAAGAAGAACCTGGACACAGCTCCACAGAAAAGTTTCCCTCACTTTACTTTACCATGTCAGCGAGTGAAGTAGGGAGGGAGCTGGAGATGAAATGTGTGTGTGGGGTGTTTCACATTAAAGGAGAGTGTGTGTGTGTATTTGTGGACTTACTTGCAGGACTTGTGGGAGCACGGTTTGAAGATGGCAGAGATGGAGTGAGCGTAACAGATTGGACAGAGATCTTCTTCACTCGTCGGCTGAAGATCATGGAAAGAGAGGAAACGCAATCTTAGGACATTTTTGAACATTATCAGCAGATCTGTCTGTGATGTTTTATCTGTAAAAGCAATAATCAATACGCTCTTTAAAATGGCATCTTCAGTCTGACTTTGCATCTATTATCTAAAAGGGGAAACCATCTGTTGAGCTGAGCAGAAAGGCGAAGCTCTCAATTTTACCGTTTGATCTTCGGTCATTAACTGTGGGTAGAGACCAAAAGAACAAGATCACAGGTACAAGTGGTTAAAATGAGTTTCCTCTGCCTGAGTGTGTTGTGCACAGAATCAAAGTAAGACTCTCAGACTGTTTCAAACCCAAACAGAAAAACATACACCTTGTTTGCATCCCACCAGGCCTGTCCGCAATGCTAGTCCAAAGTGGCTAGCATGGCTTGTTTGTGACCTGTGGCTCCTTTTACCTTGTGTTATTCTACACTCTCTCCCAACTTTCAACTCTATCCACTGTCCTGTCACTCAAATAAAGGCGTATAAATTAGATTCACTGCCTAGCCAAAAAAAAAAGTCAACACCTGGTATTAACAAAGTAAACAGCTACAAGCCTCCTATGTTAAAACAATTAACATAGGAATGGAATAAAAGATACAATTATATTAGAGCAGCAGCAGTCTTAAGTCAAATATGGAAAAAGGAAAAAAAAATAAGGTCTGCTTTGGCAAAAAGCCCCAACAAACACATCAACATGAAGGTTTTCTAGTTTAAAACTGAATCTTACTTTCAACACGCCAGCTTCTGTCAAAGCTCAGAATAGCAGCAGTTTCCTGTTCACGTCCTCAGCCCCAGTGCATTATGGGCCGTCTCAGTTAACACCAACAGCACTGAGGGAAACACTTCACACTCCCTGCTCACACCAGCCTCCTCGTGCTCGTGTTCACACCATGTTACCTTTCCTCACCTCCTCCAAACTCTTCCCTCCATCTTGTTCTCCCCTCTTCTTCTCCACCCAACCCCAATACAAGCCTCACTTCTTCTCTCTTGTCTTTTCCTGACCTCTTCTAACCTCCTACCTCATCTTGATCCTGTCCCTCTCTTCAGTTCTGGTCAGAGAAGTGTGCAGGAGGACTTCTGTCTGATATTTGCATGAAAAGTTTCCAAAGTCTTCAAAAGCACCAAAACAATTCAGAGGAGATATCTGACTGAAGCAGCTGAAGGTCCTGACTCATCTGAAAGGTTGAAGCATGTAAAAGCTAGGGCTGGTAATTTAATTTAGATACATTTTTTGTTATACTGGTTAAAGTGACTGTTATGTCCTGATGGTAATCAATGCAGGATGTGTTCCTTAAAGAGACTGTGAGGAGAATCTATTACCGGCGACATAAAGACTCTGCTACCCATGAGCACACGTGGCGACTGTCTTAATGCTGCGTTCCAGTAACCTCAGAACTGGGAGTGACATCATCTCCGACTTATCGGCATTCCAGTTGAAGTTGGAAAAATACATGCCGATCTACCAGGCTATTGTTAGCTGTTGTAAGCATGCCCTGCATTGTTGTTCACAAATATCACATGAAGAATGTGATTATCACTATGGCAGCATTTTTGTAAATATAAGTCTAACAATATGATGTATACAGCTGATCTAGAGCGACACACCCCAGTCAGAAGTGCAAATAAATGGATTATTACAGGAGCTAAATAACTGTTCACACTGGGGGCATCCATCTTCGATTGTCAACTCGGGGGTGGCGAGGTTTTCACCGAGTTCCCAGTAGGAAATTCAGACTTCAGGGGGCGTTCCAGTTGCAGTTTTCTACTCGGAACTCGGAAATTCCTACTTCTGACTACAACTGGAACGCACCAAAAGACGTTACTGAAGCCAAAGCGTGCACTTGTTGTGATGCTAATGAATGCAATTCGGACTTCCTCAGAACTCTGTATTGCTTTACAACTTCTTTTTTCAACAACTTACAGAATGCAAAGCGACGAGGTAATGTATCTCTTTCTCGTTACATAGCGGTAGTTTTTGATGTGTGACAACAAGCAATTTTTGGAAAACTTAGTATCGTAGTTTTGTAGCCGGCTATTTATCGCTACTAACAGCCCGGTGCTCTAAGACGTGTCCGAATAATATAAATTTGCTCTAGTTTTAATTGTCTTGTTCTTGAAGTTGAGTATCCAGGCCAGTCCAGCCCTGTCCTGTCCGACCCGACCAAGAAGCTAAGGAATAGCATTTATAGATAACCTATTTTGATGCTATAAAACTTATCTTAAAGTGCGTATTTCGATCAGGCATATATCTAAAAGTGAGACTTTTTTGCAATTACTTAGAAACTCCTCACAGTCCCTTCAGAAAGAGTGATAAACAGTCGCTGGAGTAAAACAGGAAAAACATCAACCAATCACAGCAGCTCATTCTGAATTTATTAAACTAATCAAATGTTGATTGAATGTTGAATGTTGGTGCTGAGGACCAGTTTTCTGGTTGTGAATCAGCAGCGTTTGTACATGTGACCTGGGCTGGTAGTGCTAGACAGTTGCTGTAAGTGGTAACAGGGTATACAGATGAATCAAATTTACACAACTTCTTTAATGTGCAGTGTGTAGAAATTGGCATTTTTGCGACATCTAGTATTCAGATTTTGGCATGAGCCCGTCCATCACATCACTAAGCAACGAGCAGGTGAAGGCCAAAAAGGATCAGGGCATCACTTACAACAGCTACCCGGTGAGGGCTTTTTCATTCATAATTGGAACTATTATTTTGACTGATTACAGGTCAGTTAACATGATGATAATAGGTTTTGTAAAATTTTGTAGACTCATTCAAAAAACTGTTCAACATTCGTCCTTTTTTCCCCGAAATCCAGTAAACAACATGGCCAATCATTATGTCAGCCTCCACAAAAGGGAGACCCGTGGTACACTGATATAAAAAAGCTTTTACTAACTTAATAAACAGAAAACCAAAGTTTTATGAGGATGATTGTACACATATTTTGATGGACTTTACATACAAATACAAACATTATTTCCTATATTCACCGCTTCTGTTTGGCAAAATGCTGCCGATTTCTACATACTACATATTTCAGACCAAAATTTGTGTCTCTTAACGTCTCATGACAGCAGTCACACACACTTATGCTGCGTTCACACCGCAAGCGACCCAGCTACCAAAATTGCGTCGCCCACTGACGCACGTCCATAAATACCTCATTTTGGTCACCGTTGCCGTCGGCTGTCGCTCGGTGACGTCACGTCTGATCGAGTTTCACCGCGATCATATCATATATCATATAATAGGATGTATAAGCAGACATTATTCAAGCTGCATCCTTTTCATTCATTTATCACCCACAAAACTCTGCAGCTGATGCCCTGCAGCAGCATTATCTATGAGTTTACCGCGGTCCGTCTAGGCGGAACTAATGTCCTAACTGACTAATGTTTCCCACACGGACATAAATTGTTCCTCTGTAGTCCGAATGAAAAACTGTCACGGGCACCGTCACACACACACCCACACACACCGCTGATTGGCTGTTGCTGCACAGCCACACATGACATCGTCTGAATAGATAAACTTTTTTTTACTTTGACATCGCGCGACAAGCTATGTGGTAGTGTGAGAAGCGGCTGTCGCATCCCGGGAGGGTTAGCCCCGCCCCATCGTGGCTGTATATTGACTTTGCATGGAGACTAATCGCTAAGGTAGTACAAGTAGCGTGTGGTGTGACGCAGCATTACAGCCTCTTTATTAGTTCACTTTGCTAGTCCCAGGTTGGACCCTGTTGACGGCAGACCTGCCCGCCCTTCACAAACAGCTATGCCATGTTCAAAGTCACTGAAATCACTTTTCTTTCTCCATCCTGATGCTCCGTTCCAACTTCAGCAGGTCGTCTTGACCATGACTACATGCCTCTGGAGGGACTGCAGCTCTTTACATGATGTAACTTGGTTTTCTCCTGTTCTGTAAAGTATGAGGGTCAGACTTCTTTCACATTGAATGTTTGAAAGGTACAAAAACTTCAGACATAGTTCCATCACGACCTAACTCTTCTCTCTGTTCCTCCTTCACATCCTCTTTGACTTTCCCTGTCTCTGCTCTCTGTTGGATCTTTCAGCAAGCAGCCTCTGTCAGATCAGCACCTGTCTCTGCCCCCCCCCCCCCCCCTCCTCAAAGCCCCCTGTATTCCACCTCCATATGAAGCACCACCTCTTCTTTCTGTGCTCTGACACTCTCCACCCACAGCGCTCTGCCTGTCGAGACGCCGCTCAACATTTCAGCTTAATGACAGTCACATTAACACGGCCCAAACATCACACTTACATGTTTTATTTTCAGGAAACATCATTATGTAACCATTGAGATGTAGATCCAAGTACATGGGATTATTATGAGCTGTGATGTCTTTTGTATTTCACTCAAACACCTCGAAAGCTCAGCTGAAGGAGACTTTCTGTGGGTTTTTAAGAAATTAATCCACAGGAACTGAAGCAGATGCTTAAAGGGATATGCCAACATTTTTGTTGTTTTTGTGTCTTGCCTAAATCCTGAGTCCATGACAAGCACATCATTTGATCAGCTCTGGATAACACTTCCTATTAAATAAAAAACAAATAACACTAAAGACTTGTCTGTAGTAATGATATTTTGTTCTAATTCTGACATATGTCGAGGAGAGTTTGTTAAACAAAGTGGTACATGCTTTGTAGCACAGTAGCACAGAACGACATGACCTGACCAGCCCAAAAGAATATTAATTGATGAACAATCATCCAATCACCCGCCAGATATGCTTCTGAAAGGGTCTGCCTCCCCACATGCTTTCTATCGGCTCTTTATCTGATGAACTTGTGAAATATAGTGAACAGTCCTACCTATTGATCCAGTTCTTCATCAATTCCCTGATTTATTCATGTAGATTTTCTGTGTAGAAAATCACATCCACACGGGTGACCAGGGGTAGTCACATCAAAATATGGCCGTCCTGACATTTAGTCCTATTCTGTGAAGATGTTTCATCAGGTTTTTGGGGTTTCTACCCTTAATCACAATCAGCTGCTTCTGTCTCTTGTCTGCTTAAACTTCTTTGACGTCTTTTGGGCTGCCTACTTCTGACAAGCATTACATTTTTGAGTTGCAAGACCACCAGATACCAGTGGAAGAAATCGAGGAGGAAATCACTGAGCAAAAAGATGAATGATATTGAGTCTGTTAGGAATTATCAATTCCTGCTTGGAACTGCTTTTCCATTCCCATCTGTAGTTGTTTGGTTTATGGTGACTTTAAACAGTCTGGTTGTCTGTGTCTGTCAGCCCTGTAGTTGGCTGGTGACCAGTCAGGGGCTGATTCCTGCCTCTCTTTGGGGATAGGATCCAGCCGGCTTCTCGACCTTGGAAAAGGATAAAAGTATGGGAGCATATGCCAGGTTGGCACGTCAGGGAAGTGTCACAGTCATGGCTTCGTCCTGCTGGTGACACCAAAAAATGTGTTGAAGGGAAGCGATCACAAAAGAGTCCAGAAAGGACAGGATAAAGCCGTTCAGATAAAGAATGAATGGATGGAAATTCACCTTTTAAAATGCAAAACAGGCGATTTACTGCACTTCACCGCTGAACTCAGTGATTCATTGTTGTTTGAAAATAAAAGAATGATGTGACAGCTGGATTTCTTTTTGTCATTCAGCTGTTTGTCTTTGTACAAACAAACAAACTCAAAACACCATCAGGCTCTCAGTTTAAGACGGATCACTCTAACACTGCAGACACACATGGACCCTTCACTGACAGTCCTGGTCCGTCTTTGTCCTCCTCAGCAGGACTCCATTGTCCTCCCATCATGTCATTTTCCTCCTTCTGTGATTGACCTTCATCCCTCTTATTATTCCTCTGTTAATCCTTCATATTAAAAACTCATCTCCCTCCTGTCGTTTCACATTCACTTCCATGTTCACTTTGATTAGGATTCTTCTTTCACTGCCCTCCTCGGCTCAAACTATGGCTCCTCCACCCAGTCTGATTTTTTTAACTTTTATTTTATGAGGTCCATCACACAGTTATTACAGAACATGTGAGTGACTGTTTAACAGTTATTAATTATGCATGGGGTTCAGCCCAAGATCGTTTTTTCTAAAATATTCTCAAACAAGCCAGTGTTTTATTTTCTGTCCTTCTGCGATTTTAGGCTAAATGTGTTTAAATGGCTTTCAGCGTTTCATTCACTGATGTGAATCTGTTTTCAACTCGTTTGTTTCTGAGACAGGATTATGAAGCTCTTCTTGTCTGTGATTGGTTAAAAAAAAGTTGCTAATTGACTTCTTTCATGAGCGGATGTGGAAGTGGTTTTATGTCTGTAGAGGCACATTTTGGATGTTAAAGAAATCATTTATATTTTGTAGTCAAATGCCACAAATACTGGGCAACATACTGAGATGAGACACATGGACAAACTTTCAAATACTATATATGTGTAGGCATACAAGGTTTGAAAGAATAAAAAGGATTAAAGCTTTGTCCACACCAACTGTGAATTTCAGTTAGTTTGAAATGACAATACATTAAAAGTGTTATGGGAATAGCAAATTGTTGCGTGAGCAACAGAAATTTCATATCTTTTCACCGACAGGATCCCAGAATTTAAAGCCTTCAATTAAAAAAAAAATTAAATTTAAATTTTAATCAAAAGGGTCCATAACAAGCGCTCTTCTCATTAAAGGGACTGTGAGGAGCTTCTAAGTAATTACAAAAAAGTCTCACTTTTAGATATATGCCTGATCAAAATACACACTTTAAGATGAGTTTTATGGCATTTAAATAGGTTATCTATAAATGCTATTCCTTAGCCTACCGGTCGAGTCAGACAGGGCTGGACTGGATACTCAACTTCAGGAACAAGACAATTAAAACTAGAGCAAATTTTTTATTATTTTATTATTTATATTACACGTCTTAGAGCACCGAGCTGTAAGTAGCGATAAATAGCCGGCTACAACTACGATAATAAGTTTTCCAAAAATTGCTTGTTGTCACACATCAAAAACTACCACTACGTAACTAGAAAGAGATACATTAACTCGTCGCTTTGCATCCTGTAAGTTGTTGAAAAAACAAAGTTGTAAAGCAATGCAGAGCTCTGAGGAAGGTCCTTATTGCATCCATTAGCCTCAAACAAACACACGCTGTGGATTGTAACTGTCTGTGGTGCGTTCCAGTTGTAGTCACAAGTAGGAATTTTGAGCTCCAAGTAGGAAACTGCATTATTTGCACTTCTGACTGGGGTGTGTTGCTCTAGATCAGCTGTATACATAGTATTGTTAGACTTACATTTACAAAAATGCTGCCATAGTGATAATCACAGTCTTCATGTGATATTTCTGAACAACAACGCAGGGCGTGCTAACAACAGCTAACAATAGCCTGGTAGATCGGCATGTTTTTTCCGATTTTAACTGGAACGCTGATAACTCTGAGATGATGTCACTCCCAGTTCCGAGGTTACTGGAAGGCAGCATTACGACAGTCGCTGCGCGTGCTCATGGGTAGCAGAGTCTTTTACGTTGCTGGTAATAGATTCTCCTCACAGTCCCTTTAAATAAAAAAGCTAACCCTTATTTGTGCAAAAAAAACCTTGCCGTAAGTCGTCCCAAACAGGCCTGTCCCAGCCCTCATACTGAGACGCACAGAAAGAAGCTGTTGCCAAGTCTGCTTATTGTAAGTGACTTTGGACTTGTTTTTCTCTGGAGTTGCTGGCAAATCTCTCTCTGGCTAGCTTGACCTTTTATCAGCCGTTTCCTGGTTCTCACACCTGCCCAATTCAGCTCAGCACGCCGTCGGGCTCCTTTGTTTTGCTTGTAAATATTGGCAGTTGTGGGTTGAGTTACAAATAACAGCAGCCCCTCCCTTCACTTCTGTTCAAAGACAAGGATGTCCCACCTCCAAATAAAAGGATGTTGAACAGGTAAATTCAGAGACAAACAAGACAAAATATCACTGAAATGTAAATGTAAACCTGCTTTAATTACCTATGGTGGGGTCATGTGGAAAGAGGGTTCTGCAAGGACCCAACGACGGATCACAATCATTCTGGCTCATAGCAAAAAATTGAGGGGAAACACTGATACCTGTCTGATTAAAGGGTAACAAAGACGGAGGTCACAGATAACAATTAGAAAAGCACTCAGAGAGCACAGACCTCTGCCAGCGCCACAGTCCTTAGCCATACTGTGATTTTTACCATAAATATTAGTCCCACCTTTATTTCATCTAAATATTTAGATTAATTGACCATGAAAACATACCATTAGCAACTGGTTTCATAATGATATCTATTTTAGTTCAGTAGTTATTCACAAAAATCACACTTTTCACCATGGCGGCCACACGCTGATCCGGATCAACACCACAATCGAATCAGTTCTTCCTTTTCCCGTGCTTAACATTTCCTGAAAATTTCATCCAAATCCATCCATAACTTTTTGAGTTATTTTGTTCATAGACAGACAGACAGACGGACAAACTCTCCCGAAAACATAACCTCCTTGGCGGAGGTAAAAATGGGTCAATTTGTTGTTTCTGCATATCAAAATCCACTCTCCGAGTCCCTTTCACTGGCTAAATTTCACTAGTTGGCAAAAAAACAGAGAAAGTGAGAAGCAATTGCAACCAGCAAGAAAAAAGTACACTTTATTTTGATAAAACCTGTATAATGGGCACTAAATATGCAACACTCCATCAGGTCAACAGTCTGTTAAAGGGCAGAGCTTTTTAAGTCAGCAGTGGCTCCATATGCTCGCTCTCACACCTGAACATCAGCAGACTGGGGGGTGAAGTTGCAGAATGGTTTCTCTGCACTTTGTCAGAGAACAAAGCCTGTCTAATGATGCGTGACAGGGACACCCGCTGGTGGCTGGGGCAGAAGCTGCCGTCTTTGTTCTTGTCCTCTGGACGATTGTTGCACTTTGACCTGGAAACACACAACAGCCTTGGAGCACTAACATCGTTTAGAATGAGACTGAGTGTTTCCATATTAAGCAGACATGTAGATGGTAAGAGTAATGAAAGCCACGTTAGCTTGCTTAATGTTCAGATATTTGGCAAAATTCCAGCCATGGTCTGCTGCTTTTGAAATGGTTGCCTTGTTTGGTTCTTGTTTGCTCGGATGGTTTTCACACCCACCATGAACTGAACTCTGGTTTGAGACCCTTGGTTCTTTGATATGTTTATGATTATTACAGAAGTTAGTGTTAATATGAGAATAATACAGGTTCATGTTAATATTAGACTGACATCTCTTTTTATGGATGTATTGATTATAGATCCTGCACAAATACCTTTACAACCACATAGACATGAAGTCCCTATTAAAAATGAGGTGTCACATCTCAATGGACCTTTAATTAATGTATATTCAACAAAGACAAATATTGGGCCATACAGATAAAGATTGATTGTTTAAAACACAATTCAGCAGAGACAGTTACGATGTTGGACAGATTTATGGTCTGGGCATTAATGGGTTTGTCAGTATGTTTGTTCATATTTATAATAAGAGTAGGACTTCAGTGTGCTCTATTGTAAAGTGCCTTGAGATAACAATTTTTATGAACTGGCATAGTACAAATAAAGATTATCTGATTGATTGATCTGCACCAGAGTTTGCATGAGCCTCCATATCACCTCAAATCAATCCAACTTTCCAAGAAAACAAATCAGGGTTTGTTTGGTTTGGACCACAGGTGCTACAGTAGGTGTGAAAGTAGGGCAAGACATCTGCTCTGAAACTGCAAGTTAACACATTTACATAACCAAAAAAAAACCCATCATTTCTCTGGTCGAGGAAGTAGCCCTGACATCCTGCAGTTTCAAAACTCGGCACCATAATGATCATTTTCAGGTGTACAGCCAGTGCCCATTTTAAAAGTCTTGCCCTTTAACAGTCTACCTGTAAAGGTCTGGTTCTGACATGTTATGAATGAAGTTCTTTTTGTAAAAGTTGGAAAGTTCTGGGGTTTACCTGAAAGTTTTAATGGACACAGCTCTCTCTTACTCACCTGTCAACATAGATGTGCAGAGATTTTTCAGTTTAAAATGGTTTTGATTGACATCTTTTGTATTTTTAGGGGAAAATGTAAAGGTAAAAATGGCTCCGGTGAAACATTCTTGCTGACTGTTAACAATCAATATTTATCGACGGATTAAATGTCAGTTTAGCAGCTTTAACAACACAGTCATTTTGAGAGGCACAAAGAAATGACATGATGAAAAAGCAAAAATACAAACGTAGGCAGTAAACTTCTGCAGGAGAGTGCTGAGGGCGGAAAAGCAGCTTTCTTGGAGAAATGTGTTTTTAGCAACAAAGACAGAGAGAGAGGAGGAACAGAGGGACAGCGGACTGAGGAGACACTTCTCTCTGCAGTCTCTCAGAGTTTAAACCATTTTACTTCTGATTGGTAACACTGCAGATTTTTTATTGTAAACAAAAAGAGAAGACCTTGTCAAACAGGTCTGTAGGAGACTGAGGGTTATGGTTTGGTAGTTTAAGAGTTCTTTGACTCAACATGAAGACGAAAAATAAAATTTAGACTTACTGAAGATGCTTTTACGAACTGAGCAAAGTAAAATGAATATGAGGCACGTCTTGTTTAGTTTTAAAAATCATTTTCCTTCCTGACCAATACATTACTCCTACATCTCAGCATGCTTCAGTTTAAGGGTCTTTGTGGCAGAAAAGTTCAACACAGTAGAGGTGTACTGAGCCAATATTGTAGTACATTGTAGTAAATATGATGCCAATAAAGTTCCTTTATTGGCATCATATTTCCTCGTGTCTGAAGGCTGTTAGCACATCACACTTTAAAAAAGCCAAACTAACCTTTAAAGAATGTTCTACAAGACTTCTTGAAGATTTGGACAGACCCCAAAACCAGCGGATGGCTTAGTCTTTGCTCTAGGACTTCATCTCTTTAGTCTCTGTTCCTGTTTCTTCTTTGAAGTCTGAACCTTTCTCCACACAGCAGAGTTACATCAGACCTCTGAGAGTTTTCTTTGCATGTTTGGAGCTGATGGAAACATCCAACTGAGTATGTCTGTAACATTGAAACAGAGAGGAACTCTGTCTACTGAAAGAAGAGACATAAAATATTAAAACAGATTCACTAATGTTGCTGTGAATCCACCAATCACAACTCAGAGTCAGTCTCAGCACTGTCCTGAACCATTTTTCAGTCAAAAAACCAAATTTAAACTTTTATACACAGTAAGCACACAAAGCTTTTAGTCTAAATGTTTCATTATAACATAAAATAAAACAGTACAAGGACCAAACCTGATTCTGGGGGCAAACTAACAGAGCTACTGAACAATCGGGTTACTGAACATTGACCTTGAACCCTGTAGATGGATTTAGAGCCAATGAAATCCACAGAATGAATCATAGAACTGGAAAATTCAACATAAACTGGTCCTCCATTTCTGAGGTTCACCGAACTATATGCTTCAGATTGGCCATGTTTGGTTTTATTTATGCCTGCTTCCTCGCTCTCCAGTCAGTTCGCTTCTTGATTGGCTACCTTCACTTCACAATTCACAGATTAATGACTCTGGAGTCATCAGCTTTTCTCCACACAAAGGTTTTTGGACATAAATATTGAACAAGTTTAATATTTATGATTGCCCATCACTCTTATGGGGAAAAATTCACTATTGCCAATGGATAATCTTAAAGGATAATCTCATAAAACATGAGATAATCTGGCGTTTGCTGTCCTTGGGAGTGAGACAGTAGGGACAGAAATAGCCCAAAAATCTTTATGTGTGAACCCCGTTTAACCATGAGCAATCTGGAAGCTTTGGCTTTCACCAGCACAGATACATGAATATATGATCTTGACTTAACTACACTGCCACATCACACAACTGCACAACAAGCAATACAATCAAGAGCTCACTCAAAATGACACAAAGACAGAGAACTAATGATTTTGTTAATAATGAAGACTTAAGTTTGTCACTGTACTTTCCATGTTTGAGCTCTATAAAATGAATTTCCTCCTTTAAGGAAGAACAACAAGCCTAAAAGAAGACGAATTTCCTGACAAAGTGAGCAACACTTCTTAACAGCAGCAGCACATTCCCTCTGAAGGCCAAATACAAATATAAACCCAAAGAAAAAAGATGACTACAGAGCAGGCACAGTGCAGTTCACAGAGCACAAATTAAAGAAAAATCACAACCCAAGCTGTCACACTCAGCCAATACAAACCAACAGGGGGTCAGTGTTTGCCCTGCAGGCTGCTGCTCTGCATGCTGGAGCCAAAAACCAGCATCCACATGGCAGACGATTTGAGGAAGGAGGGAACGATCAAGGCATGGGATTGGTGCACGAGCTCAGGGAGGATCATCTGAATCGTGAGAATATTAGAGCGGAGAGGAAAATGTGTCTGGTCTCTGGGGCGAGCCGAAGGAAGCCAGAAATAAATAAGAGCAGCAGCTTGAGAAGGAGAGGAGGGCAAACTCCGACAGCATGGGTGGGAAAAATAACAGACAGGGACAGATGATGGATTTTCAGGACGAGGGGACATGCTTGTGTTTTGATGGAGAATCACATCGTGATTAATAAGGGATAGTAGAAGTGATGCAAGAAACGAGTCGAGGTGTACATTTGATTTCATAATCAAAACTCTATTGGTGATAATGAATCAAAAAATATCAGCAAAAATCCAATATTGTGCATCCCTATGGACAATGAAAAAAATCCACAGAACACAAAGAGAAGATCTGCGGCAGCCATGAACAGACATTCAGAAAAGCTGCAGAGTTTTGATTCAGTTTCTGCTCTGAGATATGGATCATCAAATTCTTTATGTAAGCCCCAGCACTTTCTGATTAAAGTGTTCAGTCACAGAGCTGTGGCACTAGCTTCTGAATTTTTCATCTCTTCAAAGTGACTTGTGCATACATCCCAGGAAAAAGAAAACACAAACAGATATATTAATTCTAACTGATTATTTTGGACTCTAAGAGCCTAAGTCAACAGCCAGTGGGTTTTCCACAGGAGGTGGTCTCAACCAACAGAACTTCAAGAGGCCATACTCCTCTTAGTTTGAGTTTTAGGGTGCTTTCACACCGTCGAGGTTTAGTTCAAACCAAACAAACTCTGTTTCACTCTTTTGGAATGTTTGGTTTGTTGTGAAGGTTCAGAATCGCCACATACTCTGATCTTCAAAAAAAGGGTCTGGGTTTGCTTCAAAGTGGACTAAGGTTCAGTTTCAGGTGGGTGTGAAAGAATTTCTAACCAAACATGGCAAGCAAACCAAAAAGAAGAGAATTGTGTTTTCCAAATCTGTGTGGAGTTTTTTGTTTATACATCGATCCAGTCAATATGAACATGCCACCCTAAGATGCCTGAATGCAACTTTACTTTATGGCACAGAATACTTCCAAACTTATCCGAGCTAAACAATGTACTCACTCGGAGCCAGCTGTGTAATTCCAGCTCGTGAAGCAACACTGGGCTGGATGGCAGGAACAAAGATCTTATTTACAACCCCAACTAGTGGCAGGAGGCTACGCCACACAACATTTAACAGATGACAACCTTGTATGCCTTTTAGACGTTTCCAACCATTGGGCCACAGAACTTTTGTTATGAGCCAGTAGAGAGAGAAAACTCATATATTTAATGAGTGTTTGTTGAATAACTGGGACTAAAGGACGTTTTAATTTGAAAGGATGACCTGATCTTTTCATATCCATCAGTGTGTCTTGTATCTTAAAACTTAAATAATGTTTAAAAAGATTCAAAATGACCATGTAAACGCTTAATTCCGAATGAAAATGCTAATTCTGAATAAAACTGAATTCAGAAGTAAGTGGCTGATTTATTCTGATTTTAAATCTGAATTAAATAATTCCTCGATCATTTACATGTTGATTCCACTTTAAATTAACTCTGGTCGTTCTGCGCATGCTCGTTCCCTCGCCTGCAACGATGAGGCATGGGACGCTGACGGGAACAGGATGGCTGCCCGAAAGAAGCGTGAGACTCCACGCAAGCCGAGACGCTTTATTTAATTAGAGCCTTCGAAGATTTGGAAATAATGAAAGAGTGGATGGATGTAAGCATTAAAATGCAGACCTTTTCAAAGCTGTAGGGTCCAAGGTGGACGAGGTTTCTCTGATGGTTGACACTAAACTGGAGATTTTCGTAAATGTGTCACTTCCTCCCCCTGTCCAATCAGAACTATTCCCAACCGCCAAGCCTAAAATAAAGGTGAATAAATGTGTATTCCATGTAAACCATTATTCAGAATTATTATTTGCATGCAAACAGGAAGGAAAAAACTTTAATTCTGAATAATTTAATTATACGTCATTATGTGACCAGTTTGGTATGAATTTGATTTAATCAGACGCTCCAACAAGATCAGAATGTGAACTCGTTCTATAAAGAGAGAATATCCAGATATGGGAAGAATGGATGATCCTGGGATGAAACTCTGATTGATGGTGTTGCTTACAATTCTGTGTGACCATTTAACATAATTGACACCAGGTGACCAGCCAGGTAGGCAATCAAGAGAGAAAAAGAGAGGATATGCATCCAGATGCAAAAATGGCACTGAATTAAAAAAAAAAAACTAACATACTATTGTGAATAAGTCAATTACAGGATGTAGATGGACTCAAAACACAAAGATCGATTGAGGTCAAATGTAATAATTCATGTTGTGATTGATCTCTGGGTTAAAAATGGTAATAAATGGACAACAAACACTGATGAAAGCCTCAGGCAGAAAAGTGTCTGTTTTGTGATGATGACATCATCACAAAACAGACACTGTTTTGCTGACTAGTGAGCTTTGTTATGCACAAAATGTGCAATTTTTTTTTTTGTCATTTGTCAATTGATTATGGTTTTTGTGATTGTGGGAGGCTGTGATCATAACTGAAACTGAGCATTAGTTCTCGGTCTCTCAAAACTTGAACTATTGGGGCTGTGGACACACTTTAGCAGTATTAAAATCTAATATATGAAGTCGGCAAACTATAGGCTTCTTCTGATTCTTAAAAATCTCCTTCAATAAGTAGGTGGACTAGATTTCCAATCCCTAGTTTACAGTGGTCTTCAAAAAATAAAGTATCTACAAAAGGAACAGCCTCAGCCACTGCTGATATGTGGGCAGCAATAAAACTATAAAGGATAAAGGTCTCACTTGTGTAGACATAAAAATCTGCCAATCTGCCAAAAGGAAATAGTGACAACATAACTACGAGGTAAAAGTGAGAGCATAACAAGCATTCATCATCCCTATCATTATCTCTGCGCTACATGTCCATTTTTATCATATCTAACATGTAATCAGATGACTGCCTGTGACTGTGTGTCATTATGAAAATAATGATATGATAATTATACAGTAATCCAGGAAGGAAACAGCACAGTACTCACATTCAGTTATGTATGAGGGAGAAACAAGAGGAAACAAAGAGGAAATAATCCCACATAATCCTCTGGAAGCATTTTAATGCCTGTTTTATTGGGGATCAGTTGTCCTTTTGGCTTCTGTCGGCTGTTTGGTGATATTAAAATGCAGACAGGATGTCGGGGTAATCGGTTTGTCAGCGCTGACAGCAGCAGAGGTGGACGGGGATGTCAGGACATATTGTTGAGCTGTCTGGATTTGTCATGGAGCCCATTAATGAAAATATTTGATAAAAGAAGCCGGAGCCATTAAACTGACACATTCTTCCTCCTCTGTTTCCTACCTGACAATGTAGATGTAAAGCTATTAAGTTACACAAGATTTGCATTTTAGACCTCATTGTTCTAATTTTTACAGATGTTCACAGGCGGACTTCAGTTAAAATAAAATACTGAATATGCAAACAGCCAAAAATGCCTTAATTCTTGGTTTCATCGATTCAACAAGGTGAAACATTCCTCAGACTTGTCAGCTGTACATTCATCATGAGAGTCTCCTGTTCACCCAAAGGTAATCTAGTGGAATGAGATCTGGTGACTGTGGAGGCCACTGGAGTACAGCGAACTTATTGATGTTTATAAAGCAGTCTGAGATCCTCTGAGCTGCAGGAAGTCTCCATCAGAAGATGGTCCACTGTGGGCATAAAAGGGTGGACATGGTCAGACACAATCCTCAGGCAGGCTGTGGGGTTTGAACCAAGCTCAGGCAGGACTAAGGGGCCCAAAGTGTGCCAAAAATATCCCCCACAGCATCAAACCACCAGCAGCCTGAACCACTGATCGAAGGCAGGATGGATCCATGCTTTCATGATCACACAGAGTTCTGATCTACATCTGACTGTGGAGCAGAGACCCAGACTCATCAGACCAGGAGACATTTTTACAGTCTTCCATTGTCACATTTTAGTGACTGGATTGTGTTCAGAAATGGCCTGCTGCATACCTTGGTTGTAAAATATGGTTCTTTGAGCTCCTGTTGCCTTTCTATCATCTGCAAACCCCCAGGCCATTCTCCTCTGACCCCTGGCATTAACAAGGCAATTTGACCTGAAGTAGTACTGCTCACTAGATATTTTCTCTTTTCCAGTCCAAGCCCTGTAATTCCAGAAGTTGGACAGTTTCTGACAGACCAGCCTGTCTGGCACCAACAACCACAAAGTCACTTAAACCACCTTTCCCTCCATTGTGGTGCTCAGTTTGAACTTCAGCAGGCTGTCTTGTCCAGTTCTAAATGCCAGAATGCATTCAGTTGCAGCCATGAGATTGACTGATTAGCTGTTTGCTTTAACTCTCAGTTGAACAGGTGTACCTAATAAATTCAGCAGTCAACATAAGTAGTCAATGTGTCGGTACAGTTCAGACATTGAGAAAGAGCTTAACTTTCAAGTTAACTTAGAAAATATTTGATGTCTGCTTTGGTTGTAGGGCTGAACAATTAATTGCAAATTAGATTAAACTGCAATATAACTTGTTGCAATTTTCAAATTGCAGACAGTGCAATATTTCTAACCCAAAATGTGTTGAACATTTTGGTATTGTGTTGTAGTTTCTTGCAATTTCATACCTATTTTAACCTTTTTTAACCCAGTTTTTACAACTTTATGCCTACCTTGCTCCCATTCATCCTTTTTTTTTGGCCACTGTCAGACCATGTTTGGAATTTTCAAATGGTTTTTGAAATTTAATCCCAATTTTGCTGCTACAATCAATTTTCCTTTGTCACTTTTGAATTTTTTTGCCTTTTTTTGCGATTTCATACCTATTTTGCATCTATTAACTTTTTCCATTTTTCGTACCTTTTTTTTTTTACCCAGTTTTTACAATTTCATACCTATTTTGCTTCTGTTCTTCACTTCTCCACTTTTTCTCAAATCTTTTAACCTTTGATTGATTTAATGTCATATTGGTTATACTATAAAACGATCTACTGCTTATGTTTGTTTAAGAATACATAAGATGAGGAACATTAAAACAATCACAGAGTAAATCGCAATTGCAATGTTTAAGAAAAATATCACAATTAGATTATTTTCTCGTATCGTTCAGCCCTAATTGGTTGTGACTGTATTGATGTGAAATTTTATTTTTAAAGGATGTTTTTTGATTTTTTTCTGCTTTTACTCAGGAGAACAGGATGGTAGAAGTATTCACAAGGAGGGGATAGGGACTGTGGAATGACAGACAGGAAAGAAGTCCTGGGCTAATTGTAACACAGGCTGCCTTCACAAATGTAACTTCCTCTGCAGAGGGTGCAGGTGTAACCAAGTATTCTGACACCTTTTGCCAAACTGTCTGAGAATTTGACAGGAAAAAAAGGCTCCTGTGTTCTGCCCAAAGGACCATTAAAAGAGGAGTGAAGAATCAAAGAGTTCTCCTGGTGCTCTTTGAGAGGATGTGTTCAGCCAATAGGAGAGAAATAAACGGATGTTAGTATCAGAGGTAACAAGGTTGGCTTCTCTGACCTCTCAGCTCAAACATGTTTCTGTGTGTTAGGATGTGAAACTGAGCTGAATCAGAGCTGATGTGTTTGTAATAGCCTTTCCTCTGAAGTTTAGGTCAAACTACAGAGAGACGAATGAACTAGAATAAAGACAGAAGACAAAGGCTCAAAGACAAACAAACACAGAGGGCAAACTTTTCACTTTTCACTGAGACCACCAAGTGTCAGATCTGTCAGCATGAGTGGGGGGAGCAGTTGATATGATAAAATAAACACCAGTGCCATTATCCATGATGCCAATTGATCCTGTGGATTTTCTATATTGAGAGAAAAGTTGGTGTTAACAACATAAACCAGCATGATATTTAACACTCATACTTGAAGGGGAATTTTTGGTCCCTTACATGGTGTACTTTCTTTAATAATCTTGAAGAGGATATGATCTCCCTCAATATATTTGGTACAGGTGTGCACCTTTTCCACCACTTTTCATATTTTAAAGAAAAGTCCTCCACCAGACATTTCTTCACTGTGTAGCTAGTAATTGTTATAGAGAACCATAAAGAAGACATTTTTGTCCCCTTCAAAATTGCACTAAAAATGTAAAATGTTCATATTCTTTCAACTGTTTTCTTGAAGAATCTTTTAATCCACTTCAGTCCTGGTCATAACTAGCTAATATTCACTAATTTTCACAGTTTATACCCTGTAGAACTATTTAAGTGTCAATTTCATTGTTTTGATGCCTGTATGTTCAATATATGAAATGCAAAGACAAATTGTCTGTGTGGGATTACTTCAGCCTTGGACATGCCAAAGATTAGTTACACACTGGTTTTGATGGATTTGTAGGTTTTATCCTAATTAAGAATTAAAAAAAATCCTTAATTTCTGAAGATTTTAGAGATTTTAGTTTAGAACAGGATGGAGCTACAAACGAGACAACTGTAAGAAGTGACTGCTCATGCAGATATTAGCATAGATGCTAACAGCATTAGTAACTGTTTTATCAGATCTGGACCAAATTTCTTTTTCAATGAAAAACATTCAACAACACTTTAAACATTTCTTCATAGAAAGGACATTCCACATGTTTTGGTGATAGTTTGTTCTGCGAAGTGGCTTTTATTTTTTACTAAACACCACAGCACTCAGACTCAAGGCCATTCTAAAGTAATTGAAGCAGTCAGAAAATAGTCAGAATTGAACACTGCACTGATTTCAGCATCACAAGCATGGGGAGGTGAACAATATGTAGCTGCTCTGCAGAGTGAGGTAAGGCCTTTGCCAAAATGCAAAAATGTGCTGTGTCCAGAGGTTAGGAATCCGGGATAGGAGTCCTATAGGCCGGCACCAGATGAGGTCAAAGATGTCGTGATTAACTCCACATTCAACAACACAAAACAACAGTTAACCTTTTGCTGCTTGGCAGCACTGAGAAGGATAATAAGAAAATAAGATGTAGGCCTACTCTTCCTGAATATAAATCAACTTTAATCAGTTCTAATATTCTGTAATTAATAAAAGGTTTTCAGACCTCAGGAAATTCTAAATGTGCATTAGACAGAATGTATCATATTTCTTCGAGATAGATAAAAGAAAACATGTCATTCAACCACTTTTTAAAGCTGGAGTAAGAAACAGATTTCCAGTCTGTCAAAATTACCCTTTTTGCTGAGAGGGCATGGAAGTGCCAACAAGAAATCAGAACAGCCCTGTATTGCCAGAGGACGGTCAGAATCTATTTGACTATTATACTGCTACATATCCTAAATATTTCACACAAAAACTGGCTAAGACGGGACAGCACCAGAAAAGATGACCAAGGGTCCCATTACTTGACTTGCACCTATCACAGGTGGTACAGACTGAAGAGAGAATCCTGCTCAATTTAGTTTTGGAAAAGTGTGATCTGTGGAGAACCTTGAGCTGGAGTAGTTGAAGTCTTGCATGAGAGCTTGGGTTGGTAATCTGATTTTAATACACTTTTTGTCATACTGGTTAAAGTGATTGTTGTCCTGATGGTAATCAATGCATGATGTGTTCTTAAAAAAGAGTGTCAACAGCTGCTGTCAAAAGCAGGAGTAAAACAGGGAAAACACCAACCAATTACACCAATCATTCCAAATGTATTAAACCAATCAAAACCCGTCACCATTCTGCCCACATTCTGCTCATACATTTTGCCAGCGTGCACAGACTCTGATTTAATGCACACAGCTGAGCTGAGAAGGATCCAAGTACACTGGAGAATGCTTACCTGTCAAGTTTTGGATTTGAAAATAAGGGAAGCCCATCCCACAACCCCAACCAAGCTCCAGTATCCCTCACATTTTAAGACAGGTGTACAAGAAATCTAAAATAAAGACTTTCTTTTTCTTGGTTTGTTCTGTTGGCTCTAATCTCGCGATAGCTGCCACCCAGGCTACTGCATGTGGACGTGCTCGCGAGGCTTTTTCTTCTTCTTTGATTCACAGCGGTTGGCATCCATCATTTTGGACCATTACCACCCCATTCAGGCTAGTGACAGTTCAGTTTGGAGAGGCAGAGGAATGTTTTTTTAATATTATATCGTCACACAGGAGATTTATGGGAGAATACTGATACAGGAGGACGTCGGAAAAGAGGATAAAATAAAGAAAATACAGTATTTTCACGAACTAAACAGGAGACTTGACAGTCATGTGGAGAATGGCACAGGAACTACCTATACCCACATATATCAACATGGGGCTGTGAGCACTAACTAACTTGCCATATTTGTTTGTTTGTTTTTTAACTTTACTATGATAATGTTTCGATGTTTTCTTACCGCTGACTGAGCGTGGTATAGAACAAAAACATTGTGCCGGTTTGGAATTGAATCAGTCCTTCAAATTCATGCTAGTTATCCGAAGTTACCGACCCAGTCTTTAATATAAAGGATTTAATTCCAGTGGATCATCTTCTGATGGTCACTTCATGACCACCAGGATCACAATCAAACCCAACGGTGTGATTCTGAGAGATCCTCGGCCCTATCAGCAGGTCCACCAGCTGCTGAATTACACTGATGAGGTGGAACATGCTGTCCAAACGTGAACAGCTTAGAGTGAAGCTCAGCAGGTTGAACACAAAGGTCAACACATTAGTAGTCATCAGACACCAGCCCGCTGCACATGTACACACACACAAACACACTCGTGTGTGTCTGCTCCGCCCCCTCCCTGCCGTGACAAAAACATGATCGGAGCTGTGTGGCACGGCGCTCTTGTTGCCCTGACGTCCTGGGCTGTTGTCCGGGCAAACATAAGCACGACGAGCTGGCTGTGAATATAAATGTCTGAACCTGCCGACTGTATGTGTGTGAGTGTGTGTGTGTGAGGCTGTTAATCATCCATGGAAACATTTTAGAAAAGAACAATCAGACAGCGGCACAGAACTGGCCAACGGCCTTTCAAACACTGAGATGATTTAACAACAATGAGGCGCTGAAGGTAACATCTGCAGCACGGAGAAGCTCTCAGAGTGAACCACCACCAGCTCTCAGCCTCTGGTTTCACATTTCTCTTCACACCAAAGTCTTTCTGTGGATATTAATTAAACAGAATTCCAGGGACTAAAGACAAAGACTTAATTTGAATCATACATTCTTACACATCAAATTCAACAAACTAAACCATAGACAGTGTCACACTTCGGGATGAAAGATTTATCATTTTTGTATCGAAATCGCAATTTCAGAATCAACACAATCATGTGATCCTTAAAGCTGCATTGTTTAGCAGCGATCCTGACCGGCCCAGGATCTGTTGTGTAAACTGTTTTACACAAACTGTTTTTAATATTTGCTGGTAATTAGCATTTATGGAAGTGCTGTTCAATTCAAGAGCTAAAACCGAACCATAGCTGTTTAAGGACCAACTGTCCACATCAGCATAAGCTCTAGTAGACACACACCATGATCATAATGAATCTCCAAAACTATCTTCATTCAGACATTATATTTACACTGATTTTTACTGTTATTTGGATGACACTGGATGACATGAACACAGTCAAGAGGTCGACCACATTGAAGGTTCTGACTAACTGTGATGTAGGTGCCAACGTGTGCTCTCATTGGTCATATGTGGACTTATCAGAAGAAAAGCCTTGGAAAATCAACCACCGTCTGAAACGGAAAGGCTGCTATATTGCTCAATGACATTATGTTGCTGGGGTGGTTGCTGCCCAAAAAAATCTTATGTGCTAATTACAAAAGTACAAAAGCCTTTAAATGAAAAAAATTCTGTCAGAAATGTCAGCTGAAGCAGCACTTTTTAGTGACAGTAGCAGAAGAACTCGGTCGAGATCCTTTGTCCAGTAATTCTGTTTGTCTTGCTTTTTATCAAACAAGCTTAAGTAAACATTTTGAATCCTTACTGGTTTTATCCAATAATCCGACAGGATTACACATATTTTTATCACTTATTTGAGGCTCTCTTTCAGTAGGTAACTGCAAAAGTCCAAATTCAAGACTTGGTAGGACCTTTATAAAACCCAAAACCAGTAAAATAAGACGAACCTCACTGCACCACAAATGGAAATAAACTCACAGGTGGGATAAAAATCTTCATTTTTTTCTGTTAAGTGCTTGAATGCTTATTTGTTCAAGTGAGTCTATGCCTTTACTAAAACTAGACTAAATATATATCTACTACTAAAAAAAGAGCAGTCGCTTTACAGGAGAGGATAAGAGGATATAATTGAGCATTGAAATGCCTGAGGACAGCAGGATTTTAATGCTTACTGCACAGACACCACAACACTGCTGATAAATTTGTCCTGAAGCACTAATGAGCTCAAAAAGTTTGATAAAGATAATCTCAGATAATCCGAGTCTACAAATAACTAAAATTAAATATGTTTCATGGATAGAAATCAGACTTTTAAGAACCTCTTAAAGCCATAATGTCATAAACCTCCTTTAAATTGCTTGAGGATGTGCAGAAGAGTCCACCTTGATGTCGGGTACGTGCTCCTATAATCTCCATTGTTAAGACCTGTCAGTCTTTTCATATTAACAACTTAATTTTCTACGGATCTGAGCTTTTTAAAAAGAGCTGCAAGCAGATGGACAGAAGTCAGAAACAGAGAGACAGTTGGACTGAAAATTAATACAATGAAAAGAAGCTGAAATTGTATTTTCTGCATAAAGTTAAATAAAATCAAAGCACTGATGTTTAAAAGAATTGTCTTTGAAAATGACTGTTTCAACAAACAGCAGCTTTACGATTTAATTAAAATAATGAAGACAAATTTTATTCAAAATGCCTCTTCAAACAGGGATTCATCAAGGTTCTTTCCCTGCCTTAATAAAAAGCTGGATTGTCAGGAAAAATAAAAGCAATTCTGTTGTTTCTTTGATGCATTTTTAATAAACACATAAAAATGGGTTATACAAGAACATGACAGGAATTATAGTGAAGTTTATTTGGTTAAAAACAGCCCAAAGCTCTCAGAGTCAGACTGCCATGTCTAATCCATGTTGTTTTTAATTTCTAACATTGTGTTTAAGATTTAATACAAAAACTGCAGTTCTACTAAGAACATTCATCATTAAAAAGAAGAAGCCTTGGCTGCTGTCACTATAAAACAAGCCTCTTCCCTCACATGAACTCCCAACATCACAATCATCGGAGTCTGTTTCCACACACAGCGGGG
Organism: Scarus forsteni; assembly: GCA_036419115.1. Classification (NCBI taxonomy): domain Eukaryota; kingdom Metazoa; phylum Chordata; class Actinopteri; order Labriformes; family Labridae; genus Scarus; species Scarus forsteni. The sequence goes on from JAZDUH010000150.1 coordinate 3,320,681, forward strand.
GATTATTGGAGTCAGATGTGCTCTCATGTGTGAAATATTTGGTTTGGTTTGGGTGAGCAGAGACAGAGTACAGTTCACACATCAAACCAACCAAATCAAACTGTGACACAGTCACTTACTCTGCTTTTTAGAACCCGCTGGTATATCCAGATCAGTTCACAAAAATATCAACCAATGAAACACTGACTAGCAGATTTGTTGCATCTCTTCATTTTGGTCCCAGCCTCTTTGTGGTCCATTACTGTCCAACAGGGGTGTACAAAACTCTATTATGGAGAGCCACATATAGAAAAAAAAGGATGACCACATTATACCTCAGTGTAAGTATAATAAAATTCAACATTTTGGGTCAATCTGTTTTCAGTGGCCTCCAGTTGGTGCCTGTGTCTACTAGATTGGCCCCTGGTCAGCATGAGAAATGTACTTGCGAGCAGTGCTGTATGTAACCTAAAGATGCAGCAACTTCAATCTCATCCCAATCAATTGCCAGTCAAGTTCCGACTAACTTCCAGCCAATGAGGGATTAAATATAAGGTTCATTTTGTGTGTTTTTGCTCTTAATTTTTGTACTTTGTAGAATTATCTATGGTAATCAAATTGTACTTACACATCCTGTAAAATTTAAGTAGTAAGGGTTATATGTTTATCACATTATCTGACAACTGAGATGACACTAAAGCTGGCTCTCAGTCTGTGTTTGTTACAGCCTGGAGATGAGATCTGATTTGAAGAAAGTCACAAGTAACCCTGAACAGCAGCTGGATCTGCACAATTCAGTGTCTGTAATCAAGCAGATCCATCTTGTCAAGCTCCAAACTACAACTGTAAGTGGGCTAAAGCAGGACAGACCCAGTCAAAGTCCTTTTGATCGAGAAGAGGTGAGAGCTACGAGTGAGACAACAGCAGGATGTGACTAACTGTCCTGAGATTAGCAAGGTGCCAACAAGTTCAGTAGCTGTTTTGTCAGATTTGAACCACATTTCTCTAATAAATTAAATACAAAAAAACACTAAAAACTTTTATAGAAAGCATATGCTTACTTCACTTCTGACGAGTTTTCACAAGAATTTGTTTAGCGAAATGGCTTTTATTCCATAGCACAGTAGTGCCTGCCTACTATGATATGTGATTGGCTTGTAAAAAATGTGATTGATGGAATTATGGTTCAGTCACCTACTGGATATGTTTCTGAGAGGTTCTGCCAATTCCTAAACACTTGCTATTGACTCTTTCCCAGAGGGACCAGTTAAATATATTGAATGGGCCCTCTGGGGAAGGTTAGGTTGCAAGAAGAGAGACAAGAAAACATGATGAAACAAATCACAATAACATATCGGATCATTTGGTATGCAAAAGACTCCCGAAATTTCAAAAAAATCCCATAAGTGAACAATTTCATAATAAACAGTCCATGTTTCTATCATCAAGAAAAAAAATAGCTGGATCTGATCCAGATTGACATCACAAAATGAGAAATCCCATTGACTACAGTCAATAATTCATACAAAATCAAAATATTAATTGATGTATCCAACACCTGTTGTGCTCACACAGGATAAGGTATGTAAGGTATGTAGGAGCTGAGTTTGGTCCAGATCCTGGCTCTGTTCTGGTGATCAAGGGGTTGTGGAAAAGCCAGTGCTGAAACTGGGCTGCTTGGTGGAGGTCTGTGCTCTTCTAGTATTCCCTAACTTTGATGTAGTTGAGGTGAAGATCCCATGGTGGCCCACTATAAGAAAGTCCCCCCCCCCCCGCTTTAAACACTAAACATTCTTACTGCGGATACAGAACTTTTCTGACTTCACAACAGATTGGCTTATTTTGCAGGAATTTAAGGAGTTTTCACTGGCATCACAACAACTCTGTCCAACACTTTCCACAGTCGATGCCAGAAAACTTTCTAGAGTGTGGAGCAGGGGGTAAAGATTTCAGGATTGATTCACCCTGATCCTGCAGACACTGTTCCCCAAAGGGCTGGTTTTGAAGAATTAAACACTGAAACAAACAAACAAAAAAAGATCAAATCTGAAGAAAGACTCCGCTTCATTCAAACACATCATCTCTAAGCAGGAGTAGAATAGTCCCTTAGAGCCGTACACTTTCATTTTTCCGGAGTGTGATTGGACTTTCCAATCATGTGGCAAAACCTTTCATTAGAGAGAATGTAATTTCCTACTCAGAGCCAAGAGCGTCTCCGCCCTGCAGAGAACCATTAGTGGCTTTGTGGAAATCTCCCTCAGGCTGGCTGCACTTTAACTCCAACCATCTATCTGTTTTCATGAGCGCTGCACATCTGCAGCTCCTCCTAATACCGTCACACAGACCTTCAGCTCTCCATGTAAGAAATATTAAAGATTCTCCTAAACTGATCAGTCCTACAGTATGACAGGACAGAAAAAAGAACTCTGTCTTGCTCCCTCCACCTCCTCCTCTCTTATCAATAATACATCCTCTCTCTAGCCCTGTGGTGGAGACTAACAGGAGGAGTAAAGGATCGAGTTTCCTCCGTGGAGAGGAAGAATAGAGATGTGTTTCTGAGCACCAGGTTTAAACGTCAAGGGCAACAGGAAAAGGACGTCTGATTGGAAACTCTTCACAGGTTTCATCAAGTTATCTTCAGGTTTTTCTGAACTTTCTTAAACGTTTTCTGTTCGTTAACAAGGTTTCTGCTGCAGAGTTTGCCCTACAAGACATCAGAACTTTAATCTGATCAGAAAAATTAAACACTGGAGGTGCTGACAGCCCAGCAGGCATGTCTGTGCACCCATGTATGAAGGATATTGTTCTTGTAGGGCTGTTTGAATTAAAGAGTTAAAACTCTTTTCTGCAGAAGATAAGTAAATTAAAAATTGAGATTTTTCTTGACCTACTTCAATTGTAAGTTGTTGCAAAGTTCTTTTTAAAATTAAATACCTTTTGCACAAGCACATGTTAAGGCTAGTACTATTTTATTAAATGAAATCAAATACTGATCAGAAAGTTCAATGTTAATAGACTGTGAAAATAGCTCAGCTTTCCGTGTAAATGTAGACAGGGCTGCCTACATTTGAACTATATAATCAGTGTTTTATGACTTGCACTTTAACTTTAAGAGGGAAATTCTGCTTAGTTTAGGAAAATTCACTATATTGCCAAAAGTATTTGCTCACCCACCCAAATAATCAGAATCAGGTGATCCAATCACATCTATGACCACAGGTGTATAAAATCAAGCACCTCGGCATGCAGACTGCTTTTACAAACATTAGTGAAAGAAGGGGTCGCTCTCAGGAGCTCAATGAATTCCAGCGTGGAACTGTGATAGGATGCCTATTTAGGAGGATTCCTCACTCCTAAATATTCCAGAGTGAACTGTCAGTTGTATCATAAGAACGTGGAAGTGTTTGGGAACCACAGCAACTCAGCCACAAAGTGGTAGGCCACAAAAACTGATGAAGAGGGGTCAGTGGATGCTGAGGCGCATAGTGAGAAGAGGTCGCCAACTTTCTGCAGTGTCAATCACTACAGACCTCCAAACTTCATGTGACCTTCAGATTAACTCAAGAACAGTGCAGAGAGCTTCATGGATGGTTTCCATGGCCAAGCAGCTGCATCCAAGCCTCACATCACCAAGTGCAATGCAGAGCGTCTGATGCAGTGGTGTAAAGCACGCCGCCACCAGACTCTGGCCACTTATTTTAAACGACAACAATACTTGTCTTAAAACTCCTTACCAATCCAAACTTTCAACAATATCCCTTTTAATGATTTCAACTGTTTGGTATAAAGCTAGGACACTATATATACGTATATATATCTATATCTATATCTATATATATCTATATCTATATCTATGTATATATATACATATATCTATGTATATATATATATATATATATATATATATATATATATATATATATATATATATCAGTGGCGGCTGCTGATCAATCAAGGAGGGAAAGCTCTTTTTTTTTCCGGCCTACATCATAAACTTGTTTATTTATGTAAATGATCTGTGACCCTGTTGTCCCAACTAGGTGTCTTTTCCAAGGATTTTATTCCCCAAAACTAGGTTTTGACCAGACAACACATTTAATTAGTGACAGCACTTACAGTGAGCCAGCTCACCTTGTCATACCAGGAATGCTGAAAAGACCTGTTTCTGTTCTCCACCTTTTGCACTAAATCAATCTTAGGAGTTGATCTGCCCTGCTGTTTTGCTCTAATTTTCTCTTCGTAAGGAAGACTATCAAATGGCTTCGCCAAAATCCGGTCGACAACATTCATATTATCTGCCATGATGTGTAGCTTGCTAGCAGCTGGAGCTGCTACGTGAGACTACTGTTTGACAGGCTGTGAGTGAGTGACAGGGGGAGAAGCTGCAGCTGCTCGTTTGTGAAAAGAAAAAGTGACAGGAGAGAATCTTCAAACACAACACTAGTTGTTTTTAAGAAAGAAAAAGTCGCTTGTGATCCATAAAGCCTCCAGATCAGTCCACAACAACTGAATGTAAAACTTTAGAAGATGCTCCGGTGGAGGGTTATACTTCAAGATCGCTGATTGGCTCATTTCACTGTCAATCAAAAAGGGATTCGGCCTCAGACAGATCATCCAATCATCATGGAGAAGCCGAGCGTCCAGGCCAGCCCACTGCCTCATAGACCCCCCGAGACGCTGAGCGTCCAATGGGCGGGACAAAGCCCAGCGTTTATCCAATGACCGTCCAGTTTCCACAGTGGAACAACCCACTCTTCGCTTCCCCATCGAAGTCAGAAGACGCTCAGCGTCCGACTGTGTTAAAGTGCTGAGACGCTGCGGGGATGAATGAGAAGGAAGTCGCGCCAGTTACCTGTGATAAGTAGCTGATTCTGAACAAAAGATGAAGGTATTCTTGTGCATATTTAGTCAATGAAATGTACACACATTAGTACATATCAACACTTTTTTGGGGGACATTTTAGAGGAAGCTGAGCTTCCCTTGCAGTCTTAGAACAATCGCCACTGATATATATATACATGTATACTGTATATGGAGTGCATAACAAATCCTTTAGATCAAAACAAAAAACATGGATATTTTAGAATAATAAAAAAATCATGTATTGTTCCTAGACATACATTAAGTAAAACCTTTTTAAAACTAAATTTCAGACGCTCTCTGGGTCTCTCTGAGAAGTCAGAAAGGAACCAAGCATAACATTCAACCACTTCAACTAAAATGTCTGTTCAGGGATGCAAGTAAACAACAATTTGTCATCTTAATTAAGAAATCAAAATGTGCCTTACTATGTTTTTCTGTTTCTTTGTAAAACCAAAAATTATAAAATTACTGGACAACAACATTCAATTAATTTAAGCATTAATCATATAATTTCAGTTAAAGAGCTACTACGTGCTGACTATGTTCTCTATCCTCATTGGCTGTCTGATTCAAACAGGCTGTTATTCCCTTGTTTCTCTTGCTTAAATTATACGTCAATTAGCACTGTAACTTCAAACTGCTATTTTTAACAGCCAGCATGTTTTAATCCTTGCTCCTAAAATAATCTGTGACAAACATCACTTCTGTTTCAGAGAGCGTTTCAGAGGCAGCTCTTTGTGTAGTTCTTCAGGATAATGACAGGATTCCTCCACTGAAGCCTGAAGACTGGCTGAGAAAACTGTCAACACTTCAACAAGTAAAACTTGAAATGAGATCTGTCAGGATAAACAGAACGCAGCCTGTGTTTGAAGAGCTTAAAAGCATCAAACTTTAAATGGATCAGCTCAGGATGGACGAGCCTCACCAGAAGAACAATGTTTGCCCACAGTGCTGCGGCACAGACAGCAGGCGGTTTAATGATCAGGGACAGGACAGTGAGCCGTGACGGGCCATGAGCTTCAAGAAGTCTAATTACACAGACACATTTAAGTCTCTAACAAGAACTGTGCACCCAGGTTTACGTTATGTTTCAAATGAGAAGTTCAGATATGCTGAATGCTATAGGCTGACAGCACTGGTTTGCCTCCTGTGCCGACATCGACGTGGTAAAACCATGTCACAGCTGTCAGGGACCAGCGCCAGTGTCCTGTCTGAAAACAGAGAAGCCGGTTCTGTCGTTAGGCTCCACACCTAGTTTAGTAGGAGTTTAGACCAAGTCTAGTTGTTTCAGTTTTCCTCGCCCAGCACCGTCCCAGACGAAAACAGACTGACTGACATTGATGTGCTGTTTTTTCTGAATCATATTGACCTGAAATTAAAAACTGAATGTTTTTGTAGTGTTTAGTAAAGTTTATATTTTTAAGGTGATGCAAACTACATTATTCTTTGAATTGCTGAGATGAACGAAGATGTTTGGTAACTGACTTTAAAAACCAAGAACAAGAGATCAAAATCCTGAAAGCAGGTGTTTTTTTGTTATCTAGCATTTATGTGATATTCCTTTCTTTCTTTTTCTAACTTTGGGTTTATGGGGGAGGGTGTGGGTGAATTGTGTTTACAAATACTTTATTTTGAAAGAAAAGTTGTGGAGTTGTGTTTTCAGCAGTGTTGTTATCAATACTTTAGGTTGTAATATTTTTCATTCTTTGTGTTGGTTGAAAACAAAATGACTTATTGACAAAGAAAGCAATTTTTGGCAGGAAAAGCCTGGCTGGCAGCCTTGAAAAAAAGGAAATACACTCCAACAAAAGAAGCCTTCTGCTTACAAAACTATTACAAGCTGGAGCTGGCCTTGAACCCATAACCCTCCTAGAAATGGACTATGCCATAAACACTCATTATTGTTCATGGACTAATTGCGACAGCGTGAGATGATTTTTATCCATTAAGTTTACACCACATTGGAAAGCAGGCTGGTGCACGTGCCTCACAGTGAGAAGGTTGCTGGTTTGACTCCCTGAGTCCATCAGGGTCTTTCTGTGAAGTCTGCCTGTTCTTCCCAGGTTATGTCCGATCACTCTGGATTCCACCCACCGATAAAAAACATGCTTGGTGACTCTAAATTGCTCTTAGGTAAGAGAATGTGCATGAAAAGTTTCCTGTCTCTCTGTGTGGCCCTGTGATTGGCTGGTGACCAGTTCAGGATGCAGCCCACCTCTTGCCAAATGCAAGTTGGGATCGTCTGCAGAAACACGGTGTACACAACCTAAAAGTTTACTTTCATTCACTGTGGATCTAGCAGCTGCATTTCTGCTCAACAGAGATGGGAAACTAGGGCTGGGCGATACGGCCTTGAAATGCAATCTCTGACTTTTTTTCTCACAAAACTCGATGTACAATTTTAATTTATTTTTTCCCTCTTAAGGAAAAAAAACTGGAAGTGACACAAAAATACGAGAATCAGGTTTTGCTTTTCTGTTATGAAAATATATTCTGAAACTAAACATAACTTTACTGTAATAGATAAGTTGCATGCTGGTATTTTTTTCATGAACTGTTGATTTCCATGGAACTCTCTTGTTATTGTCTTGGAAGATGATTTATAGATTTAGCATCAGACTTTGCGAGACTTCAGGACAGACTTTGAAATGTTTCCATTTTTTGATCAATTTCTTGTGTCTGAAAGTTTAATATTTTAACTCCATCAGTGACTTATCCACTCCGTCAGTATTTTGCAGTACTTTTCAAAAAGGGGATCTGTTTGATTCCTTGAATAAGATCTGTTCAGAGACTAATGCATTTCTCATGTTCAAGTGTATTTTTCAGTCCTAAAATGTTACTATTAAGTTTTACTGTTAAAGATAAATGTGATTTATCAGTTTGATTTTTATTACACCCCTTAAACATGTGGAAAAATGAAATAATTTAACGATATGTTATTGATTTCAAGACTTGTGTGCATAATTGGGGAAAAACTCATGTGAGGAAATATTTGTGTGAAACTTTTTTTTTTTTTTTTTTACAGATCTACAATACATTACATGTCTGATGCTGTTGACAAAAATGTGCATGCAGATCAACCAACCTTTAAATTAAAAAAAAAAAAAATGGTACGTTGGGATGCTGAACCAAAACAGAGTTGGATAACATAATCTGACGGAGATGAATTCATATATTTTGGAGATGTTATTTTTTTTTGTTTTCATAGTGAAAACCTGTTTTGTCCTTTATCCCAAGAATCTCTGCAATATCTAATGTCATTGGTAAAAAACCCCAAGCCTGTAAGACTACTTGTGCAAAACCTGACAAGGCCTACCACAATGAAAACTGTACATTTTCAGAGTTTATATATCATTGCAACAACTTCCAAGAAGAGTAAGTTTAAGTTATCAAAAAGCCTTAATTTCTAGCTTTTATATCTTCTTAAATTTAATTGATATATTGCCCAGCCCTACAGGATTCACATCAGACAGACTGGAGAACGTTTGCTCAACCCTTGAGTAGCAACAACAGTCACAATCCTGCATTGAAATAAAAGTAAATGAACTGTGTGAGGTGTTGATTTGTGTGAAAAGACCGTATAATGAGCGATAAGCAGCAGCAGTGGGTGAAGAGACTCTCACAGGCTGTGTTTGCACTTCACACTGTAGCCTGAGAGCTTGATCCATAAAACAGTCAGCAGGAGCACAAGTCAGAGAGAAAAGATGATGATACTTCAAAATCCACATGGACTTAACCAAACACAACATAAATCATCATGGGAGAAGACTCTTAAAGCTCCATTTCCCCCTTGGGATACTCCCTAAAGAGTGCAACTTACATGCAAGTACCTGCCATATAATCTGAATTTAACACAAATACACAAATTAGCACTGTTTGGATGAGATGGTGAAACTCTTGAGACACAAATCCTTGAAAATCATAGATAAAATGAAAACAACTCGTATGTATAGCAAATATGCACATGTGCATTTATTCTGTATAAATACTGCATAACCAATCTTTTACTTGTCAAGAACAAAAACTGTGAATATCTTAGGAATCTTTCAAAAACTTATTCAAAAATAAAAATGAGAAGACACTTAGAACTCTCTACTTCCCCTCCGAAAGACTCCATAAAAAGAGAGCAACTTATACATAAGCACAACCTGCCATGAACTCTGAAATTAATGTAAATCAAAGCCTGCTCCTTACACAAGAAAGTTAGTGAGTATGTTAGCACATGGATGTATTATAAGAACTGGATAGCGTGGCTCCGCCTTCCACCACGTAACGGTTTTGAAGCCAGAATATCCCCCGTCAGGGCGCCGCCATTGTGCAGCCAGTAGAGAATCTGGACCATATCTGGACACAGCTGTCGTAAACGGTCGCAAAACTCCGCAGCATACACCGTACACAATCATTGTGAAGCTGCCGTAAACCGCGCTTATTCTTAAACTCTAGTAACTGATGAAAAAGAAACTTTTCAGAAAAAAGAGGACTTGGAAAAAAAGCAGCCCAATAATACTTTCATATCACCACAGCATACGGATGGGAGAAACATTTTTACGAGGTGTATTAATTTGTTGAAGTTTCACGATGGCCCGTTCAGATGAATGGGGGAGACGGAGATTTGACCTATACTGCAGCCAGTCACCAGGGGGAGCAGTTTTTGTGGCAACTTCAATTCGAGCCCAGCGACATGACGTCCATGTTTTTTACAGTCTATGGTTAGCACATGGAAGCAACTTCGGAGTATTAGGATTCATCAGATATGAATCCATGTGTCCCAGCATTGTCACACTGCTAATATTTTTGCGCTCTTGTCAAGTTGAGATATAATGGAATAAAAAATGCTCTTAATTAGGTTTGGTTTCTTTTTGCCTCTATGAGAAGTGTCCCAGGATGCCATCGAGTGCACAGTGAGAGCTGACTGCTTCAGAATCTGCAGATGTTCTCAGGTGTTACTTACGGCTGTGCTGGCTGCAGCCTGTTTGGACTCTTCAGTGAGAAACGCCAACATCAGCTCCACCTTCTGCTTCTCCTCCTCGCTGATGTAGTCGGTGTCTGTTAGGGGGAAACACACACACAAACACACACCTGTTAATACACAGTGCTACAGAGCAGCGTGCAGACGACAGAATCTGCTTTTCTTATAAGCAGAAGCTTCGGTGCCTCTGAGGCGCTGACAGGGCACACAGTCTTGAACAGACTGTCAGTCCAGGCCATTGTGGTGACTGTGGAGAACTTTTGAGAGATTCACTCCAAACTCTGGACAAACAGATACTCTGCAGCTACTCTGGCTCAAGGATGCACTGATAGAACTTTCTGGTAAATGGTCAAAGCCACTGCAGACTAAACCCTTGTTAAAACACAAACATCATGAAGGAAAAAAGGTTTAGAGCAATAACAACAACCGAAAAACAAGCACACAAAACACTAAGGGCTTTGCTTACATGATAAACTCAATATTTCCAATTGGATTTTGGTGAAAATCTAATAAAGCCAGATAAAAACCTAAAACACCTACATTTTACATATGAAGGTCCCTTTTTTTAACCAGTAACAACGACACCAAACCCTGTGTAGGGATGGGTACTGAATTCGGTACTTTAAGAGGTACCGACCAAATTCTGTAGGTACTACCGAGTACCGATTCACGTAAAATCAAACGGTGCCATGTTTAGGTACCTAAACACATCCTTGTGACTGTGAGGGAGTGGAAGAAGCAGGCATACTATTGGGTAGAGTAGGTGAATTTCCAGACCGGACTTGAACGCAGCACAGCAACAGCGTAATGACGTCAATTTTCCTTAAAGCTGAAGAGTGCACAATTTTTGATAGCCTCAGATCTACAACCACAAATGATTCATTCGGCAAAGTTAGCATGCCTGTGTCCAATGGAGACTAGTCGTCTGCAGCCAGAAACACAGGAAAAGAAATGGCTTTAATATTTGCTGATGGCAGCAAATGTGATGTGAGGAGGATACCTGGTCCAGGTAAATAAGCCTCGTGTTTAAGATGGAATTAGCTTGGCATTTTAACATCGGTAATCATTATCAGGTTGGTTCCTCGTACTTTGTAACGTTAATGTAAATGCTTTTTTTTTTATTTACAGCTCTGTTGGACTCATTGTTAAACTGCCCTGAAGTTAAAGTGAGGGCTGCAGTTAATTTATTAAGTTGTGGTTCATTTTAGTTACTGGTATTCATGTTGAGGAAATTTTTTGGAACAACTACAATGTGACAATACAAACAGTTGAATGTTGTTTTGATATGTATCTGTCAAATATGATGTATTGAGAAATAAATTTACATTGAAAAAAATTGAGATCTTTATATTAAACAAATTCATATTTATTACCCCATAAACACACACGAAAGTACCGAAAATTGGTACCGTTGAGCACCGATACCGATTCCCAGGTATGGTATCGGTTCAAATGTGAAAGGTACCCATCCCTAGCCTGTGTAAATGGTAGTTTTGCACAGTATTGGATCTTTGACAATTTCACATAGGCCAATATTTCAAAATGCATTATTCTTTAAATATTAAAGTGTCTTTACATTATGGGAACTGACTTCTTGCTTTGAATTTGAGGGGATATTTCTGCAAGGAACAGATTTAAAACAAGTAAAATTACATTTAAGTCATTCAAAATAAACATCTTGCATTTCAATTCCAGCTATGCTGTGGTGATGAGGATGTGGTATATACAGTATGTGTATGTCTATCTAATCTATCTATCCATCTATCTATCTATCTATCTATCTATCTATCTATCTATCTATCTATCTATCTATCTATCTATCTATCTATCTATCTATCTATCTATCTATCTATCTATCTATCTATCTATCTATCTATCTATCTATCTTTTAAGTGTGTCCTGGCTGAGACAGGCAGCAGCACATTTATGAAGTTCAAACTAAAAACAATTACAGACCAAAAAAATAAATATGAATCAATCAAGTCAAAGTCACAGAGCAGCGAGTTTATCAGTCAAGTTTTACAGTCAAAGCATCTCCAGCCTGCTTCTTCCACTGAAGTCTTTACCCTTCAATTACACACATTTAAAGAGACCAGCTCTCCAAGACAGTTTTTCTTGTATCAGATTCCAGTCTGCAGGAGCAGCAGATCTGAAGCTTCTGTTACCCATTTCAAGATGAACTTTGGGGACGGAGAGCAAAAGCAGATTTTGTGACTGAGTCACAGAATGAAGGCTGAAGCTTCCAGAACTTCTCAATATAGTTACTCAAGCATGATGGAAGTGGCCACGTAAAGCCTTGTAAATCAGGATGTGCTATTGATTCAGCCTATGGATGGTCAGAGAGGACCATCCAACTCGCTCATACAGAGCACAATGACGAGTTAAAGGCATATGCTACGGCCACACCGCACGCGAAATGGCAAATTGAAACGCGCGTAGTGCCTGTGACGCGCCGCGCGTAACGCCAGAGGCTGGACGCTGGACCATTTTGACAAGCTGAAGGGCGACGCGCGTCACTGCACAAGTGGAGTAGAGAGCTGGAGCCGGACTGAATGATGAGCTGTGCAGGCAAATCCAGCTGGTAACGAATATTTACAGAACTTACCTTCAAAACCTGTCTCCTCAGCGACTTTCTCCCAAGCCTGCTTCTTTTTGCTCTGGTCTCTGTAGTGTACACACGTCGAATCGTATAGCTCTGGATGATGGCAAACAGCGCAGATAAACCTCTCCTCCATCTTTCAGAGGGGTTTGAGCTGAAGCAGGAAGCCGGAGCGTCACACGTCATCAAATAAATGACGTCGGGGGGAATGTTACCGCTGATTAGCTGAGGGTAGAGGCATTTGATGCCCCAAACGTGCTGGACGGTCCATACGCGCCGCGCAAAACGCGTCGAACGCGCTGCCTGGGGCGCATCTGCATCCAAACGCGTCTTTGCATTGACTTTGTATGTAATCTCAATGCACGTCTTTGCGAATTCGCATCCGGTGTGGCCGTGGAGCTCCATGACAGGCAAGGCAAGTTTATTTGTAGAGCACAATTCATACACAAGGCAATTCAAAGTGCTTTACAGAACAAGAAAATGCATTAAAATCACAATACAAAATAGAATCAACATTAATCATTATAAAATGACTTTAAAAAATCACAATACAGTATCCAGAGATTTCAGGCATCGAGAAGATACATGCAGATATAAAACGACATCCCTTCATGGCCACAGTGCACCATCTTCTGATGGAGACTTCCAGCAGAAAAATCCATGTTTGAAAGCTCAGATCATCTCAAACTGTTTTTTGAACGTTACAATGGCTTCACTGTATTCCAGTGGCCTCCACCTTCACTAGATCTCAATTCAATAGAGCAGATTCTAGATTTGGTGGAACAGAAGATTTACACCTTGGATTTGCAGCTGACAAATCTGCACCAACTGTGTGATGCTAGCATAAAGCTTTGGACCAACATCTTCGAGGAAAGTTTCCAGCACCTTCTTGACATCAAGAGTTCAGGCAGCTCTGAAAGCAGAGGGGTCCAACCTAGGACTAGAAATGTGAACCTAATGAGATGGACAGTGTGTGTTTACAAGGCTGTTATATCAATGGCAAACTCCAACCTGCAGATCTTGTTACGGTGAACCATGTGGTGTACCTCCAGCATATCAATTTGTCATTTGTACCTAAATTAGGGATGCATGACATTATCGGTTTGATATTGGCCAATATCAGCCTAAGAAGCTGAGTATCGGTATCTGCCAATATATTGAAATTTCTGCAGATATTAACACATATTTGCCATATATCACCTGGAATATCTGCAAATCATACAGATGTTCAAAATTGATGCACTTTCTCATCACTGCATAGGAACATTTAAATCTCAAGGGTTTTATGAGTTAACAGCTGTTTTCCTTGTTTTACATCTGTTCATTTCAGTAATGGTAGCGGTATCAGCGATAATGACTCAAAAAATATCGGCATATTGGATAGAGGCAAAAATCCAATATCGTGCATCCCTAATCTAAATAAAGTCTGATTAGCTTAGAGTCCTGCCGTGGAAAATAATTTTGTCTAAAATGACATAATTATGCTGAATTCAAAAAGGGAACCTCTGTCTTTTGTGGAGAGCTGTTTCAGTGGACAGCTTTGGGTCTTCTCTTCACGTATAGGTCAACAGAGCAGCTCCATCACTGCACAAATCTGACATCCAAAATGATACTGCTGGGATGTTTGATAGCATGACCATATATGATGATATCCAGCCTGGATACTGACAGAGTGCAGCATGTGATCCATATCTGGGAAGCTGAGCCTGTTTGTGTGCAGCTGTAATCATTAAAGTTGAATATGATATGAGAGCTGAGTAAGACAGGGAAGTCTACAAGTGACATCTGGGAAACACTAAGAGATCCTGTTACTGCTGAAGCACCAAATATAAACCTAAGAGATAAAATATAAAGCCAAAAAATAGGTCAGAGCTCTCCAGTTACACAAGGAGACGTAGATTATCAGAAGATAATGATTTATTCAACCTACAGTGTGTGATTATGCTCAGAGAAACATCCTGAGACATCTATGCAGCAGATATCAAGTGATAAAGACAAGAAGGACGTGAACTCAGCAGCACTTAAAACCAGGGTTTCAGATTCAAGATGACCTTACAGTGGTTAAGGGGCAGGAAGTGGAATCACTGCTACTCTCTGCCTTCAGTGGAAGACGAACAAATGGAGGATGTGGGTGTAGAAGGATCGTCCATTTGCCCTACAGTGACACTGGTGTTTAGGCTGCTCTCATGGACTGATTGATGAGGGACCCATTAAAAAACTGGTTAACTGACCATTTGAAGACTCTTGGCTTACATGACGTCTCTCAGTTCTGTGGACGGTGGAAGTCCTGCTATTGTTATTAGACTATAATACAGTTAAGCTAATGAGTTGGGTTGCCTTTAGAGCGATTGCAAACAAGAGAGTTTTACTTAACAAAACCAGTTGTCTCCTTACAAAACAGGCAAAAAAAAAAAGGTTATACTTAACAGAGCTAGTGAAAAACCAATTATTGCTTCACAAAACTAGTGCAAACCAGTTATCACTTCACAGAACCGGGGAAAAACCAGTCAAAGTTAATGCTCAACAAAACCAATGGGAAAAAATTATTTTACTTCGCAAGAGTACCTCTTTAAAAAACAATGAATACCCAGTTATCACTTCCTTAGTTATTAGCTCTCTACAAAGTCTAGGTCATTGGACTTAACGATTCACAAAGTCCATAGCTGACTGGAGGAACATATGCTGCTCATGCTACAGATACGCAGTTGGTGTTTCTTCATATCTTTTACCACTTTCCCACTAAAATTTGCATGTTAACACAGGTTTTTTTTTTAACATGGGTAATCCTGCAATTAATCAGAAAGTGGCTCCTTTCCCATTGCCAGCAGACCCAGGACTAATTGCGAGCAGACGAGCTGCGTTGCTGTTTTTCTTTTCTCTGGTGAGTCAGGCCAGTCATCATCAGTGCTGAAACACGGCCATGTAAACGATGGAAAGGAGCAGGGAAGCCATGGACACAGTGGTCACATGTTTTCCATACTTTGGACTTTTGTTCCTCTTTCAAAATATATAAACTCAGTGTGGACTGACTGACATTCAAGGTCTGATGATTCGAAGGTGGATGGAATTTGTTGCTGAGATGCCTTTGTCATTTTGTTGCCTAAAGCTACTGCCGCAATATTATGCCATAGGTATGTTACGCCATCATCCCGTAAATAAGTGCATCCACCCATGTGGGACGCTCCACTGGATATCGAAGGCGAGCCGACGAAACCTTTTTCCCTTGCAGGGTCAGTCGATGCCGGTCTGAATGTCTCTCTGATCTCTAAGGTTTTTCTGACAAGTGTTGATCTAAAACAATTTAAACTTAAGGAGGATTTACCTCTCAACAATCTGCCGTTTTACGTGAGGCCACATTATTGTGGCGTAACATTTGATCACTTTTCAAATCAGAGGGTGTTTGTGCAGTCGAGTGTTTGACAGCCTGTCAGCTGATCAGCTCATCATCATCTCCTGGTTCAGCTCAGACTGATGAAATGGCTTCAAAAGGAGGAAACACAACCACTGTCCACTGCCAAGAAATTGGTGATTTTTGTATTGTTAATGTTGACTAATTATTTTCATGAGTTCAGAGGGACATCCAATCACAGCTGCCTTAGCTTGGTGGTGGTGGGATAAGTTGTGGAGCGATCCAATCAGAGCTGCTCTCTTATATATTCATGTAGAGCAGGTTCACTGTTTGTTGTCAGTTCTGGTATTGTAACTGAGAGCCTAAATAAAGGTGACTGCATTTCACACATCTAACCTTCTGTCAGTAGGAACTCATCCAGTTCTGCACAAGATCCAGAATATTTAGGAAGCCAAACTGGGTATCACTTTGACTGATGAGTGGTGGAACAATGCACTACATGCAATAAACTCATCCTCCCCTTGTCCAAGGCTCAGACTAACTGAGTCTAAGGTTCCCCACAGGACCCATTTTAGCAAGGCTAGACAATCAAAGATTTATCCAAACCTCTGTGGCAGACCTGACACATGTTTTGGTCTGCCTGAGCTTGGCAGAATACTGGGGGGCTTTTTTAATCTTATGTCAGAGATATTGGAGCTGACACTGGTCCCATCGCCTCAGGTTGCTATCTTTGGGATACCTGGGGAGGAAGCTAGAACGAAAGCCGAACAAAGTAATGTCATCGCTTTTGCCTCAGGAAAAAAAATGTTTGCCCTCTTCACACACATCCTGGCGACGGGACCTGCTGTCATTTTTGAAAACTGAAAGGATCAAATTTGCTTTATGTGGCTCCAGTGACAAATTCTACAAACACTGGCAGCCTCTCACCTCCCACTCTGAAACAATAAAGTCCATCTCACTGGAGTGAATTATCTGAATATGCCTGGTCCTAAATGTCTCACCATCTGTGGAAGTACACAGACCCTGCTGACCCTGTATCCCTTATAATTTATTTTTTAATATATATTTATTTTTTGGGGGGTGGTGGGGGTTATTTTCTCTTTAGTGACAGTTGTGTAACTTTTATATTACTGTTGGTGTTGGACTCATTATTTGTTAGATGTGTCTTAACTTTGATTTGTAAGTTAGAAAAATGTAATTTTGTAATATAGTTCTGTCATATGTGCAGATTGTTGAATAAAATTTGACTTAATTGTTTTTTTGTTATTTTCTACATTCAGACTTTACAAGCATTCAATAAAGGGTTTTTAGATGTTTCATTTTATCCAAGTGTAGAACATGACTTCAGAAATTTGAGGAAATACAAACATGCCTTGCACTTCACTCTTTATATTTTAATCGACTAAATGTACAGGAGATTTCATCGACTAACACGTTTTGAAATTTAATTAACTAAAACTAGAGAAAAACAAAATCAATTTAGATTTTATTAAGACTAAAACTAAGAGGTATTTTACTCAAAAACTACAATGAAACTAACTTAATAAATGCTGCCAAAATTAACAAGCATTCATGCCCATGGAGAGCAATTATAATTTTTACCATAAATGAAAAGTCTCACATCAAATAATTTCTTTAAGAAAAAACAGACTATCCAGTTTAATTAAAATACACACAATGGGGCATTGACAGGATCTCTTCCTGTTCGTCAATGATGGTTTTGCTAAAATAGTCACACTGACATTTAGGAGGATTAGGTCAATCCATTACTTACCTCTGCAGAAAATGATGTTTTTCTGTGGGATAATCTTTGAAAAAGACCTGCAGATATATTAAACTGACATTTAAATGTCTGTTAGCAGGCCTGAACAATGGGCGACATTTTTATTGCCATCGTGATCGGCAGAGAGAGAGAGAGAGAGGGACCTCACTGCTGCTTCTTGCTCTGCAGTTTTAAACATTTTTACAGGTTTAATCTGTTTCTCTACACTTTTGTAGTTACATTAACTCGTCTGCTTTGACAGCAGAGAGCACAGGATCCTTTTCAGGCTTTTCAGAGGCAGACAGACAGAGGAAGGTGATGTTCTTGAGGAAGATTTCACCCAGGCAGATTGCTTATCCTTTAAAGCACTGTCGATTCAACAGAGATTTACAATCTGGAAGATGCTGTTTATTAATTTTATCTTTAAACATCTCTCACTTCTTTCTCTCCTGGCCTGCGAGGCCATGCAGTAAAAGCATAAACAGCACTTAATAACAGAATATTAGATGATATTTACACTATTTTGCAGAACTATTGTCTCGTCTACCTTCATACACATACTATATGAACTTGAGTGAAGTCCCATTCTTAATCCAGAGGGTCTAATATGATGTTGACCCTCTGCAGCTCTAACAGCTTCAACTCTTCTTTGAAGACTTTCATCAAGGTTTAGGAGGGTTTAGAAGAGTTTTTGTTTATTCTGTCTGATGCTCAATTGTAAGGCCATACACTGATGTTGGACGAGAAGACCTGACTCACATTCTCTACTGTGATTCATCCTAATGGTGATCTATCAGGTCGAGGTCAGGACTCTGTGCAGGCCAGTTTAGTTCTTCCACACCAAACTCCCTAATCAAGGTCTTTATGGACCAGCTTTTTGCACTGGCTTGTAGTCATGTTGGAACTGGAAGGGACAGCCTCAAACGGTCCCCACAAAATTGGAGCATGGAATTGTCCAAAAAGTCTTTGCGTGCTGAAGCATTCAGAGTTCATTTCAATGGAACTAAGGGGCCAAGCCCAGCTCCTAAAAAACACCCCCACAACATAATCCCCCTCCACCAAAGTTTACTCAGTGCAGTCAGACAAGTGTCATTCTCCCGACAACTGACAAATCCAGGCTGGTCCGTCAGACTGATAGACAGAGATTGATTGGTTGCTCCAGAGAACATGTCTCAGCTGCTCTAGAGCCCAGCAGCGTGATTTACTCCACTGCGTCAACACTCTGCATTTCATTTGGTGACGTGAGGCTTGGATGCAGTTGCTTGGCTATGGAAACCCATCCATGAAGCTCTCTGCACTGTTCTTGAGCTGATCTGAAGTTTGAAGGTCTGTAGCTGTTGGCTCTACTGAAGGATGGTGACCATTGTGACCTATGACCCTGAGTATCTTCTGACCCCTCTCAGTGATTTTACGTGGTGTACCACTTCAATGTTGAGTTGCTGTCATTCCCAATCGCTTCCACTTTGCTATAATGCCACTAACAACTTTGAAATATTTAGAAGGGAGGAAACTTCAGGACTTGTTGCTCAGGCCTCCTGTAGTGGAACCACAGTAGATTTCACTGAGCTGCTGAGAGCGACCAACTCTTCACAGATGTTTGTAGAAGCAGTCTTTAAACTGAGGCGCTTGATTTTATACACCTGGGGACACTGAAGCGACTGGAACTGAATTCAATGATTTGGATGGAAGCGTGAATACTTTAAGCAATTTAGTTTATTCGATTTTACTGTGAACTAACTGCTGCTCTTACTAAAAACAGTATTAATTGTTTGTTAAATGGTCTAAAAAATTAAACCTCTTACAGGCTGTGTCGTGTTTGTCAGGGGCAGAGTGTGTTTGATAACTGATGGCACAATGCACCTTTTCTCTGTGAATAAATAAGCATACTGACTGTTAATATGCCTGAATGTTAAGCTGACATAAAGTCTATGTGTGAGAAACCTGTCTGATGGATGAAGGAACAAATCAGTATCATTTACATAATTTAAAAAGGATATGATGCATATAGAAACAATCAACAGAGTCTGTGAATCTGAGTCTGACTCAAGTGGTCGACTTATTTTTTATTTAATTCAATATATTTTACAAAAAACTTCCTGCACAATGATTGTAAAGTGTGTACAGAATTAATGAATCTACAGGCACAGAAAAACCACTTATAAGACAGAGTTTTGGGCAGATTTGATGAAAAGTTCTACAAATTTAAAGGTGCTATGAGGAGAATCTATTACAGGCAACATTTAGACTCTGCTACCCATGAGCACGCGCGGCGACTGTCGTAATGCTGCGTTCCAGTAACCTCAGAACTGGAAGTGACATCTCTGACTTATCAGCGTTCCAGTTGAAGTTGGAAAAAAACATGCAGATCTACCAGGCTATTGTTAGCTGTTGTTAGCACGCCCTGCATTGTTCACAAATATCTCATGAAGAATGTGATTATCACTATGGCAGCATTTTTGTAAATACAAGTCTAACAATACTATGTATACAGCTGATCTAGAGCGACACACCCCAGTCAGAAGTGCAAATAAATTGATTATTACAGGAGCTAAATAACTGCTCACACTGGGGGCATCCATCTTCGATTGTCAGCTCGGGGGTGGCGAGGTTTCACCGAGTTCCCAGAAGGAAATTCTGACTTCAGGGGGTCGTTCCAGTTGCAATTTCCTACTCAGAACTCAGAAGTTCCTACGTCTGACTACAACTGGAATGCACCAAAAGACGTGACTCAAACTAAAGCGTGTGTGTGTTGTGATGCTGATAAATGCAGTTCGGACCTTCCTCAGAACTCTGTATTGCTTTACAACTTCTTTTTTCAACAACTTACAGGATGCAAAGCGACGAGGTAATGCATCTCTTTCTAGTTACATAGCGGTAGTTTTTGATGTGTGCCAACAAGCAATTTTTGGAAACTTAGTATCGTAGTTTTGTAGCCAGCTATATATCACTACTTACAGCCCGGTGCTCTAAGACGTGTCCGAATAATATAAATTTGCTCTAGTTTTAATTGTCTTGTTCCCGAAGTTGAGTATCCAGGCCAGTCCAGCCCTGTCTGACCCGACCACGAAGCTAAGAAATAGCATTTATAGATAACCTATTTAAATGCTATAAAACTCATCTTAAAGTGTGTATTTCGATCAGGCATATATCTAAAAGTGAAACTTTTTTGTAATTACTTAGAAACTCCTCACAGTCCCTTTAAGAGCTAAAATTTAGACCCACATGTATGTGTATTCATCACAATAACTGTCAGCATCACAGCAACAGCAGTAGATAACTAGGCCTGGATAATTAGGTTGAAATTCACTAACCTTGCAAGCAGCTGGATCTGCAGATTCAATGTCTGTTTTCATGCAGAGCCGCCTTGCAAAGCTCCAATCTGCTGTACAATGTTTGCACTTGGTCCAAAACGGGACAATCCAATCAGTCTTTTAGAGCAGGAAAAAGTTAGAGGGATGAGTGAGATGTCAGCATTTATAGAGATTAGATATAGATGCTAACAGCCTAAGTAGCAGTTTTATCCAATTTTTGACCACATTTCTTAATCATATGGAAAAAAAAAACAGCACTCAAACTTCTCTAAAAATGATATTTTTGTTCCACTTCTGACATGTTTTGACAAGAGTTTGTTTTCCAAAGTGGCTCTTGTTTCGTAACACAGTATCACCTGCTTACTACATTATCTAATTGGTCTGTAATAAATGTTGATTGGCAGATAAACTTCTGAAAGGTTCTGTCCTTCTCAAACACTTTCTATGGGCTCTTCCCAGATTGATTTGGGAATTCTTTTGAACAGTCCACGTGGTGTTCCAGGTTAGAAGTTCACTCCAGTAAATGTAGATTTATTTAGCATAGACGTTCATTAAGTAACCTGTTGGATGGCTTTGTTTTTGACGTCCGGCCAGAGCAGAAACAGGCGTGACATCATATACAAACGGTCTGACAGTCTAATCCTGGTTTTAAATCTATGTGATAAACACTGACGCAAACAGAGCAGTTTCCGTTTTGTTGTTTTTCCTGTGAATTAATGAGTATGATGGGAAATACTTTAGCATAAGAGACACCAAGCCTTCGTCTAATCGTATAAACCCAGACTAAAGTGCCGTTAAAGTCTGAGAGTGTCTGTGTTTATCTCAGCCTTGGTTGGTATTTCTCACACAGTGTCGACAGCCAGGATGGAGCTGCTGGCTGATATAAACCAGGACACTGCTCCAAGTTATATTTCGGCTCAGTACCATCATCGATCACTGATATGTTCCTGTTTCAATTTGCCAACCCACTGGTTTGTTCCACTGCCTCAGGCAGCTGTATGTGAGAGGCAATTATGTAAATTCAGGGTTAAGAAGAGTGAAATGTGGAGAAGATTTAACCATGACCATTACCTCTGCTGCTTTACATCTGCTGACTCTAAAGACAGAGCTTTCAAGAACCTGATATAAACATAAAAACCAAGAAATGAGAGGGTGTTCATGAACTTTCCTGATAATTCATAAATGGAAATGAGGCAGAAGAAGTTGAAACCCAATGCCTGCAGGTTGCATTACATGGAAATAAAGGTAAAGAGGAGCGAGGTAGATTTATATGAGAAATGACAGATCTACACAAGAAGCTGTGATACAGAAGCAGCAGCATATCAGATAAAGTGAGGCCCTGAAGTAATATTCACAAACCAACAATTTCAATCTCCTGTATGGTACAGAATACAGTTTTATTAGTTTTATACTTAAATATATGCCCGTGACCTGTCTACAAAACCCCATGCTTCCCCAACATGAGAAAGTCCTTCTTTTCCCTCTACTCTCTACTCGTCCATTCAGAAAATGCAGGCTCAGATTTCCCCTGATGACATCAGTAAAGGACATGCCTGTGGCCAGTTATGGAGACTGTCTAAGCTTGGCTCTGCAAGGGGCTCGAAATACAGACAGTGGGAGGACGTCACACTGGTAGGTAAATGTAAAATAGACTTGAGCTTGTGTAGCTCTTTTTTTGTCTCTATGACGACTAATTCAATGACATTCCTTTGTATATCTGAACATGAGGCAAAATGCCGTAAAGTGCCTTTAAACAAAAACACCCTCAAAAAGTCATATACCAACACATAATCCTTCTTGTAAAAGTCTTCAAAAGTCATGTTTCAGTAAAGTAAACACTCACCATGAAAACTGACCAAAATATTATCATTTTATGACAGTTTTTTTTTTTTTTTTTTTAAATCTGTCCATATGGCACATGTATGTGTTTGCAGTGTTTTTCAAGTGAACAATGACCATGAGTCATATACCAACATGCTGTCCCTTCTGGAAAATCCCTAAAAAAAAAAACGTTTTAGGAAAAAAATAGTTTATAATGAAAACTGAAGAAAAAGTCATCACTTTGCATGACACACTTTTGATAATTGAACCATAAAGCATCATACTGCAAAGTGTTTTTAAGAGATACTACCCCATACGTAGTAGTCCTAAAAAATCAAGGTTTAAAAAAAAAAAACGAAGGTGTAAGTTCAGAAGGTATTTGTCTTTGATTCTGAGGAAAATTGACAGCCTTACTGTCCCACTGCAATCCAGTGAGGAATAAAGAGTGTCCAGTCTTGACCAATTCTTAATTGCAGCACGCACCTTAATAATTAAGCTCAATTAATTTTTAACTAATGTACAATCTGATCAGAAAGAATCCATCCAGGGACATCCCCAAACTAAAGTGCATCTCATTAAAGAAGACGTCTGCAGGGGCTGAAATCAATATCAACCTACACTGATTTTCAGTATCATCCTTTTCATCCATCTGCTCTCCCAACTTATCATCATTCTAAATACCTTCTTGTAAATAAAATCCCGACACATTACACATTTTTCTGACAAAAAGAAGCACACAGTGAGTGAATGATCATGATTTCAGTTAATTTATGCAAATGTACTTCTGACGAGCTCGGAGTAGACAAAGCCTCACACCTCTCCAGAGATCTCTACTCCCTCCCAGGTGAGTCCTGAACACTGCCTGAAAAATATTCACTTAACTGATACTGCCACACCTCAACCCTATCAGCTCTGAGTGTCCCAAAGCAACAACCACTGTTTCCATAAAGCTGTCCAAAAAATAAACTCAGACTTATTTTTGGAGTCTGTGGGCTCCAGAGCCAAATGACTCAACGTCTTTAATTCCCAGAGAGTAAAACTGGAGGCTACTCACACGGGGGGGGGGACTGTGAGGCTGCTCTGTGTGCCCTTAGATTATGTGTGGCACTTTAATTTAACTTTGCAAAAAAATAAATTTATTTTGGCATTAAAGACAAAAAATTGAAATATTATGCAGACGACAAAACATATAACCCTCTCAAAGACCTTATAAATATTCATTTGAATATTTCACAGTTCAGGGAGCCCAGAGCTTCTCTGTGTCTGAGCCAGCAGTGGCCCGAGCCAGAGGAGTTATGCTTTCTGCTTGTTCTCTGAACGTTTGTCAGAGCAGGTCATTCCAGCACAAGATACAGTGTCTCTGAACAGCCTTCAATGGGACTTCTCAACTCCAAAGCCAAAGATATACCTGCTGTAAACTCTGCACATGCATGAGGGGCGATGCTAAGGCCGCAGCCACGTCCCTCCGTGTGTGTGGTTAATCTGTTGTGCAGCTGAGTGATTGGCGGGTCCCATAGGTGCGGCCAGGCTCGAGAGAGAACAGCTGATTGGTGCAAAGCAAGAGCTCTAGCCAATGGGGGAGGCATACGTATGTTTAAGAAGTTGGACCTCCTTCGATCGAGTAATCATTCTTTTTCTCAGCAGCTGCTGTGTAGCCATGTCTCCACTTCTTAGATTTTGTGTTGCATGTCTGTGAGACACTCAGGTTTAGAATTAAGAACTGGACACATTCACGTGAAAGGTTATTCTTTGTCATGCGCACTAGGTTAGGGATGCTGTTAGTTTGTAATTGTTGTTTGGTTAGACTTGAGTTACAGGTTTTATTTCTGTTTTTGTTTCTAGAAAGAGCAATATCTCTGTAAACTTAAGGTAAGAGTTTGTTTTTGGTTATCTTTATTTGTTGATTTGAGCAGCACTCTCCGGAACCTTTTCCATTGTCTCACGTTTTTAATTGCCCAATCTCATGTCTTTGTAATAAAAACATATGTCTCTTGTTACCACCAGCCGTGTTGTAACAAGAGACAACAGATTAATAGCAGCAATAACAGAAAGTCTTAAAGGTCCCATCTCCAGGTGTGTTTAGCTATTTATATCATTTCTTGGTGTCTATGAAGGATTCTCTTCAAGTTAGATTTAATTTAAAAAAAGATAATTTAAGTCTCTGTAGAGGATCAGGTGTGGCTCTTTTTCCCTTCCCTTTGGAAATGCTTGGATTTGAGGGGGAGGGGAGGCCATGGGGGGTATGATATTTAGCTCTGTGCTAATTTTCTGCTCATATGAGCCCTAGCTGGAAAGTAGGAGGGGTTTCAGGCCCCAGAGCTAACAAAACACTCATGGCGTCTGCCTGTAAGGAGCAGAGAGCACACACGTAGGTGGAGGCTGTATAACTGTGACATCATAAGCCCCATTAAGTAAAAACAGAATAGTAGAGGCATTATGGTTAAAGAAGGCTAGCATGTTTTCCCGTGAACTAGGGGTGTGCAATATGACGATATTAAATTGTTAAGGATTATAATGTGGGGATGATCTCATATAGCAGAAAGATCGTCAGATTGTCTGTGTGGGCGCAGAGACTTTGACGCGCACCCGACTAGTCAATCGTAGCACATTATGCGCAGTGCATGGTGGGATCTCCTGTTTGGTTATGTAGCGTGAAGCCATGGCGAAAAGAGAAAAGGAGATAAAAGCTTGAAGATGTCTGAACAAAAATCTGTTCTAAAGCAGCTGTATTATTCACTCAGGTTATAGACATTGCAGTTAGAAAACATTTGTTTTAAATTGTTGTACTTTAAGAGATAATGTTGACATTGTTGCTCATTACCTTTTATGTTTACATGTATTGCACATTTTTATAAAAACTGCACTATTTAAATTAAAACCTTTTCAGAGAGTTTCTTTGGCTTTAATTGTCTTTTTTTTTTTCTTTTAGGGTTTTACATGTTTTATATGTTAAACATGGGGAAAAATGGTCAAACTTGCAAATTAGTCTAGAAAAAATCAACGAAAAAAAGAATCGTGATAATATCGTGATCATGATTTTATTTTTGAAAAATCTTGATATGATATTTTTGCCACATCACCCACCCCTACTGTGAACTGAGAGTTTAGTAAAGGATGTCGTCTTCTTCTGCTCCCCAAGCACCTTACAACAACTATTAAAGCAAAAAAAAAGGTTTTGCACAACATGAGACCTTAAAAGAAAAACTGACAAATAAAGGCCACAATCATCAACATCTAAACAATGTCAGACAACACAGACATAAACATGTCTGATCATCTGCCAGACTAAAGATTAATTCTCCCTTAGTCATAAAGAGACAAGGAACTGAGTCCAGTGTATTAATTCAACTGGGGAGCATGTAAATTATTGACTTGAAGTTGACACCCTGGTTGTCTTTGTCTGCGGGTGTGTTTAGCTGTGTTACTCTGGCTAGAATACAGTGAAGCTTGAAGAATACATGTTGAAGTGCCTTGAATACAACATCTATCCATGCAGTGAGCTGAAAGTCATTAGTTAATATGGTAACTCGTTTCACACTTACATCCCAACAGTTAACAACAGAGAGCATACGGTGCTGTTGTTGGGTCTGACTACCGGTCATCAGTGGTCAACAAATCTTTAGTGCTGATAGTATCAATTATTGGTGTCAATTTTGTTATCTCTACATTCATAATTACTGCCATGTTTGCAGTATTCTTCGAACACAATAGATGGTTACATACAGCCTACTAGTGTCCTACAGTAACACGTATCACATACACGCAGGTATTTAAACAAAAATGATCATTATACCAGTTGGTGCAAATGTAAGGACAAACTGCAAGTAAATCTCTGGGTTTAGTGCAAATGTTCACTCTGGCATTAGTGTGAACTGATAAGGACCGTCGGTGGCGTGGTCTGATAATGCACTCTGTCATTAGTCAGAAGGTTGCAGGTTCAAGCCAAACTCTGGCTATCATGTCCCAAGAGTCCTTGGGCAAAACACTTAAGGCCTTATTGAATGTGTAGATGGGAACTGGGGTGTAAAGCTGCTTTTACTGAGAGAATCAAGCTGCGTTCACATCAAATGCTACTTTGTAACCACATTAGTATTGCTTACTGAAGATGCGTCGTGTGTCCATAAATACCTCATTTTGGTCACCGTGCCATTGCTGTCACATCCACTGGAGTTTAACCGCGATCATATCGTATATCATATAACAGGATGTATTCGCTGACATTTTACTTACTGTACCTACCAACCACAAAACACTGCAGTTGTCTGTGAGTTCTCCACCCGTCTAGGCACACAAATGTACTCAGTAACTAATGTTTACTAATGTATGTTTGCAGACATGGATTGTTACTCTGTGAACTGTGATAAGACTGTCTGTCAGGGGTACCATCACACACCAACACAATTGGGTTGCTCTAGAATTGGCTGTTGCTGCACAGCCACACATGACATTGCTTGACATGATTAGCTTTTCCAACTTTGGCAACAGAGTGACGAGCAATAGGGTCACTTTGAACGTGGCCGTCGTGTCTTGGGAGGGATGTACATTGACTTATCATTCAGAGCGGTCACCGAGGTCACATAGTCATGTTTGGGGTGTAGGTAGCTTCAGGCAAAGACACTAGAAAGGTGCCATATCAGCTCAAGTCCATTAACCATAAGGTTTTGGGAGTCATAGGTAAAAAGTCACTGTCAATTGGTCTTTTGGTTATCCCTTACTTGTGACTGAAATATGTCTAAAAGTCTCCTTGGAGAATTCTTGAAAAATGAGCAAAAAAAAGGAAATGAAACAAAAACTTTTTTTATGTCAAGGTCACTTTAATGTAATCTGACCCGCCCTTTGTACTGTCCGATGTACTTCGCCAGCCCATCTGGACCCAGAGGAAGCATTAGGGAATGGGGACATTTATTTCAGGCAAATCAGATGATGCTGTAGGCAGGCTCCACTGCCATAGTTTAAAGGACAGAACGTCATTTAATAACAAAACTTGGTCCAGATCTGTTAAAATTGCTACTGAAGCTGTTAGCATCGATGCTAATCTCTGTACGAGCAGTCACTTCCTGCTGTCATCATGCTTGTAGCTCCCACCTCCCCCTCGAAAGGACTCTGATTGGGCCGTCTTGCTTTAGGCCAAGCACAATCTTTGCAGATAGGAGCTTCGCAAGATGGATCTGCCTGATTACAGCCATGAAATCAGGCAGACCAGCTGCACTTCAAGGTCACTTCAATCACATGATTTCTGAAATGAGCTGAGGGACTCTTTCTAAATATGGCACAAACCTTCACTTGAACTTGAAGTAATTACATTTTAGGGGTCAGGCTCATTACAGCTTCACATTACCACCCCTTCCCCAACTTGACTCCCTCAAACATTCTGTCCCACCTTTTGGAGAGCGTTAGCTTAAGAAGGATCAGTCAGTGAGGACAGAGGTGACGATCAAATCTTAGAATACAATGTGAGTATCAAATGACTCTGATCGTCTTGGCTGTGTAACAATACTCACAGCTGTTCATTTCCTCTGGATGAACTTCAGCTTGGTTCATTTGCACCAATTAACTCCAATATGATGCAACATTTCTGCAAGGTCTGCTGGGACACATTCTCATTAGCATGATCATCATGTGATCCATGCTTTGTCTTGCATGATTGACGTTTATTTTTGTTTTCTCTGGTTCATTGATGGAATAAATGAGGAGAAGGAAAGGAACACTGCTAGTAGATTAAAAAAAAACACAATTTTGGACAATTTGTGAAAAAGCACTTGATATGTCATAACCTATTACACGATTAATATGTGTTGTTAGCTGAACAAGAAAAAAGTCACAATGTCAGCTGCTGCCTGTCAGTGTCATCACACAGCAGAGAAAACTGTAATGTTTGAAACATTTTACTTTTTTCACCAAGTCATCAAAATCAAGGATCGAGGACTTTTGACTGCTCTATCAACAGTGGCGAAGGAGAAAGGGATCATACTTGTCTTTTCAAGGGAGCAAAGACCTGGTCATGCCAGGCCATGGTTCTTCTAGTTTGTGATCATGTTTCCTAAATGATCTCCCCATGAATAGAGGCAACTATTGTTGCAAAGAGCTTTCTGAAATCAAAATGATTTTTTCCCTTTAAATCACCAACGTATTAAATACTCTGGGGTCTGCTGCTGAGGATAGTATTGTGTGTGCTTCAGTGGTGTAACTTAACAAACTACCAAAGCACATCAGCGCTGTTGTGATCCAGAATGAAGCGGCTCCAACAAGAAGGTTGCTGGATCTGGATCTTGCCTTTCTTTTGGAGTTTGATTGTTCTCCCTGTGTATGAATGGGTTATTTCCAGATACTCCAGTTTCTTTTCACAGACCAAAAACATGCCCAATTAGGTTGATTGTTGACTCCAAGTTTCCCTTAGGTGTAAGCTGTTTTCCAATTGGATAGGATGCATAAATGCCCATATTTGTAAACCAGTCCCTGTGTGAACAACAAGTAAGGCTAGCTTCAGAAACAATGACCCCATAGTCTCATCTCTTGCTTAAAAGACATCACACCCAGACAACAACAGAAACAACGGCAGAATACAGAGCATCATACGCCAGTGTTTGTTCACATTTCTCAAGATGAATGCATATGCTCTATGTTTTCTTCTATAGTTTTGGTGTGTATCTGCAACAGCATAGCAGCGTCACCTACAGGCCTGGCATATATACTTCAGTATTTTCAGTGTCATCATGTGGACGGACACAGACACTGAAACAGTGCTGTCTTTAGAGAACGTCTTCATTCCAAAAAAAGAGCCATAATCTCTGTGTGGATATAACCCCTGTGCGAGATCCTAGTGTACTACGAAGACTGATCAACAGTTGAGACAGAAAAAAAAAGAAACAACAGATCAGGCATCTGTAGTCCACATGTTGATGATCCCTTTTGCATCATAGCCTTCTCTCTTCCCTTTGCTCATTTCCCCCTGGCCTCAGTCCATGGGCCAACATTTGTTCGTAATGGGCAGAAAAAAAAGGGTTAACTGATAAGGACATATTTATCATTACTCTCTGTTAATGTGCTCATCAGTCACAAACCTCTTTGCTAATTAAGCTGCTGCTGAAAATAGCACTAAGGTAGAAACATTCTTCTCTCTTGCTGCTTTCATTTAACTTTCCCTCGTTCCATTTTCTCCATTTATTCATCTCCACCTCATTCCCCCATTCTCCTCCTCCCTTAACATTCACTCTCTCTCTTGATGGCTTTCGATTTGTCTTTCCATTTTCTCCCTCAATAACCCTCCACCTCTTCCCCTCCTGCAATCAGACGGATCCAGTTTCAGAGCAGGAGTGGTAGCAGCTCGGTCTAAGCTGGATATTGGCTTGCTGGACAGCTGCCATGTTGGTCTGCAGAGAGATTACAATCGCTACTCGAGATGTTTGGAGGGGAGATGAGGAGAGAGAGAGAGAAAGAGGGACACAAATCCAGAGAGAGACAATGTGTAGATGTGCAAAATTAGATAAAAATTAGGCTGGGGTGAAGACTAGAACAATTTATACTCAAGAAACAGTCTTGACCAAGAACTTCAGCATGCAAATCCAACTTCTCTACAGAGCACGAGGGGTTTAGCTCTTACTCATTTTGTCATAACAATATAACAAGAGACTGAGACTGTGTAGCTGACAGTCGGCAAAGAAAGCCTGAGCTTAGGGAAAATACTTTAAAGCTAAACATTTGTGTATATTGTGGATATAATGTTGTAAACAGATAGCCCTCTGGTTTCAAACTGGCTGCAGCATGCCGATTCACAATCCCAATGTCACATATATCATACCAGGCGTGTTGCAGAGCTTTACAGTATTAAACATTAAAGAGTAAAAATAACCTGTTTAATGACATTGAGAGAAAGACAAATAAGTGCAGTTAAAATATATACATTTTGGGACATGTTGTTTTCCATTTATTTTGCCATTTACGGGCCTTGATTTTATGCTCCTTCTGTTCTCTCCTCCTGTTACAGAGAATGGGCTTGATGCTGGTCCATTAATTAAGTTTTAAATCCATTGATATTTTTTAGCCTTCCACAATCAGAACAACAGGATCATGACCATGTAACATTGCATCACAGTCCCTGTTTATCCCAGGCTATGGGACATATGTGTGAATTAAACACTGAGCCCCCTCTATCTTCTCTTTGTAGATGAGCCTGACAGCCCTTTACAGTAAGTAAATGCTACTACTTTGTTGAACAGCTAACTGAAAGGTAAATGGACTCGAACTTACAGATGGAGCCTTTTCAACTTTTCCTCAATTTCCTTGTCAGAGTCTTGGATGGTCTCTGACAGGAAAATGCTAGGAAATGGTCAACCTCATTGCCGTAATGAGATACCACACAGTCATGTGATCAACATGTTACCCTTAATACTTTTATTTTAAGACTTCTTTTAATATGGAAAATTCCACTAAGGTTAAAAAAACTAATTCTGACCATCATTGCCAGGAAGATGGCTAGTAACTAGCTGGAACTTGGCTGGCATTTGGCTGGGAGGCTGAGAATGGGTGCACCTGTATCTAGTCTCTTTGGGCACCCAAAGCAGCTTCACACGGATTTGATTACACTTTCATAACGATTTACATGCCACTGACGCAGCAGTGGGCCATCTTGGGGTTAAGTGTCTTGCCCAAGGATACATTCCCATGAGACAGACAGAGCTGGGCTCAGACCTGAATCCTGTGCCACCAATGCCCATTAGAGAACAGTTCAGTATCAAGTTACAAATAAGACACAAGTGTAGTTCACTCTGGAGACAGAATTGGGTGTCTGTGCATTATAGAGACACCTAAAGCTTAAAGCTCCTTGTGCCAAGAGAAGTTGATAGAAAAGGTCCAGGGTTTGAATTGACAAATTTAAACTGAAAGGCACTGTTTCAGATTGTCTAAGTAAAAGCCCCATCACAGAAGTGAACACATAACTGGGGCATTGTCTGCTGAGTCTCCAAAGTTTGAGCCCAGATATGGCTTTCAAATACCAGAGTGTCTCTGGACCCTAAACGGCTCCAACTCACTGATGGAGTTTATCCATCTGTATTACCTAAGACATCTATCAGAAAAAAAAATACTGGCCAGGCAAATATTTTACCCTCCAACAAACGTTTTTGAGTTTTATCATGTTTCAGGACATTTTACTGAATGGATTTCCAACACATGTTCCATAGACCTGATTATTTAATCTCAAGAGGAAACAAAGAACTATGTGTTTGCTCAGAGAGTATTTTGCATGACTGCTTAAGGACAGGGCTGAATGATAGTAGAGGTTCAAAGAGGTTGCTGGTAAGACTCCTGGAGTAGGTAGTCCTTTCAGACTCAAGTTCACATGCTCTCCCTGTGCAGATATGATCAGTTTTCCTCTCACACATCGAAATATGCTTGTTACATTAATTGGTGACTTTACGTTGCCCTTAGGTGCGTGTATGAGCAAAAGTCAATGTGTGTTGGTCTTGTGATTGGTCAGCAGCCAGTCCAGGGTGAACCTGACCTCTTGTGTACTGCACAAACTTCCGATCGCACATACTCATCATTACATTTATTCACATAGTTCCATCCCTGTACCAACTCTTGCACAGCTCAGCACATTTTTAAATGTCCTGCACAAACAGCTTAACATCCTGCTGTCCCTACGAGTGTGCTGCATTTGTTAAAGCATTATTAAGAATGAATCTGTGTGTGTTTGTGCAGAGGCAGTAACTGAAGGGGTGTAAAGGTCATTTGTGTTCCCACGCTACACACATCCATTCATTAACACTGAACACCCACTCATTTACTCCTCTGGGTCAGGCTGCAGACGACGCTCTGCACAGTTATTAGTCCTGCTGGCTTGAGTTTCTTCGGTAATTTGGTTTTATATCACAGAGATAACTACAGGAGTTTGAGAACTCCTCACTGTAATCCAGAATAAGTTCTGTTTTTCTTTAGTGTTTAAGCAACAGAGATGTTTCCTCACAAAAACACAAAACTAATGAATTGATTTTAAACCACAAAAGTCCCTTTGGAGACCCAAAACAAATCCATATCCATATTTAGATTATGACAAATATGAGTGTGTAAAATAATTTTCTAAAAAGATAAAAATGAAGCAGTAATCCCTGCTCTAGGATACTCCACTGTGTCCAGTTCTGAAACTATGCCTCCTGACAGAATATAGTTCTCACCAGTTTAAAGGATTGATTTAGGTTTTTTTGAAGTACTGTTGCTCAAGGCCCATGGCACAAGTAAACATGAGTGTCAATAAAGGATCTTGCAAGCTTTGTCCCTGGGGGAGACACCCAGGGGAAGATACTAGCCAGTATGTAGCAGTACATGGTGCCAGTAAAGCCTTGTCATTAGCCCACTTGTAGGTTAAAGCTACTCAAAAACTGAACTGGCTCAACATAATGATGCAGTTAGATTCTTCACAGTATTTAATATTTCCTGCAAAAGTTTTAAAAACCCTGTGTTCAGAACTATTTTGTGATGCAACAAAGGGCGGCGTGTCCTTCCACCCCTCATTAGATCAGGTCAGTGTGCTACAGCAGGGCCAGGTAGACTTCACTGGGGGAAAAACTGAGAACAATCCAACTCCCTGGTTATTACGAAGATGGATGGGGTGCTCTTTAATTTATCCCAGATGCATAAAAAAGCAAAAGCATTAGCCAAATTCCTATTTCACCAACTG
Source organism: Scarus forsteni (assembly GCA_036419115.1). Taxonomy (NCBI): domain Eukaryota; kingdom Metazoa; phylum Chordata; class Actinopteri; order Labriformes; family Labridae; genus Scarus; species Scarus forsteni. The sequence goes on from JAZDUH010000150.1 coordinate 3,354,010, forward strand.
GCATGGACCTTTGCCAACTATATCTTATATTTCCTAACATGAACATCAGGACTCTCCTCGCTGCAGAGACAAAGCCTTGTGTTAGCAGTGCCCATTTTACACATCAGGACAACGACACACAACAGCAGTCTAAAACTCTGATGAAGGCCCAGGAGAAGCCAGGATCCAGAAGTCCCACTCATGACAGCAGTGGACCTCTGAGTTAGAGGACGCGGGGTCACAGTTCATGCACCTGCTTCCCCAACTAACCTGTGACCTGTCCTGCTGCTCTGTTCTCCATCCCTCTTTCTACCTGTAAGTCCATCTGGTAAAGTTCTTCCTCTGTGAACTACAGTTCATAAAGATATCCTCTTGTACCCACAGCTAATGGCATGTCACGTTTACTCGAGTCAAAATTGCTAATTTTTTGCAAAGTGCCTCGCTAAAGATGAAGGGATACAACACATGAAATCTGAAAACACAGGGGCTCTGTGGAGAAGTGTAATACTGTTAACAATCTTACTGTATAGTACTTTTGAGCCAACATTGATTTTTTAGTTGTTTGAACCTGTGAGTGAGTTGATTATAGCTCCCTCAGGGACAAAGCTTGCAAGTTCTTTCATTGGTATTCATATTTACCAGTGCCACTGGCCTTAAGTAACCCCATTTAAAAAACTTGAACATGGACAAAAAGAAAAAAGCTTAAAAAATTTAGGTTTCAAGGTAAATGTCTGGACCAGGTTATGAGTTTTGGGTCAAAAGGACAATCTTAGTCACGTTTTGAACCCAGACCATTTGCAGAATATTGCTGAGAAGCTGTGTATGTTTACCACTGCACCAGTCTTGTGCTGCGTTCACACCGCAAGTGACCCAGCTACCAAAATTGCGTTGCCCACTGACGTAGCGTCGGGCGTCCATAAACACCTCATTTTGGTCACTGTTGCCATTGGCCGTCGCTCGGTGACATCACGTCCACTCGAGTTTCACCGCGATCGTATCATATATCACATGATAGGATGTATAAGCGGACATTATTCCAGGTGTATCCTTTTCATTCACTTATCGACCACAAAACACTGCAGCTGATGCCCTGCAGCAGCATTATCTGTGAGTTTACCGCAGTCCGTCAAGGCGGAACTAATGTCCTCACTGACATTAGTTCCGCCTAGACGGAACTCATCTGCCCTGTAGTCCGGATGAATAACTGTCTGTCTCGGGTACCGTCACACGTACACACACCTCTGACTGGCTGATGCTGCGCAGTCACACATGACATCGCCTGAATAGATCAACTTTTTTATAACTTTGACATTGCACGATGACTGAAGTGGTCGTCTTGTACGCGTCTGTCGCATCGCGGGAGGGTTAGCCCCACCCCATCGCGGTTGTACATTGACTTTGAATTGAGAGTGATCACTGTAGAGTACAAGTAGTGTCTGGTGTGAACGCACCTTTACACACCAAAATCATTATCGCCAAAGAGGTTCTGTTTTTGCTGGCGTATGTTTGTGTGTTTGTTATCAAGATCACACAAAAACTCCTGGACAATTTTGCTGAAATTTTCAGGAGATGTTGGTAATGGCCCAAATTAGAAATAACAAGATTTTGGAGGTGATCCAGGTAACCACCATGAGCAAATGATCATTCTGTTCACTGACTGTCTAACTGATGACATCAACATGATTCTGAGTGCTAGGTGTGGATAAGCCGGTCATGATAATCAATAATTGAATTAACTGCTCAATAAATAAAATCATCCTCGATAAGTTTGCCGGCCTCGATAAGTTGACCCGTGCATGCGTGTTTGTTTTCCTCCTCTCTCTCTCTCTAACAGGCTAGATGGCAAGAGGGTTCACTCTGTGCATGTGTCTCAACACCTGGGTGCGTTGGTTCTATAGTGGAATGAGCAGAGTGAGCCCTCCTGTCAGTCCTTCAATCTTCATGAGGGAGGCGGGGCAGCTCATGCACACCCACACACACCTAGAGCTGCAAGTGAGCGTCGTGAGGAGTGACAAGGAAACAGACACTAATATGAATGAAGGCATGAAAGTGATGGTTCCTAAGCCGGCTGCCACAGCCCGAGTGTGGGAATATTTTGGTTTTGAACATAATAAAGAAGGTGTGAGCTCATGGACACCGACCAGCCAACATGTCCCATTTGCATGGCGACGAAAAAGTGGAATACAACCAACTTGCATGCCCATCTCAAACACAACCATCCTGTCCAGGTTTCCTAAGTGGGAACAAAAGCTGGCCCTTGAGGTGCAGCGAAGGTTTCCTCCTTGACAGTCAACGCTGAATGAGACATTTAGTCTGCAAAGGAAATATGAATAAAACAGCACAAAATGGTGCACGCTCACAGACAGTGTTGTTCGCTACATTGCAAAAGAAATGCAACCCTTCAACATGGTTGAAAAGCTAGCAATGTTACAAACGTTTGACAGACAGTACGAATTGATTGGGAGAACACACGTCACACACAACTCCAGAACTGTAAAAACCCCATTTTATTTATTGTTTTCACTGTCATGTGGGTTTTTATTGGAATGTTGTTTTTTTCTTTACAGAGACAGGGTCTATTTTTTCTTATTGTTTTTCATTATCATAATGACTTTTATATACATGTTATATTTCCTAAAAGAGAGTTTTTTTTGTTTGTTTTTTATTTTACTGTTTGTTTGTTTAATTTATTTTATTTAAAAGCTCTTGACATTCCATTACAGTTAAATACTCTTAGGACATTAAAGTTGATATCTTTTGATATGTAGTACTCACTTTATTATGACATATAATTATATTAATGACAAAATAATGCTTCAAAATAATGTTGACAATAATATCGGCAATACATTTTTGGACAATTATCGTCCAGCAAAAAATTGTTATCACCAAGTTGTGGAGTTTCAGGGTCAAGGAATCATATTATGATGAGAACATCACCATAGATCTATTGCTTTTAGATGTAACAGCAATATGTGAGCTGGCTTGGCGGACGTTTGTGGTCTTCGACTCCTCTCTAGTTTGTCATGCAGACCTTATGTTCAGAACTTGATGCTCGTGATTGTACCTGAAGATGGAGGATTATCTGTGTGCTCTACTGGACCTGCCTGCTGTACTGTTCATGTTTGAGCCACCAGTATCCGAGTCACGTCCATGTCACGACAGGCAGAGGGTTCACTGCTGGAAAGTCAATGTTGGATTCTAACCTCCTGAAAAGTTGCATAGTGGAAAGGATGCTTGTGAGGCTTTAAATGTAAGCCCCCCTGACATATTTCTTTCATATCCACCGAGTTGCATCGGAGTGCAGAGAGGCTGCAGCGCGGAGCACCATGATGTTGCTGTTACTGACACTAAACTGATTTAGACAGTGTTTCTCTACACTCTTCTAGTTACATCCTCACTTGATGAGGCAGCAGAGAGGAGAGAAGAGCTCTTTATAACTTAAATGACCTGCTTTTGAGACAGAGGGAGTGTGGCTGCTACATCTGCATTTCTACCATTCAAACATCGTGTTTCTTTATCAGTATAATCAGGACAGTAACATTTAAGTGCATGGTTTGACATTACCTCGGTCCACTGCTCTTTTATTTCTCTTTCCACTTGCAACGTCGGTTCGCAGAAGTATCCATGGAGACATTATTGCTTTAGTTAATTATACCTTGTACTGAAAGCTGCACTTATAAATTGTTCAGGTTAATGGTAAACAGAGAAAGTCTAAATGGAACAACAGCAATTACAGGAGAGAGTGCTTCTTTGTTCAGTATGTGTGACGAAGCAATGCCAGGTATACTGTCTGTGTTTGTTAAGTGCATATCCTGTAATTTCTCTGGAATTAAATATACATACTGACTGGTAATGTGCCTGGATGTGTTGCAAAGATTTAAGTCTTTAGGTTGGAGATGCATTATGTTACATTTCTTCAGTCCTAATGGGCAGAAAAGTGACTAAAACAGGTGGTGCAACTTCTGCAGAAAAGTTACACCCTCACAAAAACACTAGAAAATGTGCAGCTGCAGAGAAATACACCCAGCATATGAAAATGATGGTACTGGTGAAGCTTTTCTAACTGTGAATCCCAGCGTGATTGCCTCACTCAATTTCAGGTTCCAAAAAAAAACTAAACAGATAAAGTTCTCTAGAAGGCAGAGATTTAAGGAAGTCTGAAAGGGATACACTAACTTTCTTTTCTTTTCATATCTTGCCTCACTCCTGAGTCCACGATAAGCAGATAGACACCATTCTTTTGAATGTGTGCTGTAACAAGGAAGAGACTGGCAGAGCTAGCCCACTGCTAATTAGCTTAGCTTAAACACTGGGAGTCGATGGGTAGTTGTTAGCCTGCCCCTGCCATCAGATAAACTCTTCAGCAACTCAAAACAGTCCTGTGTGCTTGTTGTGACTCGTTATTTCTTTTGGTGTTGTCATGTAATCTATTTTTTGACTAAGATTAGCAGTTTATTAGTCAAATTTTCAAAGATTTTCAAAGATAACATGAAACAAAACCGCAGGGTGCATGCACAAGCTACTGCAGACTTGCCTGTAAGTAGGTCAACAAAGCCTCTGTTTATGAGTAAAAGAAGATAATACCGTGATAGATAACAGATAACATAACAGTAAAAAAAGAGTCACAACAAGCACATAGGACTGTTTAGGGTTGCTGAAGAGTTTATCTGATGACTGTAGGCAGAAGCAGACTAACACTACCCATTGATTCCCTGTGTTTGAGCTAAGCTAACGATCAGTGGGAGAGCTCTTCCCATCTCTTCCTTTTTACACACAAAGAATGGTGTCTATCTGCTTGTCATGGACTCAGGTTTGAGGCAATACTTGTAAAGAAAAGAAAGTTGGTGTATCCATTTAAGTCTTCGTTAAATCCCTGCTCAGACAGAACTTTGCGTGGATGCATGGCTTGAAAAGCTTCACAGGTAGAACCATTGTTTTTCTGAGTAAACACACACCTGCCAGGCTTGTTTTCTCTGCAGTTGTCCATTGTTTAGTGTTTTTGTGGGCATGTCAGTTTTCTGCAGAAGCTGCACAACCTGTTTTTGTCACTTTTCAGCCCATTAGGGATGTCTCTTCCTTTTTAATGCACACACAGTTGAAAGAGTGGTGCCTATCTGCTTATCCTGGACTCGGGAGTGAGGCAAGAAACGAAAAGAACAAAAAAGTTGGCGTATCCCTTTAAAGGGAATACTCAAGTACAAGATCCTAAAAGTGTTACTGCGTAAAGCATCTCTGAACAAACATTTTCCAAAGAACAGAACAGCAGAAAACAATCAGCCTAAAGATGAGAACTGATGGACACTAAAATGTTGAACAAACTTGATCCGCTGAGTAGAGGGTTTATTTGATTAAATGATTTTAATTTGAAATTTGAACCAAAGAAGAACAAATGATATCTGTTTATGAAGAGAAGATTAAGGATGTCATCTCATTCTCCCTGAGCCTCTCAGACTCTTCAGCTTTCCAAAGACTCACTGTGCATCTTCTACAGCGGAGAATCTCATCCATAATACATTCAAGGCTGCAGGGACTTGAGTGCCTCCCCCAGCACATGTACATTAAGACAAACCACACACAGACCAGCAATCCTTGAAAATATAAAGAAGAATTTCTGACATTGTGCCACAGAGAGCAGACTCTGTTCGTGGAGACAGACTCATGTCACATACACGTGTTAGGGCTCCTGTTCAGAACGGACTTTCATCTGTCTGTTCATCAGCTATGAAAGAAACATGGACAAATCCAGCCCTGTGTTACAGTCAGACAGTGACATGGAGTTGACCATCCTGTAAACATGGACAACGTACGGATCAAACTGAAGTGAACGACTTTACTTCTTCCTTAAGATCAGGCCACCCTGTGCTCTCTTTCACCATTTTTTGTTCACAAGGAGCCACAAGGATGTTCTCATAAGGTGGTTGGGATTTATTCATGCTTAAACACATACACAAAGGGGGCCACTTTATTAGGCACATCTTGCTGGTCCCAGGTTGGACCCCCTTTACCTACAGAGCTCCTTTATTCTTGGTTTTATACATTCACAATTCCAGAGATGTTGGTCCATATCTCCATGATAGCATCACACAACCATAATGGGAGTCTCCTGGTCCACCACATCCCAAAAGGTTGGTTGGTTGTTGGTTTTGGTGTCTGTGGAGACCACTGGAGTACAGAGAATTCACTGTCATGCTTAAGAAATCAGTTTGAGATGATCAGAAGATGTTGTGGTTTTATTTACTCCTTTTTATTCACTATCTACTGTAAAGCACTTTGGTTTAGTGAAAAGGTTGGTGTAAAGGGCTGTATAAATAAATAACATTTACATGAAGGGATGGGCATGATCAAAACAATACTAAGGTAGACTGTGGGGTTTAAACCATTATCAGATGGTACTAAGGGACCCAAAGTGTGCCAAGAAAAACTCCCAAACACCCTAAAACCAGCAGCAGGCTGAAGTATTGATACAAGGCAGGATCGCCCGATACTTTCATGATGTTCACACCAAATTCTGACTGAGCGATCTGGACTCATCAGAGCAGACAACATTTTACCCCCCTCTGTTTTCTAGTTTTGGTAAGATTGTTTGAACTGTAGCCTCAGTCTCCTGCTTTTAGCTGAGAGGAGTGGCACCAGGTGTGGTGTTCTGTTGCTGTAGCTGATCTGCTTCAGGATCCACTTCGTTGTATGTTCAGAATGGTCTTCTGCATATCTTAATTCAATGAGTGGTTTTCTCAATTTCCATTGCCTCTCTATCATCTCCAGTCACTTCGACCATTCTCCTCTGACAACTGGCATTGAAAAGGTATTTTGCAACTCACTAGATATTATCTGACAAGAATACTCTCGCAGCAGCATTTAATATCACGATGCTTATCCTGCTATCCCGTGCCATGAGATAGTGAGATGTTTTGAGGATTCTCGATACCATACTGTGAATTATCATTGTTTATTGCATGGTCGGTACAAACGGACATAGATACAATTAGATGCTGACATAGTGAGAGAGTGTCTGTCTACATGCTGTATCTGACTGAGGGTGTCTGTCTCACTACATGCTGCCTAAGCGAGAATGCTTATGTGTTTGGCATTCCTAACATGGGTAAGTTACTGTGTTTCTGTTCTATACATGGTCTGGCTACGTTTGGTAGGTTGCCAGACTTTCTGTCTGTGTTCATCTGTGCATGTGCATGGACAGCAAACTTAAATTTGGGTAGAATAATCCTTAATCAAATAATGATTCATGGTACATGAATTAGTCCATGACTTAAATATTGATACATGTCTTAAAATTCATGCTATCTTTATCTCTTTATTGGACCATTCTCTGTGAACACCAGCAGATCAGCAGTCTTGAAATACTTGACATACACCATGCCACGCTCAAAGTCCCTTGAATTGTGTTTTTTCTCCATTTCAATGATCAGTTAGAGATAATGATGGTTGTTCAGAAAGAAAGTTGGTCTGACAGTGGTTTGAGTCTAGCTCTGGCTGTCACATGGCAATGTGTCTTTGGGCAAGACACTTAACCCCAAGTTGCTCCCACTGCTACATCAGCGGCATGTAAACAAAGGTAAATGTTTCGATAAATCTTGCATCACTACAATCACTGTAAAATAAAATAATGGTGTGCTCTGAACATCGACTCTCAGTCTCTCTTCTTCTCATGATCACGCAGGTTAAGAGATACAGAGACGGCGAAAGCTCTAACACGGAGACCCAGAGTCTGACAGACAAAGCAAAGGGAATCAGTGTCAAGGTGTCCTGCACACCAAAAAGATGGTCACCCCATCAACACATGTCGGGCTGACTGATCCTCACACACAAGCATTCATTTTAAAACATACTGGAGCTTCACACTTGCAGCCGGGGGGGCTATCTGCCTGAAGCTGTCGCCATGGGGGATGGCCTGGTCACTGCCACGTCCTCCTGCGTTACCGTGGAAACACAAGCCGTTTCCATGACCACCTTGGCTTGCATCATGTGGAAGGATTTGCTCTGTCTGTTTGAGGTCAGAATGGGCTGATCCCTCATGCTCTGCTCTGTCTTTCAAACCCAGATTCAGCAGAGGACACTTCACTGAAGTAAAGAGGCAATTTGAAGAAGTAAATAAGATTCAGTAACTGCAGTTGAAAGAAAATAACCTAAGTGCTCAATTAAAATTAATTTTCTAAATAGAAGACAAAGCTATATTGTAAAAACTGACTTCAGCTCCCCTTTGTATATCCATATGACTGCTTAAAATCCCTCTGCATGCTTCAGATCTTCCTTTGCATGAGGATATATCACCAGAAACAAGAGCAAAGTCAAGCAGGCATGGCCTCTCGCTAGAAAAAAGGCCATAGACCTAGAAGAAGACAAGTCAGATCAGTTCCTCCTCCATCATCGTTTACGAAGGGGTCAGGAAGTCCTGTCTGTTCTCGGTTTTGATTGGCCAGTGAGGAAGAAGTTCCAAAAGTTAAAGGTTTAGAAATGGTAGATACAAGTCAGAAACTGGAAACAAACTAAAACTGCGTGAACTGGATCAAAATATTCCCATTGGTACTTTTTCTTCCATTGTTATCTGGCCCAATATGCAGCTGCTGACCACTGGTCTTTACCAAAGCAGCGAGGAGCCGGGTTTTACTCTGGAAACCAACTTAACAATGCTCCTCTGAGCCTGTGATTAGACCGAGTGCCCAGTTTTGATCACTTTATGTTATTTTTCACATTAGGAAGAAAAATGTGTTATGATAAGAAAAAAATTAAAATATCTATCTGGAGACAACCTCACTCACAATCAATGCAAGATCCCAAAACTTTCGTATTTTGGACTTCCAAATGAGGCAAAAAGAAACAAAAACAACAAAACATTAAATAAAAGGGAGTTTCTCAAGGTAAAGATGTTTTCAGATGCACTTATACTATTTTGGAATACTTAATTTCTGTGAGAATTGGACTCTCCACAGTAAAACCCATCACCCCTTGACACAGCCATCAAACATCCTGCCACAAACAACCCCTCGACTTCTCAGTCATTTAACTTTCTTCAGTGCACTTATCAGGAGGACGGGAATCCATTTAGCTGGTGACCACTGCAGAAACCTTTAGCCTGCAGCAGAGAAGAGCAGCAGCTAACAGGCAGCTGGGTGACTTGCTGACATTTTAGATCCTGATGGATTTATTAATTTGATGCAGACTTGTAGAGCATAACTTTAGCAATCAGCACTGACTCATATGGCTTCACTTGAGGACTTGAACCAAACACCACGCAGCTTCTTTTAGGGGAATAAATAAGTGTTGACTCACATGCATGCAGGGAAAAGTGTTTGCGTTCGGTAGATCCTGTGTTTCCAGCTGCTGACGGGATCGGAGCGGCTACAGTCGACCCAAACGACCCAATGACGGGACGGGCTGTGGAGGTGATGATGGCTGAAGACACGGACGACTCTCCACCCTCTCCCAAAAGGTGTTGGATGGAGTGGAGCTGGAAGCAGGGGTCGGAGAGCAGCACTGAGGCAGCCCGGGACACTCTGGAGGACAGGAATGAGAGAGCACACGGAATATTAATAATCAGAGCAACATCCTAATTTACAATCCATCTAGCCATGCATTATCTATACCACTTATCTCTTATGGAGTAAAATGGAACTGGAGCCTGGAGCAACTACCAGTCAATCACAGGGCCACAGAGAGAGGTAATAACCAGTCATGCTCACTATCATACCTAATAGCAATCTAGAATCACCAACTGACCTCATTAGCATGCTTTTTGGTCTGTAAGAAGAAGCTGGAGTGGCCAGAGTGAACCCAAGCGTGCGTGGGAGCACACACAAACGACTGACACAGGGGCTGCTGTCGAATAGTCCTTTTTGCTTTGGAAGGTTCCTAATGGAGTAAAATGATCTGGAAGTAGTTCATGATAAGAGCTGTTGGAATACTCTTAATGCTTAGGAAGGTGGCTCGATGCTTCCTTTAGTATCTCCTTTAGCATAGTATACACCGGACCATCCTTTCTGAAAGGAAAGGAGATTATTCTGCCCCACAGGTCTCTGTGGCAACAGTATTTATAAACAGTGCTATCCGACTGCTTCTGAATTCAACCAAATAATGATGAACCAAGCACGCAGACCACGTAAGTTACCATTGCTGTTCGATCCTTTCAAAAGTTTACCAAAACCTGCCTTAACTCTCTCTGCATGGCAGTTTTCTATTCCCAAGTCTTTCTGAATGCTCCTTCTCCTTCCCTTAACCTCATGACAATTTCCATCAGGGTTAAGGAAAAGTCCAGTACAGTCAGAGGCTGAACAATCTTTGTATGCAAAATATGATGCTAAAACTGACAATCATCTGCATACATGTTTATTCAAGGTCCATTATCCTTCCAGCTTATCACTGTCAGGGTCATGGCAGCAGCTAGGCCAAGTAGGTGATGGGCAAAGTACATCCAGTGCTGGTCACAAGCCAATCACAAGGCCACTTAGCTAACCATAGTCCTGAATGGGACTGAGGGCACTTTCACATTAGGCCCACTTGTCTCAAACCGTGCTTGCCCTCCTCCCCCTCCCCCACTGGCTTGCATTCACACTTGCAACATCAAACCATGCCCAGGCCAACTTGTGTATTTACTCAGTTTGAAACAGCATGGGGCGATATGCACGTAACTGGTGACCAAACCTGCTACGGAGGAGAACGAAGAAGAGGCTACCGTAGTAACATTTCCTACACCAAACAACCAATTCTAACGTTTCGCTCTCTTCTACATTTTCCTTAAAATGTGTTTGTTTTATCGTGTTTGAGACGGCATCAGCCACCTTCTGGACCCTCATAAATTATCGTAATCCTCAACCAGAATAACCAAACCGACAAATCGAGTAAGCAAAAGATTCAACCACGGGATTAACAGGAAGCAAAAAATGAAGGACTTTACCCATAATTCAGTGCTTCCAATACACACAATGCATCAAAAGTAGATCGGTTCGGACCACTTTGTTTCACGCCAGTGAAACCACACCAAATGTAGGGAGATGTAGCGGATCGAGACCACCCTTTATGGAGGTCTCGGACCGGTTGATTTGGTGCGCACCAAAGTGCGGTGGTTGCATTCACATTGATAATAACATACAACCCTGGGTCATAACTTCTTTGGTGCACACTAAATGTGGTTGGTGTGAAAACGACCTAAGTCTCCAACTGCTGCTGCTTCTCCTGCACTGTGACAGACAAATACAGTTTATACTGGAAATATTTTCTACAGCTCAGTGATAGATTGCTTATAAAGTGTGAAGAGTAGAGTTAATTCACATTCAACTGCACATACGTGTCTGAGAGGAAAAACACAGCTAGCCCGTGTAATCAGTGATATCCCCGGTCCTTTGGTAAATTGTGTTTTTGTTTCTCCCTCTTTTCTCTATCATTGTCCGAAGACGAGGGCATGTCAAAGAGGGAATTACTCCAACAAACAGTTTCTGCTTATTTCCAGAGTCCTGCAGAGACATACACTCCTTCACCTCTGAGTGGTCTGATTTGGTTCACCACAGTTCAGCACAGTTCGTTACGGTTTGGAACAGTAAACCCGTTTCAACCATTAGCTGTAGGGCGATGTGAGCCGGGACATCACAGCAGTGCAACACACTGAAGTGGTCTGAAGAAAAGCGTAATTACAAACAAAAAGAACAATGGAGGACTTTCAGCGATCTAGTACTCTATAGACGCATCACTCTAAATCCAAGTTTTATTTGAACATGGCAAGGAATGTATAACTTTTTTTCCCTGCTGTCAGATGGGAAGTAACGGGTGTTGCAGTTCAAGTTTGTCATCAGAGCCTTAATTGAAGCAGTAGCTGATTGGGATCAGGAAGTTACACAGAAATTGGGAGGGAATCATGGAGTGCATTAAAGCATTTGCAGCATGGGGTGATAAACTATCACTAACAACTCCAAATGTATAGATCTGCTGTTGCAGCCCTGTTCACATGTGATTTACATTTAAGGTTTGAATCCGACAGAAGGCTGAGATGAACAAATTGTCTGTTGATTCTTAGATTTAAGTTGTTGGCTCTGCATGAAAAGCAAACTGATGCAGCATCTTTGGTGTTTAGTATGGGCCATGAGCTCTTGAACCAGGCTGCTGTGGCCTTCAAATGAGCCAGCAGTTCAGAAACAGATGAAGCCTTCTTTCGAGATGTAAACAAGACTGTATCATCTTTATACATCTGGCGGCATACATCACTTTAAAGAGGAGGTATTATACTCATTTTCTGTAATTATCATGCTTTATTGGGAGTTAAGTTGCCTGTTTTCTTTTCATGTTTTATGTTTGGTTTCGTGCTTCCTGTTTCATTTTGAAAATTCACCTCTCTCTCCAGGTCTTCATAGGTTTTGCTCCCCGCCTGGTCTTGTCACACCTGATCCCTGATTGTGCCTTCCCTAGCTGTGTCTCATTACCCCTCATCACCCCAGGTCTTCTTCAGTCTCATCACTTTATCAGTGTTCTTCTCATGGCCAGAGTTCCTCCTTGTTTGCCTTTGACTCTTTCGCCTGGTTTGTTTTTACCTTTTTGTGCACCGTCCCCGGTCTGTCAATAAACCTTGTCTTTTGCCTCACAAACTTGTGGTGTCTGAATTTGGGTCCTGAGTGTCTGATTCTTGACATTTTTGGGCCTTAATATTTGATTTTTGGACTCTGACAGAGCTGCACTATTGCCTGTACAGAAAGCTTTGTAGGTCTTCGGGACACTATGTCTCTCTTCATTGTATTTCCTGCATCCCATGAAAACAATCTGTGTAATTAACTCCACCCCCTGCCCCTCCCCCATGCTCACCTCCCACCAAGCCCACTCCTGTAGTTGGTCATCTCCCAAAGGGGCAGGTCTAGAGCAAATGCCTGGGCATAGCCATGTAGGGGAGTTTATCACAGGGAGTACACTGTTAAAAAAAGACTGTAACACAGCTCGCTGAGCAGGGCTCACTTCCAAATGAATCAGCCTTATTATTTGATGCTTTGGCATCATTTGACATGAGTATTGGACACTGTAACAACATTTATAGGTAAGAAAAAGGGGAAAAGAGTAATAGTTCTCCTTTAAGAAAAGGGGCTCAGAACCAAACCCTGTTGAACTCCACTTCTTCTTAAAAAGCAGATTTCCCAATGTTAATGACTCAGCTCGGCACTTTATCCTTCCAATTGATCAATCAATCAATCAATTAACTCATCAAACTTTATTTCTATAGCACTTTTCATACAAAAAATGTAAAATGCTTTACAAACAGACGGATAAATTAAAATAAAGGAATTATGACCCAAACCCACTTCACCCAGCCCCTGAGTTGATGTAAGGGCAAACTACTGGGCTAACGCACCAATGCATAAAGGAAGACCAAAGACTGACAACCATATTAAACAGTTTCATCTTTGTCAAAAGGGCTGGAAAGGAGAATGACTGATACAAATCTTTCCAAAAGACTCTCTCACATTTAATGACCAAAATCACAAAGTGCTTAGCAACTCCGGCAAGACTCTACAGATTGTTCTACAACTTTGTAAATATGTCTTAAACCTGAAAATCAGTTAAGAAGTTGTTGTTGTCGAGGTTAAGGCCAGCATCAGAAAGCTGTTATAGAGAGGAGATGGGTGCAGGTCTTCTAAAAACTGTTCATCAATTGAAAAATTGCACAGTTCAGATCACTTCAGAACATCATGAGGCACAGAGAGAACAAGAGCAATCTGATCTCAGTCAGCAGTGTGGCAGGGTTGATGAACATTAGTGTGTCCCATCAGTGGGTAAAAGGGTCAAATCAGCTCTGGACATGCTCAGCGGCAGAGGCATCAGGCACACGTGGACATCAGCACGTCTGAGCACTCCACTGGGCTTTTTCTGGGAACCTAACATGAGTAAAATCATCCTCTTCTCTTCCCCATCCATCCTGTATCAAGATCACAGTCTCACACCTGATCTTTCACTTGTGTCTCTCACCTTCCAGCTATCAATCTCTATCTGCCTCTTCTCATTCTGACAAAGGAGAAAGTACCAGCCCTCTGCACTGCCCTCACTCTGCCTCCCATCCATGTGCAGCAGTTCAATCTCTGCTGTTCTTACTAATCAAACTCCCCCCTCACCCCCTGCCTTGACACTCAATCCAACCTCTCTCTGCATCAATCTTTTATGGCGGGGCTTTCCAGCAGACCCGACTCCCACGCTCCCTCTCCCTCTCTTTTGTCTGGTACTGTACTCGCCACTCTCGCTGCTTCTCTTGCACTATTTCTGGACTCTACTCAGTGCCAGGCTGCCATCACGCTGGCAGAGCTGGAATGCTGTCCGTGTAGGTGAGTAAACCCGGTATAAATGCACATGAAACCCTTCAACTGCACAAGAAAAACCTGCACTCTAACACCAGATCATGTATCGAAGACTGCAGAGCCTGGCTGCTTCAGAGTAAGGATACAAATGGTTAAGACTCGAGTAACCACGGTAAAATTGTCACTAAACCAGTGATCAGTGATCATCTGGAGCTAGGAATGCTTAGACAAACTACATTTTCCATATATGCAAAATCTGCTTGCCACTCTGCTTCAACTTCCATATATAATCCATAATTAATTCAAAGATTAAGAATCTAGTTTAAAAATGTGATGCTGTGTACTTTCCAGTGGTAAAAGTTCAACAATGCAACAGTTCAGCATGTCGTTACAGACACTCACATTAAATGTATTCAGTTTGTGGGGCAGCTCTTGGACAAGATGTTGAACACTGTTATAGAAGGCATGAAAAATTACATCTCAAAATAATTATAATGAAAAAATACATAACATTAATTCAAGTATGTTGGTGCAAATTTACAGTGATTTCATTGGTGCACAAGAATATAAAATATGTTTGCAGGAAATTTGGTATCTGAAAGTATTGACACATGTTTAAGATGTTACTTTAATACAGTGCTTCCCTGACTTTTTCAAAACAGTTTAGCTTCAGAGGAAATTACCACTTTCAAGCCAACACACCCTCCAGTATAAATATCTATTCACCCATTATCCATATTACTGACACTTTTCAGGGTGGTGGAGGCTGGAGACTCCCAGCTGACAGTGCGTAAGAGGCAGGGCACGCCCTGAACTGGTCCCCAGCCAATCACAGGGCCACATGGAGAGACAAATAACCATTCACTCACCCACACACAGGTAAATTTAGAGTTACTAATTAACCTAATGAGCATGTTTTTTGGTCTGTGTGAGGAAGGCCAAGTGTCCAAAGCAAAGCACCTACCAAACCAACTTCCACGTGTGTGTCTGGGATTTGACTTAATCACAATAAAAAAACATGCACAATATTTAAAAGATACCAAAAAAAAAAAAATAAGGGTAAAAACATAAAATATTTGGAGAGACTGACTTTGATCGGAGTGTTTGTTTTCTTCTGCAGAGACTTCTTAATAATTAATGATTTCTGAGAGGGGATAGAGCTGCAGTTTTGTCAGGTTTTGTTGGCTTAACAGCTGCACATAAAGGAGAACACACACAGCTGTTTGGAGCACATTATGAGTGTGTGTGTGTGTGTGTGTGTGTGTGTGCAGAGCTGCATGTGATGTGACTGAACAAGAGGCTGACACACGCTTTGATGCTGAGTTTGAAGGCTGTAGCTAGAGAAAAAAAAAAGGTATGTTACACACTCACCTACCTACACACACATGCTGTAAGGCAAAATGTCTCTTCCCACCCACCATCTCCTTCAGCTCCTGCACAACAGAGAAGCCCCCATACTGTAAAAATGGCAGAGTGATATCAGCTGCAGGGATGTTCTACACACGTTTAAATACCATCCGGATTTATGGCCCGAAGAAGGCGAACGGTTTCAATGAACTTTCACTTAAAGAGCCTACCGTAAAATACCAAATAGTAGCCGGGGCGTTTATTTGCTTCAATTACTGAGCAGACCAGGCGTTTATTCGGGACCAGGCGACTATTTGGAACAGGCGTTTAATTCCTTTTGCACAAAAATTTTACTTAGCAAAAAGTGAAAAAATGTGGTAAATATAATCATATTATTTATTTACACCAGTATGAATAACACCCGTACATTTTCAAGGCAAGATTACAGTACCATTGTTACACTCTTCTTCTTTCAACTCAGCACTCCGTCAACACTCTAAATACTGATCAGGAATGACTGCTATTTAAGTTAAGGTTGTACTTTTTTTTTCTCACTGCACCAGGGACATGGAGATAAGCAGCAACGTACCACTAATTGATGTGATCGGCCTCCCTGACGTTAAGAACAAAAAACAAACAACGGCAGTGGCAACGTCTTCTTTGTTGAATTTTCAAAGCCCTAGTATGTAAGATTCTGTCTTTCTGCTCTCTAATGCCCTCTGTGGATGTGGAGTGTAACTGCACTGTCATGAAACAGAGTGTCTCACACCAACATACATTTCTTGACACACAGAGGGAGGAGAATGTGAATAAATAACACCAGGCGTTTATTTGGAACGGGCATCTATTTGTCAAAATGTACTGCTACACCCGGCGTTTATTTGGGACCGGGAGTTTATTTGGTATTTTACGGTATATGTAACCGCGTAACCTCTTTTATCAACTAAAGCTAACTATAACTCACATATGGCTTTTCAACTATACTGTACAAATGCGAAATAATAGCATTGCAGGGTATAAAATGCCAGTCATGTAAACAGAAGCATGTCAGGCTGTCTTTTAAACCAGCATTTGTTGAATTTTAATTCCTGACTATCTGAAACAGGGGGGCCCAATCTGTGGTGTTAAAGCCATTCATAACAAACAAGGGCCAAACAAAACCATGCATTATGCCTTGACTTTGCCTAAATATCAAAGCAGTACAAAAGCTAACAGCTAATAATGTTAACCGACAAATCAGGCAGAATGTGGCTGACGTTTGCACTGCTACCAACAACAGCTCCTGTTTCTCTTAACAGGATAGAGGCTACAAGTCAAAACTAAGGCTACATGCAAGTGTCACCTGACGCAGCCTGAATGCTGTTTAATCTTTGTTTTCTGGCACAGAAAACTCCCAAGCTGCTTCAACTAAATGTTATTACCAAAAGCTAGCTGTGTTTGGAATGGTGTACAAATGAGTCCAGAAATGCTGAAGTTCCCAAAGCCGAAAGTACACAGGATTTATAAATCAGTATCAGACAAATGCCTAAAATAAGGTTTGTGATGAAAAACTGCCTGATAGATTTTAAAGTTAAATCTGAAATAATGAAATGTAACTCAAGCTGCCAATGTTTAAAAAACTACTGTAGTTTCTAATGAAATGCTAGTAAGAACAACTAAAATGGCTGGAGACCCTACTACAAGCATTTCTGACTGATTTTTTCTTTTTTTTGAATTTTTTATTGCAAAAACAGACAAACAATACAGACAGAGACAAAGACATATAACAGGACAAGTTGCATAACAGAAAACAGAGAAGAAATAAAGTAGAAAAATACAAAATACAAAAAAGGAGTGAGCTGTTTTGGTGTGTATGATATGTGTGTGTGTCTTTTTTTTTTTTAAACAGAAAAACATATATTGTCAACCCCCTTTTTTACCTTCCCATGCCCTATCAACCTATTCATTGCAACCACCCACACCCATAGCTCAACAACAGTGCCCCACCAGAGGACTTCCAAACCCCCGCCCCACCCAGATAACAAGGCCACCCCCAAGCACATCAACAGATTTGCCACTCCAGCGCCAAAAAAGACATTTTTCTTCTTTAAATAATTTTTGACAGATTTTTAATAATCATTTATATGCCATTGCCACAACCACATGAATCAACTTGATCAAAACACCTGATATGAGAGAATGCTCAAACAAGAGGTCAAAACGTGTTGAAAATACTTTGACTGCTTCTAAGTCAAACCGCCATGTTGAAGTTTCATGGTAGCCAAGAGCCGATAGTTTACTCTTACCGATTGAGCATACAAAATGAACATCTTCAACTAGACTCTTGTATAAAAATATACTCTGCCTATTTAAAGAAAATGTCCCTTACATCCCTCCATTTATTACCTCCCAAGGTTTATGATGTTATAGTTATAGACTCCACCTACACGTGCATTTTCCACTGGTCCCAGGCAAATGCCAGGAGTGTAGCTCATAATTATAGCCTACCAAAGCCTTCCCAACCCCTCAGATCACAGCGTTTCCAAAGGGGAGGGAAAGAGAGCTACAGCTGATCCTCTACAGAGACAAAATTTTTCATTTTTTAATTCAACTTACAGCCCCTCGATGTAGGATTTCAGCTCTCTAGTGCCTTCTGTGGTTGTTGAGTGTAAATGCACTGTTGTACACCAACATGCATTTGTTGACATACAGAGGGAGGAGAAGCCAACAGGATGTCGCAAGAGACAAAGTAAACCATGTGGACTGATAAGGTACAGCCTGATCATGTTTCTTTTTGAATAAATCATCATGCACTTACAAGTCCAACAATAACAGGGTTAAATCAGCATCAGTTGGACATCCCTCCTCATTTTTCAGCTCACGCCAGCGAGTGAATGGCGGGCCAATGTTTATCCCTGTCTGGGCATTGAGCTTGTTACTCTCCAGCTTACTTCTTTTTGTCTTCTCTGATAAAAAAATTTATTTTCCTCAGGTTTTTCAATACTTCTGCCATGATGGCAACTCTCCATTTAGCTTTCTTCTTCTTCTTCAGCAGGTAGCATCCAGCGTCAGAGGAGCATTACTGCCACCTACTATGCAGGAGTGTGAGCCAGAGGTCCCTACTTCCATTAGGAAAATAAGTGCACATGTCATTTAAACTAAATTCTTTTCATTTCATGTGTTTAAAAAATTCAAAAACTGCTTTATATTCTCCTTTTCCCAATGTTTAGCTTTTGCCTTGATGGGGGAGGTATGACGTATGCCGTAAAGCAGTAAAAAATTGTACTTTTATGGTGTGAAGTGTTCCTACCATCCACACTGAAGTTACATATTGGCAGTGAAGGTGATACAGACCCTCTCAGACCATGACAGAGATGTCATTCAACCTGCTGTAAGGTGATGTACCATCACAATGACTCGAGAAATATTATATTAGAGAGGAAAAAACTACTTAGCATTAGGTTAAATCTTATCTTTGCTCAAGAGACACTGATGGTGAGTTCTATTTACATCGAAACTGGAAAAAGGGGAGTGAGAACTATGTTCAATCCCAACTAGACGCATTCCAGTTGAGCTGGTAGAGTTACTAAAGTCTAACCGCATGTTTGAGAGATCAACTGGAATGGACCATTACATCGAGGGCAGCCATCTTGAACTCAGGGGTGGTGGGATTCTCTTACTTTCCAACTCAGAATTCTAGATTAAGGGGGCATTCAAGTGCAATTTACCACTTGGAATTTGGAAATCCCGACTCCCAGTACAACTGGAACGCACGCTAACCTAAGTCAGGGAGCTATCAGTAGTTTTATTAGCCAACACTGGACTGATGAAGGGAAAATGGTCCTGTGGACGTTGTTTTATGGTTGTTGGTCCACTCTCAAATTCACGGTGATGCTTTACCAAATGGTGCCACTTTCTCTGCAGTATCCTGGCTATAAAAGCTTTATTGCTCCATTTTATAGACTCAACAGTAACATGAAGGTTAGCCGTTATACTCTGAGGTCCATCTGTCACCTTGTTGTATGGAGACATTTCTCTGCTCCTCAGCTGCTGATAGGTCATCTGTGTCAGTCACAGAGGGGGTCCAGAGAGACCCATGGGAAAACACGTTGACATTTTCAGTAAATTCTCCTTTGACCTTATCATTACAGCCGCCATGGCACTTCACACAGAGGCTCCTCTTCATCACATTTTCTCCTGTCACTTCACCGGTTTACAATCATGAAACATGAAAGTGATCATCAGCTTGACTTTAATGAAGCAAAGAGAAAAGGATCAGAAGATGAGGAGGGGGGTTTGATGGTTGGAATCAGCGTAAAGACGATCAGAGTGAGTCAGAGCGTTCAGACTGTGAAATGTCACCGACTGTGTCTCTGTCAAAGGCTCGATCCAAGTCAACATCAGCCCGTTGTGTTTGCTCTTTAATTATAAACCAACAAAAGGGCAAAGCGATTAGACTGACGGAACAAATCATAGACAAGAGGGAATAGACGACTCGAACATGGATGAAGAATGAAAAACACCAAAGGAGAATAAACTGCAGGGGACCATCCAAGAAGAGACAAAAGACACATCATCTGTGAGGACAACAGGCAGCAGACGGTCTGGGTTGAATGAAATGATGGATGAGCTGCTGTCAAAGAGGAGCACCAAATGTTCAATACTCACTGTAGGTCTGGTTTCAGGACTTGAAAGCTGAAAAGTTTACTCAAATCGTTTTTGCACATAACCTTGCAGTACAGATGGACCTGCCTCATTCATTGTCTGAAATCACACAGATCCATTTTGCCAAGTTCCAATCTCCCACAACTTTACAGCCAAAACCTGGATGGCCCAATCAGGGGAGAGAGGCAGGTACTAATGATGTCATGACAGGTGGAAGTGACTATTTATTTGAAAACTGAAGCAGTCTCCATGGACGCAGAAATATCCGCAGTTTTATAGGAAATGGACTTGATTTCCTCTCTAAAAGAGGGGCAAAGAACATCACATAAATCTTATTTTTACGGAAAACAATGTTTCTGCTCTCCTCCTGACTGGGGATCACTGCTGGAAAACTGGGAGGGATGTGGAAAACCTCCGCGAACGATGCCGGTTAGTCTATGGCAGTCGTGGTTACTCAGAGATACCTGGAGAAATCTGCACTTAGTTTACCGGGAGAACTTGGTGGGTATGTCATTGACAAGGTTCATGTCACATATATATTTAATGTAAGATGATAGTTTAAGGACTGTAACGTAGTTTAATTTAACAGCTAACAACAGGGTCTAGATGCTATGTCATACTGTGACTTGATGTGATTGGTTTGTGATGAGTGTGACTGGCAGAACAATCGTCCAATTACCAGCTTCTGTTTTAAAGATTTTGCTCCTGAAACATTTTTTCTCTGGGCTCTTCTTCAGATAGACTATGAAATATTTTCTGTGGTGGATATGTGGAACTGACTGTCAGGTTATTTCACACATAGCACCCTGATAAAATGAGAAGAATGTCCAGGGAAATTCCCTGACATGGCTGTTCACACTCTGCTGGACAGGGGAGAAGGGATGAAGGGTCTGGGGGTTTGTAGGTAGGCATTACATGAGGTTGGAAGTCAGTGTTCATGAAGAAAAATGTGTTAAGAATCTGAATGCATGATTACAGTAATAAACCAGGGAAACTGATAGTAGCAAAAAGTGGTCCGGCTTTGTAATAGGCTTGTTGATAAAGTTAAAATACAAAAGAAGCCCATTCGACTGTAGGAATCACCTTCAATCAGGTTCAATCAGGCCATATGCAGAATCCTTATATATCTGAGAAAAGCAACAGACAATATTCTTATTTTTGTTCCTTCAGTTAGAGTCAAAAATGTGAATGAATTCAAGAATTTGGGTAAAGAAAAAAACACAGTTATCATTCCTGAAACTACAATAGACTGTGTTGCTGATCTAAATGGACCTCCTGGTGATAAATGTGAACCCTTTGTTTCCCCTTGTGAATGGCCTTGGTTCTGATATATCCATCAAATCCAGTTAAATTACTTTGTTTCATCTGAGAGAGGGAATAAGGTTTCTATTATCAGAAAACTAAATTTAATAATTGAATAATTACGAGATCGGCCTCATATCTACTTAATTTAATTTGTTGTCTTATTCATATTTTAGATTAACTCAGAGTTTAATTTAGCAGTGATGATTCGTTGTGACGTGTTAATGTGTTGACAAACGGACTCTCACTAACAGGAGAGTGCCTGTGTGAATGAGATATACAGTATTTATTGTGCCTACTGAGTGTGTGTGTGTGTGTGATTTTAATCCCCTGTGACAGAACATCAACATGAAACACACAGCAAGAGCAGCACACACACTCAGAAGCACACGTCTGATAAAGCCCATGCAGAGACAAAGCAGAGGATCTAATCCACACAGGGTCGTTCATACAGAAAGTAGTGATGGGAATTCCGGCTCTTTTTAGAGAACTGGCTTGGCTCACTAAAAAGAGCCGGTTCTTTCTGCTCCCAAACGGCTCTCAGGAGCCGGCTCCCGTCGTTCACTTCAAAGAGCCGGCTCTAAGAGTCATTACATCCGTGACCGACACACTACTAACAGAAAGTGAAGTGAATTAAAGTGTTTGAGGCACTGACGTCACATCCACTCATGAACTCAACCAGACTGAAAATTCACATTGAATTCTGGGTACGTAGCACACTCTACTGTGACAGTCCTTTGGGTAGTAAAGCCCCAGTCACACATTCCTGTCTCTCATGGCGATTGTGCACGATTGTCATAATCCTGATAAAACGTGCTTTGGTCGTGGTGCATGCGCTACTTGGTCTGGATCAGCGTTGTATAGTCGTGGATGAACGGTGGGGAACGTGGAAGGGTCCCGACAATTTTGAACTGTTCACGGTATTAACGTGGCATGTACGGAGCTCAGTCGGGCTGATCGTGGCTCAATCCTGAAAGCTTTAAGGGGACGACTGACAAGGATGTACCCGTTTGTGCCCCGGCTGTGTCCCGTTCAAGACGGCGCAAGCGACAGGGCTCAGTCGGGGCTTACGTGACGCGAACTGAGCTCGACTGAGGCTGACGTCGTGTCAGCGGGATGGAAATTCATGAAATTCTCGTCATATCGCTGTATTAACCTAGCTGGAGCGGGACGAACGCTGTAGAAGCGCTACTGACGGTGTATTTACAGGGTGTGTCCAGGGGTGAGACAGTCATTTCATCCCGTATCAGAGCGATCACACCAGCCTTGTCAATCGTGTACAGTCGTGCACAATCGCCATGAGAAACAGGAATGTGTGACTTAGGCATAAGTGGTCCGATAGAATTGTAGCTTTTCTTTCTTTATAATTTTTTTTGGAAAAGCTAAGGATTGCTACGAGTAGTGTAGTTTGGTTGCTGTGAATCAGCATAAACCATACAGGGAAAAAGATGAGTGTTACAGAGACTGCTGATCTGCTGGGATTAGGAATGGAAATTGATAAGATTTTTCTCCATACCAGTGCTATGAATTGACTTGCTAACCGATCTAGTTCTTTAGCGATTCCCTTACTGATTCCTGCAGATCTTCCACGTGGGCAAATGTTGGCCTGTAGATTTTCAGTGTCAACAATGTCAAAAGCACGTCACAGCATAGATAACTGTTCTTCAAGTTGCTGGTGATTCCAGTCACTTAAGGTTGTGCAGTAGGCACCTTTTTTTTAAAAATAATGCCACAATTCTGACGCTTCTGAACCCTGTCAGTGGAAGGAATTGATAAGGGAACTGATTAACAAGAAGACTCATGATATCGGTTCTTTGATGGACTTTTTAACGATTCTCAACAGGAACTGATTTTCAATTTCCGACTTCCATCCCTAGCTGCGATATTTTCCCACACAACCATCTGTAGTGTTTACAGAGAAGTGATCTAAAAAAGAGTAAATATTCAATGAGTGGAAGTTGAAGTTGTCTGCATCAAAGTGTTGATGCCAGAGGTCAGGGATAGTTGGAGATGAGAGAAAGGAGACAGGAACTGAAAGAAAAACTGTTTACAACCAAGGTCTGCAGGAGGCCATTTCTGAACACACAACACATCCAATCATGAAGCAGATGAGCTACATCATCAGAAGACCACACCAGATGCCACTCCTGTCAGCTAAACACCAGAAGCTTAGGTTACAATTCACACAGGAGCAACAAACGAGACACTGAGCTGGAACTTTTCTTCCGAAAGACATAAATACATCAGTACGTCATGTCCTCCCCTGTCCAATCAGAACCCTTCCCAGCCCTGAGGCCTTGAATAAAGGCAAATAATCATGTTTACCATGAAAACTTTTATTCTGAATTACTATTTCCATGTAAACACAAAGGAGAAAACTTTAATTCTGAATGATTTAATTCTAAATTAAAAAACGTCATGTAATTATGGCCAATGATTGCCGTGCAGTGGTTCATGTCTGCAATGCACATATGAAGGTTGTTTGATTGATTTATGTTTTCACTATAAAAGGATAGACACAACAGTGGGGACATGTTTGTGTCTAAAATACTGTGTGCCTGTGTGTTTGTGTGTCAGTTAAACTCTGGAGGTTTTTAATGAATAATTCCTGCTCAGCCTGATCTGAGCCTCAGCCTCCATCTGCTTCTTTAACTCTATGAGTAAAGGTTACGCAGAGGTTAGAGAATAATTATGCTAATGAGGTGATGCAACATTTTTATTCGTACACAATACAGGATGGAAAATATATGCTTATACATCAGTGTGTTGGTGTTTTGTTCTGTGTGTCTGGACCCTTTCTGATTTACACGAGCGAGGAAAAGTCCCCAGAGAGAAGGGCGGGTGACGTCCTCTTTAATGAAACATTATCCGAGCAAACATAAACCTCATTCAGAGACTTCAACGTGATAAATGACTACAGGATCAACACAGCAGGGTGTGTAGAGGCACTGATTCAGCCCAGAAATACACAACCAATGTTTTACATTAAAACAGACTACAGCAGGCAGAAGAGAGCGGAGGATTTACTGGAGAAGAATAAAACTACAAAATATTGTTTAATGCTAACAAACACGGCTTCTCACACAGGATGTGAACATTTTACATCTCTGTTGTAATTGTGCTTTTGTCATGCAGTCAGATGGATGATGTCTGCCCGCTCAATGGACAGTAAAACTAAATGATATTGGAAATATCACTATTGCTGTAGTTTTTCTGTATGCAGTTTATATTTGGATTTATTCTCCTCCAAAAAATATGTATGTTCATATTTCTCATATGCATTAATTAAATTTTAACAACCATATGCGTGCTATAACAATGTGTATGGTTGACCTACATCAGTGCTCTGATGTGGATCAGTCTTTCTAAATAATCTTCTAAACAACTGACTCACTAAAAACAATACTGATTACCCCAAACGATGATGAACATTGTGTTTTGCTAGTGCTGTCGTCCTGGAGCAGACAGGATATCCCAAGAGACAAATAAACCACGTGGACTGATAAGATATAATCTGATCATGGTTCTATTTGAATGAATCAGCATGTACTTACAAGTCCAACAATAACAAAATCAACATTGGTCGGACATCCCTCCTCGTCTTCGGGCTTGTGTCAGCGAGTGAACACCGAGCCAATGTTTATCTCTGTCCGGGAATTTAGCTTGCTTCTCTCCCACTTTCCTTTTCTCATCTCATTTGGTAAAACTTTTTTCTTCTTTGGGTTTTTCGCTGCTTCTGCCATGATAACAACTTTCTTCTTTTTCTTCTTCTTGTTTAATGGGGAATGGGATCCAACATCAGAGAAGCATTACTGCCACCTACTGTGCAGGAGTGTGAGGCAGAGGTCCCTATTTCCATTAGGAAAATAAGTGCATGTTGACTTTAAACTAAATCTGTTCATTAAATCTGTTTTAAAAATGTGAAAACTGCTTTATATTCTCCTTTTCCTAATGTTTAGCTTTGCCTTGATGGGGGAAGTGACATATTTCGTAAAGCAGTAAAAATGTGTAATTTTTTTTCGTGTTTAAGGTTCCTACCATGCACACTGAAGTTACATAGTGCCAGTGAAGGTGATACAGACCCCCTCAGACCATGAGTGAGGTGTCATTGAACCTGTTGTGAGGTGGTGTACCATCACAATGACTTGAGAAATATTATATTAGGGTGGAAAAACTACATAGTGTTGGTTTAACAGACATGTTGACCAATATTGAAATGTAAGTGAATGAGACTAGGTATCTAGAATCTACTGAACATGTGACATACACTTTGGTTTGCCTGAATAAATTGCCTTTCTAATGACATCATAACCATGTCTGTCAGTCATAGCTTCTTCATGTGCATCTCAGTGTGACCAATCAAATCAAATTACTTCCAGGACTCCCTCATTATGTTCATCCTGTAGCAGCATGAGAGACAGGGAGAAAAAACAACAAAGTGGGAGCGTGAGAGCCTGAAACAGAAACAGAAATAGACAGAAAATAAGAGGAGCAGTGAGAAGAAGGAGGAGGGTGAGGGTCTGAGATGGGCGGGGGATGCTGAGGGGGGAGAGGGGGAGGAGGATAAAGCCGGAGCAGAGGAGAGGAAGAGAGGAGGAGCTGGGAAAGCACCAGAAGAGGCAGCTCACAGCTCGCTGAGGGAGAGTGGTAAACACACAGGAGGGACTGACAGTCCGGCTGCACTCGCACCTGCAGATCCTGAAGTGGCTTCAGGAGAACTTTCCCTCCTGTCTTCATCTTACTCTAAATGAGCAGAGAGCGAGGAGCACACGGCTGCACGCTCCATACTCTGGATTTTAAGATCACTCCTCTGCATGAAGCCTTTTCTTTATTTGTTTAAATCCTCCCACTGCTTAAGAGAAGAGAGACAGAAATCAGCCGGAGGAGAGACGACAGAATGAGCAACAGAGCTGCGTAGACGTGTGAGAGTGTGTGGAGTGTGAGAGCTGCCCGCGAGCCCAGTGAAGCGGAGTGAAGTGGACAGGATGCTGACTTCTTTGAGGATCTGATCGGCGTCCTCGGGGTGAGCTGTGGGCGGCAGATAGCTGGGGTACTGATTCACGAAAAAAAGGACTTGGAGTAAAAACAAAGGCGTGCTACAAGTAAACAAGATCACAGGAGGAAGTGAGTGAAGAGGAGTGCATGAGGAGAACTTGATGATTTGTTTACTTCATGGAACATTTACACTCGAGCGAGGTGTGAGACAATGTGGATCTTCTGATGCTTGCTGGAGGTACAAAAAGTGCCAACATGGGATAAATGACTGGACCCGAGGTTTTAGATGAAGTCATGTTGGCTCCTCATCTTTTTACCACTTTCCAACATCTGGATGAAAACACAGGGGACTAAACTTTGACTCTGCGCTCTCACATTGTCTCATTCATCACTGCTCCTCCATCTAACATCAAAATCGTCCTCCTGAGTGTCACCTGTAAAGCCCTGAGGCAGAGCAGACAAACAGCTGATCACAGAGCAGATACAGCAGCCCACTTCAGCCTCTTTTTTCTGTTTGCTCTCCAGATGGCTGCCGTGCATGCAGGTGGAAGCACATGCGATCCCATTATTCAGCGTTTACCCAGTTACACAGGAAACTGATCGTGCAGGCAGGGAATAGGGAGCAAGAGTGAGCGTGCATACAAGCTCTGTGGTGCTGCTTTGTGTGTTTGTGCCCTGCAGCCTCAGCGCAACAAAACTAACAAGCTCTCTGTCTTAGATGTGAAATGATAGCAGACACAGAGTGAAGAGGTTTAAATATTTACATACTTGCCCGTGGCAGAAATACAAGAGGAAGAGGGAAGAGTTTTACACGTGTAAGGGGAAAATGAAGCATGAAGAGTGTGATCAGCTTTTTAGGAGTTTGTTCATGAGTTAAGGTTTCAGTAAGATGAATCAGAGTCCATGAAGGATATAAAATATTAATCTTCAGGTTGAATAAGTGAATAGATAGAGATCAATCAGTGAGGCACAGCTCTCATGGTGGAGTCATGCCGTACGTGGATGCTAACACGGGTTTCCTGCTGGGTGCGGTGGTACCAGCTGTTGTGGGAGCGACCCCGTCATGGTGGCATGTCGTTGTGTTGTTAGTAAGTCTGCAGCTCCCCCAGCTGAGCTCAACACAGGCCACCATCTGCCTGTCTCAAGGTTCAGGGGGATGCCTCTGTGCCTCGGACATCATCAGCTGCACTGCTGGCGGTCTGGAGCAGGTCCCACGAGAGGTGCCGGTCTCTGCTGTCACTTTGGACCTTAGCCACAACCGCATGGAGCAGCTGGAGGGGGGCAGCTTTGAAGGACTCTACAGACTGGAGACTGTACGCTTGGCTCACAACAGACTGACTTCTATTCATCCAGGAGCATTTAGAAACACCTCAGGGGCCCTGCTGAGACACCTGGACCTGTCGTCCAATCAGCTGAGAGTTTTGGAGGAGCATTACTTTCTGGATTTGCCCGGATTAGAGGAACTGTTGCTGTTCAACAACCGGATCACCCATGTGGAGAGCCGAGCTCTGGCCGGACTGGTCAGCCTGCGGAAGGCCTACCTCAGTCATAACCGACTCACTGACTTCCCCTTCTTCTCCCTCACAGAGCACAACCAGCCCTGCCTGATGCTGCTCGACCTGTCGTCAAACCGACTCCCCAAGCTGCCCCTGGAGGACATATCCAACCTCCCTGCTTCAGTGCAGAGAGGAATCTACCTTCACAACAACTCTCTGGTGTGTGAGTGCTCCATGTACGCTTTGTTCAGACACTGGGAACAGAGGAACTTCTCCTCCGTCATGGACTACAAACGGGAGCACACGTGTCTGGTCTATGGAATCCAGAGAGGAACCGTGCGCTTCTTACAGCATGGCCGCTTCTTTGAGAATTGTGACTTTAGTACCGTGAGTGGGCTGCTGAAGTACCAGGACAGCAGTGTGTCGGTGAGCGAAGGGAAGATGCTGCTGCTCCACTGCCTGACTACGCTCACTGGGCAGCATGTCACCTATCTCTGGGTGTCACCAGATAAGGAGTACGTGGCACCACCTGGTAACAACGGCTCACTGAAGATGTACAGGAATGGGAGCTTGGAGATCGTGGAGGCGCGAGCAGAGGATTCTGGGATCTACTTGTGCATGTCTCAGGACCAGCACGGGCGAAATGAAACTCTAGAGGTGAACGTCACGGTGGAGCTGCAGCAAGACAGCACGCCACAAGAATCCTTCAACACTGGCTTCACCACCCTCCTGGGCTGCGTGGTGAGCCTGGTGCTGGTCCTCATGTACCTCTACCTGACGCCCTGCCGCTGCCCCCCCTGCCGTAAAGCCCCCACCCCGGCCACCGCAACACCGAGCCAGGGGAATGAGGCCGGGGTCGGAAGCGCCCAATCATCCATCCTCACCCCGACCCCGCCCACCACTACAGAGGGCCCGGGTCGAAAGGTCAGTACCAACAAGCATGTGGTATTTCTGGAGCCAATCAAAGAGCAGCAGAATGGCAGACTGAGGGCGGGGCCGGGAGCAGGGGCCGGGATGCAAGGACATCTAGGACCCGGGTTACTGTTAGGGCCAGAGCAACAATCAAAGCTCCACAGCCAATCACAGCAGAGGCCGGGGGAGACGGACTCCATCATGTCCGTCTTCTCAGACACGCCTATCATGATGCCATAGCAGCACGACAAACAGAGAGAGACACTGACTGGCACCACCATCACCCCTCCCTCACCTCCTGCTCACCCCCTCACCCTGCACCCTGCACTCGACCTGAGCAAACCAGATATCCAACAATGACTATACAATAGAGCTCAACAGTGTGGTTACAGGAAGTAAATATCATCTTCTCCTTGGTAGATTGTGTTAACAGGTTTAATGTCATAATCATCCACGGTTGACTTATCATGAGGTAGTTTGGTGTGGTGTGATGGTATCTGCTCCTGAAAACGGTTCATCTTTATATGAGATAAACCTTGTACAAAAATCAAAGAATACTAATACTGAGAAGAATGAACTAAACACCCCATAATCCTTTGGTTTCAAAGCCACGGCTCTGATAAAGACTGCTGCACACTTTTTTAAAAATAACTGTTAGAGTTTTTAAAGTTTTCTACAGATAAACAAGGCCAAAATAAGACAAGTGCCATGATTCTTTTTCAAATTCAACAAACGATTTCACATCTGTATTCTACAGTCTTGTTCCCATATCTTGTAAGAACGTCTCAAAATGATCTTTCCCCACTGTCGACCCTATCTTCTTTTGTCTGCAGTTTGTGAATGCCCACGTAAAACACTAAGACTGATTTTCTTGTAAAAGCAAACTAATACAGGTTTAAAGACAGTGCAGGTTTAAATTAAAACTCAGGCATGTCCAAGTCTGCTTTTTAATATATTAAGCTTGGTGGACTTGGTTGGCATTTCCCATTTGGTTTGGTTTGTTTCCACACATCATTCTGTCAGGCAGACCAAAGTCTGTCAGATGTTGAGTTACGTAGCCAACTGCTAGAAGGTACCTGATATCTTTGTTCCTGCTATCTAACTTTTTGTTGCACTAGAACGTAAAAATACACTAAACAAGGCAATATGACAAAAACAAACACAGGTTAGACTGTCAGACAACATTTGCATACTGACTGGATCAATGTGTCACCATATTCAGCGCAGGCTTGTAGACGTTAATGCAGCAGTTTTCAAATGGTGTGGCTGGGCACACTGATAAGCCTTGAGGAAAGTCGTGCTTAACCTGAAGATATAACTACATAAAAACATTTTAGGTGCATTATAATTCATATACTGCTACAAAGTCTGTCACTCCAGGTATTCTCTATAAAACTTTAAAGTATCTGTGAAGTGATACAGCTCTATGCGTGATTATGTTGAATAAAACCACTTGGTCAGTACAACACATGCTAACAGCTTGATTCTGAAACATTTATGAATGTGATGCGCCTTGAGTTTGAGACTTGATGGTTGGTGTGCATCGGGTAAGTGTTTGAGAACTGCTGTGTGATGCTGCCCTAATTTGCCCAAATTCGTCCAACAATACACTGCTTTCTGGTTTCCTGCCACTGTTTGGTTCTCATGGCTTCTCACACCCACAGCTAACCTGTGATGTTTCAGCTTTTGCAGCACCAGAATCAAACTAGCTTTCCAAAATATTTAAACAGAGTCTCTTTAGTCGTGACCAATCCTGTTGGGTGTGAAAGCAGCCAGTTGAAAAAAGACATAAGAGGATAAGACATTGGAGCTTAAATTTTAGAAGTGAAAAGTGAAGTATATTTTAAAGACTTTTTTGATATTTTTTAAGGATCCTGCAGAACCCTGTCCTGTGAGTGGAGCCCGCGGGTGTCCAAAAAGACAGTTTGCTCCTGTGAATTCAGCTGCTCACTACATAAAAGCAACAATATACAAGTTTTACACCAAAATAATGTAGTTTCAAAGTTGATCAGACAAAAGATTTTCAATAGGGAATCTATCCTACAGTTTCTGCTCAGACTCCTCATTGTAGCTTCAGTCATCACCATTGCCATTTCATCAAACTGCACCAAGACAGCTGGTTTCTGTTTAACCTCGAGCTGGCGTGTTTATTAATGATGGAAAGCCTTCATATGTCAGAGTGAGAACCTCATCCTGCATCCATAGTTTCATGGTCCAGAAAGCAGGCAACCCGAGCCGTGATACAATTTTTATTTTTTCTACAAAAAATACAGTTTAATTCAGCATTTCTCTCCAGGGCACACTTGAAAGGGACAAACTTGTAGAGTTTGCAGCACGTTCACATCTAACAAGAGTCAAACCTTTTTTCAACGGACAGATGTGCAGAAAACTTGAGGATTAAATGTCAAATGCCAAAAATGCACAACTGATATCATTCAGATTCTCCACATCCATGTCAGTCATCGCGCAGATCCTTCTGCAAAGCTTCAAGTTAAACTGATGTTCAGGGGAAAATCAGTGTCTGTTCAAGGACGAAGACGCAGTGTGAGTGTGAGTTAGCTGTACTGAAAGTGAGACAAAACAGCAAGCCTCTGATCAGCCTGAAATGGTTGTGACGGACAGAACATTTCTTCAGTCACCTGACAGTTTTCCTAAAGTGGTTCTGCTCTTCCCCTTCACTTTCTATGGGATGTTCTCCTCCTGGACCAGTAAAATAACCAGTATGGTGTCTGTCTGGTGTGTCAGGATGAAAATGGATGGTGACAGCAGAGGTCATTTGTAGCAATAATCTCAAAGCAGATGTTAAACGATCTTAACCTGATTTAGGATGAAGCCCAGTGCTGCTTGTTTCTGAGTGAGTCTACAAACATCACATCCACACAGCTGGTCAACTGAATTCTTGTATTAAAATGCTGATTTAAGTATTTATTTCAAATATCACTGGAGGACTGAAAGAGAAAATCTACTTCCATCAATCACTGTTGAGCTCTATTGAATCTTTCTTTGCGAGGCTTTGAGGCTTTTAAACTGCCTGATGAAACAAGTGCAATTTTCTGAGATTCAATACTGTTGAAAACCAAATATCCAGATGTTACTGTCAGCCCAGGTGTGTCCTCTCAGCCCTCCAGCCATGAACCCCAGCACTGTGACGGGACGGGCTCACGCTGAGAGACAAACAGGGTAGAGAGCTGTCTGAAACCAAAAATAGAGACAAAGCTTCAGAGCCCGAGGGTTGGAGAAGTGTCTGGCAGGAAGTTAAAAGAAAAATGAGTGCAGGAACACGTCTGCGAGACGACGTGAAGGACGTCTTCATGGACTGATTCTGAGACGCTCTGGGCTGTCCCTTTAAGCACGGCTTGTACCTTTAATAAACATTCGCTACAGATGCCTTTTGTCTCAAACAGAGATGTAGACTGAACTAATAAATATGTTTGTAGACCGTCTTCTCTTTTCTTATAGTCTGATTCATGTCAATGATTAGAGCAGAGCTTCTCAACTGGTCTGTCCTGAGGACCCTCGAACACTCGTCATTACAAATACAGACACAGCTGTACTCCAAAACCTCTCACACATGGAGGCCCTGCAGGGCAAAACGTAAACACAAAACAAGACAACAACAAAAAAACACAAAATATTTGGAAATATAACAGCAAATCAAAAAACAAAAGTTTCAAATCTGAAAATACATCTAATAAAAACACAAACACTCAACAAAATGAAAATTAAAACATAATGGAAAACAAACAAGATAACAAAACACATAATAGAGGGATAACACAACTACAAATAAAAACACAAGAAAACACAACAACAAATGTGAAAATATAACAACACATCACAAAACTTTGAACTCAGTAATGGAAAACAAATCAAAATACCATAACAAAGACAACAAAAATAGGGAAAAAAGACAAACACTAAAAACAAACAAGACAGAAATAAGAAAACATGAAGAAAAAAGATAACTCGACCACAAACTAATTTGAAAAAAAGAGGAAAAACAACTAATAGAATGCAACACAAAATAGGGAAGTAAAATGAGTTCAAAGGCGCAAAAATTAAAAAAACAAACAACACAGAAATGAGAAAACATGGAGAAAATAAATAACGCAACTATAAATTGCAAAACAAAAAAACAAGAAGAAAATCTCAAAAAAAAAAATAAATAAAACAAATATAGGGAAGCAAAACAAACGAAAAAACAAATTCGGAAAAAAAAGACTTTTTAAAAAAACGTGAAAACAAGAAATAAAATGGCACAACTAAAATCAAAAATTAAATAAAAAGCCAACAAAAACAAAATGCAACCACTAATAACAAAACTCAAACAATAAAACAAACACCAAAAAATAAATAAATAAAGAAAGAAAATCCAAACACAACAACAGATCCATGTCAGAGGTCCAATTTTTAATTTTTGATGCCTGATTTATTTCATCTAATCACTTGTGTTTATTTTTTATGTTTGTTTTTGGAGAAAAACAAATTCATGAAGGAAAAGCTTTTTTGTCTTTGTTTATTTTTGCAAGGGAATCTTTTTTTAATTCGTTAAGGGTTTTTGGTTTGTTAATGTTGCACCTTTTGTTGCATTTTTTTACTGTGTTTTTATTTGTCTGGTCTCATTTGATTTGTTGCTTGTTGATCATTTACAGCCTTTTCAGTTTGTTTTTTTGTTGTATGAGACTGCTGCTGCCTCTGCAGAGTGGCCCTAGTGGACACTTGAAGAACTGCACTGTTCAGCATTTGCTTATTTGTTTTTCAAACACTGGAGTCCACTGCTTGGTCCTGACCCACCAGTTGAGAACCTCTGCATTAGGGCCTAACCACCCCGTGTAGCGTAGCTCTGTCACAAAGCCAGACATTTTAGAGTAGAAAACCTTAATGCAGCGAGGAAGGAAAAGAGGAGGAAGAGCTTTTAGTCGGTAAAAATAGAAAAAAGGGAAAGGTTTGTTTCCAGGACCCTCCCCTCCCCTCCCTCTCCTCCTCATCTCTCCTGGAGCTCGATTACTTTCATCATCTTCATCAGTCAGAGCAAACAGTCCAGGAAACAAAAGTGAAATAAAAATATCAATGCAGAGCACACTGGAGCACAGGCTGGAGGTATTTGTGCAGGAGAGCAGGGCTGGAAGATAGGGAGCAAAAATTAGAGCCTAATATAATGTTGGCTTTAAGGTAAGGCTTATAATAGAACTGTTTGTTCCATAAAGAAATAACACATGACTGTCAATATGCAATGGTTATAGATATTGGTATAACTCTAGTGTATATACAACTGAATGATGCTGATATCAGTTTGACACAAACTATACACCGTGCCCTGGGCACGCTTTATTGGGCACTTTTTCACTGCTACAAATTGAAAAAAAAAAAACTAATTAAAAACTGACAAGAGAAGTACTGATATTCCAAACAGACAATGGTTTGCACAAGGAATTTAACAATAGTTAAATAAATTAATCAGTAAACTGCTGCTTGTTGCCACAAGAGCAGTGCCCAACAAAAGCTAAACGAATAAATAAATAAGGACAAAGGTTCATTCCTTCATTTCTGTATTTAATCTCGAAATTCCATTGTGAGCGTGCTCTCATTTCCAATGGCATCGAGAATATATAAAAACAGTTATTCAAAGTAACAAAAGGTGATTAATTATTGGCCATTGGCCAATTGTAAAAGTAATGCAATTCCACCCAAAGTGTGGACTGTGGCCCTCCAGTGGGCAGCCGAGGTACTGCAGGTGGGCTGCATGAGGCCATTTACAATAAATACAATCATAACCTGACTTTGAACCACGTTTACAGTTATTATCAAAGCCTGGATCGAATGCTGAAGGTCTAAAAACTAACATGAAGCATCCAGAAGACCGAATGAGACTTTTTTCAGTTGTCCTGTCTGAAAATCAGACCCAGTTTACAGTTTAACTGGTGCTGAACTAATGGAGGACAGTTCATTACAAATCATATTCCTTTGCTTTCATCCTGAATTTAGGAAGCTATATGTGCATTTAAAGACAAGTAAGATACCAGGGAAGAGTTGGAGGGTTACAATGTAGTTCTAAAACAGGAAATTTAAATAAATAAAACAGAAAAAAAACAAACAAACAATAAAATTACACAGTCACATCAGGGTGTTGGTGAACCCAAGATGGATTAAAGGTTCCAAAATGGTCTACAGACCTAAAGCTTGAGAAAAGCTGTGGTAAAATATTAATGATTGATATCACAAAGAAAGAAACTATAATATTCAGCCATAATTTCAAACAAAGAGGAAATTGCTGTGGTTGAGTTTTTAAACCATTCTCCTTTTTACACAGTTATTCTGAAAAATCAAGAGTAAATCCATAATCTTAAATCATATAAAAACTTTTTTTTCAAAAACATCTTGCGACCACCCCATTGCTCTTGACAGTCACTGCTACAATAAAAAATACTTTATTACTTTGAATGTGGACTCCAGGAATTATAGAGTGAAGCATTACTGATCATTTACAGATGCAGCCGCTTCGATTTTCCCCTTCCAGCCAAAAAGCCTGCCAAGTTCCAGGAAATCACCAGCCAAATTTTAGCTACTGGGAGTTTCCCCATGTTTCTTGGGGTGTATCTGAATTCCAGCAAAAACACACCCATTCAAGGGTGTCCCAGTGACAAGAACACATACAGTGTGCTTTGACCTTTGCCATAATAAAAGTAACAACAGTCAAGAATCAGTCAAAAGTTAAAGCTACATTCTGCTGATATTATAGCTAATATCAGAGACATCTATGACCAATATATTGGCTGTTAACATACTTGTCTTCTTCACTTATTAACTTAAATACATATATCATCCAAATTGTTTAAATATCCCCATATCAAAACAAAACAAATGATATAGGAAGACTATTGATCGGATATGCCAATAATTCCAACTTTATTTTAGCCACGCAGTTACCTATGTAGACAAATGGAAATAACTGGAAGTTCTTTTTGTAGGTTAGACCCACAGTAAATGGAAAATCTACTTTGAAAAAGAGACAATACAAGCATCATTTTCCCTTTATGAGCTGAAGTCCACTGACATATAACTGGTAATACATTTTTGGATCATAGACTTTTATCTTCAAACTGAATTGCAAAGTTTCACAAATTTAATGCTAAAATGGAGGGCCATTTATTGGCAGTACATTATGGCAGTTACTTTGATATCTGTCATTATAGATCTACACATTTTGAAGCAATTATCTGCTGATACCAATATCAAATCAATCATATTGCGCACCCCTGGACGAAAGAGTATAAAAATCACCTAAAATGTATTAGTAATAAAAATACAATTTAAACAATAAAAAACAGAAAAAAATAAATAAATAAAAATAAAACAAATAAAGTAAATGGTCCTCTGGTACAAAAGCATATCCTTTCTGTGATTCTACTGTAATTAATATTTTTTACTTCCAATACAATCCAGATAAAGTCAGAGACACATTACAACACCTCAGCTAATATCATTGGAATTTTCTCGACTCATATCTTGTTAAAAAAAAAAACGAATACAGCTTGAAACAATGTCTCCCAAATTTCCCCAGCTCTCCTGGAAAGATGCTCCACGGCCTTTAAGAGAGGCTCTCCTGATGATCTCTTGTCTTCTTTAGTTCTGAGAGGGTAAAGGTGTTGATGGATGGTTATAAAGATTTGTCTGTGTGAATGTCGAGCCGGATTATCAGGACAATCAGAGCACATGTATTTGTTTTTCAATGTCTTCACTGTATTCACTGCCCCCCTCCTCACACTGCCCCCTCCTCTTTAACCCTGTGTTAATAAACTGTATCAGGACTGTCTGGGCTGATGTCTGCTTGTTTTTGTCACTCACACACTCTTAGAAGCACAACAGGAACTCAGAGGTGTGTGCATGAATCCATCCACAAAACCACAACTTAATTATTCAACATTAACCAGATGAATATGATAGGACTGTTTAAGTATCAGAAGCATGATAATGGATTTTTTGGGACCAGCATGAGCCCATCAGCTCATTATCTTTCCACTTTCTCTGTCACTGGATCCTTTTAGTCGTGTTATCAGCCCCCTAATTTAAAAGTCTGAGCCTGTCAGCGCTCTGTGATCATTTAAATCTAGTTTACATGATTAATCAGCACTTTGAGCTTCATTAAAAACACCCTGCTGCTCAATCACGCAGCAAATAAAAAACAAAACAGTTATGCTGAGGTCAGAATACATGATGTATGAATTTATTATCGATCCGTCAGTCGGAGGATTTCTACACCCATTAGCCAGGAAAATCAGTTGTTTCATCTTCTTTAGGGAGCCATGATGTTTGACAGCAAAATCCCAGTGTGTGGAGCCAGAGGGATGGTCCAAACTGAGCTGAATTCAGGGCATTTGTGTAGTTCTTAGCTGTATTGGCACTGTGTCCACATGGATCAGACTTTTTTGGGTGCCTGACATTGCACATTTTTGGAAAACAGGTCCTAGAGTGAATAAATCCGAAAATGCCAGCCTTGTGACGTAATACTGATGAACTCCCACCTCTCCCTTCAACCACATTAGCTAGTATCACATTCATGCTGCAGAAGCTCCTGAGCTTCTTTTGGCTTTTACAGCAAAACCTTCTGCTTCTCTACAACTGTGAGCAAGCAGAGGTCAGAAAACAGCAGACACCAGAGTCTGTCTGATCGGGAATGCTCCATGTCTTCTTTCCTGCTTTTGGTGTCGGTGGTGTTACAGCATCCTCGTGCCGGCATCAGTGTTGATGTTGTTGAATAATTATCTGTATCATAGTTTTTATCAACAACCTTTTCCTCCTGACAAAAACTAGACAGCAACCAATAAAAAGGAGTGCACCTGGATAAGAAAATGTCAATGATTAAAATAGACTAAAGTGTTTGACAGAGATTTAATCCAATCAGACCTAATTTGGCCATTTATAGAAGAGACAGGTTAGGAATCTATCCACTCACAGCTACTTTGGTTGTGTGGAAAGGTTGGATGAGTTCAGAGGGACATCCAATCACAGCTGCCTTAGCTTGGTGGTGGTGGGATCCAATCGGAGCTGCTCTCTTTATGAATTGATATATTCATGTAGAGCAGGTTCACTGTTTGTTGTCAGTTCTGGTATTTTAACTGAGATGCTCTGCCAGGTAGCCTACATAAAGGTGACTGCATTTCACACAAAAGTTAATGTTGTTTCTGTTTAATTAGACATTCAAACTTTACTAACATTCAATAAAGGGTTATTAGATGTTTCATTTTATCCAGGTGTAAAACATGGCTTCAGAAATTCAAAGAAACATAAAAAAAGCCTTACAGTTTACACTTCATAATTTAGTCGACTAAATTTACAGCAGATTTCATTGACTAAAATGTTGTGAAATTAAAAGTAGACTGAAATCAAAACAATTTAGACACTAAATTCTGACTAAAACTAAAATAGATTTTAGTCAAAGTGTTTTAACTGAAACTAAATTAAACAGTGCTGTCAAAATTAGCATAGCTCTTGAGGCATAAACTTTTACTCCTTTATGTACGGATAGTTGGACATGCAGGGCTCTCCGTGATCTCACTGGACAAAGTCTCCGACGCGGAGGAACAAATTGTAGGAGGCAGGACAAAAATCAAACCTGATGGACTTTCTGTTGTGAGGCGTCCCAGACTGATTTGTTGTTGTCAGTCACTATGACATGCTACATGTTACCAAACAAGTGAATTTAGTAGCCGACAGGTCCCAGACCCCTGCGACTGTGGGGCCATAATAATGCATAAATCCTGTAGTCTGACATCAGCATTAGTGAATCCAAACAAAGTGTTACATCCTTACTTCATCTGCAGGGTAAAGATACCACCATCATGTACTGATCATGTACAAAGATTATTGTTATTTATTTATTAATTTATTTAGACATGTTTGGGACATTTTAGGCCTTTGCTGAAAGAAGAGGGACAGAGAACAGGCTTGTGAAGCAAACAGGCCACAGACTGGATTCAAACCCTGGTTGGCAGAAACCTGGTTGCTCACTGCCCACCACAGCAAAACCCCACAAAGCTTATTTTATTTCATGAAAACAAACACAGAGAAAGAAAGATATAGATTCACGCTATGTTGGCACATCAGATATTTGTACCTCCATCATTATCACCACAATCACCACAGTCGCCTCTCCCATCATCACCAGAGCACAGTATCAGCTCACTCTCTGAACACAATGGTAGGAACAACTTCTTTCTCCAAAACATTATAAAATTCACTTTCTTACTCTGAGCTCCAGCAGACGACCATAAATTCATTAAGCTCTGAAGTATTTTTCTGCTTCATTTTGGGCTAATCTTAAAGCTGCACATGTTTGTTACCACTCCAACCCACCAACACACATGAGAAATGAGGACATTACAGGCAAAATCACATCTGGAAATGTTGACTTCTTTCATAATGCGGCTTATTCCTAATGGTGGCTCCGCAGTAGGAAATTAGGTTTTGAGCTGAGTGCAAACAGGATTTATAAGATGAAACTGGCTCAAAATGCTCCTCAGACCTCGCTGGAAACAACTCCAACACTTTTTCTATTTGTTTTTGGGAGCAAATGGGGAGCAAGAAAGACAAAGTTCGTTTATCTGAAATTCTTTTAAAGGAGACATATCATGCTGATGCATGATTTAATACTTTCATATAATATAATAAATTTGACAACAAGACCTTACACCCCCTTAATTTTCAAAAAAAGAGATATTGTATTTTTTCTGATATCCTAGAACGAGATTTGATGCCTCTGAAAATAGGTCATTGCGAGATGTCCGCGAGATTTCAAACGTCCTCCTCTGGGATGTCCGTTAGCCACAAAACCGTCACCGAGGAACACATCCACCAGCAGCAGTATATAGATCCCTAGCTCACATTCACTCATTACCAGCTCTGGCCTGTAGGGGGACTCAATACCCGGTCGCTGCTTTGAGCCTGCCGGAAAATACAGTAGAAGAAGAAGAACAGGCTGGCTCTACCCCCGATAGAACTGACCTATCAGAGCACAAAGGGCTGTGATGTTGCGAGGTAACTTTAGGTCACCCTGACATCCTTGTGTTTCAACGAGAGCTTGATAATGGCCTAAAATGAGGATTTTGAGAACGCAATTGTGGGGCAATGAAGGAACTAAATGACTTGTACTGAGGGCAGAAATGCTTTACAGGCATCCTAGTCTGGCATAGTGAAAAGGAGAAACAAGCATGATATGTCTCCTTTAAGGACTGAAAAACTAAAGAGGATAAACCCTGAAGGCAGAAGGGTTCAGGAGATCTTTGTTTTGACATCTGATAATTCATGATGATCAATGCTGTTATTTTTAGCATTCTTGACAATGAAGGTTCAGTATATTCTTCAGATCATCAGGTTAAAAGCTGCTAAATGAGGGCACTTCTTTACATAACGTTTTATGACACATTAAAAAACACTAAAGAGGAGCAGGCAGCCAAACACAGCAGCACTTGGTATGGAATAAACATCTGCGGGATCTGTTTCAATTAGTTCAGATATAACACAAAAACTAGAATAATTCTAACTGGAGCATAATTGATTAGATTATGTAATGTTTAGGCTGTATAAAATTTAGGGGCTAATGAAAAACTCTAAAGATACTTAAAGACAGATAATTAAGCAGAAGCTGCCACTTCAGTCTCCCCCCAGCTGAGTTTCAGCCAAGTTTCAGCCAATGAGGATCTCTATGTCTGTTTCTGCTCTCAATTTTAGTGCATAGTGAGATTTTCCTTGGGAATCAAAATTTGTTTATTCATATATATTTTAAAATAGAAGTACTAAGGATTAAATATGTATCACATTATCATGGAGATCTCATTAGAGTCATGAGGGTGGGCAGCTCCGAGCGCTTTAGCTCCATCTGTGCTCAACAATATTTTGAGACTTGTTTAATGAAAATTTAGTATCACAAATATTTCTATAATCAATTAAAAAGAAAATCTAAATTTAAGTGTCCCATGTCCTGCAAAAGCAAATGTTTTTGCTTTTTTTGTTGTTAGGAATGATCAGAGGAATATGACGCCTTCAACTACACCTAGTTCACAAACGCTCTTTACTCCTTTCAAGAACATGCATTTTAAAATGCTGGTTTTTTTTTTTTACTTTCTGAGGTTTATGATGTCATAGCCTCCATGTGTGTTTCCTGCTCATCACAGGCAGCCATCATGACTGTTTAGAAAGTTCTTTGTAGCCTGTAACCTCTATTCCTCTCTCCAATCCATCATTGTTACAACAGTCAATCAGCACAGCATTATCATGTCCCCTAAGATCTGAGCGTTTCCAAAGAGGAGGGAAAAAGAGCTGCACCTGATCCTCCACTCGAGCTTTATTTGTTTTATTCAACTCAAAAACAAACCTTGCTTAAAAGACACCCAAGACATGGAGAAAATTGTAAAACACAACAAACTCATCAACACACATTCAACTTGACAAGCAACATTTTACAACGTTTAAAGGACTTCTAATAGAAGGCCCTAAAGGTGATAATGTTCTAATCTTCTAGTTCTAGTAAAAAGTAACACATCTGAAAAAAGGTTATTTGTATTTATGGTTGTTAAAAATCACAAGGCACACCTAACCTGACACGCTAGGTGGACCATTCAGTATATTTCACTAGTTCATCTGCAAAGCACAGAAAGTGTTTGGGAATAGGTAGAACCTTCCAGAAGCATATCCAGCTGGTGATTGGACGATCTGTTAGTCAGATAACGTAGCAGGCAGATGTCGCGCTACATAGTGTGAGACATTTGTAAAATTAACTCTTGTTAAAACATGTCAGAAGTGGAGCAAAAGTATTCTTACTATAGAGAAGTTTGGATTGTTGATATTTTTCATTAAAAAGGTAATGTGGTCCACAACTGATAAAAATGCTACTGACGCTGTTAGCAAATGCTAATCTCTGAAAGCAGTCACTTCCTGCTTTTGTCTTGCTTGTAGCTCCCACCTCTTCCTGTTTTAAAGGATACTGATTGGGCCATGTTGCTTTGACCCGCTCACTGTCATGGTAGATTGGAGCCTCGCAAGAAAGATCAGACACCTAATCAGGACGATCCAGCTAATGTGCAGCGTTAAGGCACACCTAGACTTACATCATTTAACAACCAGGACCCTCAGGACAACAGTGGCCTGAGAAAACTTGATAAAACAAAATGATAGCTGGGCTGTTTTTTTGCAAAGAATTAATCTAACCCGTCATACTCAGTATGTTATATAAAGATTGAATATTGTCACATGTAAAATTTAATCATAAAGTATAGCAGTATTTTATGTCGATGTGTAAGTGTATGCATTATTTATGACAAAGGGTCAATATTCCTGATGAATACTGGGGTGTCAGCATCATACTGTCATCAGCTCTGAGCTCCATTAACTAAAGTGTGTGTGTGTGTGTGTGGGTGTGTGTGTATGTATATATATGATGTGCTGACATGTCTGAATGATGTGATGTTAGCATGCTAGCTCTGTGTATTGGTGGATTTATGTCCCCATGGCAAGAATTTCAATGATGACAGACCTATTTAAGGAAACATACACAGCTGTCAAAGCCACTAAGATTTAGATTTTTAGACTTAAAGATGCTGTGAGGAGTTTCTAAGTAATTACAAAAAAGTCTGACTTTTAGATACATGCCTGATCGAAATGCACACAATAATATGAGTTTTATTGCATCAAAATAGGTTATCTATAAATGCTATTCTTTAGCTTCGTGGTCGGGTCGGACAGGGCTGGACTGGCCTGGATACTCAA
This sequence comes from Scarus forsteni, assembly GCA_036419115.1. Classification (NCBI taxonomy): domain Eukaryota; kingdom Metazoa; phylum Chordata; class Actinopteri; order Labriformes; family Labridae; genus Scarus; species Scarus forsteni. The sequence goes on from JAZDUH010000150.1 coordinate 3,396,722, forward strand.
CTTCGGGAACAAGACAATTAAAACTAGAGCAAATTAATGTTATTCAGACATGTCTTAGAGCACCAGGCTGTAAGTAGCGATATATAGCTGGCTACAAAACTACGATACTAAGTTTTTCCAAAATTGCTTGTGACACATTAAAAACTACCGCTACGTAACTAGAAAGAGATACATTACCTTGTTGTTTTGCATCCTGTAAGTTGTTGAAAATTGAAGTTCAAAGCAATGCAGAGTTTGGAGGAAGGTCCGAGCTGCATTCATTAGCATCACAACAAACGCACGTTTTAGCTTGGGTCACGTCTTTACGACAGTCGCCGCGCGTGCTCATGGGTAGCGGAGTCTTTATTTTGCTGGAAATAGATTCTCCTCATAGCACTTTTAATTATTTGTGTGGTCCTCCACCCTTAACTATTTTCGTCCAAGCAATGTAACTGTGTGAGACACAATTAAATTCAACAAAAAAAAAATCAAAAGCATTTATCTGTGAAGGAACTGGCAAGTGCAAACTTTTGTATTGTCTCTTAAAGACTGGTCAAACATCTCAGGATTGTCAACATAAGCCCCAATATTAACCACACCCTTCAGAAAAGGTCAAAATTGCAGGTGCATGCATTTGTAACTTCTCCATGTTCCCTGATAGGATCTTCACTGGTCCCTTGACAGTCCATTGCTGGACCACGAAGAGGCTGGCCAAACCCTGACAGTTACATATTCTGGGCCATGTGTGAATTTGGGAAGCACCATCTCATGGGGAAACCCTGCAAACGCATGAATGAGAATGTTTCAGTGGAATTTCAACACAATCCCAGAGAGGTTGGGGGATTAACGGTGGCTGGTGGCTGGTGTCTGGCTGGAACTTGGCAGGCAGCTGGTTTGAAGGGGATAATTGAGGCGGCTGGTTTTGTAACTGTTAGCTATCATGGAGAGCATCCCTAAGGAAAGCCTGCACTCGGTTGTAGAGGACTTCTAAACACTGTCAATAATTACACCAGAAAGTTTATTGCCTTGGATAAACAGATGAGAGGTGCACTGCTGTATATGTTAGAGAAAATGGCAGACCGAGCCACAATGGAGTCACAGCACAGTACAGTGATAATGCTGCTGCAGGAGGGGATGTGAAAAGTCAATCAGGTGTTTTATTGGACACAACATAAGACAAACATTATGAATGATGGCTCCACACTTTCTACTCCTTCCTTTGGATTAATTAAAAAAAAAAAACAATCTGCCTGCGATCACAATCAGTGCTGAATAAAGACCCAGTCAAACACGTTCTTAAAAGGAAAATACACTCCATTTGCACACTCTCTCACAAACAATGATGGATCATTAGCCGGCCCCTCATCCAAGCTCTGTTCATTTCCCCCCCGATTCCTTTGTGCGATTATTCAAATCAACAGAATACCAGAGAACCTCAAAGATCCTCTGCAGCTGTAAATGATGGAGGGAAACGAAGGATCATTATGCAGATCCCATAAGGTGGTTTATACACCGAGGAGCAGCCCATTACTCTGGTAGAGGAACAGCTCACAGATTCATGCAGCAGAGGATTTGAGAAATAAAGACAGGATCCAGACGGTGCTACTTCATTAAGAGGCTTTAAACACACTGGTCAAATCATTAACTGAACCTTAAAGCTGTTTAATGATAAAGATGGCCATCTTTCAGCAGGAAGCTGATGTGTGCATATGTTCAAAAGCTAGTAAGGATTTGAACTGACAGTTTTCAATAGTCTCCTGTATCAACATCTCATAATCATTAAAGTCTACATCCACGTGTACACTACAAATGCAAGACAATTTAGCACTACGTGACTACAAGGAAACCTAGGCTACAAACTGAAAATACACTTAAAGACCAAGAACTACAGTTAACACTGAAGGCCCAGTTTGTACATTTGTGAATTTTGGAGCAGAGAACGTTGGAGGATTGGGGAATATAACCAGAACAGAGATCACACTGCCAAACAGTAAACACAACAATAATTTAAAAAACACTACAGCAAATAACCAAACACAGCGACGATTTGAAAAACACCACAGCAAATAACTTACATAACATCGAAATAAAAACACACTACAGCAAATAACTAAATACAGCAGCAAATTAAAGATACAACAGGAAATAACTAACACAATGGCAAATTAAAAAACACTACAGATAACTAACTTAATTAACTGTTGTAATAAGTTGTTTGCTGTTGTGTTCAGTTATTTGCTATATTGTTTTTTTTACTTTTTTGTGCTTTTTTAATTTGCTGTTGTGTTTTTAATTTACAGTTGTGTTTAGTTATTTGCTGTAGTGTTTGGTTATTTGTTGTAGTGTTTTTTAATTCACAGTTGTGTTTAGTTATTTGTTGTAGTGTTTTTTAATTTACAGTTGTGTTTAGTTATTTGCTGTAGTGTTCGGTTATTTTTTGTTGTAGTATTTTTTAATTCACAGTTGTGTTTAGTTATTTGCTGCAGTGTTTTTTTAATTTGTTGTTGTGGTTTGCACTTCAGGGCCACTGCAGTAGTGTGACGATAGCAACTTTATGAAGTTCTACCATCTCACATTACTTCCACTGGGTAGCTGATCAGTTGAACCACTAAAATACATACTTGATCAACAGCTAGTTAATAAAAATAGGTCACCACCAAATCACATGGCAGCAGCTCAATGCAGTCAGGCAAGTAGACATAGTTAAGATGATCTGCTAAATTCAAACCAAGCATCACACTGGAGAACTAAGGTGAGTTCAGTCACTTGGCATGGTTGTTGCTGCCTGATGGGCAGGATCCGTCTGAAACTGCTGATCTCCACAGCTGATCTATGCACAAACACCTGTGGGGTTTACAAAGGATGGTCCAAAAAAGAGTTTTGTGAGGAAAAAATGCCTTGTTGATGCCTGAGGTCCAAAGAGAATGATCAGAGTGGTTGAAATTGAAAGGAAAGAGACAGTAACTTGAATCACGGCCTGGCAAGACCAAGGTATGCAAATATCACATCTGTCCAATCTTGAAGAAGCTACAGCAGCAGCAGACCACATTAGGCAATTCTTCGTGCTCTGAGGATGAAGTTGAGACACTATAACAGCCTTGGTCCTTTCTGAGTCCTTGTTATGAACTGTAACCAAGACTGCCAGGACCTGAATGGAAAGACAGACCAACACATGAAGCAATGCAGAAGGGCCAACCCTTAAGGTCAGAATTCAGCTGTCCGCTTAAACCTAAAGGACAGCGAAACTCCTTTGAGAACAGCAGATGCTGGTCAGAAAGAGGGCTGGTTTGAACATGGAGTTTAAGATGTCATCCATGTCAAGCTAAAAGACACCTAAAATACCATTTATGGCACATGAACAAAACAGTTCTGGGCACTTTGCATCAGAAATTTAAGAACAACTATTCTACATCATATAAAAATCAGGGACCAAGACAGGATGTATTCAGTCATATCCTCAGACTACGACCCTTGATCATTTGCATACCTATGGTCAACCAAGCCTTTACTCTAGCTCTTGTAGAACTGAAGAAGTCATCAGGTGAAGAGATGAAACATCCTCAAGAACTCAACCATAACCTGGGTGATTGTGAACTCACTTGGACAGATGACGTAACCTTAAACCATCCATCCTCTCCTGCTTATACAAAGAGGAGGCCAAGCAGTTCAACCCAGATGTCCCGCTCGCCCCCAAACAAATTCTTGATCCTCCAGGGGGATCACAAAGTGTTACTAGGTCACACAGGATTTATCATCTGTCCAGCTGATTCCGAGTCTACCACAGGTTCTCCATCAAGTTGGATGTACCCAGAGGACCTCCATAGGGTGGCGACCTACCACCTCAACCAGCCCTTTTTGGTGGATCCAAATCCCTCAGGATGTCAGTGCACCACCCTTCATCTTTGCTCCAATGTCAGGGTAGGAATAAAGATGAAGGGTGGTGGTTAACTTGACAGCTTTGCCTTCTGGCTAAGCTTTCTCTGCCATGACGATCCAGATCAACATCTGCAAACTGAAGAAACTGCACTGACCCACTAATTGATTTCCCAGTCCAATATTTCATCACTCGTGAACAAATCTCAAGATGTTGAAGCACAAAGAAAATAATCCAAGGCACTCATTTAATACTATTAAAATGCCTGTTTTTTAACAGCATGGTCAATTAGACCTTACAAAGAAACTTCAACTCCTTTAACAGTACCTGCTGCAGCCTAGCATCTGTTTGCATGACTTCTTGATGAAAGCTTGATGCTAAACAGGTTAAAGTTTCTTCTTGCTTCAATGACTCTGTGAATCCCTTTCCAAAAAGCACCCGATGAAACTCTCTGTTGAGTCCAGGTAGCATTCCTTTGCTTTTGTCTTTTTAAAAACCAAGATGCTTGAACTCCTTCACTTGAAACAAAGACTCACTCCACATATAGAGGGGAAATCCATCATTTTCCAGCAGAGAACCATGGTCTCAGACCTGGAGGAGCTGCCTCTCATACCAGCTGCTTAGCACTCAGCCACAAAACACCCCAATGCCTTTGAGGAAGCCAACAGAACAACATCATCTGCAAAAAGTATTGTCCTTAAAGTAATAATCATCTGAAGGACTGGATGCCTGGAAAGTTCATCCAGATTCAGGGAACAGGACCTGGTCAAGGTTAACTTTGCCGCACTTGAGTTCTACACACAGCCTTAACATCTAACTCTATTGTTGCAGACACAAGAGCCTGTTTGTGAGTGTGTTTGTTTGTTGGAGGCAATACTCTGCAAACATATAGTGCTTTACACACCAACATACATGTTGACACTCGCCCACACAGCCGTAAACTGAGCTGTGACATCCAGCAGCTCCAGAGCAAGCCCACCTCTCCAGCTCATGAGAGGAGAAGGCTTCTGAGTCTGTGCTGAATATTTGAACCTCGTCTCTGGAGTTGTGTAACACTTCTTTACATAAATCACGTATTCTCAGGCTCTGCATGGCATATAGGACAAGATAAACACGTTTCTGTGTGTACTCGAGCACGTAGAGGAGTGAGGTCAGAAAAAGTGCTGATAAAGAGTCTGAAGACGAGAAGGAGAACAATGAGAAAAAGATGGAGGCAAGTGTTTATGCTGAGCAGCAGTAAACAGTTATTGTTGGCCTGCTCATAAATAAAGTCCCTTGTCCGCTTCCAGAGGCTCGCTGCAGGACTGGAGAGGACGGAGGGAATAAAGACGGACAGACGCTTGGTCTACAGAATCAGAGCTGCAACAACACAGCTTGTGCTTTTATCATGTCAAATATAAATACAAGTCTGAACACGGAAAAGGACAAACTCTATGTGGCACAAAGAAATCTGTTTGCCTCTTCACAAATGTGCAGGAATGCAGACAAACTGGTTGTGTTGGTAGTTTTTCAATAAACACCTTGAACACATCTGTTTAATTGTTAAGAGCACAAATTCTAGATAACTGACCTGGTTTCTGGCTTGATTCCCTCTTCCAACAAAAGTCAGCAAACACCTGATCATCAGGCGGTATTAAAGATTATTTTACCTGAATACACTGTGGCTGTCAGTATTAATTTTGACATCACTTTTTCGTTTAGTTTCAGCCATAGTCATTTGCCCAAACGTCTTTTAGTTTAAGTAATAATTTAGTCATCTAAATTATTTTAAATTTAGTTCAGTTTAATTCATGAAATTCACAACGTAGTGTAGATTTAGTCACCTCAAATATGAAGTGTTAAGTGTAAGGCATTTTTATGTTTCCTTGAATTTCTGAAGTCATGCTTTACACTTGCATAAAAAGAAACATCTAATAACCATTTACTGAACGCTAGTAAAGTTTGAATGTATAATCTATAATCTATAATCCATCTATCTATCTATCTGTATATATATATATGTATATATATATATATATATATATATATATATATATATATATATATATACATATATGTATGTGTGTGTGTAAAACGGTGTATGTACACAGTGCCCAGCATGAATTAGTACCACCTATTAAAAGTGATTTATTAATAAATATTTAGATTATTAAAAGAACAATTTCCAAAGTTTTGATGAATCTGAGTTTAACACACACACGAACACATGGATGGATGGATGTTTACAATTGGAACTCCTGATGTGTGTTGGAAACACTGAAGACAGCAGCGCATGTAGTCTGTGTTTTGTCACATGCCACAACAGGAGGCAGAGTAAGTATAGACATGGGATGATGGTAAACATTAAGCACCAATTAAGATAGATGTCATAAATATAGGCAAAACCTAATTGTTTAAAGTAGAGATATTTACAAGACACAAAACTGTGTACGGTTTTTGGTTGACAACCTTAGCCAATGATGCCATATAAATTCAGGCACTACAATTCTCACTTTCCATACATATGCTAGCCAAGTTTCAGCCAATTAACAGCCAACTTCCAGCCAATGTAGGACCAAATAGGCTTTTTTTTTAGGTTAATTCTCAATGTCTGTACTTAGTTGAATTTTCCACGTAAATAAACATTTTCATTTATATATTCTGCAAAACATTAGCAATGTTAAGACCACACCGCACGCAAATTGGCGTATTTAAACGCGCGTAGTGCCTGTGACTCGCCGTGTGTAACGCCCGAAGCTGGACGCAGGACCATTTTGACAAGCTGAGGGGCGACGTGCGTCACTGCACAGGCGGAGTAGAGAGCCGGAGCCAGTCGGACTCAGTGATGACCCATGCGGGCAAATCCAGCTGGAAACGAATATTTACAGAACTTACCTTCAAAACCTGTCTCCTCAGAGACTTTCACCCAACCCTGCAGGTTGGAAAGTTAGAAAGATTCCAAGGGCCCTTGGAAAGTTTTTTTTTGTAGCCATAAGAGAGTATATTCTTAAAGTTGCACTGATATAAATAGCTCTTAAATGTATTTGTTGTTTTCATTGGAAAACTGTAAGTTGTAGTTGACAATGCTCTGATAAACTCACCCCAGGGGCAAGCTGAGATAAATCTGCTTTCAATTATTATTTTTTTAAAGGTGAACACATTTCTTACTTTTCTGAAGAGTTTCTAACAGTACTGTAAAAAGTCAGTATATTATACTATTGTGTATTATGTCTATTGCACATTAATGATGGATGGATTATAGATCAATTATCATCTTGGACAAAAAAAGAGTAAAGCATCTTGGGGAAAAAGGAGTTGTGGTAAATCAGTCCACTATAAAGCCCAAATGTTTTAAATTCCTCAAAGAAAACTGACGGACTGGTAAAATATTTGAATTAAAGTTTACTATTATGGACACTGGCAAAAGTTTCTTGGATGCTTTTGGATCAACATTATTTCACTCCTGTTGACCGGCTGTGTCAGCTTCAGTGTCTCAGCACTTTGGAGATTGCTGAAGATGAAAGAGTGGAAACGCGGGCATTGTTTCTCTCATAGTGTCAGTGTTTCTCTTCCAGCCTGCAGCCTGTCAGTGCAGCTCTGTGTTGCTGTTTCTCATGCAGCTGTCTCCGTCCACACTCTCCTCTTTAGATGTTTGCTCTCTCAGCCGTCTGTGATGTGACTGAAGATGCTCACATCAAGATGGGATGTTGTTACTGCAGAAGAACACACACACAGCAGCTGTTTGGATTCTTACATCTGAAAGGTTTGGTTGAAACCTTCACTGCGGGTTGAGTGAGCAGAGCTTCAGACCAGTCAGAAAATTACTAAAACAATAAATGCCATACAGGAGAGGAATGTGTTTTTAATACTGAGCATAAACACACACCCTCCAGCCTTTCAGGAGGAATCCTCCTTCATTCATCCATCTGAGCTTCTCCTTTCCTCGTATTCTCTCAACTAGAACATTTCTCATCTTTTATTTATGTAGCTAACAGAGTAAATAAAAGCTACAGGAGAAGCCTCATCCTGCAGCTCTATGTCTCAGTGAGACCAAGTGCTGGTGAAGAAGAAACAGACTTGTCAGCAGCTCACTCTTTTATCATTCTGAGAACATTTGTTTTTTTTCTGTTTAAACATTCATCCCGGTCAAAAAAAAAAAAGAGATAAAGAGCTAGCACTCTTTCAATCTCAATTTAAACTATGAAAAACCTTCTTAACATTTTCTAAAAACAGGGATTAAACCTCATCCTTAAATCTGCTGAAGCTAACACTAAGAATGATGTTGGTGCCACTGGGTGCCCACCAGAGCTCTGTGGTAAAACAAAAACCCAGAGGGCTTCTTCCTCCTCCTCATGGACAATCAGAGGGAGTCAGAGCTGCAAAGACGCTGCAGGAAGCCAAGGATCTATGCTGACTGACAAGGTTCAGTGGTGTAGTCCAGATATTACTCTGCCAGAGTCTGCAGCCTGATGTCTGCTTACTGTTAGCATGTGGAGTAATGCTGCATTCCAGCGGTGCTGAAGTCTGGATTTCCGAGTTCCGAGTGGGACATTTCAACTAGAAAAGCCCAGAGGTTGGAATTTCCTACTAGGAACTTAGGGAATCATCACCACCCCCTAGTTGACAATTGAAGATGACTGCCCCCAGTGTGAACAGCTATGAAGCTCCTGCAATATTCTGTTTATTTGCACTTCTGACTCATGTTCATGGCATGAAATCAGCCGTAAACACAGCATTGTTCAGCTTGTATTATGGAAACATTCTTCTCGTGGTTTTGTGAACTACAACGCAGGGCATGCAAACAACGGCTGACACATTGGCTAACAATAGCCTGGTAGATTGGCATGTTTTTCCAACTTTGTGACTAGAACGATGATAACTTGGAGATGGCCTCATTCCCTCTTCCCAGTTCTGAGGTTAATGGAACGCAGCATTAGCTAAGACAAGCTAACCTAAGCTAAGCTAAGCCAAGCCAAGCCAAGCTAAGATAAGATAATCCTTCATTGACAATTGATAATTATCAAAACTAAATTAGCAGAGTGTTTCTCAGGACAACTGAGCCTATAAATATTAAGTGCAGTACAGTGTAAAATTTATTAGGTACAGTCCAGATGGAATTTTTGGTGGTGGTGGAGGGGGGATGGTGGGGTGTTCAGTGCAGCGACAGACTGTTGCCACAGCTGCTGTTGAAAGTCTGATGGCGACGTGAGCACAAAGCGTACATACTGTATTTGAGCATGAGTGTACAAACCAAGTCCTCATAAGGTATGTGGTTGTGCTTGGGGATAAAATGAGTTTCAATTACAATCACATTCACAAGAACAGAGTAATCTGCATTAGATGATCACAGTGCTGCATGCTGGGCTTGTTCTGGACTGTGAATGAAGCTTGTCCTCCCCTCACTGCTCTGCAAAGTTAATCTGAATGTGCTAAAAAATACACTGGAACAAAAACAATGTAAAATGAACAAAAAACCTTGTCTGTCACATCTGTACAGGCTTGAGTTGAAGATTTTCATAAATTCTGTGCTGACATTAAAATCATGGACCTTTCTAACATAATGGTGCAAAAAAACTACAGAAAAGAAGATGGGGAGGGAGAGAGAGAGATATCGAATAAAGCATCAGTATGATTGTGATCCTTGACTTTATTTAGGCAGTGTGAACAATTGCCATTGGATTTCATCTGTTGTTTTGTTGTAAGGAGTTTGGACAGGATGATGGTACAGCTCCAAACAACTGTGTGAGTCACAAGAGTCACATACTTTAGTTTAAAACTGAGCAGCTGACCAGGAAACACAATTTAAATAAAAACATTGAGTGAAAATATCAGTATTAATTTTACTGACTAATTATTTTCGTCACAATTTTCATCTACAACTTTCTTCCCCTGTTGAAAACTAGACAGAAATAAAAAAAACAACAACAACAAAAAGTGAACAAGGACAAAAAGTAAAACTTTAACTGACATTTTAGTTAACAAATAAAAACTAGACTAAAATGTGTGACAGACTTAATCCAATCAGACCTAATCTGGTCATGTAGAAAGTAGGGACAAGTTAGGAGTATATCCAATCACAGTTACTTTGGTTGTGTGGAAAGGATTGATTATATTCAGCCAACTGTTAAACTTCGCTTGACTGATGTAGGAATGTTCATACTTTGAGGTTTATCCTTCAGACTTTAGACAAGTAACGCAAACATTGACGAATATGTGCAGTTACCTCTAGTTCACGTTCCCCTTCTGTTAGCATTAGCTTGTAGCAATGAGCAAAATAAATACTACTCATCAAATACTCACATTTCCATCATCATGTTTGGTGATGGACTGTTGGTACTGAACTTTGATTAAGGAAAAGTCTAGTTCTCAGTCCTGTGTTGAACTGATTGAGGTTGGAGAAGCAGTCAGATGTGAAGTGACTGGCACACAAACAGGTTTTAGCCGACTGTAGCTGCTCATTCCCCTTCAAATATGAAATTAATCTGCTGGGCCCTATGGTCCTCCGATGCTGGTAGCCTACATGTGAAGATACATATGGCTGTTTACAATGAACAACCAAGCAGTGATAGGTTTTGGGTGTAAGATCTTGCTAACAGTGAAAACAACAACAGCAACAACAAGAACCATCTCAAGCCGAGGATGAGCATACTCAGGTAGACATAGGCTTATGCAAATGTACATGCTTGCTATGTAAATGTATATCCATAGATTAAACAGCTCGGCAAATACCATGAATTTACATTTACGCATCCTGTTAAATACAGGTTTTGTTATTTACTCTCACATGCTGTGGGCTGGGAGGCAGGCCACATACCCACAAATATATTCTAAAGCCTTCAAAATTTGATTAATGAATACACATATGTCCCCATTAAAGGTATTAAATTGTAAAATTCAACCCATGTTTTGTGGTTGGTACTCAATTGACCGAGGGAAAGGTTGAAGCTGTGCAATCTTGCGATGGAGGCACTGTCTCAACGAAATGCCCTGCAAATGTACGAGAGAGCATGTTTTCAGAAAAAATTTAGGCACTTGGCAGTTGGCTAGTAACTGGCTGGAAGTTGGCAAGCAGTTGGCCGAGAAAGGAAAATAGAAGCAGCACACATACATGTCCCAAATGCATACAGGTAGAAAACAATGGGCTAAAGACACTGGCAAAGTCATTTTTGTAAAAATCCAGACTTTTCCAGAGCAAAACATGGTTGAATAAATCAGTCCTTTATTTCTCTTTAAGTGTTTTTATTCCAGTTGTACAAAGAGGTCCAGTGGGATGTGTTAACAGCTCAGTAAATTAAATAAGAGTCAGATTCGTAAACAGATGAATTACATTAATTCATATTAATGACCAGAGCTCATTTATTCAGCATGTGAACGAGCTGCTGGCTCCATCTGTGCAGCGCTCTGCAGAGCCAACAGACTGCTGCTGCCAACCGCTCATCAACATCCCTTTAGATCTCTCTGTCACACACACACGCACACACACACACGAGCTGATGGTCAAATATACCTGCTCAGATAGAAACAGAGATGAGCAGGTGGACCAGGGTGTCTTCAGGTAATCCAAGGTAAACAATATAACTTTTAAAAGCCCTCTACACACCTGAGACTCCACTGAATGTTCTTGTTTTAATCTTTAACGATAAAGTAGAAACAGCAGTTAGTCCAGTGTGTCAATTCAAAGAAAATGCCTGCTGTCTGTGTCTTAAATTTTCTTAAAAATATTATTATATTCCACATAAAACTTAATAGAAGCCAAATAGGATAAGAAAAACAAACATTTTTTCAGGTCAGAGGTTGACTTATTCTTTCGGGGTACACAAAACCCAGTAATCAGGATGATTTCTGCTCAGATCCTCATTTTAGATCAAACTCAGCATAAGCCCAACTATCTGTAGGTCCTAAACATGATTTTACTCAATTCTCCTGTGGTGTGAGGTGTGTTAAGAGTTATTTACCCTCTCAGAAGAGAATCAGGGCCACCCTGACTGGAAATCCTAAACATGCAACATGTTCATATTCAACATCAGCTGGCTGAAGCAGGAATGAAAAATATCCATGGCAACGAGAGGAAGGGAGAAACATAAAGTTAGATGAACAAAAAAATGGAGGTCCAACTGTTTGATCTGTTTAAAAAACACAAGCATCTTAACAGCATAATCTGCAAAGCATATTTTAACACACTTAAAATGAGGAGAGAAGCTGGATGGAAATCACAACCACCAAGGATGCTAGAGGAAGCTAACCACAAGCCAAGTATAGCCCCCTGACGTGGTCTGCCATGTTTGTTTACAAGGAAGTTGGGCAAGATAGCAAGCAGAGAGAGCAGAGGTGCTGCCTTCTTGGCAATTTATTGGTTAGTTTGTGGTGTCCCGTGGCTATCTCTTTGTGGCTCAACACACACATCAGGAACAAAACTAATAAATCTGACAGTCTTCATGTGTGGCTCTTGCACTTTTTCAAACACGACGATTTTAAAAACCTGCACCAGATCCTCTGCAAGAACAGATGCATGAGGTAGCTGAACAAATGAGAGATGTTCATGCTCTGCTGGAAGAATTAAAAAAGTCTATATTTTTTATTTCTTTGAACTGGAAAGGGGACAAGAAAGCAGAGGACAACACGTCTCAGTGGCCTCAAGTGTGAATCAAACCAATGAGGCTCCACAAGCCTCTCTGTACACCAGCCTTTATTTTGACAGAACTTTTTAATTTAGTTTTAGTTATAATTCCTGCCTAAAATACAGCTTTTACCTTTATTCAAGATTTGGTCACCCAAAATGAATTAATTAAGTCTACTTTGAGTTGATTAAATTTCACAGCATTTTAGTCAATGAAATCTACTGGAAATTTAGTAGACTAAAATATGAAGTGTAAAGGGTAAGGCATTATTGTGTTCTTGAAGTCATGTTTTACACTTGGATAAAATCAAACGTCTAATAACCCTTTATTGAATGCTGGTAAAGTTCGAAAGTACAAATGAACTGAAACAAAGGGAACTTTTTGTGTGAAAAAGGTTCATTGTTTGTTGACAACAAACAGTGAACCTGCTCTACATGAATATATCAATTCATAAATAGAGCAGCTCTGATTGGATCGCTCCACAACATATCCCACCACCACCAAGCTAAGGCAGCTGTGATTGGATGTCCCTCTGAACTCATCCAACCTTTAACACAACCAAAGTAGCTGTGATTGGACAGATTCCTAACTTGTCTCTACTTCCTACATGACCAAATTAGGTCTGATTGGATTAAGTCTCTGTCAGACATTTTAGTCTATTTTTATTTGTTGATGCAAATGTCACTTAATCTAGTTTGAGTTCTTGTCCATGAGTACTTGTTTTTATTGGTTACTCTCTACTTTTGTCAGGGGAAAAAAGGTTGTTGACGAAATTATGACAAAAATAATTAACAAAATTACAACTGCCATACACATGTCTGTACACAGACTTAACCACCAGGTCATCAGCACATCCGTTAATGCCTTTCTTTTGGACAAGCAGGGAGCTCATTTTTGGAGTATCGGCAGATGGAATGGGAGCATGAAAACTTTAAAGGGGCTCTCTTAGGCCTTGTTTACATGAAAACTTTTCCAACAGAAACAGACAGATTTTTCCCTTGCGTTTTCAAAATTAATCCACGTTCACATGGAAATGCAAGGATGACTGTAAACGCTGTAGTGTGCATGCCAGTCCAGTAGATGGGATGTGGGTCTGCAGAGCAGCAATGCTGCTACAATGCATATATGAAGAAATGACAATGGTGAGGGAACGCATGCAGATGCAGGAGTTTCTTGTCTGGACAACAAATCTGTCTGGATAGTTTAGTCTGGATAACAAACGGAGCACAGAAAGCAGCACAAGTTACTCAGTAGACGGCCCAAAGCTGAGGTGACATGAGTGTTTCACCCTGAAACACTCTGTGTCTCGTCTACATGGAAATTAATCTGGTTTCAAAACGGATACACTCTGGACACTGGTTTCAAAAGTTTGTGGATTCAGGCACTCCAGGCACCGTTCTCATGTAAACGGACGGCAAAAACACAATGAAACTCTTCAGGTTCAGGAAAAAACGGAGCCGTGTAAACAGGACCTCAAATTTAAGTATCAGTCAGATGTGAACCTGCAAACTTAGGAAATGTTTGTTGTGGTACTTTCTGTCCTCAAAAAGTTTTTGAAATTTATGAATGCATTTAAGGAGATGATTGGTACTTCAAAAAATTACAGCATTTTGTCTTGGTGTTGTTTGGTATCCCATCTTGGGGGCTGCTCTGGTCATTTTTGATGCCTCCACGTCAATAACAGCAAATGTAAAGATTCAAAACAGATGGTGTTGAAAAATATTGAAACTTTGACAGTCTTACTGGTGAAAATGAAACATTAAAACTTGTCTTGCTTCTTCTAAACCAAAATAAATCTTCCTTTTTTCCGTCATCCTCCTCTGTTCTGATTTTTTTCTCATTTTCTTTGTTTTATTTCTACTTTTTCTCCTTCCCTCTGCTCCCGTTTGGTCCTCCCTCCTTCAGATCTATCAGTCAAACTTTTATTCCATTCTCCAGTCCTCCTTCTGACTCTCTGATCTTACCACTTCCTCATCTATCCTTCCATCCTCTCTGCTTCCTCATCTCTCGTTCATATATCATCCCATTCTAGCTCCCACCTTATCCATCCTTCCATTGATGCTTTCTCCTTCTGTATCCTTCTGTCCTTTTTTCCTCCTTACTATCCTCTCTCTTCTCATCTATCCTTCTATCCACTATTCCTCCTTACTGACCCTTTCATCCTCTGCCTCTCCTTCTTAATCCTTCAGTCCTTGCTCCATCTTTTCCATCCTTTCATCCTCTAACCCTTTTCGTCCCTGCATCCATACATCCTTGTTCCCTTCTCTAAACTTGATCCTCTCTGCCTCCTTCTCTATCCTTCCATCCTCACACCCTGCTAATCTATCTTTCCATCCTCGATCCCTCTATCCATCTTCTCACTCTAGTTTCCTCCTCCTTCTTAATCCTCCCATCCTCACTCCCTTCTTCTCTATTCTTCCATCATCCTGCCACCTTTTCTTTCCTTCCATCCTTTCTCCCTCCTTTCATCCCCCCTCCACTTTTCTGTCCATCAGAACTTCCTGCTTGTTGCGACCGTCGGCGTCTCCCACCTTCAATCTGTTGTCTCCTTGGTAACAGGAGACCACCAGGAAGAAGAAGGAATCTGCACACACACACACACACACGCACACACACACACATCCACACACTCACACATATGCAGTTATGTGAACACCTCTTTGTGTGTGACGGCTGGAGGCTCTCTCTGTTCCTTTTCCTGCTCTTCGCTGTTAAATTTCTGGCTGGAATATGAAGAGGATGTTTTTTTACAGTCTGAAGCAGAACTGAACTAAGGACTGTGTTGACTTTTGTTGTTTTCTCTGACCTACAACCAGACTGTGAACTGAAAGGTTCGAGGCTGATGTCAGAGAAGGGGACTCAAGTTTGAAACCTGTTCTTATGATTTCAGGCTTTGCAGCGCAGTAGAGCAGAGGTTAACGCTGTTTCCTCAGAGGGTTCCTACTTTGAATTCCTGTCACGTCCAGCCAGAGGAGTTTGCATGTTCTCCTCATGCATGTGGGGTGGCCTTCCTCACACAGACCGAGCTCGTTAGGGTAATTGGTGACTCTAAATCTCCTGAGGGTGTGAATGTTTGTTAGTCTCTGCATGTCCACTCTGTGATTGACTAGTTACTCGGGCAAAACCACGCTCTCACCCAATAGCAGCTGAGACAATCTCCTGCCTTAGAAACTTTGAGTAGAATAGAAAACCTTCTGGTCCTCTCGGTTTACTTGGACATCAAGATCTTTAGAACATTAAAGGAAAAGTTCGGTTTCTACAGCTTTCACATTGTTTATAGAATGAAGTAGAACAATATACTCACCCAGAAGGCTTTCCTGATGCAAACAGTGCTTCGGGAGATATTTAGATCAAAAATCGAGCGGCGGACATCCGTATAATGGTAGCACATAGGACATACAGCGCCGCTCCTAAAACTGCATTTATCGTCCAAAAACTCATTAGTTTCACCAATATTCCATTATGGTCCTTTCGGGCTACTCCTCCACGACAGTCTATGTTGCCCCAGACATGTTTTTGTAACAGTGCCAACCTCTGAACTGAAAAAGAAGAATGTTTGCCTCCGCGCCTGCGCAGTACTCTCTGGAGCGCTGCCTCCGTGTCCTCCTTTCTATGAACTCCTCATCTGTAAACTCTGGCTCGAAACTGTAAGGACACCCATCATATTCAAAGTTCTCCTCCACAACATCTTCATCCGATAGATATTCGTCCATTTTGCACAAAACTGGAAGAAGAAAGTCGTTGTGTAGCCGGTTGTCTTCCCCTGAAATAATGAGCCGCACTGCGCAGGCGCGGAGCAAGCGCTCTTCTTCTTAAGTTCAGAGGTCAGCACAGTCACACAACATGTCTGGAGTGACACAGACTGTCGTGGAGGAGTAAACCAAACGGACCACGATGAAATATCGGTGAAACTAATGAGTTTTTGGATGCCCTATGTGCTACCATTATACGGATGTCCACCGCTCGATTTTTGATCTAAATATCTCCCGAAGCACTGTTTGCATCAGGAAAGCCTCCTGGGTGAGTATATTGTTCTACTTCATTCCATAAACAATGTGAAAGCTGTAGAAACCGAACTTTTCCTTTAACGCCACCAGCGGCTCATGACACCTACAGCTGCTACAGACAGGGAGGCTGGAGGCGTCACCAAAGGTCACCACATCTATAACACCTGAACCCAGATCATTTGAAGAAGCACTGAATCCAAAGTGAAAAAAAAACAGAGGGTTTCTTCCCATGTTTGTAGACGAGGTCAGGAGTTGTATAGGCCTTTCTAGACTTGAACTGAGAAAAATTAGGACTTTTCACAGCAGGATAGGCTTGGGTACCAAAATCTGGTTTCAAGTTTTCAAGATTGGTGGTTTGGAGGGGAAAAAGTTCCAGTATTCAGTTCCTGACAGATTAATCTTTTAGTGATTAAAACCTCAGTGAGGATCTCGTCAGTCCATGACAGATTTTTCTATCTCCAAGAATCTGTGTTGTTAAATCATTACATCATGAGTGTGCACAATAGGGCTGTCACCTTATACTCGATATTCAAATATCCATCCGAGTTTTGTTTATTTGCAGTTCGAGTATGGGGTAAAAACCCAGACTCAAACTGTCAATAAACATTCAAATGTAAAACAAAAACTGTATAGTATATTGAGGCACCTGGAGCAGTGAATTACCTGATCTGGAAGAGGGTCCTCCCACTCCAACCCAACAGGCTAATGCTCTCTTCACCTCAACAACAGGCACATCTTGTCTACCAGAAACCAACAGAAGAAGACATCTTGAGAAAATGGAGGACCAGCAAAGACACTCTGAGCTGACAAAAAACACCCAATAGCATTCGAGTTTCCGCGTGGAAGCACTTTGGGCTCTTCTGTGTGGTGATTATGTGCAAAGCAACTGGCCCACTATATCAAATCTGCTGGCTGACAGGTAAATAGTAAGGTGATCAAATGGCAATGCTTTGTGTATTTCAGCCAGTGCCAGATCAGCCTGAATGTCTTTGATTATTAGCATCTATGCCCAAAAAACCTCAAAAGTTTGACTTCTGGAAAAAGTGACAGCCCTTCAGCACAAACACAAAGTTTAGAGAGGACAGTAATGATGAACCACAGCAGCAGAAACTTTGATTAAACTTCAAAAAATATATAATGACAGGTCCTACAGTAAATAGTTTGAACAGGTGTGGCAGAAAGAAGAGATGAGGCACTTCCTTCAACTCAGTGTGAATGTGAGGAGATGCAGCGTTCACTGACTACCCTGACTCCACATTGCCCTCTATTTTGCATGTGCAAACTGCATCTAATGTCTTCATCTTGTTGATTTTGGACCATGTCAAAAATCTGCAGACACTCCAAACCAAAGCAGGGCATGTGCTTACAGGTTTACAGCAGGTCTTTCCTGGCCCTTACACACCACATACACCACTGTTAGCTGAATGCACAAAACAATAACTGAAACACACAAATACTGGAAATGTAGCGACACCAAGGGAGGAGCTAGATTTTCAAAATATAGCTTTTCCATGAGAATGTTAACTGGATGCAAACAAATAAACTGACTGATGCCACTTTTGACTTCACAGCTTTCACTGAATTCATAAAAAACAAAGTAAAACCTTACTTTATTAGTTTTTTTTCTCATCCCAAATACCCCAGATTCCAATA
The DNA here is from genome assembly GCA_036419115.1 of Scarus forsteni. Taxonomy (NCBI): domain Eukaryota; kingdom Metazoa; phylum Chordata; class Actinopteri; order Labriformes; family Labridae; genus Scarus; species Scarus forsteni. The sequence goes on from JAZDUH010000150.1 coordinate 3,414,832, forward strand.
GTCCAAAGTGTCCATTACAACCAATGACTTGTTGCATGTTTTTTCTCATTAGAAGTCCTTCCTGGAAAAATGTAACCCACCTGCTGAAACATGACCAACTGTTTACTTCTGTAAATGTGATGAAAATGAACATCAATCTGTAGCTGCACCGCTTTGTTATGTCAATAAAGGTTTTGAGAAAATGACTTGGGTTGATGTTCCTTCCTCTGAAGCAGGGCTCGAGACTAACTTTTTGCATTGGTTGCAATGGTGAACCCGTTTTTTTTTAAAGTGCACCAACACAAAAATTAGGTGTACCCAAATTTTTCATTGTGTCACCTTTAATGCCATAAGGTCACCATTTATTACTCTCCATAACTTTCATATTATGTAAATTATTTTTAAAACAAGACTAAGATGTCAAGTGATACTTGTCTTTATTCAAAGCAAAATTCCATATTAACACAAAAATAGAGTGTTTAAAGTGCTTCACAGAATGTAATTGCCAATTTCAAACTGAAACATGAAGCAAAAAAAAAAAATTTCCAAACTAGAAAAGCACTTGGAGAGCGCAGACCTACGCGGGCACCACAGTCCTCTACCATAATGTGATTTTTACCATAAATATTAGTCCTACCTTTATTTCATGTAATATTTAGATTCATTGACCATGAAAACATACTATTAGCAACTGGATTCATAATGATATCATTTTTCGTCATGGCTGATCCAGACACTGATCCGGATCAACACCAAAATTGAATCAGTTCTTCCTTTTCCCATGCTGAACATTTCCTGAAAATTTCATCAAAATCCATCCATAACTTTTTGAGTTATTTTGTTCACAGACAGACAGACGGACAAACAGACTCTTCCGAAAACTTAACCTCCTTGGCGGAGGTAATAAAAGCGCCCGGGCAGCACCAGGTGCACTTGTGCGACCCGGAAAACATGTTGGTCACACACTGAAAAGGTGATTCTCTGATTTAGTTTTTCTGACTCTTGATTCTCAGACTCTAATTTTTTTGACTCTAGTTTTTCTGACTCTAGTTTTTCTGACTCTAGTTTTTCTGACTCCAGTTTTTCTGAATCCTGTTTCTGAGCATGAATACCTGCAGTGTGATCTCAGCCTTGGCCACAACACATAGGTCCCTCTGTCACTGACAGAAACAACAAATGAGACCAAACTGAATGAACAAGCAACGTTTCCCCTGCTTTTTTAAAGGGGTACTCATGTGGATCTCCAACATAAAAGCAGACTGTTTTAAGCTGCTGTACTGGGTTGTGGACTTAAGGGCGGCTGATCCTGAGTGATGACTTGACAAATACTCGTCCATGGTTAAAGTCCCTCAGTGTGAAAGTACAGAAGACCACAGACGGATGTTTTTGTTGACTGATGCACTGAGACGGGCAGAAGTGATGATTAAAGATCTGACTGACACAAAGACAAAATAAGATGGATGCCACAGTCTCACTGTGTTACAGGTGGCATGATGAGTGGTAAACTGTGAGGGGGAGCACCCTGAGATTAAGTCTGCTATTCAAGAAGGTACCAAAGAACAAGTTGAAATCTTCTTATAACGCAACAACTGAGCTGAAGTCCCTCTGAATACCTTTGAGATGTAGTATGAGAATGAACACACAAACAGCCATTTACTGACCTCCTGATGAGCTCTGAGTAATTAAAAGAGCTCTTTCACTCATGTTGCATCACTGTTCCCTTCGATCACCATGTTCATCACAAACTCCATCTTCTCTGTACTCTGCTTCATCAGGAGGACCTGAATGAGTCTCTTGTATTGCACTAAGTCCTTAATAAGACAACAGATTTATGAAGAGTCTCTACTGTCGGGGTCCAGTAGCAGAGGAAAGAGGGAGACCAGTTTGGACACGTGGTGGATCCATGTGAAGCACCATGTGAGGAAAAGATGTGATTTATGGTTCAAAACTGTGATTTTGATCAATTTTGCAATAAGCATGTGTGTGTCAAGTGTGTATGCAAGCTCTCAAGCTGTTTTTGATTTAATTTCAGCCGTACTGTTATGTAACTGTTTTGTAATCTGAACTGTGTAGGTCTTAAACGTTTGTACTGATGTGTGATTGCTGTGTCAATTTAATATTCAAACACATATACTGAACTGTAGGCACCATGCCTTACATATGATTTAATAACATCAAATATATTTGCATCCCTACTGGCTATGGTACACAACATTTAACAGGCTCTGGATTGACTGACAGTGTGATATGTAAAAGAAAATCAAAACAAACAATTAAAGTGCAACAACATTGCAAATTAAGACCAAGTTTGTAAAACTCTATGTCAAAGCAACCCAAATATAACTAAGAAGTGGAATAAAAAGTATGTATATCAAATTATAAGTCTGCTCCTTTGAGGATAAAACCCTGTGATTCACAATCACACTGCGTTATATACTAGAGTTTGGGCATTTAATCAGAACTAATGTAAGTTTCCAATAAATTATGTCTGAAGCTCACTGTTAGATACTGGTTAAAGTGCATATGCTTTTGCTAAGGTGTCAAACAATTACTTTGAAAGTTGTGCAACACATTCATAAGAGATTTTTGGTGAAAATGAAAAAAAAAAAAAAAAACAGCAGCTGAATCTTTTTGCACAATAATTGAAATGTATGGGGAACACTTCATGTCAGGAGCACATGAGTTTGAATGGCTAAAAGGACTTTGTAAAGGCAGAGAGGATGTCCAAGACCAGAAACATCCTGGGTGCCTATGCACATCAAGAACTTCTGGAAACATTTCAAACTTTTAGAATTAGAGCAGACGTTGTCTTCGTTCATCAAATTTTGGATTAAATGTAAGCATTACAAAAGTGTGTCAAAGTTGTCAAAAAACTTCTGCTTCTGGATCAAAGGGAAGAATTCAAACAAATTTGTGGAGACATGTTGGAGACAATTATATTTAAAGAGAAGTGATTTCATGTGATGAAACTTGAGCCTTCAAAATGATCCTGAGACAAAACATCAGTCAGGAAACAAAGGTCAGAAGTTCTGGTAAAACTTCACCAACTCTCAAGGTGCTTGAAGGACAAAAGAGTCTCAACTCTTGTAGTTCAAGTAACAACTTTATCAGGCCACAAGCCAAAACACATTCATCTAACATAGCTCACATGAGTCCTTTGCTACTTAAAAACAAATAAGGCAATAAAAAACACACACAACAGTATAGCTGAATCCCAAACCGCCCCTACACACTACCCCTTCACTCACGAGTGTCACTCCAAAATTAAGTCACACTTGTAGATATGGAGAGCACTTCTACTGGAGGGGGAGGGTATGTAAATATGGCGGGCAGGAATGGGAGGCCCTCTTCACTTTACCCAAAAACAGAAAACCTCGTGGAAAAGGGCAAAAGAAAGACGCCACGTGCATGGCTGTTGGCTGTTACGCTGTGTCAATGATTGTGATGCCCTCGGACAGGAGTTTTAGACTCCTTCAATTATTTAAGTGATTCCGCATGTCTTTCAATCCGATTACCATCTGACAATTCCAATTAAAGAAATGAATAATGCTGCTGATTGTGCTCACATTTTATGGTGCCAGGGCTGCACAATCATATCAAATGTCAGCATATGATTTGCTTGTTTTGTTTAAATCTGTTAAAACCACGGTTTATGTGATTTTTTTGTCAGTGTGACAAAGGTGTGGGGAACATATGGACACATGCGGCACTTACATTTAGGCTGTTTCCTCTCCCATTTAGACATTGCACTTCCTGCAAATGTCACTGAAAGCCTACATCGATGCAGACTCGCTGTTTAAGGGCTGAACGGTCCACTCCCCCTCCGCACTACGTGGTCTGGAATAGCCCTTAATATGGCGGACCCTCCGCGAGGACGCGCAAACGGAGGGGTAGTGGGTAGGGAGAGTGTTTAGGGGGCGATTTGGGATTGGGCCTATTAGTCTCCCTTCATACCTGGTTTTTGACACCCCTGATATGAAGGAAGTTGAAACACGACTTGCTTATTATGTAGCTGTTTATAGATTTGTTTCGTAAGAAGTCATCTCATGCCATTTAGAAAAGGTCATGGTATTAACCCTCATCTTAAAACAGTCCCTGTTGAACACAGCATTTAATCCACTTTGATAACAACCCTGCTGTATGTTAGCCCTTATAGGAATCATGTTAACTGAAAAACAGAAGAATTAAAGGTCAGATCGCCCCTTTAATCATTCCACTGTAATACCTCTCTGACTTTAAACCAAAGCTAATTTTGATCCCTGGGTGAACTCATGTGGATTTGTTATAACAGATATCACATCTCATGTTTGCAGGGCGTTTTTATCTGTCCGTCACGAGGACATCGAAACCCCGACTGCACATCAACATATCCCTGAAAGCCTTTCCAGAATCAGCAGGACGGGCTTTACGTACCGAGAAACAATCCTCCCCGCTGAGAGGGATCAGCTGCGTTCGCACAGAGCAATAAAAATCACAGTGGGTCGAGTTTATGTGCTGGAGAAAAACAACATCCCCGGAGCCCAGGCCTCTCATGGGCCAAAGCTGCTAAGCTAATTAGCCCCGCTCTCAATCTAATCCATGGATGCTGCGAGCTGCTTCTGATGTCTTTCAGCCCGCGGTAATGGACAATAATTAGCACCATTGATTTTCTACAGGGTGCAGGGGTGGGGGACGGGCTGTTAATAGTGCAGAGAGGGGAGAGGGAGACGAGATGGACAGATGAAATCCACTGAAAACATCTCCATTAAAATACACCAGAGGGAACAACAGAGGAGTGTTAGACCACCACTGGTACACGGAGTGACGGGAAATAAGAAGGGAGTAAAAAAAAAAATAAAGATGATGAATCAGAGAGCAGAGAGATAGAGTGTTGGTGAGATTTTAAACATAATGTCATCGAAATAAGAGTCATGACTGTCAGGCTGTAGATTTATTCTGAGGAGAGGAGATGGATTATGGCAGCATAAATCAAGAAAACAGAAGCAAAAAAGTGCATTTAGGCCAGGCGAGAAGGCCAAAAATCATGTCTAAAGAAGTTTAAAGCAGCAAAATATGAAATAATCATTGTTTTCTGCAAATTGGAAACGAATAATATTAAAAGCTGTTGTGATGGCAACAACAAAGAAGACCCTAATACTCAATATTTCACAGGTTTTAGCCATCAGAAGTTGCAAAATCAAATTCTGAAAAAAACTGTTCCAACTTAAAAACAGTAACTGTGCCTCAAAATCCTTTGCTGAGATCATCAGATGTTCAAAAGTCTTTTCAGAAATCATGTTTCAGGGAACAGAAAGGGGATGCATGCACATGGACAAAAACTATTTAATAAGCTTTTGTTGGCATTTTTTTTCTTTGTGTTTCCCAAAAACCTAAAAAAAAACAAAGTAACAAATCTGTGAGAGTGGTCTGTAATCAGCCTTGAGCTGGCACTGACCAATCACGTACGTGGACTTGAGCTTATATGGTGCTTTACTTGTCATTTGGCCATAAGGATAACGCTCTCACACCCTTTCATGCGCATTGACGGGCCACTGACACAGCTGTGGGCCCAACTTGGGGTTAAGTGTCTTGCCCGAGGATACATCCACATGTGACAGCAGAGGGTGGCCTTGAACCTTCAACTTTACAGTTACTGTCCAAGTGCACTGACAGACGGCACCACTGACAACAACATCAGATGATTGATTAAGGAGCTGTCTTCCTGTGTACTTAACTCCTCAGCAGCAGTGTCCACCACTCTGATTGGCCCTCATGAATGTGACTGACAGAACATTCATCCAATCACCTTCTGAATATGTTTCTGTAAAGTTCTTGCCTGCCAAACATTTTCTATCAGCTGTTCCCAAAATGTACTGGTGAAATATCCGATGTGTTAACCCATCTGTCTGGAAGAGGTGTCAAAATAATCTGGGATAGATGTATCATGATGCGGATGAAATTAAATAGAACTTTATTAATACCTTTGTAAAACTTCCTCAGTGAAATTAAGATTCCTAAAGCAATTATCTATCTATCTATCTATCTATCTATCTATCTATCTATCTAGATAGATAGATAGATAGATAGATAGATAGATAGATAGATAGATAGATAGATAGATAGATAGATAGATAGATAGATAGATAGACAGACAGACAGACAGACAGACAGACAGACAGACAGACAGACAGATAGATAGATAGATAGATAGATAGATAGATAGATAGATAGATAGATAATTGTTTAATTTGCGAAGGTTACTGCTAGACAGAAAAAACAGTTGTTTTTTTTTTGAGGAAGAAAAAATAAGTTTGGGAAGACCAGAACTTTGAAATAAATGTATTTTGGATTACAATAAAAGACATTTTTACTCCAGTTGATCTAAAAATTATTATAATTAAAAGTCATAAATTAAATTAAATTTTATTAATTTTTTTAAATCTAAAAAGCACCTTGTTGCAGTGATATGGAAAATCAAGGGCGCAACTCACTGTGTTGCCATTTATTTTTATATTGTATAGAACTGAATTGTTAACTTAATAACTGGAATCCAATGGAATCAAAAGACTAGTGAAGATGCACAGCTCTACTAAAATGGAGTTTCCTTCAGTGAGCCTAAAACACATTGAGCAGTGGACTTGCAAATAGAATTTAAGACATCATGCATACTTTTTGTGACCTTGAATTGAAATATAAATAAATAAATCATTTGACATGTTTTAAAACATCCAAATGGGCACTTGTGAGTGCATACTTTACTTTCAAAGTTTCTATATAACAATATCGATCACTGGAAAACCAGAGATTTAAAACAGGGACAGACAGACAATCGTCCCATCCAGTCTCCCATGTCTGTTTGGTTGTTGGTGCGTAGTGTTGGTTTTAGTGCAGCTCCACATTAGAGAAACATCACTTCTGATTTATTACATGTGGACACTTCAACACCCACGAGTGGCCAGACCTTATTAGAGATTCAGTCTGCATGAGGACGTGAAATTAGTTCGGACTTCAGCTGGAGGCTGTTCGGAGGACGTTCAATTAATCAGCAGCTTGTACTAACAAACAGAAACACACGGGCTTATTCAAAGTGAGTGTGTTCATCAGCGTTTACTCTACAGACTGTCTTTATGTTCCTTTAATTATAATCCTGCCACATGCTGTCGCTGACTTAGTTCATAGAGAAAGTGCCACACCAGCAGCATGGATGTTAGCGGCCTGTGTTTTTGTGGATTCATCATGTTCACAAAATGTTACAGAAAAGCACTTCTGATATATCAAAGCAGAAAAAAATAAGCTTGCAGAGGTTGCAGCTCATTAATACTTCAGTGTTTCCCTCACAGTTGGACCAGACTGATGGCTGAGGTAAATTTCAACTGTTTTAGCATTTTCTTTTGCACTCTTTAAACCAGGAGACCACAGGGCTGCAGACTGGTCCCTGGTCATTTGGTTTTGAGACATAAAGAATTCAAATGAATTGAGTTCATTACCTCATTATGACTAAAGGAGAGCAAAAGCTGTTTGACTTTGAAAGAATGACCAGACCTGAGTAAAAACATCCTAGTTCTGCGTGATTATGGAAAATAACAAAACATTCACAAAAAATTTAGAGATCACAATTGTAAATCATGACTACTTACTGATACAAAACACACATTGCACAACTTTAATGAACATGTATGTTTTTGATACCATTATTTTGAACATTAAAATATAGTCAATACATACAAACAAAGCTGCAAAAATGCAAACACCTCAAATGATTCTAATAATAACAAAAAAAAAAAAACAGCAAAACAAGTTTAACATTTAGGTGGCAGTTTGCATACTTATGGACAGCAGCAGCTGCATCTCAATTATCTCTACTTTTTTTTTTAATCTTTTTCCCTCCCTGTCTTGATATGTGATAAGAAAACCTACCAACCCAGTTTTGCCTTCCATCAACCACAAACTACACTTTCCTGTTCATGTCCATATTTTGTCCATCTGTAACTACTAGGCATGTAACAAAATGGTCAACTCATGAAACGATACGAAATATGAAACAGGGCTCACGATACGAAATACTCACAATACGAAATAAAGATTAAGGAAAATCCCCAACAGTAGGAAGTTGTGCAAAAATCTCATTTTCTTTATTTTCTTCCTAATGCAAAAAAATAATACAATACAAAAAATATTGCTGCATCAGTACAAAATACATGTTCTTTGAAAAAAAAACTAAATTGTAGTTTTTTCCCCTTTATTTAGACTACAGTGCAAATACAAACATAAAATCTCAATAAAAAGGGCTTTAACAATCAGGATAACTACATTCTTGAATGAAAAGGAAAACAAATAGCAGTCCTCAGAGCTGCAGTTTAGACCTATAAATGTCTGAACTGTGAACTATAATATTTAGCCTATAACAGTGCATATACTTCTGATCTCCAAGTATGATCAAACTCTGTCAACTCAACAGGAGATGCAAAAATCAAACATTGTTTTTTATGCAGACTTACACAAACATAGTGGAGCAGTTCTACTGTTTGTTATGTGTTCAATGTGGATTTTAATGTTTCCTTTAAACTGACGGTCCGTGAATGGACCAGGAAGGCGGGGCGAGCGGGTCAGAGTTCAGAGGAGAGAGTTAGTGTGTGTGTGTTAGTGAGGAGGGAGAGAGCCGTTAGCAGGAGGTGTAGAGATACTACTCACTGTTTTGTTTGTGAATTAAAATTGTAGTTGGTGTGGTCACAGCCCACAGTGACTGCTAAATTAAAGCAGGTATTCGCAAGCCGGAGTCACCTTTATTATTACGTCCGACGGACGTCACAGTACAGCTGCTGCCTGTCTGCAGTTCAAAGTAGTTGGTAGTTGTACTCGCCGCAGTATACGGCGAACTGTAGCGGCATATTTTGCACACGGTTGTTGTTTTGTCCGCAATCTTCTCACCGTTCTCTCGTCTTTTACATGGGAAGCCAAAATAGGTCCACACAACTGATTTATTTGACCAAGGAGCGTCAGCAAATTCCCCCACTTCGTCCTCCTCCATATTGCAGCCAGTGTTTTGCTACGGGAGGCGAGGAGGGTTTATTTCGTCTTTTTATTTCGAGCGTCTTTGGATTTTATTTCGTCATTTTTTATTTCGCGAAATTTCATGGCACGAAAGTTCATTTCACCCCTAGTAACTACTAATTACTTAATTTAATTTCCTTCTTGCTGTTGTCTTTCTTGTATCACTAATGATAATATTTCACAACAAAATAAAATTAAAAAAACACAATTAATAAAAATAAATAAATAAATAAAATTGTGGGCAGCTGTGCTTATAATCTCAATTAAAACTCGATTAATTGTCCTGCTCTACTACATCTTCTCTCTTACACATAATGGAGGCAACAAATTCAACGGCATAAATGGTAAATGGCACATTTTTCTCTGGATATTCATTAAACTACGGCATTTCATGTTTTTAATATGATGCATTGACATGTAACTCTTGTCTGGAGTGGATTACTCAGTGAAGGAGTCATCTTACGCCTCTTCCTATCTTTGTTGCAGCACTGCATCAGAAAAACAATGTAGCCGCTGCTATGCTAATGTGTCCTAAACTTTCATTCCTGTCTGCATATTTCATCCTCGACACTGGTGATCAAGGAGTTAAACATCCTCACATCAGTTTACATCATGCCAGGAGGCATAACGGAGACTTGTTTGTCTGCTCCATGCCTGAAGTTGAAGAGCTAACCCGGCTAAAATTGTGGCTAATTTAGGAGCTAACCCCATCTCTACCAACAGCTGCCATGAGCAGACATGACCACTGAACCAAAGTACAGCAGCGTGGAGACTGGGCACACTGCTGCTCAAAAATAGCTTTTATTAAATGGATTTATTGACCTTTTGTTATTAGAGGAAGTCAGCACTGCACAAGCATTAAAGGAGGGGAAACTGAAAATCACATTTACAAATCATTAATGGTGTGTCTCTAAAAAAATAAAATAATCAAAGTCATGTAGTGGTTTTTTTCCTTTCTCTTACATTGTACTCCGCATTTCTGTGTCTTTCTTCACTCCTCCTAAACAGTAAAGCAAAGTTGAATCACTTTGACATACTGACTGGCTACTAGGCATTAGGGATGGGATGAAATATCATTTGGCAATATATCGCGATACAGTACATGACAAAATGCATCGTGGCAAGACACCACGTCCGGTAATAGCGCATGTGACCAGAAGTGATGACAACAAACAATAGCACCAACTACCGTGTCTCCAAAAAGCCGAATGATGGAGTCAAATGAGGTCCAAATTGAGGACGCTCCACCTGGATGGAAGTCATCTGACTGGCAGTATTTTGGCTTTCTCATTAAAAAAGACGAAGACGGCGAAAACGAGCTTTCGAGAGTTAGAGAGAGTGTTATTGTTTGTGTTTGACCTGTTAGGTCTTGTGTTTTCCTGTGTGCAACTCAAACAAAAACAAAAGTTGTAATGACACAGTAATATTTTTTCTTTTTTACTTTTCTGATATTGTATCGTGACGTATCATCACCCGGGCATATCGAGGTGCAGCGTATCGTGAGTTTAAGTGTATCGTCCCAATCCCTACTAGGCATCGCATCAAAAAATCATCATGTGGGGTGCTGGTTTGGCAGAGTGGTTAGCAACCAGGCACCCCATGCACTTGCTTCTGCCGGTCCAGGTTCGAATCCCGCCTGTGACCAGTTTGCAGAGTGTCTTCCCCTACTCTCTCTCCCCCTTTCACAAGCCTATGCACTGTCTCTCTCCTATCAATAAAGGCACAAAATGCCCAAAAATACATTAAAAAAAAAATAATAATAATAATCATCATGCTACGTAACAAAAGTTGTGTTAAGAACATGAGAAATGTTTGACTATAATTTAAATCAAAACTGCACAGGTAAAATTCAAGAAGGAAATAATTATAATGATACTAATAATTATAATACAACAACTATTGACAATAATAACAATAATAATTAATCAATCATCAAACTTTACTAGTACAAGATTTGTCACAGTCTTGTAGCAGACAGAGCTTTACATAGAAAAATAAAATGAATAATATAGAAAATTGAACACAATGAAAATTTAAAAAACATTCATCCTCGATATCTACGTACAGCAAACACACCTCACTTACACACACACACACACACACACACACACACACACACACACACACACATACACATTAAGAAGAGATTCTAACAGAAAACAATTAAAGGACTGAGGAAAAGCTATCTTGAATTGAAAATGAGGAAACACAGGAGCAAAACATTAAGCCAAAATTCTGATCCCTGGCAGTGGAAGGAACTGATTAAGAAGAAGACTCATAATATCGATTCTTTGATGGAGCTTTTAAGGATTCTTAACTGGAATTAGTTCTCAATTCCCATCCCTAAAAATGACAATAAATTATCATTATAAGAAATCAGAAAAAAACTATTGGGATATCAAATAAAAAATAATTAAAAAAAATAAAATATGGTAAAATGAGATAGCCAAACACCAAACACATAAAAAAATCCACTAAAGTAGGATGACAGAAAGAAAACTGATTAATAATTCCTGTTGTTGTTGTGAGGGTAAAACAGAAAAGCACCATACTGTTTGACTAATTAACACAACAGTCAAAATAGAAAAAGTCATAAGCTGCATCAGTATTTCACATTATTCCTCACTCTGACCCCCGCTGCTCCTCTATACATGAGTCTAATCGACTGTCGACAGTCTTTAGCTCTCAACATTATTATTCACACAAGAATAACAACTACCTTTATTCAACGTGTGACACTCACTGCTGTGTGAGCGAAACAGCTGCGACAGAGAGAAGAAAAGTTTTCCACACAAGAGGGTAAAAAAAGCACAATGCATGGACAAGCACATAATGAATACATGCAGCAAGGCATTCTGGGAAAGACATACAAATAATGACCCTGAAACACTACTTCATCATCTGATCATCTTGTTACACTCTGCACCACAGTGATCACACACACAGTTTATCACCCTGAATGACTCATCCCTCCATTAAACAGACGGAGCAGCAACACAGCCGTCACTGAACTGATCAGTTTTTAAAGAGTTGAATCAAACTATCAGCCCTTACAGACAGAGGCCTTCAATGACCAGGCAGAAGACTGGCTGTGGATCATTTAGTATAAAGAAAAACCAGCTAATCAGCAAAAAACAAGGCGTGGTGACATCAGGATGAAGAAGAAAGGTGATTTAAGTGACTTTGAGAGTGGCATGACAGGCTGGTTTGTCAGAAACTGCTGAGCTACTGCGATTTTCACATACAACCATCTCTGTGGTTTACAGAGAATGGTCCTAAAGAGAGAAAATATCCAGTGAGCAGGAGCTTTTTCTGGGCTAATTTACCTTATTGGCAACAGGATCTAAAATATCCACTTATTGGAATCAAGTTCATGTTTTATCGACCTGATACATACATTTTATCCGATAAAAAAGATCAGATAAATTACTTATATCGGGGAATTTGTTTGCAGGCCGCATAGCCCCAAAACAAACCATGTCATACTGGTTATATCATCTATCGCGCCTTACTAAAAGGACCCCAGCCTGCCCCCCATCTCTGCCACACCAATAGTGGGAGAAGATCACAAAAGCACTGCTGTCTGCAAAACTTGTTCGGGTAGAATTCTAAGAGGAGGAAGAGGACTTCAAGTTTCAACACAAGTCTTGAAGATCACCTGAAAAGTATTGAAAGAGGACAAGCAGCTCACGGCAGCAGCTCGCGGTGCTAGGACTAAAAAAAGAGCAACACAGAGCATGGATGTCTCTATTCAACAGGCATCTGAAAAATGGAAAAACTTTAAGACACAGTGAAAAGGCCACGACAAAGTGATTTAGTTCAGTGACCAGCCCTTTCCTGTCGTTGAGAGCCCAGGACTTCACAACTTAATGCACATTTGGAGCCATGTCACATCCTCCCAAGCTGTTGCTTCTTCTTGGATGTATCCCCCCCTGCCCTCTAAGGTATCGTTGTCAAACGATCAGCAAGTCCAGTCAGCAAGTTTAGCTTAACAGCTCAGTGATTGGATCAAGATTTCAACAGCAAAAAGACTATATTAAAAATAAATGAATTAACTTCTTGGTTATTGTATCAACCATGAGAAGCAGGAAATTATCTGTTATCGATACTGGTTGAATTTTTTTATATCGTACATCACTACTTATATTCTGAAATAAGCTCTAACATCCTTCAGTGTGGCCTGACCATCAATACCAAACACACATTGTGGTTTTCTGTTTCTGTCTCAGCTTCCCAAAACAGTATAATCTAACAGTAATTTGATCTTGTTATTCTGACGCTGATTTATGAAAATCTGCAACATGCTCTAAGCATTTAGAGCCTTAAATATACATTAATTAAAGATAAAAACATCCTGAAAGCAGAAAATATGCTCAGAATAATAAGTGAATAAAGTTTTGTTCATTTGTTCCTTGCTGAGTCAGCAGATCTCTAAGGGGATTTAAGGTTCTTGGCCTGACCGAGCAGCTTATCAATAACATCAACACAATGCTGATGTACTTTCCCCACTCTGGTCAATAAATACCATTATGTGTGGATCTAATGGGCAGTAATATGGAGCAGGAGAGGCCAAAGAAGAGTCCTTGATGGGATTGGATCCATGTGCGGACAGTTCAGAGTGATTCGGCCATGAAACTGACGTCGCCTGTGATGCTCGCCGAGAGCCAAGCACACTCACCAAGGTCAATTACATCCAGACCAGAGCTTTTATCTCCTGAACCCCATAAAACATGCCTTCACTCTTACTTTCCTCTGAGTACTTTCAATGAAAGTGCAGACGTCATATACGTGTTTTATCTCCCCACTTGTTCCTGCTCTCTGGTAAAGTCAACCACAGAGTCATCAGGGGAAGAGTTTCTGAAACTTTAACAGAATCTGCTCAAGCTGTGTCTGTATCTTTGCTGTAAAGTAAAAACTAAGCTCATTTATGGAAAGCTTTATGGGCATAAAAAATTAATATCAGTGATATCATTAAGGACTAAAACATTTCAGGAGAAGATCCAATTCCTGTTCTTCTGGCAGAAACTTTGGTTATAATTTGAGTCAAAATTGTCTTCAAATCAAGCTTCAGTGCAATATTCACTGTGTTCATAAAGACAACAGTAAGGAAATCAATGATTAAAAGCATTTAACACTTTATTCATCATCTAATGTCGATAATAATTAATCTGCTTTCATTATATAACATTATATAAGGGATACTCCAACTTCTACTGCTAAACAGAGGCTTTGTGTTGTTGATCGCTTGTTGACTTCCAACAATGCAAATTGCTGCAAGTTTGTAAAATAGTATGTGTACCTGACACACCAGGTCCTGGGTCAGTCAGGAGCGCTTCAAAGCATGTGATGGTGATCACATGATCAACATGTGTTGTCTGAAATTGCAATTTTGAACCGAAAACCATGAATCTAGTAACATTAAATTGTTTAATAGTAGTTGATTTTGCTTTCCTAGTACGGTCTACCCACACACTACAGAGCTAAAGTCTTTATTAATAAAATAAAATAAAATTTTTGTTTACTAATAAAATATCTCATTAGTAGTGCTAGTAGATTGATTAAGTCTACTAGTAAAGCCAGAAAGTGATAAAAATAACATTAACCTTCCAATAAAGTCTTCAATGTTGATTTTTAATGGTGCATGGCATTAAAATGTAATTTTCTAATAACTGATGGATTTCTTTCTGATGTCAATAAACAGTATTTATTTCATAATAAATTCAAAACAATAAGACTGGCTCTCAATTCATTATTTTAAATGCCTAATAGACAAATCAAGCCCTAATGAGTTTTTCTTGTAAACTATGCCTAGTATAAATCTCAATTTTCCCTTCATTATGTCCCATTAAGTTTGACTAATGGTAGGTTAGTCCTGTCTTTGTGTCGCTGCATCATAATTTAATCGTCTGATGGCTTTGTCTTCTCGCTCTCATTGTTTCTGGCATTTTGCCTCCATCATCACAGCTGACATTTATCCAGAGGATTCATTAATCTAAAATAAAGAGACTCAGAACAGCTTTCCCATTGGAGTGATTGAATGATGATTTTCTGTGACCCAGCAACTCAGAAAAATCTGTTGCCGTGGTGAATTTGGTTCTTGAGCTGCAGAAATGTCGGCCATAGCTGCTTAATGGCCTCATTTGTCAGAGTGGAAATGTCAACGCTGACCGAATATTTGAGAAGTGTTTTCCATGAGCAGTCAATCATACAGATTAGCAACATGGCTGCCTTCCTTGGCTCATTATAAAGAAAGAGAAGGTGTGGTTTGGAGTGATGTCCACAAAGGAAACAACCAGGAAAATGTTAACAGAAGAAATAAAAACTCAACTGCTATAAAAAGTTAGAAACACCTCACTCAGAAAATGACACAAGGTCATTACAATGCTAACACTTATTTTTCTTATTCTATCGCATCAACACTGAAAGAAAAATGGACAAAAACTGAAAGAAAATAACTGCTCAAGCAAGATTTCCTCATAGTGTCAAATTCATTCAAGTCCTGATTTTATGTAGGTGGAAGTGATGAAGAGATATGATGTGTTGTTGTCAGAAAAGCTCATCAAATGATTACCGAGGTAGTATGAAAGCTTGTTTCTCTTTGTCTTGTGATATTTAATTAAAGAAACAAAAACTGAAGTTGCTACTCCCACAATAACCAAAAGTACTGCCTTATGCTGCGTTCACACCGGACGCTACTTGTACTACCTCAGCGATCACTCTCCATGCAAAGTCAATGTACAGCCACGATGGGGCAGGCTAACCCTACCACGATGCGACAGCCGCTTTTCACACTACCACATAGCTTGTCACGCGTTGTGAAAGTAAAAAATGTTGATCAATCAGCAGGTGTGTGCACGTGTGACGGTACCCTACACAGACAGTTTTCCATCTGGACTACAGAGTAACAATCCATGTCCGTGTGGGAAACATTAGTCAGTGAGGACATTAGTTCTGCCTAGACGGACTGCAGTAAACTCACAGTTAATGCTGCTGCAGGGCATCAGCTGCAGTGTTTTGTGGTTGATAAGTGAATGAAAAGGATACAGCTGGAATAATGTCCGCTTATACATCCTATTATGTAATAAATGATATGATCGCAGTGAAACTTGAGCGGAAGTGATGTCACCGAGCAACGGCCGATGAAAACGGTGACCAAAATGAGGTATTTATGGATGCGCGATGATACTTCAGTGGGCGACGCAATTTTGGTATCTTGGTCGCTTGCGGTGTGAACGCAGCTTAAGGCTTCCAAGAAATGCATGACATATGCAGGAAATGAAAATGTAGTATGGACAGGAGGCTTTGACACTTTAAAGCTACGTTCACACCAAACACAACTTTGCGACCACAATCACGTCTCCCAGTGAAGTTGTGTCACAAGTCCGTTAGTACCTCTTTTGTCGCTGTCGCTCAGTGACGTCACGTCCACTTGAGTTTCACAGCGATCATATAATATATCATATAATAGGATGTATAAACCTTTTCCTTAACACAAGTGGCTCAACAGCCAATCACATGACAGCAATAGAATAAGTTTGGGCATGTAGATGTGGTCAAGACAACCTGCTGAATTTCACACTGAGCATCAAAATGGAGAAGAAAGGCGACTTTAGTGACTGTGAACATGACATGGTTGCTGGTCTGCTAGAAACTTCTGATCAACTGGAATTTTTACACACAACCAAAATGGTTTGAAAAAGGTAAAATATTTGTGAGCAGGACTTCTCTGGTCAAAATGCCTTATTGATGTCAGGGGTCAATGTCAGAGTGGTTGGAAATGATAGAAAGGCAACAGGACCTGAACAGCCACTTGACACCAAGGCATGCAGTAGACCTGAACACAAAAGCTTGGGCTTACAGCAGCAGAAGACCACACCTAGTGCCACCTAATTCACAAGGACACAACAAATAGGACAACAGAACAATATAAAAATGTCTCCTGGTCCGATGAGACTGGGTTTCTGCGCCACATTCAGATGTAGGCTCAGACTTTGGTGTGAACATCATGAAAGCATGATCCATCCTGCCTTGTAGCGATAGTTCAGGCTGCGGCTGGTGTGGGGGAATTTACTCTCTGCACACTTTGGGCTCCTTAGTACCAACTAAGCAGGTTTACAGTCTACCTGAGTATTCTTACTGACCATGTTAATCTCTTTATAACCGTTGGCCTCCACAGTCATCTCATCTCAATCCAATCCAATCGAGAGCAACTTTGAGATGTGGTGGAATAGGATGTCTCACAGGGTTGAGTATCTGCCTAAACACCACTTGACTGCAGTGGGAAGAAGGCAGACAAACAGACTCCTTGGATTTGTTGTTGATGAGGAGTGGGCTAGCTGCTTGCACATAGACAAAACACAGTCCTGTCTTTGTTTTTTTATTTTTGCTACAGGCAGTGTGGAGCCCAAAGTTCTTCTACAGAGTGAATTTGCCTGTCCTCCATTTTCTGGAGGTGTACTTCCTGTTGTTGTGAATAGAGTAACTGACAGTGCTGTAGAGCTCTATATTCTATAACTGAATGTATAATTACAGTTCAAGTAGGGCTCTTTAACCAACAAGCTTGTGGCCGCCTTAGATGCTATCATGCCACAATGGACCAAGATCTCTGAGGAACGTTTCCAGTATCTTGTTGAAACAAGGCCACAGAGAATTACGGCAGCTCTGAAGGAAAAACAGGGTCTAGCTTGGTACTCACAAGATGTACTTGATAAGTGGCAGCTGAGTGCATGGTAACTTATTAAATATATCCCTATGTAGGGATGGGTACCTTTCACATTTGAACCGATACCATACCAATGCCTGGTACCTGGGAATCGGTATCGGAACTCAACGGTACCAATTTTCTATACTTTTGAGTGTGTTTATGGGTTAAGAAATATTTATTTGTTTAATATTAAGATCTCAAATATTTTCAATGTAAATTTATTTCTCAATATATAAATTTGACAGATACATATCAAAACAACATTCAACTGTTTGTATTGTAACACCGTAGTTGTTCCAAAAATTTCTTCAACATGAAAACCAGTAACTAAAATGAACCACAACTTAATAAATTAACTGCAGCCCTCACTTTAACTTTAGGGCAGTTCAACAATGGGTCCGACAGAGCTGTAAATAAAAAAAAGCATTTACATTAACGTTACAAAGTACAAGGAACCGACCTGATAATGATAACTGACGCACATTAAAATGCCAAGCTAATACCATCTTAAACACGAGGCTTATTTACCTGGACCAGGTATCCTCCTTGTCACATTTGCTGCCATCACCAAATGTTAAAGCCATTTCTTTTCCTGTGTTTCTGGCTGCAGACGACTAGTCGCCATTGGACACAGGCGTGCTAACAGTGCTGAATGAATCCTTTGTGGTCGTAGATCTGAGGCTATCAAAAATTGTGCACTCTTCAGCTTTAAGGAAAATTTTGTGCGTCACCAGGTGCTTCCTCAGATTTTAAGTATTTACTCTGCTGGCCTTACACTTGGCGTCACAAATATTGCAGCGAGCATAATCTCCATCACATTTAATAAAGTAGAGCCATACTTTCGAGCAATTTTTCTCAGCCATGCTTGCTTTGTTGACTGAGCCCGCGGCTGCTGACGTTATTATGCTAATGCTGCACTGCGTTCAAGTCCGGTATGGAAATCCACTCCCTCACAGTCACAAGGATGCGTTTAGGTACCTAAACATGGCACCATTTGATTTAACGTGAATCGGTACTCGGTAGTACCTACAGAATTCGGTCGGTACCTCTTAAAGTACCGAATTCAGTACCCATCCCTATCCCCATGACTCTGTTACTAAAACCACACTCATGCACAGATTAAATCTGTATTCAGGAACAAGATCTTTCGATCCTGTCCAAATGAAGGGGAGTCAAAGTGAGGAGCAGCATGTACAGTACTGAGGGCTGCTGCCTTACTTAAAGACTTCTTGACAGCCAAATCCACCTCAATTAGTGCGTTCCCACCATGTCCAATTGGTTTGTCTGACCCTTACAAGTTTCTCTTTTTGATCTTCATTTGGAGATCATACCTAATTTGTTTTTGTTTGGTTTCTGGGTTGATCAGAGAGCTTCGACCCCTCTAGTTGACATCTTAGTACTATTGTATGTCTTTACAAATGCCCCTGTACTTTCAGGAGTGTTTTGTCTCTCTGCTTCTAATCATCCCTCGAGGAAAACTTATCTCCAAAAGCAGTGTTCACACCAAACTCTAGTGTGACAAAATTTCATTTATTTGTGCGTTCAAATGGTTAAAATTGTTGAGGTAGATTTACCCGCTTTAAACCCAAAGGCCACAAAAGAAAGGGGCGGGCCCGTCTCCCAACAACTGCAGCTGGTGATAGAACAATCATTCTGCCAGTCACACTCATCACAGCCCAATCAGATCAACTCCTTCCCACCATTTCCACGACCAGAGGAGTCAGTAACTCAATCTCTTACCCATACCAGTCAGGAGAGAAGCGAAGACACTGTTTCTGTAAAAAGTGACATTCTTTGCTCTTGTTTAAAAGAAATAATTAAATCCAACTCTGATAAAACTGCAGATTTTGCCACATCCACAGAGACCGTTTCACAAACCATCATTGTTTTCAAACATGCAGTCACTTCCTGCTGTCATCACATCTGCAGCCCATTTTCTCCCACAATTCTTTTAATTACACAGAGAGTTTGGCACCATGCACAGCAATTTGTCTTGAGATTTCTGTACAGAGAGGGAACTGAGCTGTGACACTGTGGCACATGTTCAGGCTCATGCACCTCACACACACCTGCAGCTCCCACCTCTTTCGCCTGATGGGGCCGTTCAGCTTTTAGCCAAGTAAAGTTGTAGAGGATCATGCACAACGAATCAGACAGGTCCATCTGCACTGCAAGGTTACAACCATGGTGGGAGCGCTACAGTCACTGTCGTCTTCCTGTGCTCAAAGCCAAAGAAGCTAAATGTCCCAGAAACTTTATCCTGACATCCTCTAGAGCCACACACGGTGAGTTTCATCATGATGGCCGGGTGATGCTGCTTTCCGAATCTGCCCGTCTTTACACAGCTAGTAAGCCAGAAACCATGCCAGTAGCCTGTTCACAGTTGTGCTAACTGGCTGACTTTGTTCACTCTACAGCCCACAAAAAATGTCAAATAAATTTAGGAAAAGTAATAGTAGTAAACTTTATTTCGGACAAAATAATAACAATAACAATAATAATTAAAAAAAAAAATACTCTACAGAAACCAAACACATGAAAAATAAAACAATAAAACATATCAAGTGATTAAATAAATCATATATCTGAAAAGGAGTGGAAGGCAATCTTATTTATACCCACCCCCTCTACTTTATAATTAGCATTCAATTTATCAATTTTCTGCTCATTATATATATATATATATATATATATATATGTATATATATATATATGTATATATATACATACATATACATATATATATATATATATATATATATACATATATATATATATATGTATATATATACATACATACAAACACACATATTCAATAATATAATATAATATAATTTATAAAAATCCTTTTACAGTAAATATTAATCGTACAAAAACAGCTCGTGTAACATCAAAAACAACAACAGAAAACAATCAACAAAACAAAACAAAACAAAACAAAACAAAACAAAACAAAACAAAACAAAACAAAACAACAACTCCCCCCCACACACAAGAAATAACACCCTCTGGATTCTAAGAGTCTTCATGATAAGACCTGAACACCATGTATTTGAATGTTTTTACAAACTTTTTTATTCAGGCAATATTTTAAATCCACACTCAGACTGTTCCATAGTTTAGGCCTGCATATAGTCACACAAAAACTCCTCCTTTTTGTTCTTATTGTTCTAATTTTGAAAATGTATTTCCCTCTGGGAATTTGAGCTGAACTCCTTGTTTCTCTTCTCTGTGGTTTGGTCTGTGAACTCTAAAATAATCGTGAAGAGGAGCTGCAATATCGATGAGAAGTGCTGAATTCAAGTGACAATGTTGATCTATCCCATTGGTTTTAAATGTATTTTCTTGGTACTAAAATTTGAAGTTTGGTGTGAACACAGCGACAAAAATCCACAGACTGCAACCAGCTACGCTGTCACATCCACTCTTGTGTTGGACATCAGGACCGTTCGACACAGTCACAGTATGACGACCCCGTGAGGAGGTACTACTGAAGCATGTGATGGACAATAAAACGCCTTGTACCAAAATAGAGCAGGAACTCGCTGAGTCTCCAGAACTAAATGTAGAAAAGAGTCATTAAGCTGAGATGGACTCCACAGATGACTTCACTGTTGCACAGAGGCAGATTACTATTACAAGGACTTAGGGTGTTTTTTAATCTGGCTTTGTTAAAGAAACATCTAACCTTGTCTATTCTAAAGTTATTTTGCCAAAAATAAAAAATCCCTCAGCAGGTTGGGCAGTAGTAGATTGCAGAGGGATCATCTCTGCCATCATCTCTCTCCCGGGTGAGGAGCCTGGAGGACACAGATGACAAAAGAGCAGCAAGCCGCGCGATTACATCCACATTACTCACTTTCATTAATCTGGGACTCTCTAAGTGATATTACTGGGACAGCCACGATAAGGCCCACTGAGAGATAAGGAGGGGAATCACAAAGTGCTGAGCCAGCGGGCGACGCAGAGACAATCGATCATCCTCATGACGCAACAGCCGGAGAGCATGCAGAGAATATTTAAGCAGGAGGGGGAGGGACAAAGGTACGATGTGAAGAAATGGACAGAAGTTTATAGAACAGACTTCCTTACCCCCCATAAGCAGTATTTTCATGACTGTCATCATGACTGAGTTACATTTGTAAAAATATTTTTTCATTCTCAGTGGGGATTATCGGTAAAATAACGGTGAAAAAAGTGCCTAAAAAAAAACATACATACTATTATACTGTATAGACAAAATACATTTTACTGGATCATATTCCTTGTTTATGTCATCCCATTAAGTTGTGCAGTTTGATTTTGGACCAAAGAATGTGAATATACAGTATGATAAAAGCTACTTTTTCATTGTTTTGTTTAAAGAGATAGTTCAGGTATTTTAAAGCCTTTTTGTGTGGCTTGTTTCCTGCCACAAATCTTTAAATCATACAGAAAGTTTGGCACCATGTAGAGCAATGAATAGCATTAGCATCTAATCTTGGATTTCTGAACAGAGAGAGAACTGAGCTGTGTCACTGTGGCACACATTCAGGCTCATGTGACTCACACAACCTCACTCCCAATAACCCAAACTATCACTTTAATTGCATCTATGAAAACTTTATTTATAAAAACACCACCCTCTAATGGAGATTAACATTCACATGGCTCTTGTGGTGAACAAAGAGGCCCCTTCCTCCTTTAAATGCATCACACACAAAGAAAAAATGTAAGCCGGCATTCATTTATCAATGACAGAAGCCCTAAGCTTACATGAGTCTGGAAATTTTATTTTGCATAATTTCCAAGGTTTCTACACACCTTTACAAATCAAATAAAAGAGACCTTTTTTAAAACAGGATGTGTTATATTTACCTCTGCCAGGAGGTTATGTTATTGCTGGCGTCTACTTGTTTTTTTTGTATGTTTGTTTCTCTGTTAGCAAAATAACTCAAAAGTTATGGACAGATTTCGATGAAATTTTCAGGGAATGTCTGGACTGGAACAGGGGACAGATGATTCAATTTTGGGAGTGATCTGGATCAACATCTGGATCCACCATGGCGGAAAATGCAATTTTTGTGAATAACTACTGAACTAACATATCATTATGAATCCAGTTGCTAATGGTACATTTTCATGGTCAAGGAATCTAAATATTAGAATGAAATAAAGGTAGCACTATTTATGGTGTAAATCACAGTATGGGTGAGGACTGTGGTGCTGGTGGAGGTCTTAATATTTCAACTTTTCTTTCTATGAGAGTATTTCAGCATTTGTTAATGACATGAACAAAGCAGAGACCAGTTACAGAAGCAGGTGCAGGTGAGCGTTTATGCTCCCAGTGAGCAAAACTACTGATACATCTGGGAGTATTATGAGTCACTCTGATTATGGGGGGAACAGAAAATAACCCTGAACCTAAATTGCCTTGTGGTGATCAACTTCAGGCACTCGGCGTGTGTGTGGGTATGTGTATTAAAAACTTAATATACCCCAAACCTCTGTTAAAATGACATTTCTACTCTCATCAATATGCAAAGCGGAACTCTGTGTCTGGAAAATTACATTTTGTGATTAATACCGATTTATCAATAGAATATATTACGCCATATTGCTTTCCAGAGACAACAGAAGTGAAGCAGACATAAAGAGCATCGTGATGCTGACTATCACAATATGTTGGGATTTTTAACCTGTTATAATCTGTATTAGCATCCAAAAAGAAAAAAAAAATGAATTCTTTAAATTTACTAAGAAACATATCTCAATATCTTCCTTGTGTCACTTTAGTTATTTTAAAAAACATAATTAATCTCAGACTGATGTCCACATGTAGACAGTCTTTCTTCAGCTTTTAGCTTCACTGCTCTATAGAGCTTTAGTGCTGCTGTTCCAATAGTTATACTTAAGAGATGGCAGTCAGCATGTCACAAGAACCCTTGTTTCCCGCAATATAGTGAGGCCTTCAGTCTTAACACATGAAGTTAGTGATAGATTGAGATATTTCCCCAGGTAGCTCAGAACAGGGAGGTAGCACTGACAAGCTAGGTATGTCATGGGTTGGTGGGTTTATCATGAGCATTAGTTTCAGCATTAATTTTGTCGACTAATTATTTCATCATAGTTTTAATCAACAACCTTCTTCCCCCCGACAAAAACTAGCCAACAACGGATAAAAATAAGTGCACGTGGACAAAACTCGAACTAAATTATCATACATTTTCATCAATAAATAAAAACTAGAAGAAAATTTCTGACAGAGACTTTATCCAATTAGAGCTAATTTGGTCATGTAGAAAGAAGAGACAAGTTAAGAATCTATCCAATCACAGCTACTTTGGTTGTGTGGAAAGGTTGGATGAGTTCAGAGGGGCATCCAATCACAGCTGCCTTAGCTTGGTGGTGGTGGGATAAGTTGTGGAGCGATCCAATCAGAGCTGCTCTCTTTATGAATTGATATATTCATGTAGAGCAGGTTCACTGTTTGTTGCCAGTTCTGGTATTGGAACTGAAATGCTCTGCCACGTAGCCTAAATAAAGTTGACTGCATTTCACACAAAAATTAACTTTGTTTCTGTTCATTTATACATTCAAACTTCACTAGCATTCGGTAAAGGGTTATTAGATTTTTTATTTAATCCAAGTGTAAAACATGACTTTAGAAACTCAAGGAAAAAATGTCTTACCCTTTTCGATTCATATATTAGTGGACCAAAATGTTGTGAAAACTAAATCAAAAAATTGCTGTCAAAATTAAGACACTGGCTTAGCATTAGCTTTACTGCCATTGCCTTTCACTGTCTCTGGGTGGCGCTGTATGAGGTGAATCTGTTTTACTCTCATGCCACATGTCATGTCCATCTCTTAAGTCTCTTTCAAAATTCGAAGCATGTCCATACAGCAGATTATTGCCATGATAAAGTCATGCCAACTATAGTAGTACGACACTCCTATGAACCAGCAGCAGGTCATCTTGACCATGTCTACTTGCCTAAATGCACTGAGTTGCTTCAGTGACTAGCTGTTTAACTACAAAACCCAAAACCAGTGAAGTTGGCACGTTGTGTAAATCGTAAATAAAAACAGAATACAATGATTTGCAAATCGCTTTCAACCTACATTCAATTGAATACACAGCAAAGACAAGATATTTAATGTTCGAACTAAGAAACTTGATCTTCTTTTGCAAATAATCATCAACTTAGAATTTAATGGCAGTAACACATTGTAAAAAAGTTGGCACAGGGGCATTTTTACCACTGTGTTATATCGCCTTTCCTTTTAACAACACAGTAAACATTTGGGAACTGAGGAGACCAATTTTTGAAACTTGCAATAGCTGGTTGAGAAATGTTGTTCTTAAACTGTTGGACAATTTGCTCATGCATTTGTTCACTAAGTGGTTACCCTCGCCTTGAAACATGTTGCAGGCATGAAATTCCAATTGAGCTAATATTTGCAAAAAATAACAAAGTTTACCAGTTTGAACATTAAGTATCTTGTCTTTGCTGCGTATTCAATTGAACATAGGTTGAAAGGGATTTGCAAATCATTGTATTGTTTTTATTTACAATTTACACAACGTGCCAACTTCACTGGTTTTGGGTTTTGTACTTGTGTTACTCTGTGGTTGTATTAGCATACCTAATAATTTGCAAGAATTTTAAGGTTTAATGAAGTTGCATAAAAGCTATTGAGAAGTAAAATTTACATAAAAATCTAATCCCATCATGTTTGTTCTCTCCCTCAATGAAGACAATTAAAGGGATTAAAACACTCTGAATGACGCAATTTTCAAGCTGATCATAAATCATTAAACTGGGAAAGACCTTCTACAACAGGTCTAATTTCTGCCACGGTTAGATGATATTATTAGTCACACTGTTGCTGTATGATTGCATTAAAAATCCATCACTACAAGATCTGCTCACTGTTAATGTGACTCTCTCCTGATGTCTTGGCAATAATAGGTTGAAAGGTTGTTCTGCTCGTTTGATTTCCTTTCAGTGAAGGGATTTTTATTGAGCAGGGACTCTTTGGGAATGTAGATGGGGTATTTCACAGCCTGAGATCATCCGAAGCCACAAATGCATGAGTCAGAGTGGACTGACGGCCTGATTCCTGTCAGTCGGCGGTTTTCTTTGGCACCAGTCGGAGCTTTATATCGTCTCTTAATTCAATTTCCTCCTCAAGGCAGACCGTCAACACGGTGTGATACAACCCCCGCTGTGCACATCATTACGTTCATGTGAGAAAGTGTGTGAGAGTGCAAGTGTAAATCCATGTGAGAAAATGATGCTAATGAGCTGTAACCTGAAGTTTCACAGATTCTGGATCTGTTAGAAATCTGTGAGGGTTCAGGTTCTGCCTGCTTTTTTACTGAGCCTGTAGTCGGCATAAAAAATGTATTCCTCTCAAATTACACCCACTCACTCACTTTTAGGCAGGTTAATAGATATTCAATAAGATACAAGATATTCAGTTATTAGTGTGTATGCTGGCTGCAACACACACAAGTCATTAACGTGGATCTTTTTATTTTTTTACCTTTCCAGAAAAGCCGACAACTGGGCCCACAGATTTGTTGTAGTGGGACAGTTGCCCTGCATATAATCAACATAAAGTGGAGCTTATGGTGCTTCCACACGGTGCTCCTTAAATGTCCAAGTGATGTTATTGTCGACTCGTTTTTGTCTATTTCATGTTGTAGCTCAATGCAGCTGTGGTTGAGGTCAACAGAGTACTGTCAATCAGGCTGCACTGGGAGCGCCCTCTGCCGAATCAGGTGGTTCACTGCTCTAGGCGCCCTAATGTGCTATTAGGCTATTTATTTCATATTCTACAGTTAATTTACAGGTGGAGCTCAGACTTTTACTTCCATGGCTGACTGGATATTTGAATATTGGGTAACAGGTAACAGCCCTCGGGACCAATCAATCAGTTATTGAAAAAAAAAAAAAGCACCTTATATTGAAATGAGCCTCAACCAACGGTAAGTTGACTTGACTGACGGCATATACATCAAATCTGAGGTCTAATTTAACTATTTTTGAGGGTTTTTTTGTTCCAAGACAAACCTAATATCTTTTATGAATCCACATCATCTTTACTCTCTGACTAGCTTCATCAGAGTTAGCATTTGGAAAAAATACATGATACAAGTTTTATTAAGCATGTAATTGGAACTGTTTTCTGTGTCAACAAACAAATACATCATATGAAAACAAATCTGTGATCTTAATTATATTCACATAAGAGTATAGTTGCACTTTCAGTGACTTTGGATGACACAAAAAATACTAACACCACCCAGGGGGCACAGATGGGAGTAACTTAGTACAACAGCTTTAGTGGCACATCTAAAGTTTTGGACTGCTCTGGATAGCTGTCGGAGTTGGATTTAAAAGTGTTTAAAGTCTCATTAAATTTGGCTGAAAGCTTCCCTGTTTTGGCCTTTGCCCTCCTCCAATCCTCTGTGAGAATCTGTAAATGTGGGCAGTCTAATAAAACAGACTGAATGAAACTGAATGGAGGTTCCTGCAGTGCGAGTGTGAGGGTGAAATGTTTCTTCTCACAGATAAGAAGCTAATTATCAGCTAAGCACGGACACAAACAGCCTCCGGCCACATCCACACGACACTTTTTAATCCACACACTGCTCCACACAGCGTGACGGCCGACACACTTTAACAAGCAGCAGCCCGAGGGAACTTCTCCCTCATCGTTTAACAAAGACAACTTCCCCACAGCAACATTTCATGATCTGAACGCAGCTGACGGTCCTTCACGCCGCCGCTCGCTCTGAGAGCCATCCAGAGGAAATGAGTTTGGATTGTGTGTCACTGGAGGAGCAGCTCTGCTAATTAAAGCTCGATTAAATGTTGATAAAAAAAACTGACCGTCACGGATGATGAACAAGACTCCAAATCTTTTCAAATGCTCTTCTTGGTTTATTTTCTGTGGACTGTTGAATCCTCAGATGTGTGCAGCAGAAGTTAAGCCTGTTTCTGCTGCTCTGAAGTCCACCATTGTCTCAGTCATTCAGGGAGTCCAGAATACTTGCAGCTAATGTTATACTTAAACAATAAATGTGCTAAAATCAACATGAATCTAGAACCTAGCACTTCCTGTTCTGGGATTTTATATTTGTTTTTGATTACACAATTAAAATTAAATCAGTGATTACCAAAAGATTAAGAGTTATTTGTATTTTTTCGACACGATAAAAATGTCAGAAGAAGCCCCATATCTGAATTCTAGAGCTGCTTCAATTTAAAAACAGGATGTTTGCTGACAATGAAACTGGCCTGGACAAAAATGATGGTACCCCTGGAGAATATTGAAATGATTTGACCATAGGGGCATGTTAAACTAAGGTGTGTCCTGTAATTAGCTTCACAGGGGTCTTCAAGCTTGTAATCAGTCAGTCTGTCTATTTAAAGGCTGAAAAGTGGTCACTGTGCTGTTTGGTATCATGGTGTGTACCACACTGAACATGGACCACAGAAAGCTAAGGAGAGAGCTGTTTCAGGAGATTAGAAATAAAATTATAGACAAGCATGTTAAAGGTAAAGGCTATAAAGCCATCTCCAAGCAGCTTGATGTTCCTGTGACTACAGCTGCACAGATTATTCAGAAGTTTAAGGTCCACAGGACTGCAGCCAACCTCCCTGGACGTGGCTGCAGGAGGAAAACTGATGACAAACTGAAGAGCCCAGAACAACTTCCAAAGAGATTAGAGGTTAACTCCAAGGTCAAGGTACATCAGTGTCAGATCGCACTATCAGTCATCATAAAAAATGAGACTGGAATTTGCCAAAATGCTTATTGACAAGCCACAAAACTCCATCATCTATCATTCATACCACTCGCTCTTTCAGGGTCGGGTGGCTTGAGGGTACTCCCTGAAAATGGATGCCAGCCAATCACAGGGCCACATTGATGGACGGATCATGCTCACACTCATACCTATGGACAATTTAGAGTCACCACTGTACCTACCTACCTATCTACCTTTCCACCTGCAGTGTCTTTGGTCAAAAATAAATCCACAACTTTGGCTACCTCTGTGTCTTTACTGCCATTACATTTTCACTGCTTTGACAAGAATGGGATGTTTTTGTTTTGCAGACAAAGTGGAAGAAACTGATGTGGAAACTGTTCAGCAAAAAGATTAATTACATCGGTTCTTTAAGGAAGCCATCATAGATTTTTAACTGGAATTGGTTTTCCATTCTCATCCCTAAACATCAGTGAAAATGGAGTGTCAGCTCACACTGTGCAACTGAATCATTTATGACGATCTGATGGTTGGAAAGGACCCAAGTGCTCCTTCTGTATACTGACAAATGTCAAAAAAGTTTGATCAGTCAAATTATTGGCTTCTTTTCCACGACTAAAATACACACAGACAAAAAAACAAACAAAAAAAAAACACCATGGCAAATAAACAACTTCAAAAACAAACTCAAGACTTTTTGCAGACCTGCAAAAACTCTTCTTAAATGTAAAAGTATCATGCATTTGTGAAGATAAAGGAAACAAGTGTCAGGCGTGTGATTGGCCTCAGAGCTTATTATAAGCAAATCTCCAACAATCAGTCAATCAAACCAGAACGATGCCAAAGTCCTGCTTAGTCCCCAAAAGACTTCTCATTTCCAGGACCACTCTGTTCCCAGTTTTTTCCAAAACAGTGCAACTTAACATTGTTTCCTCCAGACATAATTCAGAAAGCACAACAGACATTGATTAGAAAACAGCAGACAACTTCTGGCAGCATCTCTTTGAACTTTGTGATGCTCTCACCTGTTCTTCATGCTGTTTGGCTTTAGTGAGCTCAGAGACACGTTGTACACACAAGCTAGTTCCTTATAATGATACTTGTCTCACGAACAAGAAAAAATAACTTATTGTTATTTGGAGAAAAAAGAGAAATGCTCAAAGCAAAGTAAGCTCTGACTTTCTATTTGATGATAATTTTGAATACAGGCTGCCATTTTCTACAAAGAGTCTGCTCAAAGCTGTTGTTTCAAGAATTAAAGCTGCTGAGAAGGTCTCTGCACTCAATTCCACCAGGAGATAAAAGATTAAGTACGTAAACAGCAGCAGGACAAATACATTTGTGGGTTTGCCGGCATCATTCAGACCTGAGGCAACCACATGATGAAGGTTTTCTTCAACACTTAATCATCAAAACTGCTCCAGCAAACGCAAACCTTCACATAGACCGTACATCCACATAGAGTCCACAGAAAGCAACCAAGCGCAGATGCATTATGGGTAAAAAAATCAGAAAATGACTCACCCCTGTTTGTCTCCATCCACCAGAATTCGAACCAAAATCCCCGTAACAGCCACCAGGATGGGATAATGATCCACACTCTCCAGACCTGAAACACATAGAAGTCCACACATAAACACGACACAAACGCACACAGTGGATCATTTTAGCTGCCTGATTTTTAATGTTATTTAGGCATTCAATCTACTTTGTAACTCAACTATAAAAGCATGTGTCATTAATAAATGTTTACTACTATTATAATCATTTTATTAGGACTCGTTAGTCAACTAACTTAACGAAGAGGGCCACACTGTACTGTCAGGCACTCTCAATGAGGACAGAATATAGAAATCAACTAAAATTAACAAATATAAAGCTTCCAAAATAGTTATCCTAACATTAATATACTTTAACTCAAACACAATTAAAAATTCACAAATTAATGAGCATGACACAACTAAAGCCAATTAACACTTCTTTTTAATGAAATAAAAAAATGAATATTTACCAGTTTTTTAAGCACAAATATAGGTCATTTAGCACTGTGTCCACATAAAGCTTTTACTTATACCATACATTATATCTTCACGCCTCACAACAGATATTTAGAGATACAATCATAGAAAAGAAGTTCTTCAATGACTTGTAAAAAAACAAATCATGAACCAAGAATCAAAGGTTAGTATAAAAATTCTTTCACCTATCCTAATTTGTGCATTATGTAGTGCTGGTTACTGAAGATGAATCACAAGCCACTGTTGTTATGTTTTCTTCATATTTCCAATCTGCTTTTTTTTATTGTTTTCTGTCAATGAAAGGCTGCATGTGGCCCCCGGGTCGCCAGTTGTCCACCCTTGGTTTACAGTCTTAGACACATATGTCACAAATTGGCTTCTAAATGTACATGTATAGTGGAATCGTTTCCCACATGACGTAACAAATACTTTATGTTTAACTGGTAATTTATCGCATGAAACATTACATTATGATACTGACTGTCATAACAAAGTTATTACAAAACTAGTACTAACAGAGTGTTTTTAGACTAAACAGTAAAAGTAAACCAAATTGTGTTTATCAGTACAACTAGAAAACTCAGAATAAGGAAAATGGAAATTAAAAAGGAGGGATGATAACTAAATCCAGAACTCTGGTTGGTTGTAATATTTTCAAAAGCCAATGGGAAGTAAGAATTTGCTTTTCCCTGCTCCCTTATTAGCATATAAGGCTTACTAGTAGTATTACTGTAGAGCTGAACTACAGTTGATATCACTAATATCAAATTTTATGGCCAAACAGTTTTCACATGTTTCCACCAAGTGTTCTGTTTTGGTTCAGTACAGTTCATGTAAGCTTTTTGAATATTCTTGTTAATTTGCTAATTTATCCATACTTGCTAATTTTATCCCTGTACAGGTTTTTGCACAATACTTGTAAAGTCTCTTAACTGCATAAGTTTTCAGTCACCTAGGGTATTCTTTAATTCTTCTTGGGGTTAATGTATTATGTTTGGGGGGGAGTGTTATTACCATTTCCTGGGGTCAATCTGCACAAGTGTTTCATGTCATGTTCGTCTTGGAACCTGCTACTGGATGCTTTGAATTTCTCTTGGGATCAATAAAGCATGTATGTATGTATTTATGTATGTATGTATGTATGTATCTATCCATCTATCTATCTATCTGTCTATCTATCTATCTATCTATCTATCTATCTATCTGTCTATCTATCTGTCTATCTATCTATCTATCTATCTATCTATCTATCTATCTATCTATCTATCTATCTATCTATCTATCTATCTATCCATCCATCCATCCATCCATCCATCCATCCATCCATCCA
This sequence comes from Scarus forsteni, assembly GCA_036419115.1. Classification (NCBI taxonomy): domain Eukaryota; kingdom Metazoa; phylum Chordata; class Actinopteri; order Labriformes; family Labridae; genus Scarus; species Scarus forsteni. Next base: position 3,446,658 of record JAZDUH010000150.1, read on the forward strand.
TCCATCCATCCATCCATCTATCTATCAGCTCAGTATGGCCATGTGCGATGAAGCTGCCTGAAGAGCAAAGAGCAACAATGGAGGACTGCCAACACTGCATTTAATGTGAATGTCTTAAAAATTGATGTCTAAAGGTTAGGAGTGTGTGTACATCATTATAAAGTTTCCACATCACAGTTAGTGAAGATAAACTGTGGAGCCAAATTTGAGCATAATTCAGTTTAAACAGAGGCATAAAGACATGTTCTTTTAGAGGTACATTAATGAAATAAGAGCACAGTGCTTGCGTATGATTTAAATGAACATTTTACAGGGTATGGTTGATACGGATATGGTTGTACCGCTGTACATCCAAGACAGCAAAAAAAATTCCAGTCAAATTTAAGGGGGTAGGATCAGATAAGTTTATCTTTCTTCTTTCTCCTTTTTGTTCATGTAAGCTGGGAGGCCTTAGAAACTTCAGATTCAAGTTTCCCTCTTGTTTTGTTTTCATTTATTGATTATCTTGTTTGTATTTTTAACTGCTTTTAAGTTGTCATGTACTTGATAAAACTAAAGATATCCATCATTCTACGTGGACAGTCTTAGCAGCTGCAGAGGAAATCTTTCTAAACCATCGGCTTACTAAAACATGGCGAGGCGTGTGTTTTTGTTCTGCCGCAGTGAGAACTAACGATGTTTGTGACCAATCAACAGCTCTTGCTCCACCTTTCAGGGTCCGTTTGGCACTGCTTCAGAGAGGGGACGGCATGGGTCAGTTATTTAGTTACCTTTTCTCAGCAAACGTACCAAGTCAAAGTGAACCAGAGTGCTTGGTGGAAATGCAGCTTAATTGATCACTAGATTACTAGATGCATCCCTCACAGCAGCAGGGAGACAAAAACAGTGTTTCAAACCCTGTGCTGCTGTGTTAGCATGTGCGTACCTGGCAGTCTGAGGTTGACGACTCGATCAAACAGGTTCTTCTCAGCCGTCACTCTGTTCAACACCTGGTTCAGCAGCTGCAGGAGAAGAAGGATCACACATACCCACAGTTTGTCACTGAGCCTCTATAGCTGGAGATATACCTGCTGTTGACTACACCATGTGTCTCCTGCATCAATTCAGCACGACATCTGGAATTAAAGTGACACTAACACATCTGCATGTCCCCAGTAGGATCAGCATGGAGGCAGAGGAGGGTGAAGATTGATCAGCAGCAGAAACAACAACAGGAAGTTAAAAAGACAAACTGGTTTTAAACTGAAAAATTCTCTTTTAGATGTCAGGAGGCAAAACACAAGTTCAGTGTACTGATTCAACTGGTGACCGTGTACACTGGTGGCTTGGAGTTGGCAACATGGCTGACAATGTCTGAAGATGGTGGTGTTAGCTCGGTTTAATTGTCTGTACTTTCTCAAATATAAACTAATGTATTCTTTGAAACAAATATAAACACAAGTTAGGCAATTAAAAAAAATATCAAAGTGATCAATATATTGCCCAGTGCTGCTTAATATTTTGAATAATTCTATTTTGTTCTTCAGATGATCAAAAAAAAATAATAATTGAAAATTGAGATTTTCTTTCCGTGACTCAACTTGTAAGCTGTGGCACTGTACAAAAAAAAAAAAAAAAAAAAAAAAAAAACAGAACATTTACACTTTTTTCACAAAGGTCCACCCTGCCAGGTTTTTGCACATTTTTAGGCTTGTCTTTGTTAATTCAATTTTTTTTTTCTTGCTGTGACAATAGAGCAGCTTTCATGTTTCCATTTACAAACCTGCCTACATCCAAACTATACAATTGACATTTAATGACAAATTAACAGCACAAGCTTTAAGCAAACAAGGTAAATTCAGTTTAGTTTCTGATCATATTCTAAAAACATTTGGGAAAAATTATTATACACCGTTTTGGTTTATCTCTTCAAGAGAGAAAAGCACGATTTATAGGGATGCATGATATTGGATTTTGATGATATCCAATATATTTCTTAATTTTTTATCGCCAGTACCAATATTTTGGTCAAGATCACAGGCTCTGTCTTGTTTCTTCAGTGTTACAGTATATTTTTACGAGGAACAGATGTAAAACAAGAAAAACAGCATGTAACCCATGCAAAACTGAAACCTTTGATTTTCAAATGTACCCAAGTAGTGATGAGAAGGTGCATCCATATTGTACATTTGTGTAATTTGCTCATATTCTAGACAATATATGGCTGAATATGTGTGGATGCAATCATGTGAAACTGTATCAAACCAATAATATCATACATCCCTAAAGATCTGAATCATTAAACAAGACTTTTGGCAAAAAAAAAAATAAAATAAACAAGAGAGATATTTTATATTTAGGTCATATTCGCCCTCTGCTTCTATGACATTTTTCAGCGTAGTTTGCCACAGGTCATCAGTTAACATGGTAACTCATTATAGCCATACACCGAAACAGTTCCAATGGTGCTCAGGGGAAAATATTTTAAAAATAGAGTGCAGAAAATGCTTATGGTCATCAGCTGCCAACAAATATTTGATGATATATTGATTATTAATGATTATTTTGCTAGTTCTACTCTAAGAATTAGCCCCATGTTTGTAGTTTACTTCTGACACATTAAGTAGTTGCATACAGCCTGAGGTCTTTTTCGCCCTCTAGTGGTGTCCTAACTAAGCACAGGAACAAGAACAAGAAGCGGGGACAAGCTGCACGAATATCTCTGGGTTCAGAAGCAGGACAACACAAAGTCCTCAGATGCCGTTTTCAGGGACTTAAGATTAAGAACTGACCGGAAAGAGGACGTCCTGATACTGACTTCATGTATTAAACATGTTGGCCTACACCCAAGCGTAGATTTAACTGGAAGACGCTGTTTTGACCAACAACATAACATACAAGAGTATTATGCAACAGGGTTAGCAAACCAATCACGATGAGAGTCCCTGACCTGAGCAAGTCGTCTGAGGAGCAGCTCTGCAGACGGGCGGGACCAGTCCAAGAAGATCTCTGGCACCAGAGTCACTGTCATCTCCAAAACCCGCAGCAGGCTGACCGACAGGTCAAAACAGGTCGCACACACCTAAAACAGCAGGTATTATGTTATCAGTACAGACCTGTAGGGGGGTGCTATGTACAAGAAAAATCCAGCTTTACCTTAAGCCCCTGTCACACATTCCCGTTTCTCATGGCGATTGTGCACGACTGTACATGATTGACAAGGCTGGTGTGATCGCTATGATACAGGATGAAATGACTGTCTCACCCCTGGACACACCCCAAAATACACCATCTGCGGCGCTTCGGGGGCGTTCGTCCGGCTCCAGTTAGGCTAATACAACGATATGACCAGGATTCCATCAATTTCCATCCCCCTGACACGACGCCAGCCCCACTCGAGCTGAGTTCGCATCATGTGAGCCCCGACTGAGCCCCGTTGCTTGCGCCGTCCTTGCGTCGTCCTCAGAAAGCTGTCAGGATTGAGCCACGATCAGCCTGATTCAGCTTCGTACATGCCACGCTAATACCGTTCGCAGTAGGACTGCATTAGGCTTCCACCCTGGTAAATTAAGAGCGGTGATTCTCCACAACAGTTTTCCACAGTTCAAAACTGTCGGGACCCTTCCACGTTCCCTGCCGGTCATCCAGACTACACAACGGTGATCCAGATCAAGTAGCGTATGCACCACGACCAAAGCACGTTTCATCAGGATTATGACAATCATGCAAAGTCGCCATGAGAAACAGGAATGTGTGACTGGGGCTTTAAGCAAAAACACTCTTTTTTTCTTATGCTGATGTTTTTTTATTATAAATATCACGATTATGATTTTTGGATCAATATTGACTTCCTGATTGATCAACAGGGTACTCATCGATTAACATCTGAATCTGGTCTTTCATTCATATGATTAAATAAATTGCTTCTTAGCTTGAGAGGCAGCCACATAGATCATCATAGATCAAAGTAGGGCTTGGTGTTTCCAGCAACCTCACAATGCCACACAGTATACGTCCTGATTCATGTAAATAATGAACATCAACCGCATTTTAACAGAATTTCCTCAAAGTTTTGACTTTAATTACAGGCAGAACAAGAACTAAGATGAGTTACAAATGATTCAACAACTTAAGAAACTTAATTCAGGTCCTCAAAGATGGAAGACTTAAGTCATGAAAAGCAGCATTGCTTCATCCTTTAGTTTAGCTTCTACTTTGAACTGTGCCATTGTTAACATTACCCAAAGTGTAATGCCATAATGAATGCTTTCTTTTTCTTTACCATATCAAGTTTCTTTGTTTTAAGTTAAAAAAAGTCATGCAATTTCTACAGTTTGTGATTTTACCTTCAGCTGACGAGTGTCCACAAAGTTTCTCTCTGGACGCTCGGCAGCCTGTTGGATCTGAGAGAAGAGGCAGAGAGGAGGAAATATGAAAAAAGGACAAAACACACTTTAAAATACTGAAATATATATCTTAAATATATTCTGTACTGTAGTCATACCACAAACACCATGTTCTTAAGAAACCCAACATAAAGTAAGTAAGGAAGATAGTAAGAGGTTTTCTTTAGCACCTTTTACAGATAAAAAGTTCTTTTGAATAAAAAAAGTCAATTAAACAGGGAAAAACAAATACTGCAGAAAACAAGCAAAAGAACGATACAATGAGTCACATCATTCAACTTCAGATAAAAAACAGCCTAAATACATAAAATGTTTCTTTAAATCATCAGGAGATTTAACACAGAGGAAGAGAAGTCCAATCTCCCTGTGTTTTAAAGCAGGTGGGGGACCATCGCCTAAAGAGAGACCAGACACAACAGGTCTGTGTGTGAGTGGGCTTCTACCCAAAGAGCTCTAAAAGTTATGATCAAATCTTAAAATGTAATATGAAATTCACTGGCAGCCAATAAAGTGACAATAAAAGCAGGGGGATGTGAGGAAGTGGGAGCTCTTTAACAATAAACAACAACTTATACCTGCATAATGACTTTAGGGAATAACAATAAACACAGCATAAACAATTTTAAATTTGTGTTTTGTTTTATTTATTTTTTCTAGAAGATGGCTTGTTTTAACAAAGAACACAAAATCCCACAAATAAAAAATATTTTTCAATCATCATTATTCAGATTCCAGACTGGTCCATCTTTAGTTTTTGACAGTTATAATGTTAAACAGAAATAATAAAAAAAACACTTGAGGATGGTTTAATTTTCCACAGAGGAACTTTTGTGTATAACCACACTGATAAACTTGAGCTTAGTCTTCTAAGAATTTTTGTAAATGGTCCATAAAAGAATCTGCGCAAAGGCAGAGCTCAGGAGGTTGATGATGTGTTGATTTTGTGACATGTTGAGGACGACATACAGTATCTATAGGCCAAGCAGGATGTGCAATTTCAAGCTCAACATAAGTCTTTGTTTGTTTTGTTTTGTTTTTTTTCCATGGAGCTCCTGATTAATTGGACAAAAACAGCCTTGTGGAAATAAAAAATGATGCTACTGTTCATTCAGGCTATGTCCATATATGGGTGTTTGATATACTATATTGCCATCCAAATTATAAGTATCAGGTGTTCCAGTCTCTTCCATGGCCACAGGTGTATAAAATCAAGCACCTCGGCATGCAGACTGCTTTGATAAACATTAGTGAAAGAATGGGTCGCTCTCAGGAGCTCAGTGAATTCCAGCGTGGAACTGTGATAGGATGCCACCTGAGCAACAAATCCAGTCGTGAAATTTCCTCGCTCCTAAATATTCCACAGTCAACTGTCAGCTAGATTATAAGAACGTGGAAGTGTTTGGGAATGACAGCAACTCAGCCATGAAGTGGTAGGTTACGTAAACTGACAGAGCAAAGAGGTCACCAAATTTCTGCAGAGTCAATCACTACAGAGCTCCAAACTTCATGTGGCCTTCAGATTAACTCAAGAACAGTGCAGAGAGCTTCATGGATGAGTTTCATGGCCGAGCAGCTGCATCCAAGCCAGACATAATCAAGTTCAATGCAAAGCGTCAGATGCAGTGGTGTAAAGCACACCGCCACTGGACTCTAGAGCAGTGGAGCAGTGGGTTTGGCAGTTGCCAGGAGAACGATACTTGTCGGACTGCATTGTTCTAAGTGTAAAGTTTGGTGGAGGGGGATTATGGTGTGGGGGTGTTTTTCAGGAGTTGGGCTTGGCCCCTTAGTTCCAGTCAAAGGAACTCTGAATGCCTCAGCACACCATGACATTTTGGACAATTCCATGCTCCAACTTTGTGGGAACAGTTTGGAGCTCTTCCAACATGACTGTGCACTAGAGCACAAAGCAAGCCCATAAAGACCTGGATGACAGAGTCTGGTGGGGATGAACTTTACTGGCTTGCACAGAGTCCTGACCTCAACCTGATAGAACACCTTTTGGATGAATTAGAGCAGAGACTGAGAGCCAGGCCTTGGTCAAGATGGTCAAAATTCCCACAAACACACCCCAAAACCTTGTGGACAGCCTTCCCAGAAGAGTTGAAGCTGTTGTAGCTGCAAAGGGTGGACCAACGTCATATTGAACTCTATGAATTAGGAATAGGATGTCACTTAAGTTTGTATGCGAGTCAAGGCAGGTGAGCGAATACTTTTGACAATATAGTGTATTATTAAACCAAGGTTTTCCTTTTATTATTTTTTTTGCAAAAGTAATTCCATCAACCTGTGAAGAACTCAAATCATATGAAACACACCAAAAACCTTGAAATGCACTGATAAGCACTGTTTGCTAGCATGTAATGATGCACATCTATACCATGCAACAGCAATAGCTTCTTCATGCTACAAGATGTAAATGTGGACTTGTCAGAAGCATTCCAGCAACTCCACAACGGCTGTGGAAAGCAGATCTAGGTTTTTTTTTATTTTTTCGTTGATTGAAAATTGTTCTTAATCTTTAAATTCTTGATTAAGTGAACAAGAGGATCATCAGAAACAAACTTGACGAGCTTCATAAGGTCTTAACAAGCAAATGTCAGTGGTCATATTGTGGTAAAATGAAAATTACACAAAAGATTAAACCTCATCATAATCCAGAATATCGGTTCTACTGGCAGATTGTCTAGGATGGTAATGAGTTTTAAAATATCAACTCTGGGATATCAGCAAACTTAAACAATCTCCTAACCCTGATTTCCAGAAAAAGAAAAAGCACTTTTTAATCAAAAGTCTCAAGTTGTTTGGTGGTCAAATCTGTAAATTTTTCCAATAATGTTAAATAGCCATTAATTGATTTAACTTAGGAGGGAAAGACAGTTGAAATGTTATATTTCTTATGTTCTTTTGATTTCTAATATCTTAAACTAAATCAGTGATGTTTATGGAAATGTATTTTTGTCAAATTGTTAACACACACACACACACGCACACACACACACACACACACACACACACGCACACACACAAACAAACACACATGAATATGTATATATATATATATATGTAAATATATATATATAAATATATATATATATATATATATATATATATATATATGTATATATATATATATATATATATATATAGAGAGAGAGAGAGAGAGAGAGAGAGATAAATAATTTTATTTATTTATTTATTTATTTATGTATTTTTAAAGGACCATAAATTAAGGCTGTCAAAAAAACAAGGTACATACTGATCTGTGGGTCAATGGGGATTTATGTTTATCTTCAGCAGTCACAATATCAATTGAAAACTACATAAATCACTGGAAATGCACTCTTAGGTCTGAATTTCCTCTCTACAGTCGCCCTGACTTCACCAACATAATTCTGAATTCTGACTGTCTAGGTAAATGAACACACAATAGACACCTTTACTAAAGCTTTAAAGGTTTCTGACTGATCTCTGTATAGCTACAGTATGTTAATAGTATATTTAATAAGGAGTTTGTATTGTTGCTTATTCAAGCAGCAACAGCAAGGCAGTAGTAATCTGAGCCCTGCATATCCAAACCAGTAAGGAGGCTTTTTTTTTTTTTTTATGTATTTTTGGCGCATTTTGTGCCTTTATTGATAGTAGAGAGACAGTGGATAGGCTTGTGAAGGGGGGTGAGAGAGTAGGGGAAGACACTCTGCAAACTGGTCACAGGTGAGATTCGAACCTGGACCGGCAGAAGCAAGTACATGGGGTGCCTGGTTGCTAACCACTCTGCCAAACCAGCACCCCAAGGAGGCCTTTTTAATGTGTATCAAACATTTGGTCCACCTGTTGTTGTCCTCATGTGAAAACAGAACCAACCGGAGGGAGTCAGGGTGGTTCATGATCCAGACTAAAGAAAACAAGCACAAACGTGCCTGAAACCAACCAGACTAAATTATGCCCTTTGCTTGAATACATAGTCAGAGGTGTGTAATAAGCAGCAGAGTAACTCTACCATCCACAGAAAGTCATTAACAGGCTGTAAAGAAACAAACAGATCTTCACAAAAGACGCTCTGATGGTTGTTAATCACAGCTGGACCAAAAACAGCAGACACTCCCTCGGGACCATGATCAATTAGAAAACAGAGAGGAGCTAAGTCTGATGATTCACAGCGTTTACTGAGGATTTATCTAAAAGCCTGAATAATCTCATTAGAGGGAAACAAACAGAGCTCTATTTTTACACGGGGACTGTTTCCTGCATCTGAGCGGATCCTGGGGTAAATCTGACAGATGTGGAGTTCGTTCATCATCTGGGATTACAGCTGACATCGTTGATAAGGGGGAGCGGATCCTGGACTGGTGCAAAACATCAGTCCTGACAAAAATAGATTGATCAAGAGTGATAACAACAAGCCGACCCTCAAGGCCAATAAATCCACCTCAGCCTTAAGAGTCTCATAAGCACTCTGTCCATGTCATGTCTTTACTTTGACAGCGAACACCCTCGCCATCCACGTCTGTTTCTGGAGATCGACTTGCAGAGTACTGCTTCCTTGCAGCTCAGTTTCTGCAGTGGCTTTTCCACAACCCCTTTAAAAGATTCACTTCTGGATCACCAGATCCAGGAACGTACCAGGACCCACACAAAGCTGAGCACATATATAGAGAGTGTTATCCTTTATGAACACAAGTGCTTGGAACATCACTTAATAATTTGATTTTATATGATTTATTGAATGTCAGTAATAGGATTTCCCATTATAAAGTTCAATGGTTTATTAGAGACGAGAGGTTTATTTTTTTTTGCTGCAGATTGAGTGAATATAAAGATTTTGTCTCCTGATTTTATTTGTCATTCATTTTGCTGCCTCTGTTATTGCTGTGAAAACAGTGCAGCGTTAAGTGATGATGCAGAAGAGTCAGCCTACATCTACGCCACATGTTGTACAACTGATTACAAAGTTAAAGCCTCCACTCTAACTCTAATGCTGCGTTCACACCACAAGCGACCCAGCTACCAAAATCACGTTGCATACTGACGTATCGTCGCGCGTCCATAATTACCTCATTTTGGTCACCGTTGCCGTCACTCGGTGACGTCACGTCCACTCGAGTTTCACCGCGACCATATCATATATCATATAATAGGATGTATAAGCAGACATTTTTGCGGCTGTATCCTTTCATTCACTTATCAACCACAAAACACTGCAGCTGATGCCCTGCAGCAGCATTATCTGAGAGTTTCCCGCGATCCGTCTAGGCAGAACTAATGTCCTCACTGACTACTGTTTCTCACACGGACAATGATTGTTATTCTGTAGTTCAGATGACTAACTGTCTGTCTAGGGTACCGTTACACGTGCACACACCGCTGATTGATATACTTTTTTTTACTTTGACATCGTGCGACAAGCTATGTGGTAGTGTGAAAAGCGACTGTGGCATCGCGGGAGGGTTAGTCCCGCCCCATCACGGCTCTACATTGACTTTGCATGGAGAGTGATCGCCGAGGTAGTACAAGTAGCGTCCGGTGTGAACGCACCCTAAGAGGGAATTGCAGTTTGGTTTTGTGACATATTTTGGTTAAAATAAGGCAACACTTGTTTCATGTCTTCTACTGTTTTCTTTCGAGAGGGAAAAAAATCTGTTTAAGACAGAAATCCAGTTTAGCAAGGAGAACTGGGACTTTACTTTGAGGCAATATTGCCCACTACTAGAGCAAGGGTATGAATATTAATCATGATTTATGTTTGGATATGAGAAGGGCACATAAATTTGACTGATTTATGTTTGTACACTAATACTGAAAGAAGAAACTGATATTCCCATGTTTTGATGTAAAACTGAAAAGACCTTCCTCAGCCTTGTGAAATTTCCAAACAACACATTTTACCTGAAATGCCAGATGGACTGTTTCGCATACCAACAGAATATAATTCACATTCATCTGGGTAACATCTCGTTGATGGTGTTTAGTAAAGTAGAACCTTCAGCCAAGGCTTTACAGGACAGATCTGCCATGAAATCTGTTGAATCCTGCAGCTTCACAAAGTCTTCATGGTCACACCTCAATTTCTCCAAACCTCTCAGACATATTTCTGCTTTTTTACGCAGAATAAGACCTTCTCTCACCTCCTGGATCATGCCGATGAACTCAGAGAAAGCCCAGTTGAGTTGGTTCAGGACGCTGTTGAGGAATGAGGCTGCCATGTCTTTGTCCATGCTGAGCAGTTCCGCCATGTGTCTCTGCAGCAGCAATGACGGGCAAGGCTCTAAACCAATCAGAGGGGAGGAGAGGATGAACAGGTTAAGAGGTAGTGGGGCATTTAAACATTTGTTGCTTTTAGCATCTTAGCAAAAGTCCTCCAGGTCTAAACAATTCAAGAGCATTTAAGTTCTCGAGTTATCCTGAAGCATTGAGGATGTTAATTAAAGAGTTAATGAGTTAAGTTCTGTCTTAAGAAAACACACATGAATACAGTTTATGGAAACAAACATTTCTCTTGATCATACCAACACAATAAACAGAAGTCATGATGATGGTTGGGTGAGCAGAAGAGCTGCAGAAAGTCACTTTTTTGTTTTCTGCTGCAGGCAAACATCTGTCTTATGTGGGGTGTTTCATTTTTAATAAAACAGCACACAAGCTTCTGTTGCTAACTTTTTGGCAAAAGTGTGAGCTAACATCTACAGATACAGTCTGATTCAGTGGTCTTTATCTTCGAGCCATGAGTCCCTTAAGTGTCAATTTTTTTGACTTATCAATTTTGCAGTAGTTTCTGTCACCAACCTTTTTTTCCCCTGATGAAAACTAGAAAGTAACTAATAAAAACAAGTGCACATAGACAAAAACTCAAACTAAATTAACTGACATTTTCATCAAATAAAAACTAGACTAAAATGTCTGACAGAGACTTAATCACTTAAGTGTCTTGAGAGACAACTTGTTATGAATTGGTGTAGGAATGATACACTGATTGATTGATTGATTGATTGATTGATTGATTGATTGATTGATTGATTGATTGTTTGATTGATTGACAGACAGACAGACAGACATATTTTGGAGCTGCCCAAAGTTGAAATATTATTGGGAGGGAATTCAAAAAGAAATAATCTCTATTTTTAACATTAATCTACCCCTGACCCCAAAATGATATATCATTAAAGCACTCCCTGAATGAAGACCGGGCATAGTCACAACCACTTCCTCCAATTAGCTCACCCCCATCTTAGGATGGACATTTTTTTTTAAGAATATATTTTTATTTATAATTAGGCACCACTTTTTGGTCAAACAGTGTGAAAATTTTGCTATTAACACCGAACACTATGCTAACACTATGCTATGCTCTGTGATTAAGTACGGTATCAAAATGTGAAACCTAACTATTCTTGACATACAGTTATTGAAGCAATTAAGACAGCAGAGCCCCCCCATTGTCCACTAGTCATCTTTTCTTGAATTGGGCAGAGTCCTGCCGAATATACTGCATATTCTAGACCCCACAAAGTCAAAAAATGGAGTCAACATACAACAGGATTGTCCAATTGTCCCTCCGGACCAATTTGTCAGATATTCCATATGTAGCAAATCAAATGTGACCTTGTGCCAGTCAGAAACAATTAGTGGTTTATGTGAAATCAATTTCAAAGAATGGACATTTTTACAACAAGATGGTCACCCATAAGTGAATACTTAAACTTATGGATATAAAGCTGTCAAACTGTGCTGTATGGACACAACTGTCCAGGTGTATTTGTGATTGGTGCAGAGGAATATCAGAAACAACCCTATGAATTTGATTTTTTACCAAATTGTTAATTGCTCAACTGTTTAGGTCATGCGTTTCGTACACAAGTTTTCTTTTTCTTGTGTATGTGTGGGGAAAGAATAATCTGATGTAACTCAAAATATGTGTTACATACGGTGGCTTCGGTGGTGCAGTTGGATAGTTCGCTTGGTTAGTACTCGGGAGGTTGCAAGTTCGAGTCCAGCTTCGGGTGACACATGGTGATGTGTGCTTGGGCAAGACACTTAACCCCAAGTTGTCCCACTGCTGCGTCAGTGGTGTGTAAATGGGCATGAAAGGGTGTGAATGTGTTAGAGATACTGATGGATAACTAACATAGAAACTCTGAACCATCAGTGAGTGAATGGGTAGGTGTGACCTGTGGTGTAAAGCAGCTTTGGGTGGTCAAAGCCTAGAAAAGCTCTATATAAGCTCAAGTCCATTTACCATTACAATATGAATTTCAATAAAAACTTGGTAAAAAAAATAAAAATAAAATCATGCTCTGCTTGCCTCGGAGTCAATGGCATGGTATTATTTTTGATTTATGAAGTCAACATTTTTGTCATCATGAAAATTCACACCATGTGTTGTTGTGTTTATGTAAATAGACGGCTCTCTGAGTGACATTAAATTCATTTGATTTTTTTCCACTCTTATTTATGATTCAGTAACTCCAGTATTAATAAAATCATACAGGGAGTGAGGCTGATGATTAACATCTCTGTTTGTTTTGACTCCTGACAGCATCTGAAATCTGTTCCTGTCAAATGAAGCCACTAATCTGAAAATGACAATAAATGACAGGCAGGATGAGACGCAGCAGAGCAAGGAGGATGATCACATTAAGTCAGCATGTCTGTTTTATTGTACATGTGTTTAAAAAATGTAAAATCTTGAAAAGCATCGAGGACAAAGACATTCAGGCTCCTCTCCCACTTTCCTGTGGACTAAATGACTGCATTGTCCTCTATGTTAGAATACATTAAAGTGCAAAAATCAGCTTTTTCAGGCAGAAGATAGAGACGTTTTTAAAGAAACTGGAGACAATAACAGAAGGAAAGTTGGGAACAAAAGGTCAAAATAAGGAAAAGGGGAAAAACAGAGGACAAAGGGAGAAGATTAACAGGAGCAGAGGACGGGGGCATCTCTCCATCGTCCTCCTGTGGGAGACGTGGTGAGAAGGTGACATGGAGTGAACACACAGAAGCATCATTTGGTGTGATAATGTGTTTCTCCTCTTTGTCCTCTGAGTCTGTCCCAGAAGAACCAAATCAACACGCCTGCTCTGGAGCATGAAGCAACAGACACACAGTCTTCAGTAGAAACACAAACACACTGAACTCTGGTCTAAAGACACAAACAGAGGTCACACTGTGTCACCTTCAAATCCTCACACCTCACCGTCTGTGTGTGAATCAGGAGATATTCTACAGCACAGACAGCCAGACAGAGCACATCTGTACTTTATATTTATTAACAGCATCCATTTTATTCATGTTGAATGATTATTTAATACATTTGAATTACTTTAACTCTGGCACATCCCTCTCATTTACTACCTCAGGGAACCCTGACACCAGAAGTGTAAATGCACAAAACAAATGGTATAAAATCTTCATATACAACAACATTCTCTGCATTCAGCTCTCAAACCATTTCAGCATTGCAGGGGATTAAAGTCTTGGAAAAGCCAAACAGAAGCAGCAACATTGATTTCACTGCATTCATATCTGCTATGTGGTGTCCGATTTAATATTTTAAAGCCAGGAAAATGCACAAGGGTGTCACAAAGAACCTTTTTAAAGATGTATTGTGATTAGGGATGGGACGATACACTAAACTCACGATACGCTTCACCTCGATATGCCCGGGTCACGATACGATACGTCATGATACAATATCAAAAAAGTAAAAAAGAAAAAATATTACTGTGTAATTACAACTTATTTGTTTTTGTTTGAGTTACACACAGGAAAACACAAGGCCTAACAGGCCAAACACAAACAATAACACTCTCTCTAACCCTAGAGAGGTTAGAGAGAGTGTATGCTAACAAGTGGTAGGCTCATTTTCACCGTCTTCATCTTTTCTAAAGAGAAAGCCAAAATACTGCCAGACAGATGACTTGTATCCAGGCGGAGCATCCTCAATTTCGACCTCACTCAACTCCATCATTCGGCTTTTTGGAGGCAATGTTTGTTGTCGTCACTTCTGGTCACATGCACTTAGGGATGTAATGGTTACCGGTAAAATGGCAAACCGCGGTAAAATTTCCCAAGGTAATCATTACCGCGTCCTATAAAAATTACCTTTATACCGTGTTTGATAACCACAATGCGTCAAGAACGCATGGTGATGCTGCTCTTTGACTGAAAAAGCTGGAACTATGATGAAGCAGGATGGAGGATGAAGCAGCCTCATGGGAAGCGCGTAACGCAGTTTGCATTGTTTGGCCTCAGCGAAAGTCAGAGGCAACGGCAATTTCCCTCTGGAAACGGACTCTTAAGTCCGTTTAATTTTTTTGCTGAGGGGGAACTGATAGGAGACGGTCACTCTGTCTAAACACGAAGCTGCAGCAAAAGATGAAGACGTGTACGGTTAAAACTTCTGTAACTCCTCGAATAATAAACTGACAGCCAGACAGACAGACAGACCTGAGAGAATTACAGGTGGTCTTTCAGTATTCTCTGTAGAAATAATGTATAACTCTGGTAATTAACAGCATTACTATCACTCTGGACTGTATTCTTGCCATTCTTTTGCTGTGTATTTGCTGTATTTTGAAATAGATCGTATAGATAGAGTAGTATAGATCGAAAGCTCAAATCTGTTGTTTTCTTTTCTTGTAATTACACACTGTTCAAGCATTTATTACATAATAATGACAAATACTGGCTGAAGTTGTTTACTTTTATTTCTAATGAAAGAAGGGTAAAAAAATGTACTCAAAGGGCATTTCCAGACACATTTATTGACAAAAAAAGAACTGTTAAAATGATGATATTAAAGGGATTAAATGATTTCAATTTTGTGTTAAAGTACATTTTGAACATTTTGAACACACTGCAACAATACCGCGATAATAATGATAACCGAGATAACTTTGGTCACAATAACCGTGATATGAAATTTTCATACCATTACATCCCTACATGCGCTATTACCGGACGTGACATCTTTATTTCGCGATCCATTTTTTCAAACTCGATGCATTTTATCACGTACTGTATCATGATATATTGCCAAAGGATATTTCATCCCATCCCTAATTGTGACGTAGACAAAGAAGGTGTGTCAATGCAGAGATAGTTAAATTGAGGCTGAATTTTTGCTGCAGTTGAGCTCAAAAGTAATTTCTGATTAATAAAAGAAGTTCATACTCATCTGTTTGTATTTTTATCCAAAAATTAGCCTGGTATATGGAAACCCTGGTATTCACACTCACTGTGAGGCATGCTGATGCATCTTGACCTTGAATCAAATTTCATTGAAAACTTAATAACTATAAAATTGTAAGACTGTTGCAGATGCACAGCTCTATTTAAAACATGTCTATCAATGTTTTTCAGCTTTTTATCCATTAATCTATCAAACTACTTCAGCTCTGCTCAAAACAACCAAATATTTATTCACTTTGAGTATTTTAACCATTTTAATGACAGTTTAAATAAATGCTGCCACTTACCTCATACAACACACTAAAAAACTATGAGTTATTTTTTTAACGGGGGTTGTTGTTGGAGGTTAGAGTCTCAGATATGTCAAAAAGTAGCTGCGACATTGATTTCACTGCATTAATATTTGCTATATGGTGTCAGATTTAATGTTTTGTACAAGCAGTCACTCCCTACTGTCATCTTACACATAGCTTATTCATTCCCACTCTAAGGGTGAATCCTAATTCTACCCCTTAGCCCTTGTCCCACCCCTTGATTTTGTGCGTTCATGTCTACTGAAGTGGCGTCCCAATTCGCTGTAGGGCTAAGACCAAACGATGACAGACCAGGACCTCAGCTGAAATGAACAAGTATGAGAATTTCCTATAACACACCACGTCCACACACCACTTAATTATGGGTAATTATTAAATCATCAAGTAAATACTGACTATGTTTTTAGTTGTTGGTCATATTTTAAAAGCTGATGAGCTAGCTTTCGCAGCTGTAGCATCTGTTTACATCACAGCCGGGAAGAGGCTCTGGGTGATGACATAGTGGGAATTGAGTAGCATCTCGTTTCTCAACAGTGTGTTTTCACCCCCTCCCCTTGGTCTTCAAAACAGAGGGCTTAGGGCATATGTGTCAAACTCAAGGCCCGGGGGCCACATCCGGCCGATGGACAATTATATCTGGCCCGCGAGATTGTTTTATACAGTTTTTGTTTTTGTTATCAACGGCCTGGCGGTATGAAGTGCTGATAACACACAAACTACAGATCCCATAACACAGTGCAACAGCTGCCTTGCTGAACATCAGACAACTGCAGGGCCCTCTACAGGGCGCTGGACAATTGGGAACAAAAGAAAAATGTTCATATAATATTTTCAGTTTTCTTTATTCTGTAATAATAGTATTTGTGTCCATTTATTCATATTTATTTAAAAATGTGCAATTGAGTTTGACACCCCTGGCTTAGGGAAAGGGCTAAGGGGTACAACTGGGAGGCACCCTAAAGGTCTCTGATTGGGCCGTCCAGCTTTGAGCCTCTCACAATCATTGTAGAACGGAGCTTGGCAAAATGGATCAACCTTATTACAGACATCGAATCAGGCAGATCCAGCTGCTGTTCCAGGATTTGGAGTGTGGCTTTTGTTTGAAGTCTCCTTAATTCACACAGGAGCTGGCGTCCAGGTGGCCAATTTGTGTGAGTGTGTTTGAAGTCTATGCTCCCCCAGAGAGAGCTGATGTATGTTTGTGCACCGGTGGTCTCATAAAATGACTTAATGCCACCAGAGTCATTAGCTTCATCGATTAGCCATCTTTTGTGCATTTTGACTGGGTATTTACTCACAGGCAGTGAATTGGTACTTCTGAGTTTTGACTCCGAGACACGATCAAAGCAAAGTCAATACAGACAGATTCATTATAGAAGTTATTACATATAAACCCTGAAACTCATCGAACCACAGGTGCTGTATTTACCTGATCATTAGTTCATTGAGAGCTGCTGAATCAACACTTTATTAAATCATATGTATGTGGTCTGCTATGGTTATTTAACCTAATATGTCAACCTAGTCTTAAATTCATTGGGGATTCATGTGCTATGCTTGTTACACATGGTTAATATAGTGAGAGTGTATTTGGCAAAAATGTTATTAGGTTTGCTTTAATGACTTTATGTGTGAGTTTTTAAGATACATCTACTAGAAACATCATATAAAAATCAGCCCCAGGCTACGATCTGGATTATTTATACGTCTTGTCCTGTTTCTAAGGGTCTTTTTAAAGAAATGCTGTGGTTACTATCTGATGGTAATGCAATTTAATGCACAAGTGAGACAAGTTTGTACACCCAGGTAAAGACATTTCACACATTTGGCCCTGATTTTCTGCAACATTCAAGACTCAGACAAACAAATCTGTTTCCTACAAAAGAGAGAGAGAAAAGGGAATATGAACACAAATCTTTACAATCTGATACTTACTACTTGGGATCACTGGTTTAAAGAAGGAAACACTGAGTGAATATATAAATAAAGATCAATTAGACAGTCAAAGGAAGAGAGAATGTAACAAACACAAAAACAGATGAACAAAAAAAGAGAGATGGAAAAAAAACTTACTTTGAAAACTAGCAATGGACAGATCTCCTGAAAGGCATGCAAACGAAAGTCACAGAAATAAAGGTCGATTATCATGCGGGAAGCAGAAAATTAGAGGCACAGAGGAACAGAGAAAAACAGTTAAAACACAGAGGAGACACACTGCAGAGCATACAGAGCATGAAATCTGATTAATGAAGAGACACTAACACCAGTCTGGAATGTGATCAGCATTAAAAAAAAGATTTAGACTCACAGGTGATGCCTGATGTTTGCTTCAACAACACAGTCACTGGATTGAAAATACAGAGGTCTCCATTTTAAATGGAGAAAAGAGTTGACCTAACCAAATCAATAATGCTGATATCAACCAAGTCTGATACCAGCAGCATTCCATTTAACCTGACACAGCAGATGTTCAGTATATATTACACTTGTTGATCTGGGAAACAGTCGATAGAATGTGTTTGGGAATGGGCATTGGACTTTATGGACTGAAGACAAAGTTTTTCTGAGACTCTGTTCAGAGTTTATTTAAGAGGATGACGGGGCATCAGAAGCAGAAGACAAGCGGATGAATCCACACCAGGACCTTGCAGAAGTTGACGGAACATCATCGTGAGAGACCGAAAGACGAGAGAGGCCGATGGAAAATTTCAGTCGACTAGAACCAAACAGTTTCTTATCCGTATCCAATTTGGCTCCTCCCACCTGGCCTTAGGCTGGAAATCCCTCTCCTCTCCTTTACTGTTATGCAAACAAAGACTCAATCCCCCCTCTTCCCCCACACTCCCTCATCTTGCAAACTTCACTCTGGATCAGAACTCTCTCTCTCAAGGCCGTACAGCCACCTTATCGGACAATAGAGACACTGTGGGGTCTGAGCTGTGAAAAGCTTGTGGCCTTAAACTCGATGCCTCCGCTGGGTGCCTTAAATGCATGGATCCATCCACATCAGTTTTCCCCCCTCCTACCAACTGCCTGCCAACTTCCATCCAGTTACCAGCCAGCTTCCAGTCACTTGAAGCCCCATCATCTCTGTGGTTTTTGCTCTGTGATGTTTTCATCACAAGATGTCATAGCCTCAACCTTTCCCTTGGTAAGTACATCAGATGCCAAATCTACAGTGGCCGAGAAAGGTCAAAATTGCAAAGGCCACAGCAAATGCAAGCATCAAAACACATATGCATAAACCTACAACACAGCAGCATAAAGCCAAGACACGGCAGCAACTTAGGCTGCATTGGAAGTAAATTCCACAACAATTGCAAACCCTGCAACACATCTGCAATAAGCTGCAAAACAGAAGCATTAAGCAACGACGACAGTGAAACGCCAACTTTTTTCAAGTCTTGCCTCAATCCGTCGTCCATGACCAGCAGATAGATTATTTTTTCAACTGTGCATCCAACAACAAAGAAAAGACAGACAGGGCTCACCTACGGCTAACTAGCTTAGCTCGAACACTACGAGTTAATGAGAAGTGTTAGCCTATCACTGCCTAAAGTCTTCAGATAAACTCTTCGGCAACTCTCCTGTGCGCTTGTTGTGGCTCGTATTTACCACCTTATGTCACATTGTCTTCATCTACTCCTAAGCAGAGGCATTGTCAAGTGTGTCTTGATATGATGTGTGAGTAGGGATGTATATTGTTACGATTTTATCGATACCAATACAGTCCGATACTCTTATCGATACTCTTATTGATACTCTTATCGATACTACAACATGTAATTTTGTGTAAAAAATAAAGACTTTACAAGATATTAAAAGATTCAACCTTTTTTTGTCACCACAAGGTGATAATAAAGCTTCAACAGAATAGAAGTAATGCATTACAAATGCTTCTCAGAGGCAAAAAGAAAGCTAAGGAGATGGCAAAACCCCTTCATGCCACCCAACAGACTGCATGTACAGACAGACCCATATATCTTGTGGTGCTAAAATCAATGCTGTAATGAAGACTACTAGGGCTCTCACTATATAAGATAGTCATATAACCCCACTTGTAAGTTAGTGAACCAAAGAAAGCCTCTGAGAGTAGATAAAGATAATATATGAAGATAACAGGAGACAAGGTGGTAAAAACGAGTCACAACAAGCACACAGGAGAGTTGCTGAAGAGTTTATCTGAAGACTTTAGGCAGAGATAAGCTAACATTTCTCATTGACTCCCAGTGTTTGAGTTAAAAAAAATAGAATCTATCTGCTTGTCATGGAAATGGGACTGAGACAAGACTTGGAAAAAAGTCGGCGTTTCACTTCCATAGCAACTGTTGCGACCTTTCCCAGCCACCATACAAATCAACTGAGAGCAAACTTCACACCAAAAATTCACCTGAATATGGCTCAGAGTTTACAATCTATGACTGTCAGGGTGGGCAGGCCCTGTTACAGACCAGTCAAGACCCTGTCAGGGAAAGTGGGGAAGTTTATGTGGCTCCGTCTGTATAGATCAGGCATGTCCAAAGTCAGGCCCGGGGGCCAAATGCGGCTGTGTTCAAATTTTCACTGGCCCACAGTCTATGTTATAAAATCAATTACATGTGGCCCTCTTGCACCGTTGACTGCTGTATAAAAGACTTGTGTACAAAAAAAAACTATTTTACATTTCACCAGAAGATGGCAGTAGGGCTGTGGCCACATCTTTGTGGCACTTGACACCTGACCTTTTGTCATCATTTCAGCCCATCCCATTTCAAACATGGTGACTGCAGCTAAAAAAAGAAGAGTTGACAGCGAGTGCCGCTGATTCCAGAACAAGTGGAAATTGGAGTATTTTTTCACTGAAATATGAAACAACCGTGTCTGCCTAATTTGCCACGAGACTGTAGCTGTTTTTAAGGAATTCATTGTCAAGCGGCACTACCAGACAAAACATGCTAAATACGACAAGCTAACTGGGGCCGAACGCGGAGAAAATTGAAACAACTGGAAGCTTTTTTAACGGCACATCAGCGCTTTTTCACAAGAGCCCGTGAGTCAAATGAAAATGCCACAAGGGCTAGCTACAAGGTGGCAACACTGATTGCCAAGCACTGCAAACCTTTCACTGAGGGTGAATTTATTAAAAACTGTGTGCTGAAAGTAGTTGAGAAAATTTGTCCTAAGAAGAAGCAAGATTTTTCCAATGTCTGCCTGGCTCGTAACACTGTGGTACCGAGAACTGAAGACGTTTCATTAGATATTAAGAGACAATTAGAGTCAAAAGCTGAATGGTCGGCCCCCGCTCATTTTCACCTTACCAAATCTGGCCCTCATGGCAAAAAGTTTGGACACCCCTGGTATAGATAGACAGTCATTTCACCAAATAGACTAATGATGCATCACAAAGTAGACATTTAACCAAATGGACCTAAAAGTGACAGCATATTAGAAGCCAATCGGGCAGAGATGTGTTACTAGAAAAGCATTGCCAGTAAAACCGTTGTTTTTAGGGTTTCTAACACACACACTTGGTTATTTGACTGAAAGTCTGGACAACTGCCTGCTGCTTCATGAGGCTAAATGAACTGCAGCAGACGAGCTGACGTAGCTGCTTCTAAGTCGAGGCTCCTCTATTTTATTCAGACTGTCTCTAACACCAGCAGATTAACGATGGGTGATTTGATTGGTGGCTTCATGCATTATTCTGATCAGTCAGTCATGTATTAGTAATTAGCTCCTATTCTATCAGGGTGTCACTGTTTACGTATTTAACTGATTCTGCTTCCCATCATCAGGGTCTCTGTACAAGCACAACGTTGATGTGAATATTGTGCTTCAGTTTTGGTCAGGGCTGCTCTTTTAAAGCAGTTATAATTATTGTTTTGTGTAATTATCACAGCATGGTTTTTCCAAAATGAACTGACTGGGTTGAAGACTGAGTCAAATCTTAAAGTTCAGCTCTCCTAAAGAGAAAAGAACTATAATGAGAGCCTTGATTTAATCAGATTAAACCAGCACTTTGAGTTTATGGTTCTCCTTTTCTGTTCCAAGATAAATATGTACAGCAATAATTCAGACAGTCCTCAGTAGAAGTTTCTTTCTCAGAGTGAAATAAAATTCTTGTCAGACATCATCCTCATTTCTCCTGCTTCCTAAAATAAACTGCAGGTCTTTATCTCCACAAAAGGCATCCAGGATGATTCTTCTGACGTCTTTCAGCTTCTCTTCATCTCAAACTGCGACTCAAACTCATAATTGTAGCAGAGATGTAGTAAAAATAAATATGAAGCAGACGGGTAGTCGTGGCCTCAGTGTATTTAAGGAAACTCTTTAAAAAGGATTCAAACCTGAGTGAGAACACTTCAAGAGTTAAACGGAAAAATGACTGTCGGTGATCGTGCAGAGAGCAAATAAAGCCGGATGGAAAACAGCCAAAATCAAACAGTGGTGAGAAAAGTGAGGGAATCATTGACAGGGAGGAGAAAAAATGATTGGTTTATTGTCTGTTGTTTTTTAGGGCTGCTGAGGGGCTGGATATGATCACAGACACAAAACATCACTGATCACCACCCCCTACAGAGAAAACTACAACACACAGACAGACGCACAAACACACACACATCAACACACTGGACACACAAATGAACACACCGACACACACATTTTCTTTGATTTTTGTTCACCAACAAGGTAAAAGAAGATAAATAACTGTCCAGGACAATTCAAGCTTTTTCAGGACATTAAACTTTTTGACTCAGTTTTCATATGTTTTCCATGAATGGTAAGTTGGTCAATCCAGGATGTGGGGGAACAAGGGGTGTAACGGTACATGTATCCGTGCCGAACCGCTCAGAAAGGACGTTCGGTTCAATACAGTGCTGTACTTGAACAGTACAGTAAGTTTATGTTAGCTGCTGCACATGGCTCTTTAATATTCACGGGGACACTCGTCTACGGTTGATGTGGTTAGGGCAGGCTTTTTAATATTCACGAGGAATGTGGTCTGTGATTCGTGCTTTTGCAATCATGTACATATCATGTGGACGTGACATCTCACAGCGAGCCAATCAGAAGACGAATATCATCCACAAAAGCTTGTGTCTGAATTGTGCATCATGGCTGAAATCTCCTGTTTGGCAACACTTTAGCTTCCTGGTGAAATATTGAGGAGAAAGACAAGTAGATAAAACAAAGGCGGTGTGCAGATACTGTTCAACTGAGGTTGGGTATTTTCCGACAGCACGCCACATGCCAGCTCACCTGAAACGGCACTGATCAAGTGTAAAGATTTCCATGGTAAGGAAAAAAAAAAACGCTGTAGTGCAAATTCAACTTCCGTCTGCATCCAAGTAGCCTCTCCCGGACAGTTTAGATTGGGCCAAAGCGATAACAGTATCCATCTGTGTTTTTATAGCATCAGATCTAAGACCATATTCAGTCGTGAAAAATGCTGGTTTTAAACACATGCTAAAGGTGATCGAGCTCCGGTATAAAGTACCCAGTCGTCAACATTTATGTAAGCCAGGAATTTAAAAAGAAACTCATTATTTTTAATTTCATACATTGTTGCTTATTTATTATATTTAACTTATTAGAATTACCAAGCAGTATGTTAAATTTATTTTGTTTTTCAGTTTGCATAACAAGAATTTTTTTGTTTAATAAACATGCTCAACAAACAAACGGTTTTGCGTTGTTCCCATACTGTACCAAAAAGATGTATCGAACCGTGACCCCAAAACCAAGGTACATAACGAACCATGATTTTTGTGTACCGTTACACCCCTAGGGAGAACCCTGTTAATATCATATTTATGGCATGTACAATTTACCTCAATACTCAGATGAAGTAAGAAATACATCATGTGCCTAATGAACATACAAAAGTGCAGTTGGTAAAGTCGGTGGAGCTGAAGCAAGTCCGCCTTACCAGGAAGAAACTCAGACCAAATGTGGCGCTCTCTAACCTTACACACTACATGGACTGTTCAGTACATTTCACCATCTTGGAATCAGCCCACAGAAAGAGTTTGGGGAGGGCAGAGTCTTTCAAAAGCATACCCAGCGGACGATCGGTTGATCTTTCCGTCAATCATATTCATTACAGGGCAGTCGGATAATAACTTTGATTGGCATGACTACTACGGTGAAAAGAACAAAACGCATGCTCGAACAAACTCTTAACAAAACATGTTGGAAGTAGAGCCAAAATATCCTTTCCATCTGATAAAATGGATCCACAGATGTTCTACCAGTCCATGGTAGCCAGTGTCCTCTTTAACACCATGCAGGGGGGCAACATCCAAAGTGACAAACTGATCTGTGGTCGGCATGAAACTGCACTCTCTGGTGACGGTGGCAGAAAAGAGGACTGGACAAACTGCTGGACATTTTGGACGATGCCTGTCACACTCTGCACTTTGTCATCAGCAACCAGAGGAGCCTGTTCAGCTGCAGACTGATCCTTTAAGGTCAGGACTAACAGACTAAAAAAAAACTTTTGTTCCTAAGGCCAACTCCTCACTCAGAGGAAGCAGTGACAGGAAGACAGAGGATGGGAAGGAGCAGTAACAACATTTTAATTTTTATTTATACGTGCTTTTTTACTCTGTGTCCCAGATCCGAATGCACCTGAGCCCAAAGTCCAGGTCGTTTTTGTAGTGTGTATGCAAACAAACTGCGCCCAGGCCCACTTGGGGAGGTGGTCTCCAGCGCAATTGAAGAGGACTTGGGCACGGTTCAGTTGAGATATGAATACAATCCCGCCAGGATACGGGACAGAAACTCTTTAAACATGGCAGCTAAATGTTCACTTTAGAGCAACATTCTAACTTGAGATTTTCCGTAACGAGAATATTCAAAAACATTTGGACTCCACAGAAAAAAGAAATCTGAAATTTTCGGCAACATATCTCAAAAATGACTGTCACATGGGTATACCAGGAACAGCAATCAACGCCGTGATATGATAAAGAAGTTCCAGCAGCAGTATTACAGAGCGGGGGACTGGCTCGATAAGTTCAGCTCAACTGATCTTGGTATAAAGCAGTTGATAATATCATCAGCCACTAACCAACAACTCAGTCTAATGTACTGGTTCAGGTTTGCCATGACACCATCTGCATCCCCTTCCCCCCCCCGTTCCGATGAGCTCAGCAGGTACTGAACCGGGAGCATCTTCTTCATTCTGCTCCGTAGCAGGTTTGGTTACCAGTTATGTGCATCTCCTGTGAATGCAAGCCGGGAGGGGGTTGAAACAAGTGTGCCTTTAATTTCCCTGAGAGAGTCTTTCCAACAGATTGATAAAGTTCTACCTACTCTAATCTAATCATAGACTGCAAATGAAACTGTTAGCATCTCTGCTAATTTCTGGATGAGCAGTCGTGCTGCTGAATTGCTGGTAGCTTACACATCTTACTGTTCTAAAGGATTGGTGCCACTCAAGATTGGAGGTTTGCAGGATGGATCAGCCTGATTACAGACACTGAAATTGATTGTTGTTCGCGCTATTTGACAAAGTAACACTATGAACAGTTGTGGCTAATGTTTGTAATATGCAACTCATATAATTTGACTTGCGTGATAAACTGAATGCACCACTAGAACTTTTAAAGGCCATTTTAACACCTAACTAAACAAATTGATTGTTGTTGCGCTATTTGACAAAGTAAATGGAAAGGATTGTGCTACATGAAGCTTTTGTTCTGTAAAATGATTAAAACTGACAGGCAGAGAAAAGGTTTTAGTTAACAGGACTAGTACTGAGCTGTCTGGCTAATGTTTGTTATAAAAATCTGCATAAAACCTCCTCTGAGGAGTTAATGACAAAACATAAGCAAAGAGTACAAAGAGGGTTTTAAAATAGACAAGCAGAGGTCAACTGGGGTGTCGGTGGCGCAGTTGGATAGTGCGCTTGGTCAGTGATCGGGAGGTTGCAGGTTCAAGCCCAGCTCCGGGCGACACATGGCGATGTGTCCTTGGGCAAGACACTTAACCCCAAGTTGCTCCCACTGCTGCATCAGTGGCGTGTAAATGGGCATGAAAGGGCATGAATGTGTTAGAGATACTGATGGATAACTAACATAGAAACTCTGAACCATCAGTGAGTGAATGTGAGCGCGAATGGGTGTGAATGGGTATGAATGGGTAGGTGTGACCTGCGGTGTAAAGCAGCTTTGAGTAGTCAAAAGACTTGAAAAGCGCTATATAAGCTCAAGTCCATTTACCATAACTCTCAGACACTGAAACATAAACACCGGTGAGACGAGCTCTGAATCTGTAAGTAAGAGTTAGGGATGCACAAAATCATTAAATTGGTCGATAACAGCCTAAAAAGGCAAGTATCCATATCAGCCAAAAGTTCTGCAGATATTTAGAGCGGATTTATCAGCCACACATATTGGCTAGAATATTGACAAACTACATAAATGTACAATATTGATACATCTTCTCATCACTGCATGAGTATATTCAAAAATCAAGGGTTTCATTTTTGCAAGTTTTTCTTGTTTTACTTCTGTTCCTTACAAAAATATACTGTAACACTGAATTAAACAACTTTGGTGCCTGCGTAGGTTGTTCATGCGCCTACATGCATGAGTGTGCTTCGGTGTGTTGGTTTGATTCTTGATCAGAAATATCAGTATTGGGATCAGTATCTGTGATAATGATTTAACAACCATCGTTACATCGAATATCATGAAAAATCCAATATTGTGCAGCTCTAGTATGAGTGCTTCCAGTTCAAAAAGGCCCCAGCTGTGGACACAGGCCCTAAAAGACAGGTAACACAATCTGCACCAATTATTTTTAAAGAGGAAGATTTGGTTGGAGAGCCATGAAAAAGGTTAGACTGCTCTAAGATAAACATCTGACTTTTATAAACTTTTTAGGGCATGTAATTACTAAAAATCCACCTATGACTTTTCTGACCCCACATGGCCACAGTACTGGCCTTTACTGGCTGCTCTAGGTACTTATAGCTCTTTTCCACTAGCCCTACTCTACTCTACCCGGCTCTACCCAGCTCTACTCTACTCACCTTGTGCTGCTTTTCCTGTAGGCTGCCCAACGGGGTGAGCGGCACTGCCGTTACGTCATTTTGAGAGTGACACAACAATCTGTGGCTTTTTGTCACAAACCGAGTAAAAAAGGAAAGTAGAAGAAGGCTGCAGGTGGCAAGAAGAAATACCCCTTGAGAAGCACAGAAGAGTTTTGGAAGCTATACAACAGAATGAAGCCGAGAACGAGAGCAATGCAGAGAAAAGACGTATGAGGGTAAGCTAACAGCATTCATGACTCATCGATGACGACATTGTCTGACCAATCAGTAGCCGGCAGTCGGTGACATCATTTCTTAGTATCGACTCTGCTCGCTTGGAACCAGAGCAGAGTAGGTACTAAAACTAGCTTGTTTTAGGAGGTACCGGGCTACTGGAAACACGCTGCAAATCGAGTAGGGCCGAGTAGAGTATGGCCAAGGCGTGCTAGCGGAAAAGGGCCATTAGTCAGCAAAAGTGGTCCAGTCTGATTTAAGATCTGAGGCTCCAACCCATTTAGAAGCAGTATGTTAATTATATTGACACCACAGTCTAAGATTATTAGTTGTGAAAAACTTCAAACAGGGCCACACCAAACTGATCACTGGGAGCAGTTAATCAGATCAGAAATCTGGCTTTGTATCATCTTGTGGTTTTAAACATACGCAGACAGACATTAGAGAACAGGGGGTAAACCTACTCTGCAGACTGGGTAGGTTGGCATCCTCAGGTTTGGTTTTCAGGAGGTGAGGAAGGCGAGTGTATCTGTAGCCGAAACCACAACCCTGCAAAGAAAAGCACATCACTGAGAGCTCAGAGGTAAACACACTTCAAAACCAACACAAGCTGCTATAATGACATTAAAACA
Source organism: Scarus forsteni (assembly GCA_036419115.1). Lineage (NCBI taxonomy): Eukaryota > Metazoa > Chordata > Actinopteri > Labriformes > Labridae > Scarus > Scarus forsteni. Next base: position 3,474,427 of record JAZDUH010000150.1, read on the forward strand.
AATCTGAGGGGAGAACTTTGCTGCCCAGAGGAAACTTTCTGTGAGAAATCAGCCTGCAAATAAAAGTGCCTGACAACATCTCACTAAAGAGGCACCAAGGGCCCCGTCTAATGATGGTAAACTAAGGTGCCGTCCCAAGTTTCCTGACGCAGGTGTCATATATACGGCATGTGCCCAGCTCTTCAAAAAGCAAATTAACGGGGGCTCCTGTTTGTGCCCAGGGGCGTGTTTGTCTGAAAACCAGGAGTGGTCAGGCACATAGCTGGTGTGTGGATGCAGAAAAGGACAGAATTTTAAGCCTCCTTATATCTGGTCAAAAGCCTAACGTCTCTAGTCAGGTTGTTTCTGCAACTTTGAGTATGCATTATAGATTAGCGCACATCCAAGAGATCAAAACTCACTTTGCTGAGCTTCACTAGCACAGCATACACAGCAGCACATCTCTACCATCGCATATAAGAGCATCTGTTGGAAAATCCAGTTCAAAAATCATAACAGGACAGAGGGCTGAGAGACAGTGTGTCTTTTTTCCAGCATGCTAAATCAAGAAAAGCCTGTTTACTGTATTTGATGTACAGTCAACAGGTCCATCATAAATATTAAGAAGTCTCATTTAGTCGGTGTTAACTGGGGATTTGAATAATTAAGTTTCTCTTTGCACAATTTTTGGACTCATCGTTTGAATCATTTCCTGTGCTGTGGCAAAAAGAACCTAAATATGCAGTTTTCTGTGTGTGTTCTCTGAGTTAAGTGGCAAAAAAAAAGTAGAAGAATGTTAAATTCCAGCCGACATTCTAGACTGTGAAAATCAAAAGTGATATGACACAGAGTACGCCACCTGCACGGTGCTCTGGCTTGAAGAGAACAACAATAGACACTTTGATTGGTTTGATCTGTTACACCCCAAACATGGTTACATACAATAAAAAAAAAGTCTCTCAAATGTAGTTTTTATACAGAAGGTGCAAACCCCTTTAAAGAAATCTCGACTGAGCATGTGCAGAAAGCTGTAAGATACAGTAAACTAATACTGAATCATCTGTCTTTTTTCAAACTATTGATGGCTGTTAATTATCTTTAGTTATTTTTACAAACTTTGTAACTCTGGATATATACTACCAAATTACTTTGGACGCACACTGTTGGATTTTTTGCCAATAAGCCAGCAGTTGAAAACCTATTTACCCCCATACAGCCATTGAGTCTGAAATATCAAGCTATAAAATTCTTTTGATTTTTTTTTGTCTTTGCCTGTATTTAATACAAAATGTATTTTTTCACAACAACATATCAAGTGGTATCAAGCTCAAATCAATAAAAATGTTGAAACTTTAATATTGACTTATAAGGCTAAAATACTGTCAGTGATAAAAAGCAAAACTGTTCGTATTAGGTCACAATTTTTGGCATTTGTAAGATAAAAAATACGAGTTTCCCATGATTTTTTTCTCTTTTTTAATTCTGCTGTTTTGAGTCGTTTTGCACTTTCAATTGGTTTGATTAAAGTCTCATCCAACTGTTGCTGCATAGTTGTAACATTGCTGTGCCCATTCCCAAGGCACACCGAGACTCATCTCAAGACACGCCAGTGTGACCCTTTTGAGAAACATGCTCTCTCACCCTCCACAGTCTGACCAGGATCCAGTTGGTCTGGGCCCACGGTCTTTGTTCGTATGGAGCAAGAAGATTCCTCATCATGGCAACTCGTCTGGAATCACCAAAAACAAACTTCAGCAGATCACAAAACATGTTGGTGCTGCATTTATGTGCATGTCTGTTCCACCTAGAAACAAACCTGGTACTTAATAATGATACAGTAGTGCAATAGATAAATTGTTGTCATTATTTAGATGTAAGACACACAATTAGACAACCTATCAGAGGAAAGCCTGAAAATCTCTCTGCTGAGGAGGAAAGAAAACCAGGTGTGTTTTCATGAAACCCAGACTCAAAAGCCAAATCAGAGCTTTCTTGATTAGGTCCAGGTGAGTCTTTCCCCTCAATAACGCTTCCTGTTCAAGCCATTAAACTAACAACTCTGTGACACCTGAGTGACACAGAAAAATGATGATTGTTTAAATAGAAGTTATATAGCATTGGACACCTGCTGTTTACACTGCACAGCTTCAATCCTCTTCTGTGGAAATCTACTTTTCACTCCCCCCCAGCACGACCACAGCTGCTGTTGAGGTGGTGATTTTATGAACTGTTTTGTTTTAAAAGAACCTTGTGCAGCTGTCTTTATCGATCTGTCAAAGGCCTTCAACACTCTTGATCATGTTATGTTTAAAAATAGACCACACGGTATTGGTCTGTCTGCACAGTCGGTGAATTGGTGTGATTGAATCTATCAAACAGTTCTCAGTGTGTCCAGGCAGAGGGTTTGACTTCTGGTCATCTTAAAGTGTAAAACGGTGTACCACAGGGCTCAGTCCTGTGACTCTATTGTTTACTCTGTCCAATGTCCCTAAAGCTAATTTCCATTTATGTGCTGATGATACTGTAGCTTATCGTTCTGCCCCCACACCTTATCATGTCCTTTGTCTTCTGGAGGAGGTCTTTAATGCTGCATAGGACAACCTGAGGGACTCAAAGCTGGTGCTGAATCCTGACCAAACAAAACTCACAATGTTTTCTAACTCAAAGAAAAGTCACTGAACCTGTGGGCTATTGCTACAGCTCAGGGTCATGTGATTTAATCTGTGTTTTCTTATAATCCGTTCAGTTTGTGACTGATGATTCTCTGTATTTTAAGATCTATATTGAGCATCTTGTTAAGAAGTCAAAGCTGTGACTGAGCTTTTACTTCAGAAACAAGTCTTGTTTTACTTTTTCTGCTACTTCCATGCCTCTGCTATGGTGATGCTTTGCAATCTGCATGCATCTTCTCAATGTCTTTAATGTTTGGATATGGTTCATCATGGAGCTTTAGGTTATCAACAAATCGTAAGGCTCTAACTCATCCCTGTGCTCTGTATGAATGAGCTGAGTGGCCATCTTTGACCATCTGTAGACTGGATCATTGGCACCTCGTGATTTGTTAGGCTATAGCTGACCTGCTTCTCTCATACTTGAGAAACTATTCATGTGAAAAGTTCTGAAAGCTTCAGTCTACATTCTGTGACTGAGTCATAGACCTTACCCTTGCTATCTGAAAAGGACAAAAGAAGCTTCAGAGATGCTGCCCCTGCAGACTGACATCTGCTGCAGGAGAAACTGGTTTTGGAGAGCTGATCTCTTTAAATCTTTTTTTAAAAGTGGATTAAAGTCACTGGAAGAGGATGAAGCAGGTTGTAGATGCTTTGATGATGGTTTTTCTGTCCAGTGACCCCAAAGTTATGGATTAATATTTATGTATTCATGTAAATGTGTAATGTGCTGCTGCATGTCTCAGCAAGAGTACCATGAATGAGATATTTTTTACTTCAATGAGGTCCTCCTGGTTAAATAACATTTAATAAAAGTAAATAAATCCCTTTCATCTGTAAATTTCATCTTTTACTTGTAAAAAGTTTATATTATCAGGCATTTAAAAGTTTCCATCTATGTCGTCAAAACCAGAGAATTAACTTTTAAACAAGGATATTAATGCAACACATTCATTCAGTTTCTATACCGGCTATCCCTTTTGGGGTTGGGGGGAGCTGGAGCCTATCCCAGCTGTCATTGGGTGAGAGACGGGGTACACCCTGAACCGGCCGGCAGTCGATCATAGGGCCACATAGAGAGACAGACAACCATTCAAGCTCACACTCAAACCTAAGGAGAGGAGTCAGTTAGGTATGAGTGGTCACCAGCTAACTTAATGAGCATGTTTTTGCTCTGTGGGAGGAAGCCGGAGTGCCCGGAGAGAACCCAGGCATGCACAGGAAGAACATGACAACTTCACAAAGAAAGGCCCTGTCAAACCGGGGACCTTCTTGCTGTGAGGCGCATGCACTACCTGCTTCGCTACCATGCCGCCGCAACACATTCAGAACTTTGAAAAACAAGCAAATGAGATTTGTTGAGGAAAATGTGTTAAAGAATTAAGAAGATTCTCCTTCCAAAACCCCCTCCTCAATGTCCACCAGTCTTCTACACATCAACCCGAGTGACAGAAAGGAGCTTGGAAATATCCTAACAGGTTTATAAACTGTACATACCAGGACATTGTGAAAGGAAGTTAGTGAAATACTAGAAATCTGTTTTGTTCACTGATGCTAACTTGTGTATTTTAGAACAAATTGTCAAAGATGGATATGAGCAAATTTCAAGTCAAGAAGGAAAACCAATTAATCAGATCAGTCAGAATTTAAACTCAGTGAAGTAAACACAAACGATCCAGACTCACTGTTCCTCTGGGATCCTCTCCACTGCCCTGAGGGATTGTGGGTAACAGACGTAGCTGGCCAGAGCTTGCATCAGAGAGTCTTTGATATCTGACGGGGAGAAAAGGAGATTTTTGTTCAGTACAGATGTGAAAATGTTCCTCTGAGGGTGTGTGAAAACATTTAAGACATTTTAATGTGTGCACAATAACCAGTGAACAAGGTTTCCACTTGGTCTCAAACACTCAGAATGGACCAGTAGGAAAAGTCCAGAAGGTGGTGTTAGCTTACCAAGTGAGAGGCTGCAAAAACCAAATGATTCTCAGTTACTTTAATTTAAATGACAGCAGAGCAGCGTGCTCAACCATGAAGCAGGACTGGAGTTATTCTGTTCCGTTCAGCAGCAACAAATCAGGACTCAATTATGTTGGTAAATTAATCAAATTCACTCAACTGAGAAAAAATGTCCTACATTATTTTGTCACAGTTTTCCTTAACAACATTGTTCCCCTGATAAAAAATAGAAAGTCACAAACAAAAGCCAGTGCACACGGACAAAAACTCAAACTAAATCAACTGACATTTTCATCAACAAACAAAAACTAGAAGAAAATGTCTGACACAGACTTAATCCAATCAGACCTAATTTGGTCATGTAGAAAGTAGAGACAAGTTAGGAATCTATCCAATCACAGCTGCCTTAGCTTGGTGGTGGTGGGATAAGTTGTGGAGCGATCCAATCAGAGCTGCTCTCTTTATGAATTGATATATTCATGTAGAGCAGGTTCACTGTTTGTTGTCAGTTCTGGTATTGTAACTGAGATGCTCTGCCAGGTAGCCTAAATAAAGGTGACTGCATTTTTTTCTGTTCATTTAGACATTCAGACTTTACTAGCCTTCAATAGATGATCAATTTTATTCAAGTGTAAAACATGACTTAAGAAATTCATAAAACATAAAAAAATGGCTTACATTTTACACTTCAGATTTTAGTGGACTAAATTTACAGATTTCATCAACTAAAATGCTGTGAAATTTCATCACCTAAAATAAGACTAAAATCGAAAAAATGTAGGTGACAAAATTATGACAAAAACTAATAGGTATTTTAGAAAAAGAATTTATCTGAAACTAAATTAAAGGTGCTGTCAAAATGAACACTGGTGGGTACACCCTTAACCAGCGGCCAAGCAATATCAGGTTGTTTGGTTGGTAATTTGTGCATTTGGAAAGTAGTGACCGACTCCTTGGTTAAAGAGTTGTCAGTAGGGAGATTGCTGGATCTTTAACGGTGCTAAACACTGATTATATTTCTGTAGCACATTAACTGAAAAAGTTCAGGCCCCAGTTATTTTTTTAATATGATGCACCAAACATCTCCTGGATGCACTGCAATGCATCCTCAATGTATCCCAGGGTGACTGAGTGTTTCATACACCCTCACAAGGCAACTCAGCGAGGGTTGATCAGGCCCTTACGTCCCAGTAGCACCCAATGGATCAGCCCCATGCTGATTGGACGGCCCTCTTCTTGGCTGCCCCAATGGTGAGGACACTGCAGAATGAGTGTCCTGCTAAGCCCCTGCAGCCGACCTCTATTGGCTCTTGAATGTCCTTCAGCCTCTGTCCTCGCCGTCCTTCACCAGGCCCGGTACTTGGCTGGCTTCCTCTGTGCTCTTCCCAGGACACTGTGAGCTCCAGCATGTTCAGGTAAAGGCTCAGAGGTGCTGCTCATGTCTATCCCAGCTGTGTGGAGGAGGGCTGCTGTAGGTCTTTCCTGAGCCAAGGCTTTTTCTCCAGCTTTAACAAAGGTGACTGCCTCGGACATGGTGCCTCCAAAAGCCTCATAATTAACCCATTGTGGCTTGATAATGCACTACAGTAAGATTCTTTACAGTCTGTGACTTCTCCTTAAAAATGATAAAAATGTGTTGGGAACTATTTCCTGATGCAACAAAGGGTGGCATATCCTTCCGCCAGTAGTTCCCCTCATTAGATCTACAGCAGCGGAGTCACTGGAGCACAAATAATATAGATCGCTAGATTCATCTTTTTGGTTTTAATACTGACATCCAGACTCTCCTCTCATTATGTTTGCCGTGACCATTAACCTGCATACACACCAAACATGACTATGCGACCTCAGTGACCACTCTCCATGTAAGTCTATGTACAGCCACGATGGGGCGGGGTTAATCCTCCCACGATGCAATGGCCACGATCAAGGCGACCAAGTTGCTCATGAAAATCCTGAAAAGCTGAACTTTTAAGGCGATGTGTGCAGATATGCATCAACAGCCAATCAGCATAGTGTGGGTGTATGACAGACAGTTTTTTGTTTCTGCTCACAGAGTAACAATCTATGTCCATGTGGAAACATTAGTCAGTGAGGACGTTAGTTCCGCCTTGACAAATGGCAGAGTACTGACAGAAGATGCTGCTGCAGGATCATCAGCTGCAGTGTTTTGTGGTTGGTAGGTGAGTAAAAAGGATATAGTGGGAATAATGTCAGCTTATACATCCTATTGTATGATATGATCGGGGTGAAACTCAAGCAGACGTGATGTCATCGAGCCACGGCGAGGGGCCACAGTGACCAAACTGAGGCATTTATGGACACGCAACAGGACTTCAGTGGGTGACGTGATAATGGTTGCAAAGTCACATTAGTGTGACAGTTAGAAGACTTACTGAAATAAGAGTCTGACTCTACTAAAGCCAAGAGTCCAATTAAGAAGGGATGGACTGTTTTAACTTTACTGTAAAGTTGTGTACCTCTCTAGAGTCCCAGTGGGTTTAAAAGTAAGAAAGAAAGAACACCTGAGTAGTGTGACAATAAGAACAAAGAGAATCAGGTAGACTTTAATGGTACCAAGGTCTTTTTGTAGAGCAGATTGAGCTGGACCTATGTGCCAAAAGTCAATCGGACTGACAGTGGGAGGGGCGTGGCCTCCCAAAAAGCATTTTCAAGCCTTAAACATGGCCGCACCATCACGTTTCAGATTCCTGGCTCGTTCCAGCTCATAGCAACTTTAGCTCAAGTGGCAGACAACAAAATAATGATAAAATTATTAACAAACAGCACAATTTCATTAAGGTTCTCACCTCGCCCTTTATCAAGTAGAGCCACAATTTCATTCCTTAAACATGTTTAACCTCATATAACACTGTTTTAATTGTTGTTTTAAAATATAATCTGATAGGAAAAGGTTTATTCCTTATTGTCCTGACTTAGCCGTACAGTCTATAATGAAAGTAAAGAAAAACAACTTGAGTTGAGCTGACGCCACATGGTGGAAAACTACCAAAAGACGATGCAGTGAGACTTTTGTCATGGTCAGCAGAAGAGCTGAAGCTGCGAATTAAGGAGTTTTGTGATTATTGCTGCGTTTTAAGGTCCACTGAGCTCAATCAGCAGGAAAAGAACAAATCAAACAAAGTGCAAGAGCAAGATTTCTTATCTTCCTCTTTCAATAACACTTAATCAAAAAGTAAGTGCTGTGCTTCTCCCATGTCAGGTGTATGATCAAGCTGCTCTGTTACCAGGTAGAAGAGCAGGAGGAAGTCAGTAACACAGAACAAAAATCGGCTTATTTATTCAGGCAGTAACTTGACCCCGGGGGGAGGAGAAAAAAACTTGAGAAGAAAGAAGCTGCTGCATTAACAGTGTTTGCTTACGTGCTGTATGTGTGTGCTAGTGTGTGTGTGTGTTACCTGTCCCAACTATGCGTGGATCAGCAAAATGTTTGGCCAGGATGGCGGCCAGTTGAGTCAAGGTCTCCTCGTAGCCTGAGGGTGGAAAAAAAAAACACTTACATGAAAATGTGTTCAGCCGAGGGAAAGAGCTGAGGCAGCAGCTTCCATGTGACATGCAGGTAATGACGATAAGGTGTGTGTGTGTGCACCAATAAATCAATTCCTAAGGTGAGAGTCACACAGGTTAATGCCGCAGCTGTGACATTACAGACCCCACCCAGCCCCCATCGAACACTCATGAGAGGAGCCTCGCGGGGTCAGAAATGCATAGACGGTGAAAAATGAAAAGTTGATGATGGTACTTATTCAGGGCTGAGGAGAGCATGAGGGAATTCATTATGACAATCATATTAACCCAACAACATCTGTGTTTATGCCTTTATCAGTACATGTGTCTTTACGCTTGTTTACTACTGGAAAAAGAGGCAAACTGCAGAGCAAAAATACGGCAGTATGTGGATGAGAGTAAAGCTGCAGTTCCTGGAGTGTCCACTAGAGGCTTTCTTTGGAGCAGCAGCAGTCCCACACACTCTCATGTTCAAATGTCAATGTTTAGAGCAAAGAAAAGATGCACGTACAGCAGAGACGAACATTTTCACACCAAAACTAAACACGATTAGAGCAGCGATTAACATTTTCACAGCAGAGATAAACATGTTAACAGCAGCAATAAACATGTTTACAGCAAAAATAATTGACTGGTGTGCACAGGTAAGCATGTTTAGAGCACAGATAAACATGTTTACAAAACTAAACATGTTTACAGTAGCAATATATCTGTTTAGAGTAGAGATATATATGTTACAGAAGACAAACATGTTTACAGCAAAAATAAACATGCGGAGTGCGTGAGTAAGCATGTTAGGAGCAGAAATAAACATGTTTACAGCAGTGTTTACATTAGAAATGAACATGTTAAAGCAAAAATAAATAAGGAATACAGCACAAATAAACACGTTTACAGCAGGCACAAATAAACATGTTCACAGCACAAATAAACACGCTTTCAACAGGCAAAAATAAACGTTTTCAGCAGACACAAACCTGCTTACAGCAGAAATATCTGGATACTCCAGAATTGTTTTTAATATTAGTTGACACTGTGAGACAGGACAGGATAATAGCTCATCCAAGACTGTCAGAATCCTCCTTTGTGCTTGTCTTGTTTGTTAGCTGTGTTTTCAGTTGTTGTGTCTGAATTTACTATTGTGATTTTTAGTTGTTGGTGTTGTGTCTTTGGATTTACTGTTGTTTTTTTTCTTATAGTTACTGAATTGTTAGCGCCGTTCTTCTATTCTGACTCATGAGCTTCTTTTAGTGGTTAAACAGCAACGTCATTCTTATTTTGTTTAATCATTTCTATTTGCTGTATTCACATTTCCCCCAACAACCCGGGTGTGAAAGTTCAAATAGAAACTAAAAGTCAAGGCCAACACGGTTATGCTTTGTGTTTGCCTGCAGATGTGCTTGTGGAGACTTCGAGGTCACTGTTGACTTCAGACATGGAGACAAAAGAGAAACAAGTCAAACAGAAAATACCTACAAATGCTCCACATCTCTTTGTTTTATTGTTATGCATAAAAACTGAAATGAACAACGAAATAGTAAAAATAGAATAAAAAATAAAGCACCCTGTAAAGACTCAGGATCCTCCTAATACTGGATTTATTAGACCATGTTTAGGGAACTATCATCCATCACAGTGAATTACCTGGTAGCTCCTCCATACTGTTAGCTGGGCTGAAGTAGTTCTTCAGGGCGCTATACGCGTTCATGGCCACGTTGAGGTAGAACTCCGGAGCGAAGGCAAACAGAGAGCCCGTGTTGTCCGCGTGCTCGATGGTCCGAATACAAACACACAGCAGCCAGTACACGTCCAGCATCTTATCCTAAACACACACAAAGACACGTTTGTGATATTTTCTTTGAGTATCTTCAAAGTCACCACTTTGGACAGCTCTGCAAAGCAAAGTTTCTATGATTTATCCTTTTTGTTTTTAGAGAAGTCCTTTACCATTTAAGGCAACAATGTGTATTATCACTTTTTTTAAGGCAACAATGTGTGCCATCACTTTTTTAAAATTGTTTTTTCATCAAGAATACAAAGTGCATATAAGTGAGAAATGTAAAAATGCATACACCTTTATAAAGACCTTAAAAAAGGTGACAATAAAGTGAAAATGTAGGACCCTGAAAACATAAAACCTCAACAAAACAAATACGAAACAAAAAAAACACCAAAGGAAAAAAAAACCCAACACATTCACACGCGAAAAACAAACAAAAAAAACATCAGTCAGATATCAGACAAGCACATTTGAGGGACAACAACAGGCAATAAAAATAAATATAACACACCACAACCAGCACGTAATTGTTACTCCACCAGACCCCCAGGTAATTCAGCAAGGATCAGATAGGCAGTTCGTATTTTAACAAATTGGAAAAATGGATCCCACATACTGCCAAATTTGTCAGGAGAGCCCCGTAGCGAAACCCTTAGCTTTTCCAACTTAAGCAAGTAAAGAACATCCCTAATCCAGCGGGTGTGAGTTGCAGATTCTGCTGACTTCCAGTTTATCAGTATTAATCGTCTGGCCAGTAGAGTGACAAAGGTCAAAAGATCCTTTTTCAATCTGGGAAGTGTAGGTAGAGAAGGGACCACTTCAAACAAAGCACTAAGAAGACTCAGATTATTTTCCCCAACCTGCACCTTTAAGTATGTGCTTCCAGTCCATCTGAAAGGCAATGACTTTTATTACAAAGAATCACCACCACATTTACACAAAGAACCCCAGCTGCTCTCAGCACTGTTTAACTTAGGCAAAAGCCTGTAGCTCTCTTGTACTGCTTTGAGGCACTACAGCAGTCCACACACCAGCCTTTGTCTAAAAGGAAGCCAGTTAGACAATCTTGATGCTTTCCAGTACAACAGATAAAGGCTACTGGACAAGAGCTGGGATACAGAAGAGGAAAATAACATGAAAACCAAAAGTCCAAAGTTTCTAAACTACTGGCAAGCACTGCCACAGTCAACAAGGGCAGCAGGTTACTCAGAAAGTCACAAAGTGCTATAGGAGCCCCTGTGGTCATAAAGGGCCTAGAAGTCTTAACATGGACATTTGGACACAGGATAAAGTTCCTGCTGTCAAAAAGGCGAAGAGTTTTTTCCTTACATACGTGGTTCCAGGGAAAGTTTCTGGACTACAAGTTACACATGATGCCCCAAGTTCCTAAGGAAAGTCCCTGTGATCATATGGGATCAGAGTTCTTAAGAGTCCTTGTGGACACAGGAGAAAGTTCCTGCTGGTAAAATGGGGGAAGTTTCTTCAGTCCCTAGTTCCTGGGGAACAACTCTGTGGTCAGAAAGGGCCTAGAGTTTCTAAAAAGTCTCTAGCCTCTGGATGTAGTTCTAGTAATTGCAAAGTGACCAGAGTTCTTTAAAAATGCCTCATTCCAGTTAAAAAGAGCCTTGAGTTCTTAAAAACACCATATGGATACTGCAGTTCCTGCTGACAAAAAGGCCTGGAGTTTTTCTTAGATCCCTCGTTCCTGTGGGACATTTCTGTAGTCAGAAAGAGTCGAGAGGTCTTAAAAAAGTCCATAGCTTCTGATGGCAGTTCCAGCAATTAAAAAGAGTCTAGAGGTCTTAAAAAAGTCCCTAGTTCTTTAGCAGAGTTCTTGTGGTTAAAAAGGAACCTTTATGTATATCTGCCTACTGTTGTAACCCTTTAAGGTTCCTTCCTTGCAAAATCTGTCAAAAGTTAAATTGTAGTCTCTATGAAATCTTCTATTCCGATGTTGCTTTCTAGTTTTTTATGCGTTGTTTTCTCCTGCGGGGTTTATTTGTTTTAATTCCAGCTCAGCATGCCTGTTGTTCCTCCAAGCGGTTCTCCCTCCTGATGATAATTTGCAGCAACACTTTTGATGCTCACTGCCATGACAGTAATTGTTTCACAGAAGCAAAAAACAACAACACAGAGAGACAGTTTCCTTCTGAGCGTGGTTCAGACAGGATCTTATCCTGCAGCATGTGCAGAAAAGAAGACTCTGAATCTACATATGAAAAGAGAGAAGCTAATGCTCGGAGAGTTTGACTGGAGGACTTCAGTCTGGGCTTTTTTGATACGCTTCAAATTAACATCTAACAATCTCAACCAAATCAACAATACTGGAGACTGAGGACCAGGGTGCAAATCATTCCCATATTTTTTAAGACTTGTCCAAACTTCAAAAACATCCTGTTGAAATATTTGCTTTGCTCTGAAAAAAACACGGACTATAAAATATTAACAGATGTGAAGATTTTGAACATCAACTCGAACACGGAAGATGAAAGACAGAATACAAGAAGACAGTTTAAACCAGAGGCATTAAACTTTAGCCAATGCATCAAAAAGTCTAAAAATGTAAGAGAGTGCTCTTTCTCTGAGATTTAAAGGAGCAATCTTTTATGAGAGAAGGAAGAAAAGGGCTGACTTTATAAAGGACATTATCTTCTTGTTCCTCTTTAAGAATGGATGGGCACCTTTCTTGATATATGATAGTCATTTTAAATTCAAGGTTCCCCCACCAGATAGTTTTGTTCTTGCTGCTTTTGCTTACTCATGCTGCCTGTCTCACTCACACTGTTCCAAAATACAGCCCAATAGTGAACATGCATGTGTTTTCAAGGTGTCTTTTGCACTAACAACTCTATTATTTCGTTCCTTTTTATGGATCCATTTGTCATTTGTGAAGTATTCCTGTCCTTGGTCACAGAGGGCTGTTTAAGGGGGGTTTCTAATTGAGGTACAGATCAAAAAGAAGTGAATGAACAGAGGAGACAGAGCAAAGAAAAGTAAACTAACACAATAGAAATACAAAAAAGACCTGACAGGTTGACTCATAGCACCCACTCACACATGAAGTGAAGGAGAGAGGGGGCACCCTGTCTTGTCCCTCTGAACAGTTAAACTGGGGAGACAGTATTTGGTTGGTTAGGATTTTTAGTGTCAGATTGTTATAGATGAGTCTAATTAGTGACAGATACCTAACCCCAAGATTGAATCTTGCTGAGAACATCAAATAGGTAGTGCCACTCTATCTGGATGCCTTTTCGGCATCGAGCACCAGTGCAACAAGACTGCTGGAGGAGCTTCTCCTTGTATACATGATATTAAAAAGATGTCCGAGATTGAAGGTGGAGTTTCTGTTGGGTACAAACCCGGTCTGGTCTGGATGAACTAGCCTCATCCAGGGGACTCAGGGGCCTTTTGCACAAGGCCAAATACAGTCAAATACGACACGTTTTCACTGCATTTTGGCCTTGTGTTGACATGGGAACTCTATACGGAGTGCCTGAATCCGTAAACTTTTGAAAACAGTGTCCAGAGTGAAGAGTTTTCAATACGACCCTCCATGCAGCGTCGTGTAAACCAAAATCAGAGGTGAAACGTTTCAGGGTCAAACGCTGATGTCACCTCATGCGCAGTACTCTTTCACGTGAAGGCTGCGCACGCATACCAGGAACAACAGCAGCTTTGGTGGTCTACTGAGTAAGATGTGAGCAGCTTACTGTGCTCAGTTTGTTATTCAGACAAAACTATCCAGACAGAATTGCTGTCTGATTTGTTTTCCAGAAAAGAAACTCCTGCGTCTTTGTGCGTCTGCTCACTATTGTTGTTTGTTAAAGTTTTTCTTCTTCGTACATGTGTTGTAGCAGCGCTGCCTCTCTGCAAACCTATACTGCCATCTACTGAATCGGCATGCACACTACAGCGGGTTCATTCATTTCCAGCATCTCCGTCTGAAAGCGGATCGACTTTGAATACACAAAGGGAAAATCTTTGCGTTTAAAGTCAGAGTCTCCGTGTAAACATAGCCTCAGTCTGATAGCCAGTATTTTGGTGAAAATTTTCCCATCAACATTCAAGAGTGAGATCGGGCGATAAGCACTTACTTCCTGTTGGTCTTCCCCTGTCTTGTGAATTACAGTAATCATCGATTCAGAATCTTTTAACTGGGCATATTCAAATACTTACAATAAATAGGGGGATAATTCTTCACTCACAGGGGCTGGAACCTATCCCAGCTGACAGTGGACGAGGGGCGGGGTTCACCCCGAACCATACGCCACACAATCGACACACAACCACTCAGGCTCACACTCAAACCTAAAGGTTATTTAGAGTCCCCAATCAAATTAATGAGCATGTTTTTGGTCTGTGGGAGGAAGTCAGAGTGTCCAAAGAGAACCCACGGATGCACACAGAGAACATGTAAACTCCACACAGAAAGGCCCTGACGAACACGAGGACTGAACCAGTGACCCTCCTGCTCTGAGGCACATGCAGGAGTCAAAAGGACTCAAGATGATCACCTTGGAGTAGATGGTGGCGTTGATCCAGGCCAGTCTTCGGCTCAGATGGTTCAGCTTCTCTGCGAAGACCTTCTGACTCTTCTGAAGCTCGTCCAGGATGTCGGCTCTCTGATGGAGAAAGACAAAACAAGGAGGTCAATACAATCATCTCCTCCAGAGAGTTTGGTTTACTTTGTCCTGACGTAAAAGTGTGCTTTCATTGAAACGTGTTACAGGAAAAAGCCAAACCTTTATGAAGTATTTATTTTATTATAGTCAAGCTGTCTGTGAAAGTTTTTATTTTTTATTCTTTATTTTTCAGTGCTGAAAATTCAGAATCAAAATCAAGACATGTCCTGTACATGGAGCGGCAACCAAAGTTCCTCTGCAGTTCAGTCTTTTTTTTTCTTTTTTAGGTTAAAAGAACTAAATACAACATGACAGAGCAGAGAAGTGTGCACAGATAATCAACCAGAAATACAACACTAATAGTCTTGAGAGGCAGAAGGATAGAAAAATATATATATCTAAAAAGCCAACATATTGCAGTTTGCTGAGACTGCTAATTTCAGATTAGATTTTTACCTCCACAAAGTCTGTCTGAAAGGTTTGACATATTTCACCCAGTTGGCCCAAAGTTTTAAAAAACATCTTTTTGCAAACTTAAACAGAAAGAAATCACTTCCATAGTATAAATATCGTTTGGGTTCAGGAAGCAACCAATCTGGTAATAGCTTTTTTGCAGGCAGAGATCAATATGCAGAAAATGTATTTATCACTGTCTTATCTGAAAATCTTCATTCCTAAAAAAAGACTATAAACTGGTAAACTGTAGAGGTTAGAGTATGTCTGTTGCAATAATAAGTATTAATGCTTTATGAAACTCTGACCAAAATGATTTTATCCATGGACATTCCCAGAAAATATGGTTGGCCCCCTGGAACCCACGATGCCTCCAACATTTTTTTCCTCCTCCTGCAAAATGTGCTTTCTGCTTTGGAGTTACAAAAAAACAAATGCAGCATTTCCAACCAAATTCTCGCCACACATGAGCAGTTGTGCATTTGTCTGTGAGGGTTCTTATTACTCTAGGTAGGGCTGGGCAATATATTGATGAAATCGATTAATTCAAGTTATTTTCTGCAGAAGATTTAAAAATTAAAAATCGAGATTTCTTTCATTCACTTACTTAAATTGTAAGTAGCTGCAAAGTTTGGAGAAAATAGAAATACTGAAACTTAACAGTTTTCATAATGGTGGCCCTGTCAGGTTTTACACAAGCACTTTTATTGGCTTGTGTTTAAAAAAAAAATTGATTAAATACTGGTCAGAGAAACATGTTAACAAGCTGTGAAAATCCCTCAGCTTACAGTGCTTATGTAGGCAAACCTGCCTGCGTTAGAACCACACAGTCAACATTTTATGACACACTTTAATTTTAAGAGGGAAATTCTGATTGATTTAGGAATATATTTTGACAACATAAAGGCAGAACTTGATTCAAGTCATTTTCTGTGTCACTTGGAGTTTTTTTGCTTTGAGAGGGAAAAAAAAGTCAATTAAAATCGTAAATCAAGTTTTGTGGCGAAAAAATCAGGGATTTTATTTTAAGGCCATATCGCCCAGCCCTAACTCTAGGTCATAGTTTTTGAGAACGTGGTCCATGTGGTAACTGGACTTGTTTAGGTTCTTGAGGACGTTCTGCCTCTTCTCTAAGAGTCCAAGAGGAAGGCTTTAAAAGAAGAGGGAAACTAAAACTGTTGCAACATGAACCAAGATTTGATTTAGTCATTTGTTGTTGCTTGGTTGGTGTGTCCACAAGTGTACTAAAGATCCAGAAAGCTTCTCTTAGATTGATTTCAGACTCTTGGCTTTTCTCTCCTTTTTGAGAGGCAATTTTTGAAACTCTCAGTGGGACATACTGTACCTTGCGCAGCAGCTGGATCTGCCTAGTTCAATGTCTGTAATCAAGCGGATGCATCTTGCCAAACATTGATGTAAAAACTGAGTGACCCAATCAAAACCCTTCAGATCAGGAAGAGGAATGATCTATGAGTGAGATGACAGCAGAGACTTTAACAGCTTTAGCAGCATTTTTATCAGACTGTGAACACATTTTCTTTATTAAACGAAAAACAAATATCAGAACAACAAACTTTTCTATAACAAGGATATTCTGCTCCACCTGACATGTTTTGACAAGAGTTTGTTTTCACACTCTGTAGCCGGTAGAGCCTGCCTTCGACACTATCTGATTGGCCCATAATAAATGTTGATTGGCGGAACCATCATCTAATCGCCTGTCAGATATGCTTCGGAAAGGTTCAGCCCTCCCCAAACCCTTTCTTTGGGCTCTTTCCCAGATGGACAAGTGAAATTATCGGACAGTCCATCTGGTGTTCTATGTTAAATGTGACATAAAATCATATCTTCGTATTTTAGCACTTTTCCACACCAGGTTTACAAAAGCTTCACAAAATGTGGTTGATTAAAACATTCGAAAACACAAGGTAAACCATGATCGATAAAAGAAGACAGTATAAACCATTACAAATTCATAAATATGAGCACATGAAAATTAATAAAATTATAAAGATTAAGACAGAGTCATTATTGGTAGGGTTATTTGTCAGTCATTGGGAAAATGCACTCCTGTGAATATGTGTTAAAGTAGAGATTAAAAAACAGTAGGGCTGGGGATTGTTAAGAACCTCAAGATTCAATTCGATTTTGACTCTTTGGCTGGTAATTCAATTCTGTATCAATTCAGTAAAAAGCAGATATACACAAATAATTAGAGTACCTGTTGACAGTTTTTAACGTTTTTTTAATTTGATGCGAATGTGAACATATGCGGTATGTCATCTCATTTTTGAGCAAGCTCCTGAAAATAAAAATGTGTACAGTAAAAACTTATTTGCACATATGGAGTAAAAAAGTAAAAACACGATAGTTAAACACTATAGTAATAAATATCCACCTGGTCTTTTTTGTCAATAAATGTGTAAGGGATTGTCCTTTGAATACATTTTTCACCCTTTTCACAAGAAATAAGAGTAAACCATTCCTGCACATATTTTTGCCAGTATTCTGTTTTAAACTGTGTGTAATTACGAGAGAAAAGAATAAAAATGGATTTGAATTTTCAACAGGATTTTCTTCATAAACAATTGTAATAAACATGTAAACATTTCTGAGATGACCAAAAATACACTTCACCTATTTTACATGAACTCAAACATTATGTTTGCCTAAAGCCTTCAGTGTCCAGCTCTTTGTGTTAGACCATGTCCAGGTGTTTTACTGATTATAGTCCCTGAAGCACTTCCTGTCCATATGAAGACAGAGATCTCAACATTTCTTCCCCCAGAATTCCTAAAATTACTATTTATGGAATCCATAAAAAACAAACTACGATCAAAATATGATTGATTGACTTTGATTGATTAACTTTGACTGATTGAAAATGGTGATACATGACAAAAAAACCCTGTTAAAACATGCAGAGAATACGTCGGAAATACGGCAAAACACAAATAAAATATGGCAAAAGAATGAAACAAAAACTCTCCAGAATGATACTGATACTATTGTGTTTAATATTTTACATTATTTACTCAGAAGATTTTGATAAACTGCAGTTAAATCACTCTCATTTCCTGCTCTCAATCCTATCACTCTGGAAGCATGTCTTCTTCTGCAGCCGGCGACAGCTGGATAAACACTGAAGAAGTGCACACCCCACTGGCCAGGAGGTGAATCGATTCAGAGGATTTGCTAAGTCGATACTGAACTGAGAGGGAAATAATTGTAATGCATTGCTGAACAGATATTTCTGCCCACCCTTAAAAAACAGGTAATAAATGTGCCAGTCTAAATGTTCTCAGACATCCCCACAGTCTGGAGGCTCTGACAGAAAAAGCCGAGTGCACTTGGAAGCCAGCCGTGATGGGGTAAAAGAAAATAGGGGAGCTCTGGAGGACCTCAGGTCTCGATCTGGTGCACAAGGTGTCAATAACTCTGTTATGTAAGAGTTGGCCAAACAGTGCTGTGCTATAAAGGCACTTAAAAGAATTTAAAAAATCAATCCTGCGCCAATGAAGGGAAGAAAGGACCAGGGTGATGAGGGACCAACAGTTTGTGTCTGTTAAGAATCCTGCTACAGCATCAGATCATGGTAGACTGACCGGGGCAAATACACAGAGAGCTGCAGCAGTAAAGGCCGGACAAGATGTGAGATGGGAATAGGGATGGGAATCAAAAAACAATTATCGCTGAGAAGTGATAACAACCCCCTCAAGAATCAATAACATTAGTTTTAATGCTCATCAATTCTCTTATCAAGTCCTTCCACTTACAGGGTACATTAATGGTCAAAATTGTGGATTATTTTTTGTTATACGGAGCTTCTAGCATGACTTTCACTAAATGGAAACAGTGACAACAAGCAGATTGATATATATACTGTATATGTAGTACATCTTTGACTATCAGGACCGTAATGTGTTTGACATTGTTGCCACTGAAAGCCTACATATATGTAGACCAGTTTTTGCCCACACAGGAAATCAGCAGGTATTGAATCAATAAACAGAAATGTTCATGGTATTGTTATCAAAAAAATTTTATCAATTCCCATCCCAAGATATGAATGTGAAACCTGATCCACCAGACGGACCATTCTAGATGTTTAACTCATCAAACTGGGAAACAGTCAATAGAAAGGGTTTGGGAATGGGCAGAAGCTTTGTTCAGGACATCTGGCAGGTGACAGAATGATTGTTCCATCGATCATATTACGGGTCATGCAGATAATGTAGTAGGCGGGCACTGACTGCAGCAGTGAAAAAGCTCACAGAACAAACTCTGACCAATACGTCAGAAGTGTTGTTGTCTGTCATTTAATAAAGAAATACGGTCCAGATTTGATAAAAGTGCTACTGAAACTGTTAGCATCCATGTTAATCTCTGTACGAGCAGTCACTTCCTGCAGTTGTTCGTAGCTCCGCCTCTTTCTGCTCTAAAGGATGCTTATTGGGCTCTGCTGATTTTGGCCACTAACAGTTAGGCATGTCCCGATCCGATATTGATATCGGTCAAAAAAACAAATATCGGATTGTATCGGCCTGCATCCTAAATCTCCGATATCAGCACTCCGATACAAGCAGTTCATTCTAATATATTTATTTTTTATTTTATTCAGTTGTAGAATATGCTCAACACAGTGGTTATTTTGCAGTTGGTGAAATATGTTTTTGTTTGATTTATTGAGGTCACTTTTCAGGGTCTTCTAATATTTTTTATTCATGTTGTTTTAACTGTAGTATATTCTTATATTTAAGGTAAAAAATTTTTTAACCTATTGGTTATAACAAATGGATACGTTTTTCTCATACCTACTTTTGCTGACTACTGTCTCTGTTTGAGTAATCTGACCTGATCAAGCCTTTTCTTACAGTCCAAACTACAAAATAGGTAATAAAAGTCTGTATGATTCCTGCTGATATCGTATCGGATTGATATCGGTATCGGCCAATACTCAAGGCTGCAATATCGGTATCGTATCAGAGGTGAAATAGTTGTATCGGGACACCCCTACTAACAATTGTTGTAGTTTGAAGCTTGGCAAGATGTACCTGTCTGATTGTAGACATTGAATAAGGCAGGTCCAGCTGCTGTGCAAAGTTACTGTTAAAAGCCAAAGGTATTAAAAGTTTGTAAACTAACTCACCAAAACATGTCAGGAGTGAAGCAAAAATATCATTGCTTTAGATAACTTTGCTGTTTTTTTTGTTATCCATTCAAAGAAGAAATGCGGTCCACATCTGAAAAAAGTGCTACTGAAGCTGAACGTAGGGCTGAATGATTCTAGAAAAAGATCTAACTGCAATTTTTCTGGCAGACGTTGCAATTTTAATTCAATTTGCCGATTTCTAAACAAAAGTTAAGAATTGCTTGCAAATGTATTGAAAAGAATCATGCATATCCAGTCTTTAAAGTCCATGACCTACAGCAATTATTACAATTTAAGAACTGAAAAAGCATCTTTGACCATCTTATTTTAAAAAAAATAAGTGCAAAAAATCCTTCAATGTGATAAACTGAGAAAGTTCAATAAAATGCTAAAAAAAAAAAACCAAAAAACAATGTAAAATGTGTAATAATAATTCATTCATTTTCTATCTATACCGCTTATCCCCTTTGGGATGGGGGGGGGGCTGGAGCCTATCCCAGGGACGAGAGGCGGGGCTACACCCTGAACCAGTTGATCACAGGGCAACACAGAGAGACAGACAACCTGCAACTACAGGCAAGCTGTAGTTTTTTAGCACTGATCTGTCTCAATATTGAAAAAAAATCAAGAGGATCCAGCTTCTGTGCAAGGCTAGTGAAAGTTAGTTGTGAGTCAAAAATCATACCAGGGCATGGTGTAGGCCTGTTAATACAGAACACGTCACACGTATTCTATAGAATCTATACGGCCTCAGCGCTATGACAGCTGTTGTCAGTTCACTTTGGGGAAGGCTAACAAAGAAACAGCTCAAAGCTGATTAGCTTTAATCCTGTTGGTCTCAGGCTTGATTTCAGTACGGCTTTCAAACAGGGATGAACATCATCTAAACCAAAAGGGCTAAAAACAAACCACAGTTAATGTGAGAAGTACACTGTCCGGTCAAAATAAAGTTGCCACCAAAAAAAAAGGTCACACACTTCAAAATTTTGCTGGACCACCTTAAGCTTTGATCACATTTGCTGTGGCATTGTTTTAGTAAGCTTCTGTAATGTCACAGATTTCTCCCAGATCACAGCACTGCCCCCACAGGCTTGGACTGTAGGCACGAGGCATGATGGGTGCATCACTTCACCTGTCCCTCTTCTTACCCTGATGCTCCCATCACTCTGGAACAGGGTCAATCTGGACTCGTCAGACCACATGACCTTCTCCAAGTCCTCCACAGTCCAATCTTTATGCTCCCTAGCAAACTGAAGCCTTTATTCTGGTTAGCCTTACTGATTGGTGGTTTTCTTAAGACTACACAGCTGTTCAGTCCCAATCCCTTGAGATCCCTTCACATTGTGTGTGTGGAAATGCAATTACTTTCACTATCAAACACACCCCTGAGCTCTACTGTTGTTTATCTTCAATTTGATTTGGCTGTAGAGCTGAAACGATTCCTCGAATATTCGCGAGTACTCGATTACAAAATATCCTCGAATTAAATTTTGTGCCTCGAAGCCTCGTTTAATATATAATTATACATATAAATATATATCTGGACTACTATACAGTGCACGGTGTTTGACACGGACGGTCATTTCTGTGGCACACCTCGCCTGCTACCTCTGCTGCTGCGCGGCTTGTAAAATCATGAAGGAAGAGAAAAGAGCGGGACAGAAAGGAGAGAGTCCGCAAAAGAAACGGCAGAGAGTGTCCAAAGTGTGTGGTCACTACAAGAAGGGACGAAAAGAAAACACAGTGCAGTGTGTCTGATGTCAAACTGAGTAAACTTAGCACGTAGCTTAGCATGATAGCATGTTGTTAGGGCTGCAACTATTACTATTACAGCATTTTAAATATGCTCATCACAGACATGCTTCCTCTTTCCATGGTGGAGGACACAGGATTTAAGAACACGATCAAGGATTTCAATCCAAACTACACAGTGCCCTCCAGAACACACTTCACAAATATAATTGCAGAATTATGTTACTGTCTTGTAAATCAGTATTGTCTTGGCTTTGCTTTAAGCCAGTACTGGTTTAAACTTTGAAAGTTGTTAAAATAAAAACCCTTTTTTGAGGAATAAATGGCATTTGGTTGCTCATTTTGGAAGCCCAAACATGTTGCATTGTATACAATTGATTTATTTGTTTAAAAACAAAAAAGTATATTTTGTTAGAGTACTCGAGCACTCGAAGAAATAATCAACAGAGTACTCGATTCCAAAAATACTCGATAGTTGCAGCTCTATTTGGCTGAATGCTTAAGTGATTTGCTGATCACCATCATTGAGGATATTATACTGACCACATTTCTTCCTTCAAGACGGTGGTTCCCTACTATCCTTCCAGTTTTAAATAATGCATTGGACAGTTCTTTACCCAGTTTTAGTTGTGTCTTTAATCTCCTAAGATTTTTTCCCTTCTTGATTTGACCCTTCTTAAACAGACTAGCATCTTTTCTCGACCACAGGATGTGTCTTTGGCATGGCTGTTTAAGAAATGAGAAGCTATTGCATCAGCTGGGGTTAAATAACTTGCTGCTGAAAGATAATCACCCATGCAGTAATTATCCAATACCAGGCTCATACCTATTTGCTTAGTAAAATCCAGGTGTTGACTTTTTTTGGCCAGACAGTGAATCAAAGCAGTGTGACATCCCTAAAATGAGCGTGGAGTTAATCAACACTGTTTCAGTGACTTTAGGCAACAATTCCAATCAACTGATAAAGTGTTTTAAACAAACACAGGTCAGTATTGATCAGTGCTCAATCGATGAAGGAACCATTACTTCATTTGTGAAGATTCTCTTTCTTCTGTTACATAAGATGTTTTAAGTGTTCATCACTACAACCCAGCAAGCATGTAACTCTTTGCATTTACTCTGCAGGTCACAGATTCTTATTGGTTGACTGAATCTTTAACTTCTACAAATAACTAAGAAACTCTGTCCTGGTATCGTGTTGTTCTAAAGTTTGTTGGTGATTTGCCGACTCCATTGGAACTTCCTGCTGACATGTGCCAAAGCTAATGGTGATCCTAACAAACATAAACAGACGTGTGAAAAAGCTAATGAGCTGAGCCGTCACAACAGGTCAACAGGAGCAGGTCAGCCCATTACACGCAACCAAACAGCAGTGAGCTTTAATTTAACAACACTTACATTTAAAACATACTTAACATGTGCATGCAGAGGGCAGCTGCAATCAAGAAGTCTGTCATTCCTTTTGACACGAAATTAGTCATAATTAATCAAAGAAATAAGAACAGCCTGGGGTTGGCATCTGAGTGTGGCTGAGGTGGGGAGCTTTCACAATCCTTAAAGATCCTCTGCAGCCCAAAAGTGATTTCAGGAATGCTTGAAGCTCTCCAGCAAAAATATAAGAAAAATTGACCTATTCATGTAGAAATATAGTCATGCTGCATTAAACAAGAAAAACTCAGCCATTTGATACATTATAGCCTCTAGCTCCGACCTGCAGCAAGCTAAACACACAAACGTACAACAATCTAAAAGAGTTTGTTATGTGGAGGAGGTGCAATATATACATTTTAAAGACTTTTTTAGAATTAAATTTGGCTTTTGTTTGAAAAATAAACATATGTTTTTGATCTTTGGCTCAATATTCACTGTTTTTCAACAGTCCTTTGCAGAGATGATGTAAAAGTATTTCATTATTCATTTTTAGAGTTTTACAGCCACTCCAGCTCCATTTCCAAGAAATACTCATGATAAAAAAAATGTTTTTTTTTGGGGTGGAGGATGAAATGTTCAAATTATTCTGACTTGTATCTTCATTTACTCTGTCCCAGTAACACATACACTGATAATTACACATCTGGAAAAATCTCTCAAGTGTCTTTTTTATTATGACACCAAAATTATTCAAACAGACCTTGTGGTTGCAGAGATACACTCTCTTCTTTATGAGGATGTCATTTTAGAGCAGAAGGCTTAAAAGAGGGGCTGGGGCTAAAGATCTTCAAAAGACTGGTAGAATGGTTTCGGCAGATTATGATTGATGAAAGAGTAAAGATCACACACTTAACAACTGCACCTACATGATCTTGTGTTAAATTGTTTGTTCTTTACATTTATGGAACAGATATAAAAATATTCATTCATTCATTCATTCATGTTGTCAGCCATTGACGTCATTTGTTGGCAGCACAAACATGTTTGACTGACTCAGACTGAGGTCAGGACTGTTCCCCTCACACACTATAACACATCGGGGTGTGATAATCATGCCGACTGTCCACAACGAGTGCAGACTGGTGCAGATTTTGTCCAATTGTGGTTCAAATCTGGCAGGGTGTCCTCAGCTTCAGTCACTACACAGTGGGCTTGGACATAATCACAGGTTGATACCTGAAGACACTCTAATTCTAAATTGCAACAGCTTTTCCAGAAAGTACTTGAGTACTAGTACAAGTACTGGAGAGCACAAACCTTCACCAACAGATTTCTGATATTCTTGGCCCAGTTATTACAGAAAATGTGAAAAGCTGTCCTTTGACAATGTGACATTCATTTTCAGATCATCACCAAAATCTAATTTCTTCTTCCTTTTTCAAGCACCTTCAGCCACGGCTGTTTGAAAACCCGATCTGTGATCCTGGATGTATGTCTGACGGGTTCAGTGTGCTGAGGCTCCATCCACATTTGTCCAGTGCTGTGTACTTAAATACCTATATGTATGCCATTTCTGTCAATTAGTGCTTACATAAGACATCTATGTAAGCTTCTTTAGTGCAATATCCACTCACACATCTGCAGGTGAAAGTGTGTTCTATGGGCATCATGCATTATGACGTTCAACATGGCACTTTATAATTTTAGGCAGGAGCATAAAGCGTAATGCAACTTTAAATCTCTGCTCTCTATATCTTTCTTTTAGCTACCACTTTGCACATTTGGCTCTTTGGTACTATGGCACTTTAAATCTCTTTACAGCTCTTTAAAACTCAGTGTGTGTACTTCCCATGGTCCCTCGACTCTCAGCCCGTTATATTTGGGGCTGGTTTTGGTGTAGGTTGTCTACAGTTTATGTATGTTGCTTGTCTTTTCATTTGCTCTGTGGGTTTTATTCCTGTAACTGATGTTTGTGTTTGTCTTATGTGTTGACACCAACCTGCCGATGGGACTTGGGATGGACATCAGTTACTCGACCACAATCCCATGTAATTATATGTAAATACCCATTAATGCATTCTGTCCCATTTAAAAAAGAAAAAAAGAAACATCCAAATTCTCAGTGTTGATGACAAAAAAAAAATCTAATCAAAATCCTGTGTTAATGGGGTGCTGGTTTGGCGTAGTGGTTAGCACCCCATGTACATGCTTGTGCCGGTCCAGGTTCAAATCCCGCCTGTGACCAGTTTGCAGACTGTCTTCCCCTGCTCTCTCTCCCCCTTTCACAAGCCTATCCACTGTCTCTCTCCCGTCAATAAAGGCACAAAACGCCCAAAAATATACATTTAAAAAATCCTGTGTTAATTTTGTTGACTAATTATTTTTTGTCATAGTTGTCTTCAACAACCTTCATGACAAAAACCAGACAGTAACTAATAAAAACAAGTGCACCTGGATAAAAACTCAAACTAAATTAAATTATTTAATTTTCAGGAACAAATTAAAACTACACTGAAATGTTTGACAGAGACTTAATCCAATCAGATCTAATTTGGTCATGTAGAAAGGAGAGACAAGTTTAGAATCTTATCTAATCACAGCTGCCTTAGCTTGGTGGTGGTGGGATAAGTTGTGGAGCGATCCAATCAGAGCTGCTCTCTTTATGAATTGATATATTCATGTAGAGCAGGTTCACTGTTTGTTGTCAGTTCTGGTATTGTAACTAAGATGCTCTGCCAGGTAGTCTAAATAAAGGTGACTGCATTACACACAAGAGGAACATTTGTTTCTGTTCATTTAGACATTCAGTCTTTACCAACATTCAATAAAGGGTTAGGGGAAAAGGGAAACGTAAAAAATGATTTATACATTCCACTTCATATTTTAGTTGAAGAAATTTACAGAAGATGTCATTGACTAAAATGTTGAGAAATGTAATCAACTTAAACTAGCATAAAATTCAAAATGTGCAAATGACTTAGTTATGACTAAAATTAAAAATTGTTTTGGAAAAAGACTATAACAAAAACAAAATTAGGAAGTGCTGTCAATATTAACACTGCAGACAAAGTCCAGCCTAAAACCTCCATGTTGTCACAAGAGAACTTACCCGTGCAGGACATCGAGCGATCTTCTCCTCCGTGTCCTTCAGAGCAACTGCGTATTCATGCACGTCATCTGAAACTACGACCATCTGAGGAAGAAAAAATAACAAGAGATAAAGAAAGTATATTCTAACAAAAAAATAAATAAAATGACAAACTGCTTCAGAGCTCTTTTGCAAAGTAAATCATGCTGAACAAAACGTGCAAGTTTCATTAATCTTTTCCTCCACAGCAATAACCCAAAAACATTTGGATGAAACTTCTCTGCTTTAACCGAGGAAACCAGCAGAATGTTAACGTTTGTGCCAGCCAACAAAAACAAAACCACAGTCACACCTGCATAAAAAAATGAATTGACCCTCAGATACGCAGGTGAGCTCTTTTTTTAAAGATTGTTTTGGCACTTTGTACCTTTTATTTTTGTTCTTTTCCTGTGTCTGTTCATTCCCATGCAGCTTCTTGACATTTGACTTTCTGTGTGTGATGGAGTGTTAAGGTGCTTTTTGTGGTGGGGACAGTATCTGTCTTTCACCCTCTTGGTTGATAATCTTCAGAGTCGCTGTGTGGAGATATGCTGGGTTGGTCATCTGCTGTTCATATCAGTGTACCTCCACTTTGAATGCAAACAGTCACACCTACATTAGAATAAAAGGCTGCCTTGTAATTCTAATAATTACTAATACCACCTATCACCATCTATCACTGTTATCATATTCTACTAAATTATTTTCATTGAGATCTATCCAGGGAGGGGGGATGTTGCCAATTATCTTATTGTGTTTTGTTTTTGACTTGTACCAATCAGTTGTTCCTGCAGTGAGCTGCATATCTTCGAAAATGGAAATAAAAAATGTGATCACAAAAAGGAGAGAGACAGACAGACAGCGGATAGGCTTGTGAAAGTAGGCAAGAGAGAGAGTAGAGGAGGACACTCTGCAAACAGGTCTCAGACTGGATTCTAACGCAGCCCAGCAGGAGCATGAACATGGGTCGAGCCTGGTTGCTTACCACTCCACCAAACCAGCATCCTGCAGGAAGGTCTTTGAAACACATCATATGATATGATTTATTTGGTGTTGAAGGTCAGGCACACCCCTTCAGTCAGACAAGTCAGGCTGATGGTTTTTTTTTGTTGTTGTTTTTCTTTTTTCTTTTTTTGTTTTATCTTTAACCTGTTAAACTTGATCTCTCTCAAAGTCATTTCTGTGAATTTCTATGTATTGCTTAAAAAATGCTAGCAAGATAACTGTGTGCAGAAATGTCAGAGCCCCTTTACTCGGCCCCGACATCATAGTAAAGGGGTGAATGGACACATATTAATCCTGAAATTTACCCACTGTCCCCCACTCCTCCACTGCTCCATTGACTGATGAACAAACTGTGAGGGCCAAGTATGAACAAATAAGACTGCATGTTCTCCCCATACTTGCATGGGTTTTCTCCAGGAACTCTATCTTCCTCCCACACCATAAAACCATACTCAGGTTTTGATGTGTGTGTATATACATATGTAGATATCTACAGTCCTATTCATCATTTTTGGCACCCATGAAGTTTAAGTACACAATGTGACAGTACAGTTTCTTTACAAACCTCTCTAACTTTGCTCTGCATCACCTTATCAGGCACAAACTTGGCAGAAGTAATGTTCACATATTAAGGTTTGTAAATTATACCTCATTAGCTACTATGATCATGCAGTCATATTTAGAATAGGCAGTTTTAATTGCAACCACTTGAAGCCTACAAGGAAAAGAACACCCTACCAACAATTAAGCATGGTGGAGGTTCCATGATGGTTTGGGGCTGCTTTACTGCATTGGGTACTGGAGGCCTTGACCGTACCACAGGAATCATGAAATCAGAGAATCATTAAGAAATTTTAGAGCGAAATGTCCTACCCAGTGTAAGAACACTTCGTTTGAGTCGAAGATCGTGGGCCCTCCAGCAAGGCAAAGACCCAAAACAAACATCCAAAAGCAGGAATGGTTGAAAAGGAAAAAAAATGGCCTGTTTTAAAATATCCAGCAATGAGTCCTGATCTCAATCCGATTGAAAATGTTTGGTATGGCTGAAATCTGCCATTGGGGAAAAGAAACCTGCAAATGTTCAAGAGCTTGAACAATTTGCATAGAAAGAGTGGGAGAAAATACCAGCTGAGAAGTGCAGGAAGCTTATAGATGGCCTTTGTTCTTATACGTAGCTCCAGTATTGCTCATTTTCTTCTCCAAAGGAGAAATAAAGGAGCCATTAAAACACTTGAGAATAGCAAGGTATCTCCATCAAGTCTCAAGAATAACTCTCTCTAATTATTCAGTCACACTTATTCTCCTAGTGAATTTTAGGAAAATCAGTTTAGACAAAATAGAAACTAAAATTAGGCTGAGATGAGAATTTCAAATTTGTCTCCCGAGCCATAGAAGAGCAACCGTTGAGCAGTCAAATTTTCCTCGGGGCAGTACTGTATGTAACCAACTGAGTCATAAACACAGATTTTGGTGCTGCATTTATGAACGTCTCACCAAATGTCACCAACCCTTCTTTACTTTCTGTTTTCAGTGGACCGCCCAGTGCTGCCATCTTTAGTTTTGTGAGGAGGAACAGAGTGTTTTTAAATGTCTGTATGTATAAAAAGGTGACACATTTGTATCTATAAAACGTCACAAAGGCGTATGACCTCTGCAGCTCATGAATAATTTGTCTTTACAACATCTCCTCCTCGTCTCTTTAGTTTATTACTCCATTGTGGAGAGTGAGAATAATAAAAGTCATGTGAAGTATGTTTGAAGCATCTTGTTTTCCTGGATGTTTTTCCTCCGACTGATGGGGTCTTAACTTCAGCTCTCTTCTCCTGCTGTCATCAATTCTTTCATCACTTTATATTTCCCATCTCATCTCACAGTAATCCTTCCAATATCTGCTCAGCTTCAGAATCAGAGATCGTATCCTGCTGACAGTCGACCTCTCGACCTCTGTTATGACAGCGACCTTCCTCTCATTAAGAAATAGATGATTCTACAGCACTGCTCAGAAGCTCAATGTGAAGCTGGAAATAAGCCAGTCACTGGTTGAAGATGTTTTTGTATCATAAAAGAGTTTAGGGCTGAGATACGGGCGACGTTTTGAAGACATAGTAAGATGTTTTCAATTAAAGGTTTTTTTTTTGTTTGTTTGCGTGTCTTGCCTCACTTCCTAGTCCATAACAAGCAGATAGACACTATCTTTTTGACTGTGCACGCAGTAACAAGGAAGAGACAGCCAGAGCTCGCCCACTGCTAATTAGCTCAACTCAAACACTGGAAGTCAATGAGTAGCGTTTGCCTGCCTCTGTCTACAGTCATCACATAAACTCTTCAGCAACTCTAAACAGAGTTTAGAGAGACTAAGATTAACACTACCTAACTTGTGAATCCACTACGCACCCTGTGGCTTAATTTCATACTTCATTATTTAGATCAGGGGTGGGCAACTTTAAATACCAAGAGGGCCACATAAAACCATTTTTCCCAGCCTGAGGGCCACATTGTTACAAATTTTCAGAAACCCTCAATAATGAAAAAGAATGTTGGCTAAACAACAAATGAGAATATAAATTTGTCATAAAATTGGAATACCAATATTCACATATTACAACATAAATACAAGTTATTAAGCATAATCAAATAAACTTGTTACAGAATTCAAGCAAATTTAGCTAATATACACAGAATTAAAGCCAATGAAGCTATTTTCAAATCAATAAAATGATGTGTTTTTCAAATTTTGCTAATGCCATTTTTTAAAATATAATGTTGAGTAATACTTGATATATGTTCAAGGTTTAATGAAAGAGATTTAGACACTATAAGAGCAAAGTAAGGTTATAAGACTATATGGAATTATTTCTATTGGACATCTGACTTTTCTTTATATTCAAAGCTGCTGGTTTTTGGGAATGAATGGAGGGCCATATTTACTGATGTGGAGGGCCGCATTTGGCCCCCAGGCCGCCACTTTCCCACCCCTGATTTAGAAAATTACACGAAGTTCTAATCAGGCACTTCAACCAGGCAGTAGTTACAGTATACAAATAATTTATAAATATTAAATATAAATTGGTAACATAGCATAACGTGGTTGGGAAAAGAACAAGAACACAGGACTGTTTCGAGCTGCTTAAGAGTTTATCTTATGACTGCAGGAAGAGGTATGCTAACACTACCCATTGACTCCCACTGTTTGAGCTAAGCTAATTAGCGGTGGGCTAACCTGCCTGTCTCTTCCTCAAGACTGCACACACAGTATTTATATTTGTTGGTTTGAGGTATGGATAATCATGTCTCAGATTTTATTTTTATAAAAAAAGAAAAAAAACCTATAAATAGAAAATAAAACCAAATATGTAAAATAAAGAATGAACTTATTTGTTTTCCTTGTTTTAAACTCTATTCTTTGATATGGTTTACATTTATTTCTATTTGTAGTTGTATGATTATCCTTCACATTGTTTTCTTTCTTTCTTCATTTTTAAAAAGTTTTTGGAAATGTTCGACATAAATGTATTTGTTCATGATGCCGTCACACTATGACAAATCACCAAAACAACAGCAGAGAAGACCAGAAAATAACAAGTTTTAAGTTTAAAAAGACTTGAAGCAAAAAGTCTGTTTTTTTCTTAACTTTATCCAGAGTACAGACACAGTGAGTCATGTTTGCAAGAGGTTTTATTTTAAACATGTCGTGTCTTCTGATAGTCAGTATAAAGTGCTCAGTCAGCGTGCAGGAGATGAAGTCACAGCTACTGCGTCGTGGTGTTTATCAGTCTGCATGTAAAGGTCAGACTCCTACATATGAATAAAATATACAACATTAACCTTTGCTGATATAACCCTGACAGACGTTCACCTCACGTGATGAACTGTTGAAGTAAAACCTGTCACAGCTGTTCATCTCCACAGGCTAATTATCCCCCCTGAACAGGCGAGCTGAGATGTCTTATTTAAATGCTAAAGAGCCCGAGTTATCATGGAGATCAGAGTCAGAGGGTGCACTCACTGGCTGATTATGGTTCTTCCCCATGACCCTGCTGGCCTGCACAAGGGCCAATCAGGGCTAAAAAACATCCACTCACTGGCCACTTTATTAGGTATATCTTGCTAGTACGAAGACGGACCCCCTGTCTTAATTCTTGATGTTATAGATTTAACAAGTTAGTTTAACATTCAACAGAGATTTTGGATATTATTGATGTGATATAGCATCAAAAAGTTGCTGCATATTGTCAGAGAATCTCCTGCTCCACCACATCCCATATGCACTCTACTGGATTGAGATCTGGGGACTTTGGCAGCCACTGGAGTACAGAAAACCCATTCAGCCTCTACCCATTTAGCCCTGATACAACCTTTAGAGACTGCAAATGAGGGACTAATTCTACATTTGCCGTCTTGGTGACTTTTAAGCATCAGAGTTGTAACTATAATGGCTTGAAACAGCAGCATGAATGGGCTTCTGTCATGTTCAATAACCAGTTTGAGATGATCTGAGCTCTAGGACATGCTGGAAATCTCCATCAAGATGGTCCACTGTGGTCATAAAGGGACTGGCATGGTTAGCAACAGAAATCTATGGTAATGCTGAAAAAGTCTATTATTGATTTCTTCCACTCTGCTCAGAATGCCTGCTCTAAGAGAGGCCATATGATCAGGGTTGGGGATAATGTTCCATCATTATAGACAGAAAGTGTCCTTTAAGAACATTTAAGTCGATCCATAAAAGATTTGATACCAAAAATAACTATCCAGGCAGTGATTTCAAGTGGAAGGGTCAAAATGCCACATGATATTGTTACATAGATGCGGAAAACTCTGATATTCTGACAAATAAACTGGACATAAAAGTTGAGTTTGGAGTTTAAATTTTGTGGTTCACAAACATGTTTAAGTTTTGACTTTTCTTTTTTTTTTTTTACTTAGCACAAACCAAATAAACCTTAACCCAGAAGAAGAGCTGTTTTGTTCTTCTCATCTTGAGCAGTTTCTTTGTGACAATATTTCACACTTGGCCAAGACTCACCTTCCCCAGCTGCTGGTGGACGCTCAGGTTGTACATCATCACGATACCATCCACGATCTCCAGCAGAGATTTGTCTGCGACTGGCTGATCAGGCTCCTCCAGCGGACGCCCCAGCAGCAGGCCGTCATTACCGTGGCTACCCTCAACTTCAAGAGAGGAGAAAGAAACAGGAGAGGAAGAATGGATGAACAATGGCATTAACAGATGAGACTTGTACTGATGTACTACCCTGCTTACAGCATTGCATCATAATGTTTAATTTTGGTACAAGATCATGTCTTGATGAGTAAGAAGCAGTTGAAAAGTTGCTCGACCATCTCTGACTGTTCGTTGTGTTTCTCTGATCAGTAAAGCTGCCGCTGCACTGACCTACAACCCGCTATAACCCGAGATCAAACTGTTCATAGTGTGTTTAATGTGTGATTCTGGCTTCTGCACTTGAGGTCATGATGATGCTCGACATGTTTTTGTACTGGTCTGTGGGTCAAAGTGTTTTTCCCTGCTCAGTCAAATCATAAAAACTTTTTCTTTAGATTGAAGCATCATTTAGCAGGGACCTTTCCGATCCTCGTCTGTGCCTGCTTTGTGTCACCGGGGAGTGCTCTCACATTAAATTTGTTGTAATGCCACTTTAATCGGGTTTTCTGTCGGCCGTTACTCACTGTCCTCTTCCGTCCGCTGCTCCACAGCCAGTGTGCGCACCTTCACCTTCTCGGGCTGAGTGAGGGGTCGTCGTGGCGTCATCAGGCTGACGGCGGCCGTGCTCAGGAAACGATTGGCTCGCCCCAGAGTGGGAGAGCTCAACCAGCTCGGCCTCGCCAAGGCTCCACCCATCGCTGCTGCGCCAAACGGCCTCTGTGGTCAGAGGGATTTCATATTAATATAATGTAAGAATGGATATTTAACTATTGTAACTCACTTTGATCATCATCATTTTAATAGGAATAAAAAGTTAGCAAGTAGACCATAATGTTGGTTTTCACTTTTTCCTGTAATACTTCAAATCATTGTTACATCTTTTAATATCTAGACATTTTATGTCTTTATCACATTCCTATTTCTACGAGATAATAATTATTCAAATTTGCAGAGCAGCAGGTTCAGACTGGCGTGTTTGTCAGGCAGAAGTGTCTGAAAAAGCTTCAGGCGGGAACAGATGTCTTTATTTCAAGAACGTCAAACAGTTTAATATTATCAGTTTAACACTTAAATTAATCATTTAATTAAGGAATAAATTCAGCGCTGTCATAAAGACTTACTAGATCAACATTTATAAGTCTAAAAGTCAAGGTAACCCCTCGTTTTATAACCCCTCTTTTATTACAATTTAAGCTAAATTTTCTGGGAAACATTGCCAATTTCAGTGCAAATCTGGCATATTTCGTTATACAGGTACATCTCCAAATAGTCAAATAGACTCTTTCAACATTTATCCTGCTCTGATGTTTTTTGATTGTCTTTCCATTTTATAGGTTGAGCTATAATGCTTTATTTCTTCACAAAGGAATGACAGATAGGGGGACATTTTTCTCCTTCTGCCTCAATGAAAATAAGAACCGTTTAATTAACCATAAATCCAATATTGCATATATCATATCATAATTCAAGACGACAACAATGATGAGGTATAACATAATGATCTCTCACAGGTGAAATGAACAACTCTGATTATATTTGTCATGGCAACTGTCAGTGAGAGGGTTGTACCAGGCAGCAAGTGAACTTTTTTTCCTCACAGCTGATGTTAGAAGAAGGAAAAATGGAGAAGTGTGGGGATTTGATTGAATTTGAGGAGATATGATAGACAATCTCCAGAAAAACTCCTGTGAGGCGTTCCTGGTCTGTGAAAAACGCCCAAGGATGGAACGGCCAGCAGCCCCCCGGCAGAGTTAAGGGCGGCCATGACACATCGATGGAAGTGTGGTCCATGTGGTGCAATCCAACGACTGTTGCTCCACAGTTTGAGTGCAGTAATGGAATAAGTGTGTAAATGAGTTTATTTCAGTGTTACAAAAGGTACACTTGACATATAAAACATTGATATAATGACTGGAGGAATATACTTGTTGTGAAAATCTCCAATGAGTAACCCTCTGACCTTGTTGAAAATGCAGAATGTAGGCTGATAACTATGCTGGCTGCCAGCCTACAGTATTCCTGTAAAGATATAATTTCAAACAATTGACCTCTTGGGGTGATTCTTCCTTTCTAATTAAACATGGGCTCCTGTCATGTCCTTTACTCTGCTGCAGGGTGTTTGCCTACGAGGCTGAAAGATTCAGTTTTTGGATTGAAATAGCAGTTTCAAATAACACCATCATATGACCACCAAAGTTTCAGTTTTTTGCAGTGCTCCTGACTGACCCTGTTGTGCCAAATATTTACACATACTATTTAACAGATTTGCAGACAATTCACATTTACGGCAGTGCTGGTAAGCAGGTCAACAACACAAAGCCTCTGATTAGGCAGAAGTTAGACTATCACTTAAATAACAAAAACAGATTATTTATCATCAGTATAAGATGATGAATGATGTGTTTGTGCTTCTGATCACTGATTCTCTTACTGTTCTCTATACTGTAAACACAGTGAGTATTGCACTAAAGCTTGGTTTGAAGAACATCTGCCAGAAAAATCACAATTAGAATTTTTTTCTAAAATTATACAGTCCTTTCAGTTGGGAGAGGAAATGGTGGACAGTGTTGGAAAGAGGCAAAGGAGCAGGAAAAAGACCTGTAAGTAGGTAAAGTTTATCTATATAGGACCTTCCTCGAGCAGTGCTCATAAAGACCTTCACAATAAAAGCCTGAATTAAACTAATACAATACATAAAGACAGATTCAACAAAGACACATCTGAACAGATGGGCCTTCAGCTGCTTCTTAAAAATGTCCACAGTGTCTACAGTCCTCTGCTTTAGTGGGGGGCAGTTTCTGAGTTAAGGAGCAACAACTTTGAAAGTACAGTCCTTTCTGGTGCAGGGTCTGGTACCAGGAATAACCAACAGACCCTTATCAGAGGACCTCAGAGTTCAGCTGCTGTCATACAGCTTCAAACGCTCTACAGACAACTGCAAGAATCCCTAACTGTACTCCGACAGGAAGCCAGTGCACGGACAAGAACAGCTGTAACAGGACCTTTCTGGTGATTTGGTCAACAGTTTAGCAGCACCATTTGGGCCGACTGCAGGCAGTTCAGTGATGCTTTGCCAAGACGTATCAAAACCAAACTGCAATAATCAAGTCAATCATCAATAATTTAGCATCACTCTTAAATGGTAAAAATAGAATCTGGCCAAACTGCTCATATGCTGAAAAGTTTCGATACCTTAATTACGAAGAGGATGTTCAACAGAAAAGGACGGATAACCAGGACATTGCTTACCTCAGGAACATTAGGTTCAGGAGAAGTGACAGCAGGCACCTCAGTGTCCAGAAGAGGAACATGTGTAGGCACCAAGCTTTGATAAAACTAATACAAGCAATCAAAGCAGAGAGCTCCATCCAAATGGTCTTTCACACCAAACGTGACTCTGTAACCTCGACGATCACTCTCCATGTAAAGTCAATGTACAGCCGCGATGGGGCGGGGTTAACCCTGATCTTTTCAGGCGATATCATGTGTGGCTGTGCGGCAACAGACAATCAGCACTGAGTGGGTGTGTGAGAATATCCATGACAGACAGTTTTTAATCTGGCTCAAGCAGATGCGACGTAACTGAGCTTTGGCAACAGCTACCAAAATGAGGTATGTATGGACACTAGACTTCAGCTGGCTACGTGATTATGGTCGTAAAGTTGCCTTCGGTGTGAACGGACCTTAAGAACTCTGGTGCAATCAGAGTAGAGGCCAGAGCCTCAACACATGACAGCGCAAGGACAAAACACCCTCAGGGCTCACCACAGTCCACTTCACAGCTATTTCTTTTTTAATCACTTTCATCCCGAAACAAAACCCACGGCCTGCTGCCTAAGTGGACCTGTGAAATGGATGCCAAGGATACAGGCAATAGTCTATCGTGTTACAGCTTAAAATTGTTTAGTTGCTTTAAATGCATTGTTTTATGTGTTCTTAAAACTTAGACCACCTTCTTACGTGCTGTTTCATTAACACAATATAAAAAAATATATATATAACCTGAGTTGCCCCGCTCTCCTCGTCCTCGTCCAGGTCGTCCATCGATGTGGCCTGAAGCTCCGCAGGGTCAATGACGATGTTGGCTTTATTCGCTAAGTCATCTAAAGGGAAGAAAGACTTTGTTAAACTTTTATAATTAAGAAAAAAGAAACAGCTTGGCTTTGTTTTGTGTTTTTTAAAGTTAAAAGAAAATCAGGGGAGCAGAAAAGAAAATCAGACCACAGATGAAAACAGCAGAGGCTTTTAGAAATGAAACACTTGTCTGTGTTTTTGTCGTCTTTCTGATAGAAAAGGACACAGTGTGAACAGCAAGTTATGAGTAACTTGATATTTAAAAAAGTTTGACTTTTTCAGGGAGTATAGCATCTACACAGGTTCAGTCAACAGACCCAAACTTCTTTGGTAGTGTTTTCTCAGCACGAACAGAAACATCTCTCTCCCTCACGTGGACTCGGTGACTCGGAGCAGATGGGAAAGGCCTGCATGGCGTTCAGTCACATTGATCAGGGGGCTAATCAATAAATAAGGCTATGCCGGGTTAACAGCAGATGACACAACATCATGAGTACAGCCCGTGTGTGATGAACGAGCAGCTGATTTACAGAGCCCAACGATGGAGCAGTTAATCACAGCTTGATTAAATGCAGGTAGAGCGATGCAGTACAGGCTCAAATACTGATGAGAGAGCACGGAGGGAGCGACGGGGGGGAGTGCAGAGGAAAAACGGAAAGGCAGAGGGAGGGTTAAAGCTCCTCTGCACACTCACTTAGAAACCAACCCACATCATAATTGTTTCATTAAATAAATTATTTGTAAACCTAACTTCAAGTCCCTAAAATCTGACAGAGGCTAACACCTTTAACATAGGCAAGCCTCCTGGTTCATTAATAATAATAACAATAATAATGATAATAATAATAATAATAACACTTTCATTTCTATAGCACCTTTAAAAACAGAAGTTTACAAAGTGCTTAAACAGACAAAACAAACTCAGATAAAGGCAGAATAAAACCAATAATCAGGTCAACAGGATTGAAACAGCTGGTGTAATGCATTTGACTGCAAGACAGTAGATAGATAATAAACTTACAGATACATGAATAAATTTAAGACTGTTGAAGGTTAATCACATCACATCAGGAAGATCGAAAAGAAGAAGGCAGGTAGAGGATAGGTAAAAGGAAAAAAATATAATAAATAAGTCACTACATAAAATAAAATAGAATAAAAATAATAAGAAAAAAGCAAGTGTATCAAAACAAGAAAAGATAGTGAAAACATAGTAATTATCAGCACATGAGATGTGGTGCTCTTGCTGGCTGTCTGAAAGCCCTGACTTAAAACACGGCTGTTAGAGGTCTAATGATCCATCGATCTGGATCTATACATCGATTAGTTAGGCAATGATCGAATCGAATCGACGAAAACTCAAAACATTGATCAACATCGTTATCTTTAATCTACACCTTTATTTTGAAATTCCGACCAGACACCCATTTCACCGTTTTCTCCCAATCGCGCCTTGTTCTGAGATTTCCAGGGCTCTCAAGTCTCACGCATTCAGCGTATGAGACACAAATTTGAACTTTTTCACTCTCTCACAAGCCACACCTGATATTTCTCCCACTTGTGAAGGGAGATGTATTGTATAGTGACAGAGAAACACAGCTGTTTGTCTTTGGAACGTGTAGCAAGACGCTGTAGCATCACAGAGCTAAATGGGAGCTTGACATATCAACCAATCAGAAAATAGCTTTGCTGTATCCGGGTAAGATACGGTCGATTTGACAGTAGAGGATGCAGAATGCACACACACGGCTGGAGTGCCTAAGACATGAGTACATTAAGTTGTCTCATCATCTGATTTTGTAGCACACTGATTAATGAAATTACTTATAGTACGAAAGGAAACAGCGAGAGCTTCTTCTTATTCTTCCTCCACACCAACCATTAGACAGTGAGGCAAAGTCAAATCACACTGACATATAAACTGTGGTTACCAGGCCTCACAGTAAAACAAAATTATCAATGTTGAATCAGTTAATAGTTCTACTTCAAACATGAGAAATGTTTCGATTTAAGTATTTATAAGTACATATTTAGTTTGAAAGAGCATGGTCAAATGTTGGAGGTCAATAATATAAAAAATAGAATCATTTGACAATTTGTATTACTGTTTAAGACTCATAAGGTAATTGTGGGGGCAACAAAAGCAACTGACTACCAATTATACCAATTTTAATTTAAAAACACAATTAAATCACAAAGCTGGTTATAATCCTCTATAAACTATCATACCCAAAGGTCAGCACATCACTTCACATTTTCATTTCAGTAATAAAATTTTCAAAACTTCAACATTGCTTCGTATTTCTTTCTTGCTTTACATTAAATGTAGCTGATTGTGTTCAGTGAGTGCATAATATCGTCTAAAATCGATCGAAAGCCCATGAATCAAAATCAAATCGTGGGAGACTTTGTGATATTGGCAAATATTGTATTGTTGTCCACATAATCAATATCGATAACGATATTGTATCATCATGAAACTGGTGATTTACACACCTAGTGGACGTCAGAATCAAAACAGTCACAGGCTGATAGTGTGTCCTTGCCATAGCAAGACCCCAAAACACTAAGGTCCCATTTATATAACGTTATCTCCAGAAACAGAAAGGATTTCTTTTTTGCTTTCAAAAGAGCACATTCACTCAAAGACAATGTGAAAGCAGCACTCCCAGTAGTTGGAAATATAGGTTTGTAATGAAACAGCAGTGTTACAACAGACGCACGCTTGCAGGTGAAGACAAACTTTTCATAATCAACAAAGGCAAGTGGATGCACAAAGATGCAGGAGTTACTTGTATGGACAAGGATACCTTTGTCTGGTTAACAAACTGAGCACAGTAAGCTGCACACACTTCTCGGTAGACGGGCAAAGCTGCTGTTGTTGTTGTTCCAAGGTGCATGCACAACCTTAATCTGAGGGAGTACTGTGCATGTGCCACATGCCATCGTGTTCCCTGAAGATGCTGATTCCTGTTTCTCCTCTGTTTGGATATACACAAACTAGTAGGGTGCCTATTTTGAAGTCAGACGTTCATATTTCTGATTTTTTATTGTGTCAGACATTTCTGGTCTTTTACCAGGATTCCCTGCTAGTAGTACTTCCCCATGGGTAGCCTCTGTCTTGAAGGGTCCACAGGCTTATTTATCTCATATAAGCTCTTTTGGGGGGGGGCAAAGTTGAAGATTTTGTTTGTTTGTTTTCCTCAGCTGCAGTTTCAGTTTTCTGCTTATGTCTTATTTTTACATGGTGGCACATTCACCATAGCTACTTCTCACTGCCGTAGTCATGACCACCTCTCCGAGCTCAGTGCACACAGCAGGCGGGCCCTGCTCTACAACATTCATTTCCTGGAATGTAAAGGGGCTTAATAACTTAGTTAAACACATGAGAGTATTTGCTCATTTATCAACTTTCAAACCAGACATTGCCTTTCTACAAGTCACACATATGCGCTCTACAGAAAGCAACAGACTGACTCAAAGCTGGTTTCCCCCGGTTTAACTCAAAAGCTCGAGGTGTCGCCATCTTTATCAAGAAAACCTTCACTTAGTTCCTACCAATGTAAAATATGATGTCAACAGCCGTTTTTTAATGAATACTGGTAAATTGTAACACACCCCTGTAATCCTAGTAAATGTCTACACTCTGAATTGGGATAATCCACAATTTTTCACAAAATTGTTGGGAATGTTACCTGATTTAAGCACACATTGTCTAATCATGGCCGGTGATATGAACTTGGTACTGGATCTTGACAGGTCTAAGTCACGCCAGTCGCCCAGGGTTTCCAAATCGTCGTCTGTTCTTATTGACTCCTTCCAAAACTATGGTATCTCAGAGCCGCTGCATATTGCTGAATCTCTTGCTAGAATATTATTCTTTCTTCTCGCCTGTAGCTCATTCATATTCGAGGATTGACTATTTCTTTCTAAACAATGCACTCATCCCCAAAGCTACTTCCTGTAAATACCAAACAATTGTGATATCCGATAACGCTCCAGTACAGATTGATATATCATTCTCAAATGCCTGTGCTAAGTGGTGGGTTTGGAGATTCGACTCAACATTTCTGTCGGACGACAACTTCTGCAAATTTGTCACATTCACATCGATTTTTTTCTAGAAGCGAATAATACTCTGGATGTCTCAAAGTCTAAAATTTGGGAATCACTTAAGGCCTTTGTGCGGGGCCAAATTATTTCTTTTCTAGCCAGGAAAAAAAAAAAAAAGGAGAAAGACTTAGAGAACTAATAGAGCTCATAGCCAATCTTGATGCACAATATGTCAGTAATCCAACTGCTGATCTGTATAAGCAGAAGCTTTTGTTTCAATCTGAATTTCAAACTTTTTCAATCAGAGAGACTGAGAAGCTACTACTTAGGACTACACATCGTCTATAAGAGCATGGAGAAAAAGCTGGGAGACTTCTCTCCCACCAGCTTCATCACTCCATCTCCAGCCATTTAATTTCAGAGATAATGCTTGATTCAGGACAGAAAGTAACAGATCAAAAAGAGATCAATACTGCTTTTAAACACTTTCTTGAAGATCTTTACACCACCCGTAGCACTTGCACATCTACTGAGATACACTCTTTTTCTGAATAAATTAAACACTCCAACTTTAGACTCATGCTCATACTTTAGACTAGCCCTACCCAATTTTATGTGTTGGTCTGCACATATTGTGAAACTTTCCACCTGGATTCTGGTGTTTCAAGAAGGCTCTGGCCCACTATGATCCACTATGGAGCTACACTCCAACCTCCCTGCATGCCCTTTTGCTATTGTGTGCTCTGCCTTACCACTTACTAACAACCTGAGTTCTAAAAATCCTGTGGTTAAGGATTCTCTTAATATCTGGTTTCAATGTCGCTGAAACTTTAGTTTCAAACAGGTACTTAGCTGTTCCCCTATTATAGCTAACCCATTCTTTCTTTCACCTTTGAGTGATTCAGGCTTTGAAACCTGGTTTAATAAAGGTGTTGAATTCTTTTCTGATTTGTTTGTCAGAAGGTCATTTGTATCACTTGAAATGAAATGAAAATCTCACTTTTCCAGGTACCTACAGGTACACAGCTTTGTAATAAAGCACTTCAGCACCTATCCAAACCTTCCACCCTCTTGTCCTCTTGAAGACAGTCTGCACTCTCGCCCCACTGCTAGAGGGAAAATCTCCCAAACATACAACCTATTACTTGATATAAGACCTGAATCTCTGGCTAAGCTCAAGGAGCTAGGGAAGTAGATCTAAACCTATAGATCCCAGACGATACAAGGGACTTCAGTATCCGCCGCATTCATTCATCATCTATTTGCATTCGGCGTTGTATAATACAGTTGAACGTCTTTCACCGCTCCTATTTAACTAAAGCTAAACTGTCAAGTATATATAAAACCTCTGATGATGGCTGCTCGAGGTAAGGACAATCTCCCGCCACTACGAGCCAAATGTTTTGGTCTTGCAATGCCCTCAACAAGCTTTGGAATTCAATCTTTGAAGCCTTTTCCTGTGTATGTAATAAAAAATAGACTCTAATCCAGCTGTACTTGGCATTCTTCCAAGTCAGCATGGTATAACTTCATATCAAGTCTTTAGTCATTCTTTTATTAAAGCTTTAAACTGCTTTAATGTGTCAAACTTCATATTTATTTAGGATCACACCTTTATTCAAGCCATATGGACGAGTTGTGCTTGATTACCATGATGCTACTTTGTGCTTGCTGTGTGACAGACATGCTTTTGAAACATTAAGTCAACGTGTTTTGACACTGGCATACGGATGCAGCCTCTTAAATATCCCAACTTTCCCTGAGAGGGTCTTGGCTGGTCCATGTAGGGCCTGTTCACCCTGATAGTTTTAAAATATATAGTTTCGGTCACGTTTGTGTGAATTTGCTACTTAATTAACCAAGAAAAAGATTGAGGCTATGTGATCTTGTGAGGGAAGCATCATCTCATGGAGATAACCTGCAAATGCAAGAATGGACGTGTTTTCAATGGATTTTAGGCCCAATGCAGAAGGTGGAGGGGCTTTCTGTGGCTGTGGGCAGGCAGCTGGTTTGAAGGAGGAAAATGAATCACTTTTCATCCATCATTCATTCTTTGAGAAGTTTAATTGCTGACTCTCTGACTTGAAATTGGAACACTTAAAGTTCTGTCTGATGGAAAAGTTTCTTCTGATGGAGACTTTTAAATGCCTCCAGTCTGACAGACTGCTATAGAACGAGTGTTGAAGCAGGCTGTAAATAAAGCAGCTCCAGCTCTGTGGACAAACAGAAACGAATGAGCCGCTGCAGCAGATAATTGATTCCAGCCGTGGTTCCCTCCGTCTTCTGAGTCTCTGATTGAGCAGCTTATCGTTCATACAGTCTATGGAGTAAACGGAGAAAACATCAATCCACATTACACAGCAGTCCCATACACACCTGAAAACCTGCAACCACAGCAGCTTCCTGCTGTTCCTATTATTCTTCATTTAATATGTACACGGCTGTCGGAGTTTGAGTAAAGCTGCCCGCCTCCACGTCCATGAAACCCATTAAAAATACATGAATCATTTTAAATTATGCCTGCGAGCTCATTTGTATTCACAGAGCAGAGAGCACCAGACAGCATAGACACAACTTTATCACAAAAGATAAAAAATGATCTTGATGTGAGCAGTGAGAAGAAGGGTGAAAATGATTCATAAGTAAAGCATTATCTTAAACTCTTCTGGTCTGTTTCACATGGACACAGAGCTGAGACATGCTGCTGTTTGTGCTTAAAATAACAGAGCAATGACTCTCTCTAGTGGAGATCAGTGGAACTGAACATTCCATGATGTGAATCTCCTGTTCCACGACATCAAGACGCTCTACTCAATCAAGATCTGGTGACTGTGGAGGCCACTGGAGTACAGTGAACTCATTGTCATTTGGCCATTTGACTCTCTCTCTCTGTTACATATATAGTAATATTTCTGTCGCTTGAACAGACAATAAACTCACCCATGCAGCAGAAACCATGACCTAAATAAATAACTCTGATAACTAAATGTACGAGTATGCTCCAAATATTGTGAAATAGTCTTTATAAAAATCAGACTAGTTAAAAAATATTGTGATTCAACAGCTTTGCTTATATAATCACATTATCCATCCATTCATTATCTACATAGCAACGTGTGGATTTGCTGTTCATCATGAGACTGGGATCCACATTCAAGATTTCCTGCTGCTTAATAGAAGGTTTTTTCTTGCCACCATGATGGAGGGATTCATGATTGGCTATATGGTTTCATGTTGGGTGTTGGATGTATATATTTGTATATATCTGTATATGTGTATATTATATATGTATATATGTATCTTTGCATAAATGTGGATCACTTGCTATGTATTGGCACTGTATAAATAAAGATTGATTGATTCCTTATCCCTTTAGGGTCACAAAGGCCTTGAGCCAATCTCAGCTGACTTTAGGCTACAGGTGGGGTACACGCCAGTCAATTACAGGGCTACATAGAGAGACAAACAACCGTTCACTCTCACTCTCACACCTAAGGGCAATTTGAGTCCCCAGTTGTCTTTATAATCATGTTTTTACACTGTGGGAGGAAGCCAGAGTGCCTGGAGAGAATCCCTGCATGCACAGGGAGAATATGCAAACTCCACACATTAAGCTCCTGACAGACAAATGGATAACCAGCAGCCTCTCACTGCGTGCTACGCCTCCGTGCTGTCTGTATCATACATCATGACTGAATCCATCGTCAACCATGTATCGTAATTAATCTCAAATCACTAGATTGCTGCCAGTAAACACATCAGGAGGTTGTTTAAAGTCGTTTAATGTTTAAAGTCACTTTAATCACCTTTCTCCTCCAGTTTGATGCTCAGTTTGAAATACAGCAGGTTATCTTGACCATGCCAACATGCCTAAATACACTGAGTTTCTGCCATGTTATTGGCTGTTCTGCATTAATGTGTAGTTTAATTAAAGACTAAATAAAAGAAGTGATAGTTCCCTCCATACAGTGTTGACTACAGAGTAACATGATTTGTGTTTTTTCATGAATTTCTCATCATGAGGTTAAAAAGCTGTTGAATGTAATTTTACTGAGTTGCACTGCTTCAAGAATGTTGGAATAAAGAATGGTATGTACGTCCTTGGTCTGTAGAATATGGTGAACCACAGACAGCAGATTGTTTATGACGGTGAAACCCTGAATATTTAAATCTGAATTTGCAGACTCAGCTCTCTCTTATGCACCACTGATGCTAAACTCTGTTTTCCAACCAAGCAGTTCAAACTGTGGTTTAATCACAAAATATCTGACATGAATCTGATTTAGA
Source organism: Scarus forsteni (assembly GCA_036419115.1). Taxonomy (NCBI): domain Eukaryota; kingdom Metazoa; phylum Chordata; class Actinopteri; order Labriformes; family Labridae; genus Scarus; species Scarus forsteni. The sequence goes on from JAZDUH010000150.1 coordinate 3,519,399, forward strand.
TCAACATTTTTTAAAAGATCAGACATGTAACTTTGCTGATTACTGTCATAAAAAAACCTGCTGCAGGTAAAAGAAGGGTTTCCTACCGTGCAGATGTTTGATTGACTGATTGTTCTTCATTTATGTGTCTCATGAGTTTATAGGACACCAAAAACAAAGTTGCAGTGGCTCAACAGTTCATAACAGACTAACACAAAGTTACATTTTCACTTTACAATTCAGTCTTTAACATTGCCTTTTCTCCAATCAGGCTTTGCAAATAAATCTCCTAAAACCCTGTTCAAGCTTTTGATAATCATCCAAGCAGATATCAGCATCAACAGAAGACACTTTACCGAAAAGTACAACCCCTATATCATAGTCAGAACAATAGAAAAGAAAAAAAAGAATTTTAATCTCAATTTCAGCAAACACAGACAATCTTCCTCTGGAGCAGCATTACACCCGCCTCTCTCTAAGGCTGATGGTAATATTCCTCAGCCTAACTGTGCACAGAGGACTCTTTGACTTTTAGTTAAACTGTACTAAACATTTTCCATGTTTTTGATTTTGATTTACAGCATGTATCAAAAGATCACTGTTCTTTGTACTTGAAAAACAATTTACTCGTATTCTTCTGAATATCACAGGGTAACCTTTTCAGAAAAATATGGCACATCACTCCAGAAAATCACAGACCTCAACTCAAGACGTGGCCTTGAAACACATGGTTGAGAGCAGTGTTATGGTGTGTTCACACCGAAACCTTGAGTCGCCTCGGCAACGTCTGAATTACGTACAAAGTCAATGCAAAGCGCGTCTTAGCGCGGGTCGCCCAATTAGTAGCGTTGGGCCAGCGTTTGGAAGCGAAGCGCGTTTGGAAACGTCCAGCCCAGCGTTTGGGCGTTAGCGTCGGCGTTTGACACCTTGACGCCTCGGTATCAGAAGACCAAATGAACTTTTAAACGCCAGTTAAGCGGCTGTGGCGCAGCAGCCAATCAGCGATGTAGTTTAGGGCATATTTAATGTTTCCTTGACTTTCTGAAGTCATGTTTTACTCTTGCATAAAATAAAACATCTAATAACCCTTTATTGAATGTTAGTAAAGTCTGAATGTCTAAATGAACAGAAACAAATGTTCCTTTTTTGTGAAATGCAGTCACCTTTATTTAGGCTACCTCGCAGAGCATCTCAGTTACAATACCAGAACTGACAACAAATAGTGAACCTGCTCTACATGAATATATCAATTCATATAGAGAGCAGCTCTGATTGGATCGCTCCACAACTTATCCCACCACCACCAAGCTAAGGCAGCTGTGATTGGATGTCCCTCTGAACTCATCCAACCTGTCCACACAACCAAAGTAGCTGTGATTGGATAGATTCCTAACTTGTCTCTACTTTCTACATGACCAAATTAGGTCTGATTGGATTAAGTCTCTAAAATCTTAATCAACATATACAAATTAAACAAAAACATTTGACAGTTAATTTGCTTTAGTTTTTGTCCATGTGCACTGCTTTTTATTAGGTACTGTCTAGTTTTCATCAGAAGAAAAAAAGTTGTTGATAAAAATTTGACGAAAATACTAAGTCAACAACATAAACACTGTTTGAGTGACAGACTGACCTTTGAGTGTTTTCTTCAGGTGTGAGAGGAGCCCTCCGAGTCTCTGCAGGTCAAAGTAATCCACCTTCCCGTTGTAGAAGAGCTGAGGTGGGACGTAGGCCTCTGAGGAGGGAAGACAAAGGGAGATGATTATTTTGTTGAAACAGGCCTCAGAGGTCCCATGGAGGTGGACTCAGATTTGGCCAAAAAAAAAAAAAAATGTGTTTGTGCCGCTACATTAATTTTCCCATTTTTCCATGTAAAACATCATCACTTTGGAGATCAGTAACTCAGAAACTAGAGGGAAAAGCCCTTTTCTGATGACAAAATCTGAAAGCCTGGGCCCAAATTTCCCCAAAAAGCAATTCAGCAAAACATCTTTGCTTGTTTCAGAGATATTGGCATCCAAACGTGACGACTGGAATGTGCACAGTTCTGAAGTGTCAAAAATAGGCACACCCCTTTTTTAAAGATGCCCAGTCAATGAAACACAAAAGTCGATTCAGGGAATATTATCTTTATTAAACATCCCAGATCAAGTGCAAACAAGCTGCGCATTACTGAAAAATCAAGCATAGGCTCAAAAAATTCCTACAAACAGTGGGCACGGCGCAATTGCGGATTAGGCAAAAAAAAAAGCCAAAATCTTATCCAACAAGTAAAATTAAATGTGCACAATAATGAAAGGGAACAATTAGTTTGTTATTTAGAGATAAACTGAAATGAAATAAAGTGCACAAGGAAGGCTCACTCAGAAATACAAAAATAAATAATTCAAATGCCCAAATCCACAAGTATTTTTCAAATACATGTGCAAAACTAAAATGTTGTCAATGTCCAAAACAAAATAATGTAAAAACAATGCAATAAAAAATTGTCCACTGTCCACAAACGAGCCACACTTTTTGTGTTGTGTGCGAGAAACACAAGCATATCCACGTTCTTTGGAAGGAGACTCTTCGTTGTTTTGTTGACAATAAATCCTGCCTTTGAGAAAATGTGTTCTGAAGGCGTGGATGTTGCAGGGATACAGAGCAGTCGCTTTGCTACTCGGGCCAGGCTCAGGTATCTGTCTTGTTTTTTTTCCCACCACCCTAATGGCCCAAAGTCAACTTTAGCTTTGTCCTGAAGATAGTTTTTCATTTCTTCCATGCTTGTCCCACCTGATTCTGTAGAAACCAGTTCCTCCTCGTCATCTCTGCACAGCAGCATCACAATCTCCTTCTCTGTTTTTCTGACACACGCTGCTCCTCACCTCTGGGTTCACCTGCGGCTGTGCTGCGAGGTCTCAGTCAATCTGCCAGCTGTGCAACTTCTGGATATGCCTCGTCTCGTTTGGCATCATCCAAAAAAGACAGCTTAAAACGAGGGTCTACTACTGTAGCTGTAATGCACAGTCATCATTCCGGTGTTTAACTCCCACTTGCTGTCAATTTCTTTGATCAGCTGGCTTTTCATTTTTTTGGTAATGAGGCTGTCATTATCTGGGATGGTCAGGTGGTGTTTTCTCAAGTTTGTGTATCCTCTTCAGACAACAGTTCTGTCAGGGTTATCATCGGTTTAAGCACATTTAGATGTCCTCTACCATGTTTCAGTGTGTTGTAGTGAGGTCCAGTGTACTGCTGTCGCTCTTCTTGGTGAAGTTTGGGTCAGACAGCACTGCAGTACTGGGCCGGCGTTGCTCCAGCAGTTGTTCCAACATTAAACATTTTTGCTGCTCCTGCTTGTGTTTTAGCCCAGTTTTTGTTTTGTGCCACTTTTTAAAATGTGCCACAGGATGACGTGCTGCAGCCACGGTGCGACAAATTGGCTCTTGTTTGAGCGCTGCATTAATACAGAGCTGCAAAGTGTACCAGGCGCACCTGACGCCCTGCATCTCCAACCATTCATGGGACTCCTTTAGTGTTTCCACACAGAGTGCCATATTAGCCGCGTTGTCACATATGTACAGCAGACACTCTCTTTTCTGCTGGAATTTTGAAGGCATTGGCAACTTCAGATAGTCGCACAGTGATGTTTCTCTCTGTGTACACCTCTTTTATTTGTTTTGTCTCAAGCACAAGACTCTTTGCTTTCGAGTCTTCATCAATGAAATGGGCAGTCACTGTCATATAGGACTCCATTCGAAGAGACGTCACTGTCTTGTACTAAATCAGAAACTTTCTCTTTTTGAGTCCCTCGTATTTTGCGGTTAGTGTATGCATGATTGTCTGGTGCGCTGGCACTGAATATCCAGGTTCCAAAATTATTAGCAGGTTCCTAAAACCTTGGCCTCCTACGACACCAATGGGCCTCATATCCTGACCAATAAAACTGACATTTCTTCTGTGATGTCATTTTTCCATATGAATGTTATATGAGGCCTAAAATCCAGCATAGACTGAGTAAAGGATCTTGACATATTACCGTTTTAAGATGATACGCCATGTTTGTCATCGAGCTGTGATTTGCAAACTGTTGTTTGTAAATTTTGGATTCCACTTTTTCTGCCTTCTATTTTGGTCAAATTCAGCCCCACTGCCGATGTCTTTGACATGCTGGTAGAGGCTCAAATGAACGATATATGCAATAAAATGGTGTTCTGAGACAGGCTGTTACATGTGAAACTGGGATGCTCAGAAAACACCCCCATTTCACTTGGTACGTTCCTCCTGATGAAATGAAACACAGACTGCTGGGAAAGAATAAATTTACACATTGTCGACCAAGCAGAATTTTGGTCGACTGACCACGCATCAACCAAGTGGTCAATCAGTCGACCAGGACTTTACAGCCCTACTCTCTACATCTCTTTCAACATCATTTTCTTTAATTTTTAATTGTAATTGTATACTTTCCCCTCTCATAGGTTGTTAAACAATCCCATGGAGTCTAGACTTTATTTATCTTTTGCTATAAGGCACAATCAGGCATATTTCTTTCTTAATTCTGTGGTTTACTCAAAACGTCTGAATTGATCCAAAATGGCTTCCCACTTCGTTCCAAGTATGGTCGTGCTTTCCTGTCCCTCTCTGGGTAGAGAGTTAATATGTTAGCCGTGGGCCGTTCAGTACATTATGTTCTTCCTTTGAACATTTGTCCTTAGTTTAATATTTGCAGCTTTGAACCATGGACTCCATTCGCTATGTATTTAGGCTCTATGGTGTAGAAAATAAACTTTTAATTATGTCAGTGAAATCCTTATATTCATTTACAGATATAAAAGTTGCCCTAATATGACCAAACACCTTTACAAGCATAATATTTTGTGTGACACTTCTACCTACATTGTTAGACTGATGTACTATAAAAACAATCTTGAAATAAATAAATGAATAAACATACATATATATATGTATATATACTTTTTTTAAATTCAGTAAGAACCTCTCAATAACATTAAGCACTGGTGTTTGATTGTTTGATGTGTATATGTGATTAAATATCCAAAAGAATAAATAAATATTACAAAATGTAAATATAAGAATATCATTATGGATGATATAAAAGTAGGTATAGATGGCCTAGGTGAAGTATAGGCCCAGTATGTAAGGTAAACTGTCCTTGACTAATATGAAAATTAGACAAGTATGTAATTGATATCAACAATGCTACATATACTATACTGCATTTTTCTGATACTTCAAAGCTAATATTTCCAGCTAATGATTAAAAGAAAGATACTTGAGTACATAAAGAAAGAGAAAAATATTAAAAGTATGAGTAAAGTAAAACCCATTGATTAAAAAACTGTACAGTTTCATTATATGAAAATGAGAGAGCAGAGAGAGACTGAAGAAGAGTAGAGATGAAGGCTGGAGCAGACATGATGCTGATATCTGAAACTTCTGGGAATGTGCCAGGACTGTCTGAGTAAAGACACACAAAAAGCAAGCTTGATAATTGAAGCTAAATAAAATAAGGGGGTGAACACTGAAGCCTTCACAGTCCGAGCTCATACCCTCACTGCTGACGCTGCCCGGACTCTTCCTGTTGCTGTCGTCCCAGCTCGCTCTCACTGCAGTGATGAGACGATGGAGGAAACAAACCATGTACTCCGGAGGGCACAGAGCGGTGGGATGCTGCAAAACAAACACAGAGACTGAAACATTCTGCCGGAAAACATCAAGACAAGGTCCTGCAGAGTTTCTTCAGAAAAATACACTGGAGCATCATTTCACATCAACAGCTTAATAACCAGAAAGATTCAGTAAGAGCCAATTCCAGCTTAAGGCACGTTTGTTTTTGTAAGCTGGATGTAGCAGCAGGTTTTGACAGACTGTGTCAGGACTCAAACTGAGGCCTCTTTTTGACTTCACTCTCAAATAAAACTCACTGCAGAACACGGTGGTTTGTTGACTACTTCTGATGCTATGATTGTGCCTTCTGACTAAGATGGAGACTGCAAAGCAGCTGTTTGGATGTTTTATTAGCAGCGTTAACAAAGAACTGAGATATATTCCAAGTCTATTTGGGCAACATCTCAAATCAAGACTGGAAGATGGTGAAACAAATATTGTACCTGTCATATTCATTTATGATAAATCAGAGGCCTGCAGTCATTTCTTGCTGTTAACACGACTAACCCACATGTATGGCTACAGCCCATTTGCCCTTAAAGGACCCAACAACCTTGTTTATTATCTAACAATGAATGAGAAAAATGAATGAATGAACCAATTCATATCCATTCATCCTTATCTATGAAGCACATTTCAGAACCATTTAAGTTTACCAAAGGGCATCACAGTGACTACTAAGCAGAAATAAAACAAAACTGGAAAGAAAAAACAACAACAACAAAAAAACACATTTAACAAATTAGAAAATATAAAGCAAATCCGGATAATTTATTCAAATGAAATCTAACTTAAGACAATACAAAACATATACAAAACAGAGACCACAAAACTTTTATGTTACCGGAAAATCAAGCTAACGATGAAAAACAAGTAAGCTCCAGAAAACTGAAAACCCTTTTTTTCCTGCCCTATCTGACAGGCAGCAGTTTGGGTGGGGCTCATTGAAATAAGGCTGAAAATTACATTAAAGAAAAAAAAATTGCAAACTTGGCTGGCATCTTAGCTGCATCTGTTTGTGAGTCAGGTCTAAATACTGTATTTATATTTATTTAATTATTTATTTTATTTTTTAAATCAGGCCCCAATAACGTCCAAGAGTACCCATTTGGCAGGACAAGTGCGAAGTCACATGTAGTTACAATAGGTAAAGCCATTTTCACAAGTTTATACATACTGTACAACATTGTGAGTAGTTTAAGGGTTTACATCTAATTGCCGAATGTGTGTGTGTGTGTGTGTAGGAAGCCTGTCCATCAGAAGATGCCTTCATTAAACAGTACAGGCTCCTCACACAGGGTTTGCTCAAAAGCACTGTGGAGTAGCTCAGCTAAAAGACTTCAATCCTGCGTCGTTTTCAGGAATGAGAGAGAGGCATCATGAGCAACACAGATAAGTGTGACTGCTACAGAACAGAGAGTTCCTGGGTCTGGAGATGTGTTCATTATCAAGTGTAACTATTAAATTACTGTAATAATAACACTTTTCCATCATCAGATTGTCAGTATTCTATTAATTCTGTTTTTTTGGAAAACAGTTAAACACAACATTACACTATCCCACTGGTTACATCAGAACTTGATTTGGACTTATCCTTTTTGTAACCAACATTTTATAGAGTGAACATTAATAGAATTAAATAACCAATAATAGACAGGAAGAAGACTTCCAGTTAGTACTTCTGGTACGGACATACGGCAATGCCCTTGTCCCTGCAGACGGATTCATGAGGAAATGTCTTTCAAGCACAAAATAACAGCCCTTGAACATGAACTGACATTTTCATCAATAAACAAAAAAATAACTAAAATTTTTTGACAGACGCCTAATCCAATCAGACCTAATTTGGTCATGTAAAGAAGAGACAAGTTAGGAATCTATCCAATCACAGCTAATTTGGTTGTGTGGGAAGGTTGGATGAGTTCAGAGGGACATCCAATCACAGCTGCCTTAGCTTGGTGATGGTGGGATAAGTTGTGGATCGATCCAATCAGAGCTGCTCTCTTTATGAATTGATATATTCATGTAGAGCAGGTTCACTGTTTGTTGTCAGTTCTGGTATTGTAACTGAGATGCTCTGCCAGGTAGTCTAAATAAAGGGGACTGCATTTCACACAAAAGGAACATTTGTTTCTGTTTATTCATGCATTAAAACATTACTAGCATTCACTAAAGGGTTATTAGATGTTTCATTTTATCAAGTGTTAGACATGACTTCAGAAAGTCAAGGAAACATGAAAATGCCTTACACTTTGCACTTCACATTTTAGTCGATAAAGTTCCAGCAGATTTCATCGACTAAAATGTTGTTAAAAAAATGTAAACAACTTAGATGATTAAATTATGACTAAAACTACAAGATACTTTAGGCAAAAGAGTACAACTAAAACTTAGTTTAGTTTAGTTAAAAGCGTTAGTTAAAATGTTCCCCAAGCCCCTTATAAACAACATTAAAAGCAAAGAAATGTGGCATATATGAACTAAATGATCACATTTTTTTTTATTTTCTCTGCTTGAAGATTTTTGGGAGTTGAAACATTTGAACTATATAATACCATAAATGTTTAAATGTGAAAATTACATGTGATTCAATAATTAGCAGATGTGTATGTAAATATACACCACTGTAGGATGTTGCTTCAAACAGAAATAAAACATTTCTGGGCACAGCACAACACGTGGAATTGAATAAATATGACCAAGGCATAAAAGTAAATCTTCTCCTTTGAGCCTGAATCAAAAGCATTGTGTGTTTGTTCTCTTACTCCTCTGTTGCTGGCATTCTCCTGCAGAAACTTCCTGAACTTATTCAGGAAAATGTAGCGAGAAGCTTCACCCTGAGGGAGACAAAAAGAGAAAATCTCATCAGGAAAAGATCACCTGTACATGGCTTAGCTACACACACAGTGAGAGTGGGCTCTCTGTTATGTTGGGTCTGCAGACATTAATTAAACATCACGTCTCTGACAGCGGCTCAGATGGATGTGATGGATCCACCGCTCAGATCAGGACATTTTAATTAACCGTCATCGCTGTACTGTGGAGAGTTACTCGACTAAATCAACCAAACTCAATTTCAAAGATGCTGACTCAGAGTTTGTATTCAATCAGGTGAACCCCAACCGAGCGTGCTCTGTGACACGCTGCACTGCAGACCGATAATTGTCTTTTTTATCAGCACTTTTTATTATAAGCACAGTCTGCTGTATACACTTACAGCATGGGGCGACACGTTTGTTAACCAGCACATAAACAATCAGGTTAAAATACAGATTAACAGTGCAGAAATAAATATGAGTAAAAACATTTTAAGTCCTGAGCTGAGAACTTTTTTGCTGCAGAATCTTTTGAAATAATCAAAGCTAAGAGGCTGTGGGGGCTTCAACTGGGGATGGGTCCTTCCATGAGGGTGTCGGGGGATAATGGAGCTCACATGGAGCGCCTTATTGGTGAAAATGCACACTCTATGTTGGAGACACAATTGAAGCCAAAGCACGAAGATAACACCACTTATATAAACTACAAAAGCACTCGGAGAGCGCAGACCTCTGCCACCACCAGTCCTCCCCCATATTGTCATTTTCACCATAAATATTAGTTCTACCTTTATTTCATGTAAATATTTAGATTCCTTGACCATGAAAACATACCATTAGCAACCGGATTCATAATGATATCTATTTTAGTTCAGTAGTTATTCACAAAAATCGCATTTTTCGCCATGGCGGCCAGATGCTGATCCGGATCAACACCAAAATCAAATCAGTTCTTCCTTTTCCCATGCTGAACATTTCCTGAACATTTCATCAAAATCCATCCATTACTTTTTGAGTTATTTTGTTCACAGACGGACAGAGGGACGGACGGACGGATGGACAAACTGTCCCGAAAACATAACCTCCTTGGCGGAGGTAACAAATAAGAAAAACTAGAAAGCACCCGGAGAGCGCAGACCTCCGCCAACGCCACAATCCTCAGCCATATTGTCACTTTGTCCATAAATATTAGTCCTACCTTTATTTCATGTAAATATTTAGACTCCTTGACCATGAAAACATACCATTAGCAACCGGATTCATAATGATATCTATTTTAGTTCAGTAGTTATTTACAGAAATCACATTTTTCGCCATGGCCCCCAGACACTGCTCTGGATCAACACCAAAATCGAATCAGTTCTTCCTTTTCCCATGCTGAACATTTCCTGAAAATTTCATCCAAATCCGTCCATTACTTTTTGAGTTATTTTGTTCACAGACAGACAGAGGGACAGACGGACAGACGGACAAACTCTCCCAAAAACATAACCTCCTTGGCGGAGGAAAAAATGTACATCAAGCAGAAAAGTTTAAGTAAATACCTTTTTAGTCTGGCTTTTAGCTGAATTTTATTTTACTCTCCTTATTTGCATTATATGTGTTTTACTCCATTTAAGGTTCAGAGTTACTATTTAATGTTTAACCACTTGTTTAGTTCCTATTAGTGTTTGGTTTTAAACAGTCTTATTTACTTATTCATTCATTTATTTTTTCAACTTTTACTGCTTTGTTACCTTTGGTATTACCTTTGGCTAGCTTCTGTGTTTCCTCATTTTTAATTTAAGATAGCATTTCCTCAGTCTTCTGTTGTTGAATAATCCAGACGAGTGTCCCTGTGAGTGTGTGCACTTGTTTGTGCTTTAATACATGAGTGTGCGTATGAGTGGCTGTCTGTGTTAGATGTGCGCTGGAAGTGAGGGTGTTTTTTTTAATTATTATTATTTAATTATATTTATTGTAGAATTTTAATTATTAGTTTTTTTCCCCTGACTCTTATCTGCTTGTGTACTTGAAGGCTCAGCACTTCATGCTACATTTTATGTATGAAATGTGCTTTATAAATAAAGTTTGATTGATTGATTGATTGATTGACTGATTGATTGATTGATTGATTGATTGATGCACTTTTTGGCCATTTATGGACATATTTCTGTACTTAAGACAAAGTGATGGATTTGAATTGATTTATGGAATTACTGATTTGAATGAATAAATGAATGCTTTATTTCAACATGCAAAAATAACATGGGTAGTCATCACAAACAAACATAAGCATATACCAAAAACAATCAATGCAAACCACTGACGACATCCTGCAAAGTTCAGTTTTCCTCTTAAAATAAAGCCGCCTTCTCTTTCTGCAAGCGGTTTCTTTATGTTGTCAGGAAGTAAAGTATTTATTCTTCTGAATATTATGTTATTGAAGATCATTTGTGCTGTTTTAAAGTGGATGAGGAAGTCATATAAAATTATATAAGGATAAGGGGGGGGGGGTTAAGCAAGCCTTACTTCTCCCCACTCCTTTTTGGATAAGTAAATCAAAGTTCTCATTTTCATTTGCTTTTCACATTTTTACATTCTTGTATTGTAAGTTTGTCAACAACTGTATGATTTCAACAGTCATCTATTTTTACATGATGCGAAATAAACAACAACTACTACTACTACTTGACATCTTGGGAATATATCAAGGTTAGGTTTGCTGATTTTTAGCATCCAGTGACAGATGGTAAGGCTGCTACCACCCACCACACCATTGTTTTTACAGCTGTTTTGTCTGCTGCTTGTCTAACAAACACAGTGTTTGCTGTTGTGGTCACATCCCGCACTGATTTAATCAGCTGAAATCAGAAGAATTGTAGCTTTAAAATGATGGATCACACACGTGACTTTGTGACTGCAGCGACTCTGTAGGGGTCTTTTTTACGCAGACAAAACTGCAGCAGGCTGTCCCCAGTGAAGAGGAATGACTTAAGCACTCTGAAACGGGCTGCATGGTGGCGAGGCAGATAGTGCTGTTGCCTCACAGTAAAAGGTTGCTGGTTTGACTCTCCTAGTTGGTTGGGTCCTTTCTGTTGGCAGGAGTTTGCATGTTCTCCTTTTGTAGTTTCCTCCCATAAACCAAATCCTCATTAGATTAATGATGGACTTTAAATTGGTCTGAGGTGTGTGTGTTTGTGCATGAATGGTTGTCTGTCTCAGTAAGTCAGCCCTGTGATTGGCTCCTGATAAGCAGTCCTCCCCTTGGTGAGGATAAGAATGCATGAGGTTTTTAAACGGGGATGTTCACAGATGTGGACTGTACCATCCTGCTGCTCTGATGGGTTAAATGAACCCTGATCACCTCCTAATGCTCATGCTTGATAAATCAGAAATTTGTATTTGAATGAATTATCTTCCTGAACCAGAGATATTCTGACATTTACTTTCTTCTAAATATTACAAATGTTTTTACACACCGTGGATTTGTCCTTGTTATTCAGCAGCAACTTGAGGATCTGGACCTGCAACTCCTCCACAACTAAAAGAGAGAAACAGAGGACGATCAGCTCAGCGGTGATCACAGTGTAAAAATACTCTGTTTCATGCATCATCGGATATGTCAGTTTGTAACTCACTGGCAAACAAGCTCTATAAACTCTAATTACATTGGGAATAAATCAGGGATGTGTGTAATTAAAGTTGCTTGAATCTACAGTATACATGTGACTAGCTTGTTGGTTAAGTAGATCTACCAGGGCTACTCGAAAATGTTCTCTTTGTGAGATAAATTACAAAGGTAGAAAACATTTTCAATGACATTCATTCAGGTGGTTTTGAGTCAAAAAGTGAGTTCAGATGAAACTCCAGCCTGACCTTCAATCCTCTTCTTGAGTCTCTGACAGCCTCTCTCGTACGCTCTCCTCCTCAGTCGCTCATCTGCACTTTCATCTTTTGGGTCCCGCTCGTCTTTCCCCTGAGAGGCAACAAATCAGACATAATGACCAGTGAAATCTCAGGAACACAAGAAAACCAACAACTTAGCCAGTCAGTACCTGTTTTAATAGACTTAGTGACAACTGTGTGAAGAAACTGCATCTTCAACACGACAAAACAGATTGATATTCTTCAGTGGCAGCTTTTCAGTTCAGTTTTAATCTTTTCTCCATTTTTAAAGGTTTGACACTTTAACCTCAACACCTGAAAACAACTGAACTCTGAAACATTTAAATGAGTTTTCATCTACTGTTGACAACATTTTCTTACATTTCAGTGCAATACATTTGTCACAATACTGGAACTTTTAACTTTGACACAATACGAGTAAATATAGGACTTTATTCATACTTATCTTGATACTACGGCAAAGAAAAAAACAGTGGTTGGCAAATTCAGTTTTTTTTATAATTCTACAAACATGTTTGTGATCATTTGGATCCTCGTCTTTTCCAGTGTATTTCTACACTCTGTGCAGTAAGTGTCTGTCTGATGGGCTCACTCCAATGAAAATCTAGCCAAGGAAAATTAGTTTTGACACTGATACAAATAAAAGACATAATTTATCCATGAACTGCACCTTTAATATTAAACATACAGGGTGCTGGTTTGGCGGAGTGGTTAGCAACTAGGCACGTCCCATATACATGCTTCTGCCGGTCCAGGTTCAAATCCAGCCTGTGACCAGTTTGCAGTGTCTTTCCCTACTCTCTCTCCCCTTTCACAAGCCTATCCACTGTCTCTCTATCATCAATAAAGGCACAAAAATGCCCAAAAAATACTTTCTAAAATCAAACATACAAATTACAGGAGAAAAATTACTCAGCCGTACATTTTGCAGGTATCAGCAATAATGTATGTACTTGCAGATAATCCACATGTACTGACATTTTCATACCAATTAAACCATGCATACCTAATAGCCATTAATCATTTCCTCTGTAAATGTGTTTTTAATCTGCAGTCACTATTTTAAGTTGCTGCACTTTCTGAGGTCAATTCTGTCGCCTTAATCAGAAATTAATATAAATGTATCAGCCAAACTACAAAGTGCTTAACAAATGTCTTATATCACCAGATTACAGGTTTTTGCCACAGCTGCCCTAAATTAACAACATTGGTAAATTATTAACACACTAGTATGTAGAATATAAATGTTACTGTTATCCATTAATTCTCAAATTTACTGTTCTACAAAAAACAGAAAGACTATAAAAACAAGTTATTATTCCTGATTAAGTTGTCACATAAAGGTTATTTTCTTTCATTTATGAACAGAAAATGTTGAATGTTATGCTTGTTTAATTTCTGACCTCTCGGAGAAGCTCAGTGTTTGGCTCAAATTGGTATGGAAATGTGAATTCAGTTTGAGATTGCTTATTCCTGTTCAAACTACATGTCCAATAATTAGACATTTCCAGCTCAAACAAGTTTCTGAAAGAGTTTTATGATAAGTGATCAAATAAATTTCTAAAAAAATGTTTTCACATATTTCATCCTCCAAACAGGCCCACTGTCATAAAGTTACTCTGACGTTAAAGGTTGTTACTTAAAGAGAAAGGAGCTTGTTCTGGATTTATTTGTTTCACCAGTGTCAACTTTTTGCAGCTTTAAATAAATTTCAACAAACATGAGTTTTTAAAATTAGTTGAGTCTGTGATCTCCTGAGGCTTCTAACAATCTGACAAAAGACCGATGTCCCTCTCTTACTCAGTAAGTCCACAGCATCTTCACAGAAAGAGGCAGAAGAGGATCAGCAGCCTCTTCCTTTCTCACCTCTTTATCGAAGTGCGTGGGCCACCACGTGGTGGGGATGAGCTCCTCTAGGCCCGCCTCCTTCACCCTCAGGGGGGTCTTGATGTAGAAAAACACGACTGAACGAAGCACATCGAACGTACTTATCTGTTAAGGAGAGTTCATGAGTGAAGTTTTACATCATTTACACCTTTAACCCTGAATGTCATGTCTCAGTTTGCAAATTCATAATCTCAGGAAATTGTTTTCTTTAAATCAACTAACATTTTCGTTTCTTCATGTTCATGGTGACCCTGATAGACTTCCATACTGAAGTAAGAATCCTGAAGTTTAGTTTACTACATATCACACTGATAACAACATCACTTAAAGGTCTGGGGCCACGTTTATAAAGCTTGCTTATGCCACTTCCTGCGCAAAGGTTGGGATTTATAAAAACAAACTTTGCGGGAGAATGTGTGCACCAGTACGTCAACTTTGATCCTGGAGCACAAACATTTAGGAGATGGGTGGAAACTGGCGGAGATTTGAATTGAAACTTGCAGTGAATTGAAGCCAGGATCATCTCATACATTTAACATCATCACATAACAGACTTACAGACCATAAGCGAGTGACCGAGTCTGCAGTGACACCGACGTCTTCCTTTATTGAGCCATTACACCTACTACTCTATGTAATGTTCACATATCACACATCATCTTCAAATGAATGATGCTGATGTGCAACAAACAGTGTGATTGCTGAGTCCACATATAAATGGTGCAGTGACACTCGTGTGTAACGCTGCACAGTGGAGGCTCTGGCACTGCTGAAGATCACAGACTGTGGATCAGGATGGACAGGGTTTTAGAGTCCATGAAGATTTCCTGAACCATGATGACGACTGGCTAATGAGCCCATTAAGATCTCCTAGAGCTTAATGTTGGATCTATGAGCTGAACTGGTCCCAGCATTAGAATAAACGCCAAACCTGCATCATCCCAGTGTGTATACAGGTGCTGATACCACTCAGGGGTTTCTGGGAACCAGCTCACAGGTATGTGTTTGACATGATTAAGATCATATAATGTTATATTTTCTGTCTAAAGTCCCTTTTAGCTACGATACAGTACAGTTTAATTCTGTCCTTAGGTCTGGGATATCATCATCCCTCAGCACAGTAATGGCAGCCGTGTTGAATGGTCTTATAAACATGACCAGTCGATCATCAGGTTCTTACTCTGTGGGCAAACAGGAAATATTAAAAAGACAATTTTCAGCTATTTTGGTTTCCCAAATGTAATTGGTGCAATTGACTGCCCTTATGTTGCTAAAAGGGCTCTGTGAACCCAATAAATCTGCATACAATTATTCTTTAAATCATTGGTACCTCAAACATTGTTTTTACAGACTTAGTGTCACGGCTTCCTGGGTCAACACGACTCATTCATCCTGACGCACAGCAGGGTCGGCAGGTGATCGACACATTCATGAGGTACTTTGCAATGACCATTCATGATCACATGTGGGTGTGTAGAGGGCGGGATGTGAGGTGAATTCACCTGTGCAAACTTCCAGGTGGACTGGGATTTATAAAGGGAAAAGTTCTGCAGGTGTGCACACGCATGGTTTTATAAATCAGATTATTTTTTGGTGCACGCCATTTTCGGCTTTTGGGTGCACATACTTTTAATCCTTCATGATGTTTCATAAATGAGGCCCCATTTTCCAGTGATCTTGGCTTGTTTACGTTATTATGCCAAATTAAATACACCAGTTTTCTCATTATATCCTCAGAAAACAACAGTGACTAGGAAGCAAAAAGAAAGCACAAACCTCCGCCAAGGTAGCTCACATTGTTTTTACACCTATGAGTAATAATCCTATTAAGGCGTGACCAAAATATGATTCCTTGACCCTGAAAACCCACACCAAGGACTTGAAATCATGTTGATTTCATTATTAGTTAGAAAGTTATTGAGCGAAAAAGGCAGTCATCCAGATCACCTCCAAAATCTGATTATATTTAAGTTGGGTCGTTATTGATATCTCCTGGAATTTTCAACCAAACCCATCCAGTAGTTTTTGTGTAACCTTGCTAACAAACAAACAGAAAACAGGCAAAACACAAGCTCTTTGGTGGAGGTAACAAACTCATTATCACAAGCAAAAGAGCAGAAAAAATACAAATAAATGTCCTTTTGAGGCATCATCATTAAAGAATGATCTCTTGCAGGTAAAACTTCAGATTTGTGAAAGAGGATTGGTCTCACTAAATACACTGGTCAGTTTTAATAAATTCAAAAAGCATAAAATCTTACTTAACAAGACTTAAAAAAAAACTTCACTAAAATCACCAGATTGTTAAGTAAGTTTCCTTTCCAGAGGCTTCAGTGACAAAAGGATATAAGACATTATTGAGCAGGTATTTCCTGGACTTCTCATGATGAAGGATGGCCGTGGTCAGGCGCAGGTAATGGATCTGAAACACAGGAACAAAATAATAAAGAAACTAAAAAGACATCTGTGTTTGATCTCAAGGTTTTTAGCAGCAAACCACAAGATACAAAAGACTGTTAGTGTATATCATTAGGATTACTGCTTTTAACATTTCTCTTCACCTTGAGATGTTTCTGATTTTACTTCTATCAGGAAATCAACTAAAGATAAAGCTATTTTAGAACTTTGGAAAATAATTCACAATATTTTAAGACTGAGCCTTATAAACACTCTGCAGCTTTATACTGGTCAGCATCTTCAGCAGTTAAACTTTGAGTAAATGAGTAAATACACAGACTTGTTTAACCATGTAACTTTTCAGAATCTGATCAATTAAAACCAAATCCTTCTTTTTATCTCCACACAAAATTCAAATAAAGATTCAAACATCAAGAAGTATTGAGGGAAACTTTATTTTCTGTTTACTTCTCAAGTTGTTGCCTTTTTTGTGTCAGTTTAACATAACAACATAATGTGAACATAATGTCATGTTTGACGGCTCACTCTACTGCATAATTCAGCTCATAAAGGCCATTTAAGTTGTGGAGGATGAAAATAACAGGAAAAAGGATGTTTAGTGAAATGTCAAATAGAGATTTAAAAACACTTGAGGCTTTAGAGCAGCAGTTAAGTTCAGCCTCGGGCCCATTTTTTTACTCATCAGTACAGTAAGAGCCTTTAAGCCTTTTCACATTTTTATCGTCAAAGCTCCTGTTTGGAACTATTTTTCGACGCAGCACATGGGCTACGTATCCTCTCACCAGACACTTGCAGCTTTTATCCTATTGGCCGTTCAGGTCAGCTGGAAGTCATCAGAACACAAACTGAAAATAAATAATATGTATACTAGTGTACCTTTTCATTACTTTAAATAGCACTTAACAAAATAATTACAATAACTCCTCAACTCTAAAACAGCCAGACAGTATTATATATATCATATTAACCACCTGTAGGAGCGGAGGTGGTTGAATCATATTACAAATATCTAGAAATAAAAGAATAAAAGGCATCACTGTAGGATGTGGTAATAAGGGGTAAGATTAAATGAGGAGCTGTTTACACGAGGCCTAAAGCGGTAAATTCCGATACGTTTTCATTGCGTTTTGGCATCCTGTTTACATGGGAACTCTATGCAGATAGCCTGATTCAGTAAACTTTTAAAACCAGGCTCCAGAGTGGAGAGTTTTCTATAAGCTCTTCATGCAGTGCCGTGTAAACCCAGATCAGAGCATTTCAGGGTGAAACACTGACGTCGCCACTTGTACAGAACTCTTTCACATGAAGGCTGCGTGGGCACACCAGGGACAACAACAGCTTCAGCCGTTTTGCCGAGTAACATGTGAGCTGCTTACTGTGCTCAGTTTGTTATCCAGACAAAACCATCCAGACGGATTTGTTGTCTGAACTGACTGGTTGTTCAGAAAAGAAACTCCTGTGTCCTTGTGCGTCCACACGCCATTGTCGATTGTGAAAGTTTTTCTTCTTTGTATGTGTATTGTAGCAGCGTTGGCTCTCTGCAAACATACATCGCCATCTACTGAACCAGCATGCAGGCTACACCGGTTTATTTTGTCTCCAGTGCTCCATCCGAACGGGGATCAGCTTTGAATACACAAAGGAAAAATCTTTGCGTTTTAAGTCAGAGTGTCCGTGTAAGCGTAGCATAAGTTTAGACTTCTTCCTCCTCCATTTCAACCCTGTGGACTTTCATAACATGCAGGACGTCATCAGCAGTTTACTTCATTGTCTTCTTTTGTTTTTGGTACAAACGTGTTTATTTATGATGACTACCCATGTTTGCTTTGCATGTTCAAAATAAAGCATTCAGTTCCATTTAAAATGTTGTCACTAACAGAGAGAAAATTATTTTTATTTTTATTTATCTTTATTTCAGTTTTACTGAAGTTAGAGTTTCTTGTTTATTCTGGGGAGCGATGACCTGAACAGCTGCTAAAGAAAGCAGCGTGTTGTTGGAGAAACGATTAAAAGCTTCTACGTCCCATCACACAAAAGATCCAAACACAGGAGCTTTGTCATGGAAAAGTAAAATGCTCTGAAGGTTCTTCCTGTAGTGTAGTTGATTCATTGTTGTTTTTTGTGTAGTTTCAATCACAGGGCTTTCAGTGGCACCATTTGCTGCATGTAGTACCTAGCTTACACACCCAGCTCTCTCCCCACAGATGCAGAGCTTGACATTGCTTCAGTGCCAACACTCCTTTAACAGCTGCAGGCACAAAGAGCTCATTTTCTATCCGCAGAACTGCTCTTTCACAACTTTTCATGGTCTTATTCAGAATAACAAAAGTATGAAAAAAAAAAAGTATGAAATTCACTATCCTATTCAGTTGTTTGTCCCACGCTGGTTGATTCAAAGGTTTATTTGAGTGCATTAAGACCCGACTGCGCTGACTATAGCACACGATTAATCTCAGTTCACTACTTTGTTTTATAGAGGTTCACAATCTAGCAACAAGTCCAGAACTCTGGTGAAGGTGTTACCTGGAAGCCCAGATCTGGGATGATGGGGGAGAAGCGATAAGCTCTCAGCAGAGACATCATCAGCTGTTTCAGACACTCGTTCACTTCATGGTCCTAAAGACAAACAGAACAGTTAAGGTAACTGAAAAGAGACCAGGAGTAAGGGTGTAATAAATTCAATATCAGTACCACCAGATAATTGCTTGAAAAGTTCATATGAAATTCTTGCAGATATTTTGGCTCCACATATTGATCATATAGACTAATGATTGGCTGCAATATCAGCTGAGTGGCCAAATGTACCAGAATTCTCAACCCATGGTGACAACAGCCCATTTTCAGGCCTCAGTATCACATGTCCCTACAAATATCCCCCAAAATACTCGTATGTCCAGATTTTAGACAGTCCCGTTCCCAATTAGAGCAAACTGTAATAAAAGGCACCACAACACATAACTGTGCAAGCAACAGTGACTGGTCAGTAGATATGTCAGTCAATGTGGTTTCAACTGAGTGATTTAACCAAGAGAATCTCCAAAAATGCACTACACGTTAATGCTCACTGCTGATTGGTCTGTGTTTGTGTCAGTCAGCCTTAGTGCTGCTGCAGTTTGTCCAGCTTATCCCACGAGGGATGAATGATTAAAAAATATAAATGACATGGCGATTTCAATTTGATTCACGATTTTCTTCAAATCAATCTTCAGCACATTATTCACTATACTTACAGTACAGACAATAGTCAGGAAATCAGTGTTCAAAAGCACAAAACACATTATTCATCAGTAAATATTGCTAATAAGTAGTTTGTTAATATTAATCAAGAGATACTCCAACTTCTGCTCCTAAACAGAGGCTTTTGTTGACCTGCTTGACATTCAAGAATAAGTCTATTTTTTTTTTAATGTATTTATTGGGCATTTTGTGCCTTTGTTGATATGAGAGAATGACGGTGGATAGACCTGTGAAAGGGGTGAGAGAATAGGGGAAGACACTCTGCAAACCGGCCACAGGCTGGATTTGAACCGGGCCGACAGAAGCACGTATATGAGACGTGCCTGGTCACTAACCGCTCCACCAAACCAGCAGCCCACAGGTCGACTCTTTTGAACTGTTCTCTTATATGAACAATGAGAATTGATTCTAATGGTGAGTAAGATGTTCATTTGTGAGCCATTCTTATGTGCACATTGCATGCAAATTCATAAAACAGTATGTGTAAAATAGTATGTGACACAACAATTCCAGGCTCAGTCAGGAGCTTTGGCAATCACATGAAGTTCTCTAAATTTGCGATTTCGATCCAAAAACGATAAATCTTTCACCCCATATCACACTGACAGCTCTGTGAAGTCAGGAGGATGGAGATGCTTCATTATGTTTATGGTTTCCACAGAGATGTTGACCCGACTGTATCTGCCGACATTATCTGCATCATCGGATTTCAAATCAGCTTTTTATGCAATTATCTGGCAATACTGATATTGATCTGATAATATTGTGCAATCAAACTAGTAAGCGTTTTCCTTTATTTTTTGTTCCTTTTTTTTGCCCAATATCAGCAGAAATATGGTAGAATTCATCTCTGCTTAATGCAACAACTAAGAGTCGAAGCAAAAGTTGATTTTGTTTTCACTAGAGTGAGTGCTTCATCATTTCCTTTCCATGCTTGTGTTAACAACACGTGTTTGTGCTCTGACCTCCATCAGCAGCCAGAAGAGGTCGAGCAACTGTTGGATGAGGGGATGTTCATCCACTGAACCTCCACCTTCAAGAATCCCCAACAAGAAGTTCATCAGCACGTCCTCCACCAGGTACACCTTACACTGCACACACACACAAAAGAAAACACGTTACAGTCAGGAGCAGCAGACATTTTTCATTCAACATAAACCACTAACTTTTAAAACAGCAGGAAAATCAGAGCATCTCAAAGATCTCAAGCAAAAGATTATGAGTCAGATAGTACTTTATTAATCCTTTTGGGAAAAACTCCCTCAGGGAATTTAAAAACAATAAAATAATACCTCATTTGGACGTCACAGTAACACAGACTGAGTTTTTTTTTCAGCCTTCAGATATCAAGGCATAATCCTTCAAGGAATAGTACAGGACTTTTAATTGGGGTTGTTTGAGGAAGATGGCATCACTATGAACATTAGCCACAGTGACAGAGATCAGCTGTGTTTCAGTACAGAAAAAGTCAGCACAGAAGCTAGAGCTCTACAGTACACTGCTGCACATGGGGCTACCATCTCTGACTAGGACGGCTGCACACTATATCTTATTGATGACAACTTACTTTTCCATAAGCAAGCTGCTTTTTTAGGTACTACTTTGCTATGCATCACAGCCGATGTGTCCTTCTACCAGCAGTGAACTAGCTACAGTATTCGGGGTTTCACAAGAGGAAGCAGCTGCTACTGCACTACATAAAGGAGTGAGTCTTACAGTAAATATGACAGCTCTTCATGTAAAACACATTAACATGTGGAGACCACACAGGTAGCCTCTTGCCTCATCTGCAGCCAAGTTAATGCCAATTCTCTCCTCACATAGGCAGAGCTGAGCAAAATCCCTGTAACTAATTAATTAACAATGAATACATCCATAAAAAGGACTCGGTGTGCGAAATCTGAAATTTGAATATGAAGAATTATGATTTTCTCTTATAAAAATCACATTAATATTAAGGTTGATTCAATAAAAACATCATAGCACAGAAGAGAAAAAGTAAAAAGTCCAGCTTTGTCAGGTTTGTCCTAAAGACAAGAATATATCCTTTAAATTGCTCTCATGACTTTCAGTCAGGCTAACATTCTTCTCTGGTGAGCCCTGCACTTGTCCGTTAAATCCACATCCACAACTTTTTTTATTTACAATCTGGGAAATGTTTAAAGAAAGGGAGGGAGGTTATAATCTAAGGTGAAATCTGAATTTAAAAAATCTAAATGTTCATACAGCAATGAATAGTATCTGCATGTCAAGCTGTAGGTGACTTTATGGAACAGTTTGTATATGGAGATAAAACAAAGAACAAACATAAATCTGTTTTAAAAGAGGTACAAAAAACTGTTTATAAACAATTACATGGAAGAGGAAGTGTGTTATCTATGAGAGTGATGAGAGAAATAAATAAATTATAAAAATTACTAACTGATTAGTAGGGGTGTCCCGATACAGCTATTTCACCTCCGATACGATACCGATATTGCAGCCTTGAGTATTGGCCGATACCGATATCAATCTGATACGATATCAGCAGGAATCATACAGACTTTTATTACCTATTTTGTAGTTTGGACTGTAAGAAAAGGCTTGATCAGGTCAGATTACTCAAACAGAGAACAGTAGTCAGCAATTGTAGGTATGAGAAAAACTGACCCATTTGTTATTAACCAATAGGTTAAATAAAATTTAACCTTAAACATAAGAATATACTACAATTAAAACAACATGAATAAAAAATATTAGAAGACCCTGAAAAGTGACCTCAATAAATCAAACAAAAACATATTTCACCAATTGCAAAATAACCACTGTGTTGAACTTAAACATAAGCATATTCTACAACTGAATAAAATAAAAAATAAATATATTAGAATGGACTGCTTGTATCGGAGTGCTGATATCGGAGATTTAGGATGCAGGCCGATATAATCCGATATTTGTTTTTTTGACCGATATCCGATATCAATATCGGATGGGGACATCCCTACTGATTAGTATTTGCTGTATCATGTATTGACTACAGATAAACTTATATGGATATTTATGTATTATGTATATACATGTAAGCATTTTGTTGCAGAGGGCTGGACCCTGTCCCAGCTGACATGGGGTGTACATGGGTACACCCTGAACAGGTAACCAGCCAATCACAGGGCCACATAGAGAGATGGACTAGAATTCAAACTCTTTCTAACTATATCAATCTTTTAAAAATCAAACTAGTTTGTAAATCCTTTCAAATCAAATATTTGGCCCCAGCAAAAACATCTTAAAGCGATGATTCAGCATTTTCAAAGGTCACTGCCAGCATCACACTAAAACACAAGCAGAGAGAAATGTCTCACCATGAGTGGAGCGAAGTGGTTGAAGATGTGAGCCAGAGTGACAAGGACTGTGGGATCTCCATGAAGCCTCCAGGCTGCACAGTCCTTCTCCACCAGCCGCTCCTCCTGCAGCAAAAACACATACAGCCGTCCATTTCCACATCAGGCAATGAAAAATAATCTGTATTCCTGAAGAATTTGATCCCAAACATGATGCATAAACACTAAATCATGACCACAGATTGTGAAACATGAAAACACTCTGGCACAGGTGGACTTTCATCCCATTAATCTGATGTGGCTGCATGATGAGAAGCTGTAATCTGTTTGTGACAGCTTATTTCTGTCACCTGCTCTTAACTATTACGCTCACTCTTATACCGAGGTCAGACTGAAATTTGTTGTTTTATCAAGAACAACATTTATTTTGTCTTATAAGGAGACCACAGAGGCCTAAATCTGTGCTGTCACTTGCTCAACAGGCCTGACAGATTACACAACTGGAACAGACACACACACTCTTGGTCAGCAGTTTACCGATCACCTGTTCATAAGATTACCTGATACATACCGATCATGTTCATTTTTTAATAACTGTTTGAAAGGTTTGCTCAGCAAGGTATCCTATAGTCCATTAAGTATCTTACAGTAAGGATGTCTGAATTACACAACAAAACACTTATTTATCACTTGTTTCATCATGTAAATAAACAATTATCGACTATCTGAAAATATTAATTAAACCAAACAGGTGAAAGGCACAACTAGTTTAATGGATACAAGGCAATAAGCTAAAAAAATTAACTTATTAAAGTAACTGATGGAATTGTTTATTAACACTAAGAAACAAATGTAATCTCCAGTCAACTTAATCCAATTCAGGCTCCACAAATATCTAAATCTCCAACTCTGTGAAAAAAACATCTGAACAAATCATGTTTTTAGCTTTGTTACATACTAGTTTTACCAAGCTAACCTGAACGCGTCACATTGTTTCTGATTGACCTTAAACGTATCATTTGAAAACACTCCAACATTTTTGTTGTTTTCGTGTCTTGCCTCACTCCTGAGTCCATGACAAGCAGACAGACACCATTCTTTCAACTGTGCATCCAGTAACAATAAAGAGATGAAATAGCTCACCCACTGCTAGTTAACTTCGCTCAAACACTGGGAGTCAATGGGTAGTGTTAGTCTGCCTCTGCCTACAGTCATCAGATAAACTCTTCAGCAACTCTAGTGAGTGAGTGAGACGTTCCATTATTAAATGTAAGTTGCCAGCAACTTTAACAAGAAGGGAATACAAGAAGATAATTTGAAAATAATAAAAGATAACGTAACATAAAGGGGTTAAAAAAATACAGTCACAGTCAGCACACAGGACATAATGGTACGGCCACACCGGACGCTAATTCGCATGGACGTGCGTAGAGATTACATACAAAGTCAATGCAAACACGCGTCTTGACGCAAATTCGCCCCGGGCGGCGTGTTGGACACGTTTGGCGCGGCGCATTTGGAGCGTCGAGGCGTTTTGACGCCCCAAACGCCTCGACGCTCGGGTTGAAAATATTGAACTTTCGACGCTAGTTCGCGTGACGCTGTGGAGCGGCAGCCAATCAGCAATGACATCCCCCCAACTTCATTGATTTGATGACGTGTGACGCTCTGGCCCCCTGCACCCGCTCAAACCCCTCTCAAAGATGGAGGAGAGGTTTATCTTCGCTGTTTGCTATCATCCAGAGCTATTCTATTCGGCGTGTACACTCTACAGAGACCGGAACAAAAGGGAGCAGGCTTGGGTGAAAGTCACTGAGAAGACAGGTTTTGAAGGTAAGTTCTGTAAATATTCGTTTCCAGCTGGATTTGCCTGCACGGGTCATCACTGAGTCCGATTGGCTCCGGCTCTCTACTGCGCCTGCGCCAGGACGCGCGTCGTCCTTCAGCTTGTCAAAATGTCCAGCGTCCAGCTTCGGGCGTTAAGCGCGGCGCGTCACAGGCTTTACGTGCATTTAAATTCGCCAATTCGCGTCCGGTGTGGCCGTAGCATTAGAGTTACTGAAGCCTTGATCTGATGACTGTAGACAGAGGCAGGCTAACACTGCCCATTGACTCCAAGTGTTTGAGCTAAGTTAACGATCAGTGTTCAAGCTTTGTTCGTCTCATCCTTGCTTCTGCACACACGGTTAAAAGGATGGTGTCTTCCTGCTTGTTGTGGACTCGGGAGTGAGGCAAGACACGAAAACAACAAAAATGTCTAAATGTTCCTTTAACAGGACGAGCATTCTTTTTTAAGCAATTTGTTGTTGGTTTTGCTTAACTGATTAGCTTTCATGCTGTTGGTCTCAGCGGGGATTTCAGTACAGATCTAGATTAATATGTTGTCTCAATGGACTGCAGACTAGGTTTTGGAGACTCTGCCAAAGTGTATTTATACAGCACTTTACAACAACCCTTTAGGTGACCCAAAGTGCTTTGTAATAGTCTGTAGTAAAAAGCAATAAATAAATAAATAAAAATAACTAAAAGCAATAAAAGCAATGAAAACAAATGAGATAAAAAAAAAACAATAAAATGCAGTAAAATGAAGTAGAAGTGTCACCACACTACTGGATATTAAAAGTAATCCTTAATAATTAAGTTTGATCTGTTTGCAGGACCATTAAGAGCTTTAAAAACAAACATTTAAAGTTTAAAATCACACTTCTAATCGAGGGTAGGCAAGGAAGAGATTTAAGAACAGGAGTGAAGTGGTCTTGTCTGTTAGTGCTGGTTAAAAGAGGGTCAGCAGTGTTTTGCACAAGCTGGAGGCGACCAAGAGAAGCCTGGGAGATGCCAGCATAAAGAGCATTGCAGTAGTCCATCCTCAAACTTAAAAGAGCATAGGTGACAATTTTAAGGTCGTGGCGGCTTAAACACATTCTGACTTTGGCCAGGAGACAAAGCTGGAAAAAGCTAGTCCTGACAACGTTGCAATTTGTTTGTCAAACTTAATTCCCATCAACCAATCCAATCGTGGTCAATGTCTCTGGCAGGACGAATATCAAACCTGCTTGGTAGAGTTAAACAATTAACCAAATTTTAGGGATGCATGACATCTAATTTTAGCTGATATCTGATATGCTGATATTTTAAACACATTGCAGATACTGATGTCAACAAAAGCTTTAAAATTGCCCTGTTCCTTTCATGGTTACCGTCCATCCAAAAGAGATGTGAAGCAAGAAAAACAACATTTTATTGGTTTAACAAATGACACTTTTGATTCATAAAAGTGGGCACTGCAAGATGATTATGAGGTTAACCATCATGGTCCATTTTACCAACATTATCATAAATATATTTAATGTTAATGTTCAATTTGTAAGGTCAATGTATCAGCTGTTAATACTGCCAAAATGTTCATATCTGCCAAGATCGATAACAAACTTTACATAGATACACAATAGAAACATGGGTTAGATAATATTGTGAATTTAAACCAGGATTTTTGCCTAAAGCCTGACTGGTCATTGTCCCTGGCAGGAGCAAAACTAAAGCTGCTTGATAGAGCTGGAAAATGTATGTCATTTTAATAGAGATTACAATCACTGCCTTCCACAATTATGAAAACTGAGCAGTCAAGACTAAAAGATTACTGTGCCAAATTATATGTTCAACTTTTCTTTTTCTGTCCATTATTGTTATTGTTGTCATGCCATTATTCAGATGTACTTGTTTTGTTTTTAAAGTATATTTTTTATGTATGGCCCATTCTTTGAAGTTAAAACAACAGTCTCAGAAGCATATTCATTCAATCAAAGTTGACGCCGTACTTTTTAAAAGTGAGAAATCATGTTTCATAATCATGATCTCAATGTCTATTAAAATAATTATAAAAAATAATTAAAACATTTTTAATTTCATTTTAACTTTTTTGGTGTCAGAGATGAACTACCAGCTTTCGTAGCTGATGGGTCCTGAACCTCTCTTACAACCAGGTCAGGCCAAAGTCATGCATGAATGGTGTAGCTCAGTGATTCCCAAACTGGGTTACTAATACCTCCGGAGGTACTCAAGGAGATTTAGGGGGTACGCGAATACCTTTCAGGTTCCAAACACTCTTTTCAGTGGTCAGGTCAGTTCAATCTGGCAAATGTTTGCATTGTGAGCTTTGACAAAGGCCTGAAGTTTTGGCAGGGAGGCTGGATTTGTAAGGCACCTTGGAGAAGGAAATCTGTCCTGAATTATCTAAGATTTTTACAGTAACATAAGTTCAGTCGGACAGCCTTCTTAATAAAGCTGTGGAGAGTTTAACAGTTTCAAGTTTATAACTGAACACGTTCCAGAAATATAAACTTCTTTTTCAAAAGTAAACTGGTGTGACCGACTGAAAATGCTGGTAAATAAATCTATTTAGTGAGCAACAATTCACTTTAAGAGATCTCATTTGAGTGTTGTACATGTTAAATGTGGGAGGTGGGGGTGGCTGCAGGCTTAAAGACACATTTCTTTTTCTAGCTGCTATAAGTGCAAGCGAGCAGGGGGTACATGGCTGGAGGTCAAGTGTCTGAAGGGGTACAGGCTGTGAAAAGTTTGGGAACCACTAGTGTAGCCTGACCCCTGGATTACTGTGTTCTGTTGACTGGCTCTTACCTGAGTATCAATGGAGGTGGACAGGACGTTCTTTATGTACCCGAGCAGTTTCTGAGCTTTCAGCAGGTCTACAGTTGGTGGGTTCTGGAGCGGCAGGTAGCCGTCCACAGGATACGTGGATCACACTTAGGTTAGGGACAAAAACCACTGAGCACATCAGCAAACACAAGGCAATGGTTCATTTTTTTTTTCCAATCCAGAGAATCTTTCTTCATTCTCAAACATGATCCAATAGCACAGGTATTACCTGATTAATTATCTTTGTAAAAAAAAAACATGGCTTATGGGAATTACAATGGAATTAGACACTTCATGTCTTTTAGTTTAACATTTCAAATGCAAAGTTCTCTCCTGATATTCATGTGTTTTACAAACTTGGTAAAACATACATGCACAGCTTAAAAAGGATATCTAAGAGGTCTACTGCCAAAGTTGAAGGCCACAGACTCTTTAAAAGAGAGGCTGATTGCAGGGAAGTACGCCACGCCTGGACCCGTCTTTATGTTGGTGAAGGCGACACCAAGAGACTGACCGTTCCTGCACAAACACACACAAACACACACACTTGAAGGGAGAAATCTCCAGTGGAAATGGCACCAAACACATTTGATGCAATGATGGTTGGACCCTCTTTCCCTTCAGAGCTGCCTTGGTCTCCGAAATTTGACTAAAAGAATTACAAAAAATATACGTTTGCAAGATTTATTGAACACAACATGTAAATATTCACAGTACAGGGTGGAAAAGTATGTGAACCTTTGGATTTAATAACTGTTTGACTGTCCTTTGGCAGCAATAACCTCAACCAAACGTTTCCTGTAGTTGTAGATCAGACCTGCACAACGGTCAGGAGGAATTTTAGACCATTCTTCTGTACAAAACTGTTTCAGTTCAGCAATGTTCCTGGGATTTGGTGTGTATCGCTTTTTTGAGGTCATGCCACTGCATCTTAATCAGGTTGAGGACAGGACTCTGACTGGGCCACTCCAGAAGCCGTATTTTCTTCTGTTGAAGCCATTTCATTGTGGATTTACTTCTATGCTTTGGGTTGTTGTCATGTTGCATCACCCATCATCTGTTGAGCTTCAGTTGCGAACAGATGGTCTGAAGTTTTTGTACAGTCTTGATGAACTTGAGCATTCCTTTTTTCGGTCGATGACAGCAATCCGTCCAGGTCCTGAGGCAGCAAAGCAGCCCCAAACCATAATGCTCCCTCTACCATATTTTATAGCTTGGATGATGTTTTCATGTTGGTGTGTTGTGCCTTTTTTCTCCACACATTGCCTTGTGTGTTCCTTCCAAACAACTAAATTTTGGTTTCATCTGTCCACAGAATATTTTGCCAGTAGTGCTGTGGAACATCCAGGTGCTCTTTTGTAAACTTCAAACGTGCAGCAATGTTTTTTTTAATATCTGTAACATTGTCTGGCTGTTAATTTAGAGTTGAGGAGTTATTGTAATTATTTTAGTATGTGTAATTTAAAATAATAAAAAGGTACACTAGTGTGCCCTGTCACCGGCCTGGACCAACAGGAAACTCTGTCCCTAACTCTGAGGCACAAGAAACAATATAAAACAAACAATATACACTTAAATACTGAAAAGCTGATTTACTCACAGACAGAAGGTGATGGTTCCCTCATCAAGGTCTATCAGACAGCTGACAATGTCTCCTGCAGCCCATGACTGAAGCATAAACAGAACCATCCCATGAGGCACAGTCACAGAACACTTTAAACATAAAGACATGCTACACATTCAGGCTTATAAGTACTGATCTTTCTAGCTGTTTTGTTCACCTTTCCATAGTTTGTAGTTGTCACGTTCCACTTCCGTACTCTGTTTCCATCGTAAGCGTAAGAGTCTGGAGTGTCGCCCACACCCTCCTGAGACAAACACACAGCACAGTAAGGACACACACACACACACAATCTGAGGAACATATTAACCACAAAGCTCAACCTCCTGATTGAAGCGACAGTTGAGAGTACACCAGCCGATCTGCATCAGACCCTGAGAGGAGATCAGCACCTCGTACGCCCACTTCCCTGCAGACACAAACATGACATTTAATTAAAACTTAACTAACGGCCGTCAAAAAAAAGAAGGCAGAAAGGGCTTTTTCATGTATGACGGAACTGTAGTTATTAATGCTCTGTTATCTTTCAGAGTGGAGCTGGATTAAGAAACATAACACAGGCACACTCACACCAGACAGTCCATACTGTACCCAAGCATGTTTCTATCCATCCATGAGCTAGCATGGTACATTTCCTTGACCCCGGCACAGTTGGAGGATGTATGCCAATGCACTATGTAGATGCTAAGGTATGATTCAGCAACCATTCTGCTAAGAAGCACCATCTTAGATTTTCCTGTTGCGCCATCTTAACATACAGTAGCTTTGCAGAGCAGACAGATCTACCTGATTCTGAAATCCTGCATGTCCGTCTTGCCAACTTCCATTGTCCAACAACTTCAATCAGCTAAATGCTAAATGCTTAAAAGCCCAATCAGGGAGGAGAGGCGGACGCTACAGACATGATGACAACAGGAAATGACAGCATGTTTGAAAACAATGGCGGCTTCTAAAACAGTCTCAATAACTGTGTTTTTTTTCATCAGAAATGGACTCCATTTTTTCTTCAAAAGAGGAGCGAAGAACCTCACTCGAAGCTTGTCTAATGAGAAATCACGTTTTTGCTCCTCTTCAGACTGGGGATCACTGCTGGGAAACTGGGAGAGAACGTGGAAATCCTCCACGGACATGCTGGTGAGCCTGTGGTCTTCGTGGTTACTCAGTGATACTTGATGAAATCTGCTCTCCTCAGACGTTTACCTGGAAAACTTCGAAGGGATTGTCTTTGAAGAGGTTTATGTCAAATTTAAGTATTAAATGACTCATCTGTGTGGTATAATATATTATAAGACGATTGTCAAAAGTAGTTTAATCGAATGGCTAACTGTTATTAGCCACTACAGCTAACAGATGTTAACTGATGTTAGTCTTTAGCCATAGCGGGTAACGGCTTACTGTTGTTAGTGGCTAACGGCTAACTGTTGTTAGCTGTTATATACAGCCACTTCATAAGCTATGTCATACGTAGATATACTATATTGCCAAAAGTATTCGCTCTACCATCCAAATAATCAGAATCAGGTGTTCCAGTCTCTTCCATGGCCACAGGGGTATAAAATCAAGCACCTAGACATGCAGACTGCTTTAACAAACATTAGTGAAAGAATGGGTCACTCTCAGGAGCTCAGTGAATTCCAGCCTGGAACTGTGATAGGATGCCACCTGAGCAACAAATACAGTCGTGAAATTTCCCCACTCCTAAATATTCCAGAGTCAACTGTCAGCTGTATTATAAGAACGTTGAAGTGTTTGGGAACGACAGCAACTCAGTCATGAAGTGGTAGGCCATGTAAACTGACGGAGCGGGGTCATCAGATGCTGAGGCGCAGAGTGAGAAGAGGTCGCCAACTTTCTGCAGAGTCAATCACTACAGACCTCCAAACTTCATGTGGCCTTCAGATTAGCCCAAGAACAGTGCAGAGAGCTTCATGGACGGGTTTCCATGGCCGAGCAGCTGCATCCAAGCCATACGTCACCAAGTGCAACGCAAAGTGTCGATGCAGTGGTGTAAAACACACCGCCACTGGACTCTAGAGCAGTGGAGATGCGTTCTCTGGAGTGACCAATCACACTTCTCCATCTAACAATCTGATGGAAGAGTCTGGGTTTGGCAGTAAAAGATTATGGTGCGGGGGTGTTTTCAGGAGCTGGGCTTGGCCCCTTAGTTCCAGTCAAATGAACTCTGAATGCTTCAGCACAGCAAGACATTTTGGACAATTCCATGCTCCAACTTTGTGGGAACAGCTTGGAGCTGGCCCCTTCCTCTTCCAACATGACTGTGCATCAGAGCACAAAGCAGGTCCATAAAGAAATGGATGACAGAGTCTGGTGTGGATGAACTTGACTGGCCTGCACAGAGTCCTGACCTCAACCCGACAGAACACCTTTGGGATGAATTCCTGATATGTCTAGATTAAGATCTTATTTGAAGATATAAAAACCAAAAATCAGGCTTGAGCTGCTTGTACTAAGTCAAATAATCTTCCAATGAGACAGGACAAATTTAACTGGAAGTATGCCTCCATTTTTTTTTCCAAAGCGAGTTTTCAATCGGAATTTAAGACCCTGACAGAGTCAATCGTTGCTTGTTTCAGACATATTTGCAGATCTTTTCTTATCATTACAATTCAGTGCCTTACTTTTGCCTTTTATGCTGTGTAGTAAGATATGTACTTGGACTTGTTAAGTGATTGCGGATTAGAATATGCTAAGTAGACATTTCTGACTTGAAAATGGACAAACACACTTGCTGAGATCTGAGTGTTTGCAGTGTAATGAGCACATTTTTGGACTGTGGGAGGCAGCTGGACTGCCTGGAGTAAGGGAGGGAGTGCCTGGAGTAAATGGCGAACATTTTAACCATATTTCTTTAAATAAAGACCCATAGTCAATGAAGGGCAGCCCTTCTTATATGGTAAGGCTGCTATCCAAGGTTGATAGTGCTGATTTACAAACAGGTTGAATTAGAACCAAGCAGTTTTTGAGGCTGCTCAGAAACAGTGGTTTCTAAACAGAACAACTTTTCTTTCCCAGTCAGGACGGATGATACTCGATCAAACCAGGAACAGTGATTTTTTGCTCATGAGTCAGTCTGTTATCAAAGCTTCACAGATCTATTTGGAGCCTTCATGTTGAGGGTGAGAGCTTCACACGGCTGAGTGTGACTCCAGTCTGAGTTCATGTCAGAGAGGCCCTGTGGGGCCGTAGGACTGCTGCTACAGCTTGAGGACATACTAGACCTTAATCCTCAGGACACGAATCTGTTATTTGATCCATTGTCCTGTTCCTCTGTTCAACCCCTGATGCACTTCAAAGGCTGCAGATGCCATTTTCAGATGTCAACAACTGCATTTGTACAGGGATCAGTCATTTTTGACATATGCTTTGGGGGCTGACTTGGAAAAATAATAATAAAAAAAGTATAATAAACATGGTATTAGTTGAATATTTTGAATTCATGACTTGTTCAAAGCATTTTAGCCATATAAAATGAGATTGGTCATATCATCCTGCAGCTAGAAACTTGGAGTAAATGAGAGAACGTGGACTATCTCTCTCTGGGACGGGCATGTTTTCAGTTACTAAGGCTGACTATTAAATACTTGTCACAGTTGATTATTGGCAGATTTATTGGGTAAAAGGTGGATTAGAATACAACAAATCAAACAGGAAGTCATTCATACTACTACATTCATCTTACTGTGAACATGTTCTGAAAATGACAATACTCAGGGGCCAGACAGGAAACTGTGGGAGGCCTGATGATGATCACTACCATGGTGAGTACATACAGAGTGTGTGTGACTTTTTTTACCTTTGTAAACACATGTGGTGGCTCTGATGGAGCTGAAGTTGCTGTGGCCGATGACCTAAAATAAAAAAAATAATAATCATTTTAAAATGACTCACACATGCATCACTTTCTAAAGCAAATAAGAGATGGCTGTTCTGAAATTAATATCAGCTAACAGCTAAAGACAGCAAAAAAAAGGTGTAGAAGTACACAGGAAATTAACAGGTTGTAAAAGGTTTTAAATAGCAAGAAAACATTACATTCAGCAATATAATAAATTATTTTTTTAAAAGAAAAGAAATTTTAAAAATAAAAGTAAAAAATAAAATTATGTAAAAACAACAAGGAAAAAGATTTAAAATTACTAAATATTTCTTTTAAATGCATGATGTTTATAAAGAAGCAGATGATTTTTCATTGTAACAATGGAATGAAATAGTGTTGTCTCCAAGTACCCATTTTACTTTTTATTTCATTTAGTCCTCCCTGTGGAGATCAGGGACATGACGGACTTAGCTATCAATCCGCTCAGAGTCAGTGTTGGTGAGACTTTAACATTGTCTCTACGTTAGTGAGTAGACTGAATTAAAGTTTGTTGAAGATGGCGTCCTTTGGTATCACTCAACAACGTTCCAGTGGCTCCAGCGGCTAAGTGTGCTTTGTCCAACTCTATGAAGCCCAATTCCAATGAAGCTTTGTCAAAAATGCAGTGATTTAAAAATCTGTTTGCACCCATAATCAGTTAAGTACCCTACAAAGACAAGTTATGTAACGTTAAAGCTGTTTTTTTTTTTCTTTTAATATTCACTCATTTGAATTTGATGCCTACAACACTTTCCAAAAGACTGGGACAGCTGCAACAAAAGACTGTTAAAACTAAGGAATGCTCAAAAAAAACACCTTTCTCAAACATTTCACAATTAAATATGTTAATTAAAAACATTGTCGTGATTTGGTATAAAAGACACATCAAATGGAAATAGTCTCACAGTTTTGAAACAATATGCCTAAATGTTCAATTTCAAGAAATTATGAATTACATCAACAGTCCATAATATCATTACAGGATTCAGGGAATCCAGAGAAATTTTGAACAAGAGCACCAAGGCTGAAAAACAGCACTGAATGCCTGTGACCTTTTCTTTTCTCAAAAGTTGTTTTTTGGCTTTTTTTCTGCCTTTAATCAAAGGAGAGAGTAGAGTGCATAGAGTAGGAAACAGGACAAGAGTGGGGGAATGACATGCAGTAGACAGGCCTCAGGTGGGATGCAAGGCCAGGCCACCTGTTCATGGGGTGCGATCTGAACCTCTAGGCCATCTGCAGCCCATGCCTGTGACCTTTGATCCCTCAGGCAGTGCGGCATTGAACACTGACTTCATTCTGTAAAGGATATCACCACATGGCCTCAGGAATACTTTGGAAAACTAGTGACAACTACCACAGTTCATCCCTATATCTACAAGGTCAAGGTCAAACTTCACCAGGCAAAATCAAGGCCAAATATCAACAACACCCAGAATCACTGCCGGTTTCTCTGGGCCGAGCTCATCTGAGGTGGACTGAGGCAAAGTGGAAAAGTCTGCTGTGGTCTGAGTCCACATTTCAGACTGTTTTTGGACATCATGGATGTGGTGTCCTCCGGGCTAAAGAGGAAAAGGACCATCCAGATTGTTATCAGAGGTCAAAATGACAGTATCTGCGATGGCATGGGGGGTTGTTAGTTCCCATGGCATGGGTAACCTGCACATATGTCAAGGCTCCATTATTGCTGTACATGCTGGTTAAGGAGCAACATGCTGCCATCAGGGACGTCCCTGATTATTCAAGTAAGACAATGATAAGACACATTCTGCTAGAGTTACAACAAGTACTAGACTGACCTGCTGCAGTCCACGCCTGCCTCCACTGAACAGGTACTAGACTGACCTGCTGCAGACCACGCCTGTCTCCTCTGAACAGGTACTAGACTGAATATACTGATGTCTTGTCTTTGTAGTGTATTCAGTTGAATGTAGGTTGAATTAGTTAGCAGATCATAATATTCTTTCTTCATTTACATTTCACAAAACATCCAAATTTCATTGGATTTGTACAGTCTATACTTTTGAAAGGTCTTTTTTCATTCCACTATGCAACATCTTTTTTTCTTTTTCAGTCCAAAAAATAATTTAATAGACTTCTCAGCTTTAACTGCACTTTCACTGCTCAATATTCTTGTGCTGGATTACTGAACACAAACTCGTCCTCTCACCCCGAGCAGGTCATCATCTACAAATAGAAGACCCTCGAAGCCGCTGGTGTGATCCAAGACGACAGGCTGAGGGCCCAGACGACCTTCAACAGGCTGATCTGTCAAACAGAAGACATATTCAGATGTTTTTTTCTGGGCGTCAGGAGTATCTCAAAGGTGCTTTGTTTTTTAAATGTGTTACCTCTGCTCTCCTCCGCAGGTTCTCCCTCAGATAGAAGTCTCTCCAGGTGAGCTCCAAGATCCTGGAAACCAAGAGGCTTCCTGCAAGAGGAAGAAGAAGGAAATATTAGAGAGAGATATAGAGAGACAGTAGACAAATGATGACCACTTTGTTCAGCTTAACTCTAATTTATCTTTTGTCTATAGCGCCTCTAGTCACTGATATGTTATCACCAAAATTCAGACTTGTGGAATTTTAAGTTTTATTCACTTTTTGTTGCTGGTTTTCAGATCTCCATGATGTCTGGAGATCATTTCTTAACTCCTGGATAAGGACACTAAAGCCAAATTGTTGGCTTCAGTTACTCTTTAATGCTTAAAAACTATTTCTAAAAAATCTAATCTGAGCACTCCTTCATTTATTTCCCAAACACACAGTAAAAGAGGACCATATTTTATTACACAGGTGCCACTGCACGACCCCCAGAGGCATGTGCAGCCGGTGTGTGTGAGTCTATCTATAGAGCTGTTAGGGGGTAACATGAATCTGTCTGGCTTAACTGAACAGACCGCAGTAACACAAGTCATGGTACTGCACACTCACACAAATATATATTCACCATCAGAGTTTGACCAGCTGTGAACTGTTACACAAGACTGCAGAGCATCAGATCAACAACACATTCATCAGATCTGGACCACACTTCTTTATTAGAAGTTAAACAGATCAAAACACTACAAACTTCTCTGTGTAAAGATATTTTCGATGCACTTCCGACATGTTTTGATGAGAGTTTGTTTTCCCAAATAGTTCACTTTCCTAGCGCAGTAGCTCCCGCCTACTATGTTATCTGATTGGCCCTTAATAACCATAACTGACAGAACTTGCTGGATGTGTTTCTGGAAGGTTCTGCCCTTACCCAGAAAACTTTCTATAAGAACTTTCCATGATGAACTCGTGAGAAATACTGAATGGTTCATCTGGGGTGCCCGGTCAGCCGAAATTAAGAGCATTGGTAATTAGCAAAATCATTTTTGATGTTATTATAGTTAATACACCCATATGTTGGAGCTCTTTAACCTTAATGGTATTTTGAAATGATACCAGCAGTTATTTTTGTTATCCATAAACTTTCAAATTTACCGTTTTACCAAAAAAGAGATAAGAGTACACCTTTATTTCTTTATTAAGATGCTATATCACAGATAATTAACTGCACTCTTGAACAGCAAAAAAATCGTTATAGTGGTCAAATGCTCTGCTTGATTTATTTCTGACCTCTCAGAGAAGCTCAGGGAGTTTGCTCAGCTTTGGGCTTACAAAAATGAATTCAGTTTGCTAATTATCAAATATTTGAGCTCAAGTTTAGCAAAATATGATCTGCTAGATGGCTGGTGTTACCTGAGGGAGGCCACAGCAGGTCCCTGTTTGTTTGGAGGAAAGACATGGTGCAGGTAATCGCTCAGCAGCTTCTCATTGACAATTCCTGACAGAGAGAGAGAGATAAACCAAAGATTATAATGACTGTTTGTATAAGCCTTAATAAGCCTTTTTTGGCCTTTGGTGGCATCACTGTGGACATGTTTAAATCATAATCCATACAAACTATGAAATGAGAAACTTTTAAAATCCAAATTAAATATATATGATTATAAATGAATAAAAAGTAATAATAATCTAATTATACCGGTGGCTTTTGGTTTGTCGGTGTCTGAGGCCAGTCTGTAGTTGCGGCGGGTCAGAGCCGTGCCGCCTCCTTTAGAGCTCATGGTGTCCGTCGGGAGTCTTCTTGCCCATAAACTGCTGAGAGACAATTGCCATCAGTCATTGAGTGCAAACTCATCATTCAGTAAAACCTCAAACTCAAATACTGGAATTGGAATATAATAACATATATGTTAATTATTGCTGCCAATTTAATGCTGTGCATTCTGTGCATAATGTATAGCTGTTCCATAATGTTTTAGTTTATAAATGAAGGCAGGACCAACTCTGGACACCCATTTCTAACATTTAAAAAAATAACAAGAATACAGCTGAAACACTTATTAAAATACATTTTCATATCACATTGCAGCAAATAAAGGCATTTTTATTGCATAACAATTTTCAAGTTTTGAGTTAGAGAGCGAAAATGGTGTGGAAAATGGGAAAAATACTGAGATAAACATCAAAATAAGGAGATTAAAAGCAAAATCTATAGAGGAAAAATGGTGTAACTATGAGTACAAAAATAGAAAAATGAAACAGATTACAGAATAAAAAAAAAAAAATATATATATATATAAGATCAAATTAAATATATATGATTATAAATGAATAAAAAGTAATAATAATCTAATTATACCGGTGGCTTTTGGTTTGTCGGTGTCTGAGGCCAGTCTGTAGTTGCGGCGGGTCAGAGCCGTGCCGCCTCCTTTAGAGCTCATGGTGTCCGTAGGGAGTCTTCTTGCCCATAAACTGCTGAGAGACAATTGCCATCAGTCAAACAGTCAACAGTGCAAACTCATCATTCAGTAAAACCTCAAACTCAAATACTGGAATTGGAATATAATAACATATATGTTAATGATTGCTGCCAATTTAATGCTGTGCATTCTGTGCATAATGTATAGCTGTTCCATCATGTTTTAGTTTATAAATGAAGGCAGGACAAACTCTGGACACCCATTTCTAACATTTAAAAAAAATAACAAGAATACAGCTGAAACACTTATTAAAATACATTTTCATATCACATTGCAGCAAATAAAGGCATTTTTATTGCATAACAATTTTCAAGTTTTGAGTTAGAGAGCAAAAATGGTGTGGAAAATGGGAAAAATACTGAGATAAACATCAAAATAAGGAGATTAAAGGCAAAATCTATAGAGGAAAAATGGTGTAACTATGAGTACAAAAATAGAAAAATGAAACAGATTACAGTTATAAAAGAAAAAATATATGTTGTATATAGGCTTAAGATAAAATATAAAAATCATGATTATGGTAATAAATGGATATTCAAAGATAAAAACCTAAATAAATGAGGTAAGCACTCATAAATGTATATTCATTTTGTAAATTAGAATTTTTGTCTCAAAGCAAACTTTTTTATAATCATGGCTTTTGTCTCAAAATCTCTCTGTTAAACTCTTCAATTGTGTTGGGTCCCCAGTCAATCACATGGCTTACACATACTGACAAACAACCAAGCAAACTCACAGGCTACTCAAAGACACTATTCAGCGATTCAAACAACATGATGGATGGGAGGAAGCTCATGTACTCATAGAAAACCCACACATACACAAGAGATGTAAACTCCACATGGAGACAGACCCACAACCTTCATCCTGTGATCCAGCAGCACTACATACTGCACCACTGCACCACTGCCGCAATACAGCTGTTGGACTCCTTTGCCTTTACAGCAGCCTAAATCTCTTCCTCTCAGACATGTTGGTCCACATCTCCATGACAGCATCACACAGCTGCTGCAGATTTCTCAGCTGAAAATCCATGATGAGGAGCTCCTGCTCCACCACATCCCAAAGGTGCTTTACTGGATTGAGACCAGGTGACTGTGGAGGCCACTGGAGTACAGTGAACAGGTTCTCATGTTGCAAAACAATCTGAGGTGATCTGAGCATTCTCAAAATCATACTGGAGATCTTTCTGTCTGCTTCTTTCTGATATCTCTGAAGAATTTGTCCAGACATTTGCAGACATTTCCTTAGTAATATCACTCAACTGTACCGCTAAAACACCATATTCTCATTCTACGAGGGAAAGCTTGACATATGTAGTAACAGTAACCAAGGAGGGCAGGGCTTAACAAAGGGTCAATTCTGAGCCTACACCTGAATGCTGAGCAGAAATCCACACTCATCAGAAAAGACAACATCTTCTGTTGTGAGCCAGTGTTAATTGCTGCCTCAGTTTCCTGTTTGCAGCTTACAGGATCAGCACCTGGTGTGGTCTTTTCCCGTTTAGAGCTGGCACATAAAAACCAAGTAGCTCAGCAGTTTCTGACAGACCAACACATCTTACACCAACAACCACTAAAATTTACTTCAATCGTTGTTTTTCTCCATCCTGGCGGTCAGTTTGAACTTCAGCAGGTCGTCTTCATCATGTCTACTTAACTTATTGCACTAAGTTGCTGCCTTGTGACTACTTTATTTGCCATTTGTGATGATGAGCAGTTGATGTTGTAATCTATTTAAGTGGCTGGTGAGTGTAGCTTGACACGTCTGCTTTATAGAGAGATTTTGCCAAAATGTAATCAGGCAGGTCCATCTTGCCAAGCTCCAGTTTGTATCAACTGTGAACAGCCCAAAGCAGGATGGCAAAGTGAGGAAGAGGTGGAAGCTACAAGAGAGTCGACAGCAAGAAGTGACTACTTGTACAGAGATTAGCATAGATGCTAACAGTACCAGGAGTAGCTTTTTAACAGATCTTGGTGGTATTTCTTCATTAGACAAAAACAAATGGCTTATGGCTTATTAAAGGAGACATATCATGCTGATGCATGATTTAATACTTACATATAATAAGTTTGAAAACAAGACCTTACACCCCCTTAATTTTCAAAAAATGAGATATTGTATTTTTTCTGATATCCTAGAACGAGATTTGATGCCTCTGAAAATAGGTCATTGCGAGATGTCCGCGAGATTTAAATCGTCGTGACGACACGAGGTACCTTTCTTTTTATTGGAGTAATCTGATAAAACAGCTCTGTGATGTCTGTTAGCCACAAAACCGTCACCGAGGAACACATTCGTCCAGCAGCAGTATATAGATCCCTAGCTCACACTCACTCATTACCAGCTCTGGCCTGTAGGGGGACTCAATACGCGGTCGCTGCTTTGAGCCTGCCGGAAAATACAGTAGAAGAAGAAGGACAGGCTGGCTCTACCCCCGATAGAATTGACCAATCAGACCACAAAGGGCTGTGACGTTGCGAGGTAACTGTAGGTCATCCTGAGATCCGAGTGTTTCAACAAGAGCTTGATAATGGCCTAAAATGAGGATTTTGAGAACGCAATTGTGGGGCAATGAAGGAACTAAATGACTTGTACCGAGGGCAGAAATGCTTCACAGGCATCCTAGTCTGGCATAGTGAAAAGGAGAAACAAGCATGATATGTCCCCTTTAATGAATGAATGGATGAATGATCTCGATCCATAGTTGATACATCTATAGTAACTATTTTAGTACCACATAGGCATGAGGTCCCTCTGAAAATGGGATGTCACATTTCAAGAGGTCTACCTTTAATACATTTGTACTTAACAGATCCAAATATGTTAGGGATGCACTTGTGGTCTGGACACCCACAAGTTTGTCACTACCTTAAATTCTTGTTTTCAGTAAGAATATCATTGATTATACTTCTAAAAAATGATCACCACAACCATTCAGACATGAGGACCCTCCTGAAAACGAGATGGAGCATCTCAAGAGGCTAACCTCTAATAAATCAGTCGACAGGTCTATGGTTCATGGATCTGTCACTAACTTTAGTTCTTACTTTAGTCCACTTGTCTCCTCTTACCTCCCTTCCTTTACCCTCACACCCAACACAGCATTGTGTGGATTTGCTGTTCATCATGAGACTGGGATCCACATTCAAGATTTCCTGCTGCTTAACAGAAGGTTTTTTCTTGAGCCATGATGGAGGGATTCATGATTGGCTATATGGATTCATGTTGTGTGTTGGATGAAAATATTTGTATATATGTATCTGTGTATGTCATATATATGTATATCTGTATCTATGCATATATGTGTATCCATTAAATGAAGAGCTTTATGCTCTATTGTAAAGTGTCTTGAGATAACACTTGTTATGAATTGGCGCTATACAAATAAAGACTGACTGACTGATGAATGAATGGATGGACTTTATTAATCCCAAGCTGGAAAATTGTGGTAATTCCAGCAGCTTTTTCATCGAGTAATAACATGGACTAAGGATTTTTACAAAATTATTCTGTACAATATTTACCAAAACCCATAAATAAAACAAATGAATAAATAAATACATAAATAAGGCAGCTGCTGTATATGCGACTGAAACATTCCCCCCATTCCCAAACACTTTCTATGGCCTGTCTCCCAGATGGACAAGTGTAATATTTTGAACCATCCATCTGGTGTGTCAGGTTAGCAAACATCCATTCATTATCTACACCACTTTTACCGCAAGGAGCTGAAGCCGATACCAGCTGGCAGTATGTGAGATGCAGGGTAACATTAGCCCACTTCACCTGGCCATTTCATGTTGTGTCATTAACCCCTCTGTGATGTTTGGCCTGCAATCTGAACATTGTGGAGTTGACCCTCTCTTTGTTCTGTCTCCACAGGTAGAAACAGAGGTGTGATACTGGAGAAACGGAGGCACAAGGGCTCAGATGGAGACAGGAGCAGTGCGAGTGTGCTCCTCCGCCTTCGTGTGTATGTGTGGAACATGCCATGTCATGCACATCCACATCCTTTAGCAGTGTGAAAAACAAAGATATTGAGGCCTCACAGAATTAATGTCTCTGGATGTAAATACAGTACAACATAGTACTGCACTGTTGCATTAAGGCACTTTGAATTAGAATGTAGATGGTCAGACAACATCTATGGGCAATTTAGAGCCATCAAAGCATGTTTTGGTCTGTGAGAGGAGGCTAAAGTGTCCATGGAGAACCCAACTATGCACAAGGAGTACAAGAAAACGACTGTCTTAGGGTTTGAACCAGCAACCCTCTTATTGAGAGGCACACATACTGCCTGCTGCACCACTGTGCCACCCTGCTGCAAATATGATCTTGCAAATTAATTTAACATAATAACTGTATTAAAAACATATCAGACATGTTCTATTAAACTCTCTGTTTGATATGTTGTTCATTTAATAAGAACTACGTTTAATGCTTTACATGATAATATTCCCTCATTTAAACCATTTTATAGAATTAACCCTCTTGTTTTATGGAATATAATGAACTTTAATGTAAGCTATAAACTTAATATTTATGCCTGCCTATAATACAATTACAACCAAAATGACAGGAAGCAGCCGTTAGCTCACTGCGCTGCAAATATTCAGTGTAACTACATTTATAAATAAGTAAAAACACATGAGCTGCTCTGTCACAACAACACAGCATCACATTACTGCTCTGTTTATCTAATATGATGAGCCGTTAGCCAGCTAGCATGCTAACGGCTCACTGACAGACATATACTGTTATGCTAACAGCTGCTAGCAGCTAACTGACAGCGCCACCTACCGCTTCTATCCGATTCTCTGAGCCCGTCCTCCGGCTGTGACCCACTCGTTTCTTCTGTAAATTCACAATGATGGGGAGACACTCTGATTTCGTGTCGGCTGTCGTGAGATAAAGGCTAATTTCCACAACAGTTCTCTGCTCTGGTCAACGCCTCTCAAGCTACGGAGAGCCGGGAGGGACAGACTGGGGCCGGCTGTCAGGTCGTTGCTAGGCAAAAAGCGAAGGCTAAAACATGTTGAAATCACGGATGGTCTGGTATCTTTTTGGTTAATGAAATATCCGTCTGGTGAATTTCCCCCAAGTTAAATTCTTAATATTGTTCAGAGAACTTAGTATTGAACTAAAAGCTCTCTATTTGGTTCAGAGGCTCTGATAAAAAAAAAAGTCTTTTGCCGCACTAACGCTGCGTGACAGAGGGAACGGAAGAGTATTTATGAGAGCCTGGATGAAAAAAATAGGAAGGTCGAAAGGTCTGAAGTCGAAATTTCGAGGTTGAAGTAGAAATGACGAGAATAAAGCTAAAGGTCGAGAATAAAGTCGAAATACAATTTTGTGACAAAAGTCGAAATGTCGAGAATAAAGTTGAAGTAGATTTTATGTCGACGCTTTTCTCGAAATTCGACTTTTTTCGCCTTTTAAACTTTAATCATTTTGACTTTTATCAAAGTCAAAATGATGTCTTTACCATCATTGTATTTCAGCGTTATTGTTGACATTTCAACATTACACTGAAAATTACACTTTAATCTTTTTCAATTTTGTTTTATCTAAAACCGCCCTGGTACTCTTCCATAATGAGGGGATGCACCGAAATCACATTATGTTCGCCAGACTGACAGTCCCGCCCTGTGAGTGGCTGCTAGAGCAATTTCTTGTAATTAATTTGGGGGTAAGAAACTTAAATTCATTCAAATGTCATTAATTTTCAGAAGGTCTCCATTTGTAATGACATTTATTAAAGAAAATGTAGATTCTAGTCTGATATAAGTTTACAGAATGACTGAGTAGACTATTAAAGCCACAAAGTCATGTTTATAACACAGTATTAATTTTCATATACCTTGGGATGAAGCCATGTGAGTGTTACGGCTTGGGGGAAGTTGGATGGATAGAGTTGGGTAAATAACTCACAGAGTAAAAATCTGATCTAACAGATTATTTTACCAATTTAAAGGCAAAAATGTCACCAAACTTATTCTAAGCCCCAATTTGCTTACATGTATAGATTTTATCTGAGGATATAAAAACTAAAAATAAGTCCTGAGTTGCTTGTTATATGTAAAATAATCTGCCAAAAAGACAAGACAAATTTAACTTCAAGGGTTTTAATGAAATTCTCTTTTCAGAGCAGATATTAAACAGATAATAAACTTTACTTTTTTCATTTGCAGATTTTTTTTTGTATCATTAAAGCAGTTCAATGCCTAACTTCTACCTTTTATTCCTTAAAATAAGATATTTTTCTTATTGAGAGAATGAGAATTGAAATAGGATTTTTTTCGGTACACGCTGAAATGGATGACATGAACAGATGGACAACCACTCACACTCACACCTAAGGTGTTTTGGGGTCAACAACTAATCTAATGAGTGTATTTTGGTCTTTGGGAGGAAGCTGGAGT
Source organism: Scarus forsteni (assembly GCA_036419115.1). Taxonomy (NCBI): domain Eukaryota; kingdom Metazoa; phylum Chordata; class Actinopteri; order Labriformes; family Labridae; genus Scarus; species Scarus forsteni. Next base: position 3,563,985 of record JAZDUH010000150.1, read on the forward strand.
GCCCAGAGAGGACCCACTCACGCACTAGAAGAACATGCAAATTTCTCTCAGAATGTGTGACCCATACCCACACAGAATCAAACCAGCAGCCTTTCTGCACTACCTGCTACACTACAGTCCTGATGTCACGGTCCAGATGATAAATATGTGCAATGTAGAAGAAACTGAATGTTTGTATATTGTCTGCTCTTTGTCTTCTTTCATTTGATTTTCAAAATAGGTTTATAGCTCTATCTACTGGTCACTATTTGTCATCACACATACGAAAATCTCAGTGAGCTGAGCATTGGCATACTTTTCTGAATTAACTATGTGCATTTAAATCATATTTATCGCTTAGGATAAACATGCAGCTGAGAGGGTTGGTGCTTTAGTGCGATCATTTTTCACTCATAAAACAGAGCTTCACTCCTGACCAGAGAAAGAGAGGCAAACTAGAGAAAAAGCCTGTCATGCACATAGAGCACAAAGTGACTCGAGTCTCCACACGTTAGATTGAAGCGTGAAGCCACTGGCAGACTTTGACACCCAAAATGAGTAAATATTTTCAAAATAACAATAAAGTTTATCATTCTGAACATCATTTATCTCGTCATTGAGGTGGATTCAATGGAATATAGGTTGAAAAGGATTTGCAAATCATTGTGTTCTGTTTTAATTAATATTTTATACAAAATCTCAACTTAAATGGAATTTGAGTTTGTATTTTGGTATCAAACAGTGTTGCTTCCAGACCAGTTTCACTGATGGGGCCAGGCTGAGGCCAGCTATAGTGGGCTGCATGCAACCCACTACAAAAGCAACAAAAATAAAATGTAATCCAGTTGTAAATTGTTTAGTTTGGTGTACTAATCCATTCCATCCGATCCATTCCATCGGTACCACTGATCCCCTTTGGGTTCATGAGCATTAGAGACTTACAGACAGAGGCTGGACACACCCTGAATGGACTGCCAGATGATCACAGGGCCGATATGTACTACGGATATATTTTTGTTGTTAATATGTTCTAGATAAAGAAATTAAGAAATAAATATCCCTGTGTTCTTTGTGTTGTTTAGCTGTCCTCCCCTCTGTGTGTCTCTCTGATTGTGATTCCCTTCACCTGTGTGATTGTCTCACCTGCTTGATGTTTCCCAGTGTGTTAAGTCTCTACAGAAGGCAGTATGAAGAACTAAATTGTGAGAAAAGGGAGAAGTATCATATAACATCCCACATGATGTAGGTGTGGTGGTCAGACCAGATGAAGTAAGCTGTGCCATACTAGCTTTAGCAAAGCCTGTGGTCCTGATCAAAAAGTAGAAAGTTGGAGGAATGCTTGCCATTTGGCTACATCACTTCTTGCTATTTGCTTCTATGGAATAATAATGCTCGGTGTACTGCCAAATTCAATGTTATCTGTGCTTCTAGTACCAGCAATCAAAGACAAAACCTGTAGAATATCAAGCTCAGAGAATTATTTTCAAATTGATCTGGCTAGTATACTTTCCAGAGTGTTAGAGCTGATTCTCCTGGATAAGCTTGAGAATTACATTACAACTACAGGTCATCAATTTGGATTAAAGAATAAACACAACACAGATTAGTGTGTATATGCTTTAATGGAAGTCATAAACACTTACAGACAGAAAAAATCCACAATATTTACATGTTTCCTGGATGCCTCCAAAGCCTTTGACAGGACAAATTATAATAAATAATAATTAGTCATAAAAATTCCAAAGCAGAGTAGTTCCCTGGTACCTGATAAGAATTTTGCAATATTGGTTTCTCCATCAATCTATGAGTGTTTGTTGGGAAAGGAGTGTCTTCACCCTTATAAGTAACTAACAGGGTTAGACAGTATATATAAAAAATACCTTTCTTGCCTCCAGCTAGTTCAGAATGCAACAGCTCGGCTTTTAACCCTTTCATATGAATTATAAAATCACAAAGGAATCTGTTTTTTAAATGTTAGTTTTCACTTTCAAACAAGTTAAAAATCATGTTCATTTTTTTCAATGTTATATTATGAGGGAGATTAGCATCTGTCCACTACAGTGGACACCATGCATCGGCAGTATAAATAGTTATTTAAAGCTGGGGTTGGCGATCTGATTTAGATACACTTTTTGAAATACTGGTTAAAATGGTCTTTATGACCCCATGGTAATCAACTCATAATGTGTTCCTAAAACAGAGCGAAAAATATCCGCTATCTACAGCGGGAGTAAAACAGGGAAAACACCAACCAATAATCTTGCAGGGATACCCTTTTTTACACCAATCAAATTCCGTCGCCATTCTGCGTGCCTGCTGCGCGTGCATTTTCCCGGTGTGCACAGACAGTGCGTGTAGCATGTAGCATGTAGCATGTAGCATGTAGCATGTAGCATGTAGCGTGTAGGGAACAGACTCCACTGGAGAATGCTTACCTTTCAAGTTTTGTCTTTGAAAATAAGGGAAGTCCGCTGTGAGCTGTCTCACAACACCAACCAAGCTCCAGTATCCCTCACATTTTAAGACAGATGTACAAGAAATCTAAAATAAACTCTATGTTTTTCTAAGTTTGTTCCGCTGTTGGCTGTAATCTCGCAAGAACTGCCATCCATGCTACTGCAGGTGGCAGTTCTCGCGAGACTTCTTCTTCTTCGGTGGTTGGCATCCATCATTTTGGAGCATTACCGCCCCATTCAGGCTAGAGACAGTTCAGTTTGGAGAGGCAGAGGAATGTTTTTATCATTATATTGTCACACGGGAGATTTACAGGAGAATACTGATACAGGAGGACGGGAGAAAAGAGGATAAAATACGTAAAATACGGTAGTTTCATGGCCAAAACGGGAGATTTGACAGCTATGTGGAGAATGTCAGAGGAACTACCTATACCCCGATCAACATCGGCTGTGAGTACTAACTGACTTTACATGTTTGTTTGGTGTTTTCTTCGTGCTGACTGAGACATGACTTGGTGTAGTGTAAAACAAACACATTGTGAGGGTTTGGAGTTGAATCACGCCGCGCTCACATTGGCTCCAGAACGGTTGCAGTCCAGATCCGGTGCGGATTTTCCGCAAGCTGCCACTCACATCAGCTCCAGATAGAGGCTGCAGCTGGCTCCGGTGCCGGGTGCGTAAACGGCACTCACGGGAGTAGAAGCTCAAGTGGATTCACGTTCTTGTCTGGACTTCACGCGAGAACAAGCCCTATATACAGGAACTACATGTAAGGAGATGCTGTGCTGCTCACTTTTGCGACGTCGTGTCATGGGGTGTGATGTTATGTTTACATTTACTACAAGCGCAAGTGTGCGGTCAAAGAAGAGTCCACTTACATTTGTTTGTACACTCATTTTATTTTGTAAACGTATCTTCATGCCACCCGGCATTTCACTTCCTGTATAGCTCGTCACATTTCATTCAGCTTGACTCAGACCCTCTCCAGCATCCGGAAAAAATAGACTTCTTGCGGAAGTTGGGAAGCGGAAGTTTCCGTTGTGCCGTACGGCTCCCGCAACTGGACTCGAACCGCGCGGGGCAAATGTGAGCCTACAACAGTGATTTTAATGATACGGATTACATGCAGAAGCCGCACCGGATCCGCACAGGATTCAGTGTGAGCTTGGGGTCAGTCTTCTGGATATAGTGGCTGCGCGCGTGCATGTGAGCGGGGGGTGGGGCTAGGCGGAGCCCTGAGGAGATGCTACTTTCAAATTCATGCTAGTTTTCCAAAATCGCCAACCCCAGCTCTAATGAAACTTAATAAAAATCCACATACGCACGTCTTTGACAAACATATATTTAATGTAAAGAATAGAAAAGGCAAAATCAGAAGTATATGTATTATTGCCGTTTAATTAAACAATTTGCTTGTGATTTACGCCAAAATTAAAAATTATGTGAAATCTGAAAAAAGGGCATAATTCCCAATATGCCCTTTGTTGACTATTTTGAATCAATGATGGTAAAATATGTGTTCAGATTATATTTTTATGAAACCTGAGACAAGGTTGTTGTTTTTTTAAATTTACAGCCTGTTGGTTGAACATGGTAATGCAGCCTAAAGGGTATAAAATTATTGTCTATTGTCTACTGTAGTGGACACCATACCTGAAAGGGTTTACTGGTTTAAGTAGATGGCATCACATCACTCCAGTTTTAGCCTCCCTTCACTGGTGTCCCGTCAGTTCTAGAATTGATTTCAAGATTTTATTGACTACTTCTAAAGCACTCATGGGCCTGCTTGTTCCAAAGTTGAGGCTTAAAACTAAAGATGATCAAGCTTTTTCCATCAGAGCTCCTCGACTTTGGAACAACCTGCCAGAAGAGATAAGGCGTGCAATGTATAAGTGTTTAAGTCGCTTTTAAAAACTCACTTTCACAGAATTGCTTTTATGTGATGTTGTCTTTTAGAATCTTTCATCCTCTTTCTTTCTCTGTTTTTAGTCTTTTTTGGCCTTTTAGTTGTAATTTAGTCTTCTTTTAGCCATCCATTTGTCAGTATTGCTCTTATCTTATCTATACTGGAAGAGACAACAAGCTGATCATGAAAGCTGGTTCTGTGCTGGGGGCTAACTCTGGAGCTGATTGTCCAGAAAAGAAAGCTGCACTAGCTGCTGAAAATAATGGAGGATTCTTCACACCCTCTCTACATGACTGTGAAGAAACAACAGAGTGTGTTCAGCGAGACTTTATCAGGTCTGTTGCAGGACAGAAAGACACAGAAGATCATTCCTGCCAGCAGCCATCACCCTCAAGAACTAGACTTGTTAATAATTATTTCAACTGTAGTAATAAAAAAACTGCCACAATATTGAAATTTCCCTTCTAGGATTAATAAAGTATTTTTCATTTCACTTCATTCATCATTTTAGCTCCTTTGTTTTTATTGACTTCTTCTACGCTACGTTAACAGATTGGTGTCTTTATTTGCTTTAATTCAGATTCTTATATTTTTGCTTCATCTTACATTGTACTCTTAATCTTTTTATGAAACAAATTTAAGCTTATAGTTTCATTATTCTATCTCTTTTTCATTAGGTCTATTCTATTATTTGATTATTGTCTTTTTTAATTTTTTTGTTTTGTTTTTACTTTTTACTCGGTCCTCATGATCTCATTTTATGGAGCAGGGTTCTTGTATTGACTGGGTTCTTTGCCTTTGTGTATATCTTCCTTCTTTGAACAGTAGGTGGCGACAGTGTGTAAGGTAAGGGGAGTTTCATGTAGAAGAAGAGGTGATCAGACTGCAGGTGAGCTGACTGCCAGGGGAAAGTGCACAGTGTTTTGACTGCTGCTTATTGTGTCTGAATATTTAGCACTTTGCTGTATTTAAATAACTGCTTTGAGTGCATACCGAGAAGAGGCTTTGTTGTGTCTCAAAGTTCAAATATATTTGTCTAAACTCACACAGTTAAAAAAACAAACTATATTAAACATCGAAAACCACAGAGAAGGTGCTGTATACTTTTTAATTAGACCAAGAAGGTGATGTTTCTGCCTTCATTTGCTAGATGATTAACAGTATAATTCACAATGTTATGACAGAATTGGATGAAATTTTCAGTGAACGTTGGAAGAAGTGCTTTGATTTTGGTGGTGATCCAAACACAGAAATCTTTAAAGGGTCTCTTTATGGTGCCAGTTTGGGCAGTTCTCAATGTTTTCACAAATAACTCAGATGGTGTCATGAATTTTGATGACATTTCCAGGGAATGTTGGTCATGGCACAAAGGACAGGTGACCAGATTTGCTGTGATCCCAATCTGGACATCAATAAATCAGTCAGTCTCTATGTGTATAGCACCAATTCAGATCAAGTGTTTGCTCAAGGCACTTAACAACAGAGCAGGCTGAAGATAAATTTTATTGATACACATGTATGCATTATGGATATAAAAATAAACACATATTCATATACATACATCCAAACACAACACGAATCCACCATGACCACAGGACATATGAAGAGGCTCTAGTACTACTTCTTTATTCTTGTTGCCAAACTACATGAATTTCCCTTCAGGGATTAATAAAGTATTTTATCTATCTTTCTACTAGTAAACTCAAAGGTTTTCCCCCCAAGGGGCTGACTTGAGTGAGATCATGGATCTGTTAAAGTGACAGGAGGAACACTTTAACTAGCCCTACCAGACAGTAGCCTCTTTACAGGCTCGTCCACCGCCAAGGCCATATTATTTACACTCATTACACTCGAGAATGTGACCATGGGTGAGCTCACCTTCCACAGTGTACTAACTCTGCTACTAGGTTCAACTTGCCCACTGACATATGCTCCCAATCTTCTCACCAGGCGAAAAACTGAAGCATGCTGAGCTGCAGAGCCACAGCTCAGTTGGGGGAATCTACAGGCTTACAGCCAGATGTGACAATGGATTTGATTGCTCCTTGTCCACACATTTATCTCTCCATTGGAGGAGCCACTGTTGAGTGTCTGGTGGATACCGGGTCCATGGCGTCCACCATCACTGAGAGTTTGTTTTGGCACAGAACCTTGGAGCCAAGATCATCTTCTCTCTTGTAAATGGTTGCAGCTGCATGCAGCTGATGGCCTAGCTATTCCGTACATTGGCTATCTACAGTTGGATGTAGGTAGGTAATGCCTGGCTGTGAGAGCCCCCCCCCCCCCCCGGCACTACGTCATTGGTCCCTGGGGTTTTAGGGACGAATGTAGTCTGTCTATCAAGACCTTTCTGGTGTGTTAGGGTTATCTCTGTTTGAGTCGCCTTCTGTGACTGGGGCACCTGGTGAGGTGGTGGAAGCCCTGTAAATGTGCCTCAGGCCCTCCTCGCACGAGAACGACCCCGTATTGTCTTGGCGTCGGCATCAAAACATGTATCGCTGTTTACACATCGTATTGTACATAGGCTTGTGCATTTACATGACAACGCAAAATCCACGCAAAATCCTGTCGGGTTGCCCGTCTGGTTCTGCTCCAAGGTGGATTCCATGTCAACAAGAGCTCATGCGCGCGTAACATGCTGCGTCTCCGCATGAGCACTTGTTGTTGTTGTTGTCGTAGCTGGTGTTGTTGGTGTTTTGTGAGCAAATGTTGGTATAAAGGTCGTAGCAATATTTGTAGCTGCTGGGACAAGATCAGAATCAGCCCGGCTGCCGCTATTGTTGTTGTTGGTGTGTATGACATCGTGGGTTGGGGGGCGGGGAGGAGGAAGGGTGCTATGAGGTCACCGTCCTTTTCAGACTTATCTGTTTATACTAACTACGGCATGAAGACGAATACGCAGATATCCACCTGCAGACCCGTTTTCATAAAAGATGCAGAGTCATGGACAAATACTCGTCTCCGTGTGTCAATATCACCAGATCGATAGTTTATTTTACTGGAGTCTTACAAATTTGTACTCGAGTAAAGCCCACCTCAGTCTGCCACCTAGGTTTCGCCACACTGGTGCAGTGAGGGTCCAAGGCAGGCAGGTAGTGCAGATACCTGGGGTGTGATGAAACTTGTTGCTGCCACCTGCTCAGAGCAGCTTTCCGGTCAGAGCACCTTGTTTGAACATCCCGAGTCTGGCTTACCAGGGGGGCCATTGGCTTCTCCGTGCCTGATGAAGGTTGTTCGAGGTATGGTGTAGGTCCCAGTTGTGAATGTGGGGACAGCTGAGATCCTTCTGAATCCCTGGTCTGGTCTTGGGGCTCTGAGTGCTGCCCATGTTGTCAGTCTGCCTGCTGGAGTTACAGAAGTAGGGTCAACTGTGGCCACTGTGTCTTCTCAAGAATAGGAAAGGGTCACTGGATCTGTCTGCCTTAACCGATCAGGAGCAGGCCAGTGTGAAGTCCTTGCTGCAAAAGTGCAGCTCAGTCTTTGCTGATTCTGATGGAGATTCGGGGTGTACTGATCTCCTTTCGCATGATATACCTCTGCTTGATGACGTGTCTGTCTGACAGAGATATCGCCGCATTCCTCCCTCAGAGTATGAGGCAGTGAAAGCACATATCAACCAGATTGTCGAGTCGCAGGTAGTCCGGGAGAGCAGTAGTCCTTATGCCTCTCTCATTGTTTTAGTTAGGAAGAAGGATAGAAGCTTGTGGCTGTGCGAAGACTACTGCCTTCTCAACAGCAAAACCTGGAAGGATGCTTTTCCACTGCCTCAAATTGAGGAGGCTGCATGGACACCCCAGTCTGAAGAGGGTTTCAAGGCTTTGAAGTCCAAGCTTGTATCAGCTACATTTCCCAGCCGTTCATCCTGGAGAGTGACGCTAGCCATAGTGGACTTGGCGCTGTGCTCTCACAACAGATGGACAGTGGTGTGAGACCAGTTACTTTCGCCAGCAGGATCTCCAGCACACTGAACACAATATGTCCAATTACAGCTCTATGAAGCAGGAGATCCTTGCACTCAAGTGGGCTGTGAGCATAGGTCAGCTGCTGAGCTGGCTGCTTTTGATTTTGAAATTAATCAGGTCGCAGCAACCAGAATGCAGACGCTTTGTCATGGCAGTATTTGTCTGCCCCTGATCCATCCACTTCAGCCATCTCTTGGGTACCTGGGTTTCTAGCAGCATTCATCAGAGTCCATGTCGTGATCCTGCTGTGGAGTTTCACCAGTCTCTTTTCTCTGTCCTTCCTTTTCATTTGGCCTTTGTTCGATGCAGGATGATAATCCCTTGTTGAAGGAGGTGTTGGTATTTTTGGCGGTGAGGCTTGCTAAGCCTGCTATGGCACTTATGCAACAGTGGAACTGGCTGGTAGAGGAAGATGGTGTGCTCTTCCGTTGGATCTTCCGCTCGGATGGAGGAGAGGAATTATTGCAGCTTATCTTGCCTGTGGCGCTACTTCGGGAGACTCTTCACCAGCTGCATCAAGAGCATTGTCACCAAGGCATGGAGAGGACAGCAGAGTTGGTTCAGCAGCTTTGCTATTGGCCAGGGATGTCATCAGATATTAAGAACTGGGTCCAGAAATGTGGGCGTTGCCAAGTCGCCAAGGATGCAGGGTAGGTGCCACATTATTACATGGGTCATCTGCTTGCCTCCCAACCTAATGAGATCCTGGCCCTTGACTTTACACTGCTTGATCCCTCTAATAATGGGTTTGAAAAGATCTGTTCAGTAAGTTCACAGTGGCTGTCCCCACCCAGGACCAATGAGCCTCCATTGTGGCTTAAGTTCTGGTGTCTGAATGGTTTTACAAGTTCAGTGTCCCAAGCCACATTCATTCAGACCAAGGCAGAAGTTTTGAGAGTTCCTTGATCAATCAGTTCTGCTTGTTGTAGGGTGCTGAAAAGTTACGTATCACTGCTTACCATCCGGTGGGCAATGGTCAATGTGAGCGGTTCAATCCAACTCCTGCATACTTTGCCAACCTTCCAAAACACCACCCTGCATCACAGTACAAGTGAGTCCCCTTTTTATCTGATGTTTGGGCAGGAGACTCAGCTCCCAGTGGACTTCCTGCTGGGTCAGGTCCAGGAACCTGTTCCTGGTAAAGGTGTCTGATTGGGTTGATGAACATCAGGGTGGCATTTGAGGAGGCTTGAGGGTGAATGGTTGCTGCGCCTGGCTGGAGGAAGGAGAGGGATGACCGGCGGGTCCAGGATGCCCCTCTCCTTGTAGGCCAGCTTGTGTATTTGAAGGGCCATGGCGCCAGAGGACGACACAAAATCCGTGACCTCTGGATTTGTTTCTTTTCAATTATTTTGTATTGGTTTTGTGGTGGTGCTGATTGGCCGTTTGGCACAGAGGGCCATTAGACTCTTTATGAGCTGGCGCCAGGACTCTTATGCACGAGATTATATTGATTTACTGCATTCATGTTGTGATCCATTTTATGTGTAATTTGAGTTTATTTAGTGTGTGGTGTTGTTTTCTTTGCGAAATTGATTTGTGTTTTAGGGCAGCTGTTTATTACTATGAGGGTTGTGTTTAACTCCTCTTTCTGTTGTGGATAGGTGCTGTGGACCAAGGCGGCGACCTTGGCGGTGGTTGGTTTTGACATGGATCTTCAGTGTGTGTGCATTGCCACAGGTGCCTAATTTAGCTTTCTCTTTCTCCTTTTTTGGTTCTGGGCCACTGTGGTACGTCCCAGCACTCTCCACCCAGCAGTCCTCAACTGATAACCACTAGTAACAGCTTGTTTTTATACATTGTTGGAATAATAAAGTATTATATATTTTTATAAACTTTCCCTTGCCCTGTGGTAAATTGAACCTGGTGTGACCTTTTATAATATCTGAATTTAACTATTTCCTGGGGCAATTTCCCCGGGGGTGTTGTTTGGCAACTCATGGCTCTCTTAAAGCTGTGGTCTACGATTTGAAACCGCAGCCTGCCCCCCCTTCCCTCACCTCTCCCCCCCGTGTTCCAAGATCCCGCCCCCAGCTCGTGTCGCCTCGCCTCTTATCAAGCCCCCTCGGACAGAACTACGAGCGACTAGCACAATATATCAGCAGCAAACTCAATCAAAAACAGCTCAGCTCAACTGAAAGTATCAAACACGACAGACATCCCCCTTGTAACACACAGCAGTAGCCATTTCAATTGGACCGGCGGCAATGCGGGTCTGGCGCCGCCAGAGCGGAGCCGAGTGTGGGGGAGGATTTATCTTTCTCAGCCTGTCCTCCCCAGCTCAGCTTACAGTGCAAACGATTAGCGGCTAACAGGCTAACCCGCTCCCCTGCAAGTTATTAGCCCGTGCAGGCACAAACTAACCAGAGTTATTCAGCAGACATCTCCCACTGTAGTAAACAAAGCCATTACCTGATCAACCAGGGGTGAAACGGTCGATGCTGAAGGTCTGACGGCTGGCTGAGGCTATTCGTTAGCCGTTAGCCGTTAGCCCGCTAACAGGCCTCAACCCGCGGGCAGAGCTCCGTTGGGCCCCGCGGGAGAGGGAGGCGGCTTCGGTCTCGGCGCTAGGCTTTTCTGGCTCCATGATAGTTCAGTAGCTAACGCTGCTAGCTGCTCACTGGAGGTAGAGGGGAGGAGACGGGACCATGACGCACTATGCATCGCATGACGATGCGTAGTGAGAGAGACAGGGGATTGGATGGACTCACGGACCAACTCACGGACCAATTAATAGTCGCAGGTTCTTAGGTTTGATTGGTCAGCTACTATGCAGCTTTTCAGCGGATATACTGAATGGATTATTTTCATTCTTTTTGGTCTTTATACTGTGTAGATAGGACCATAGGACCATAACAGCCTTATAAACGGTGTTATTAATATGTACAAAGCTTCCAAATCGTAGACCATAGCTTTAACTCGCAATTTATGTCACATGTGAATTTTATTATTTCAAGGATTCAAGGATTCAAGGATTCAAGGAGTTTTTATTGTCATTCAACACATGTTAAACATGGATAGAACGTAATTGGTTACCCTGGTCCCGGTGCAAGCCCAAATATACGAATAAGAATAAACAAATATATATAAATATAAGAATAAAAAGAAAATAAAGAATAAAGAAGAACGCAACAACTAGCCTTAATAATAAATAGTCTGTTCTGTGCAATATTGCAGTGTGCAGTTGTCAGGGACGGGGGGGGGGGGGGTTGTTAGAGGGGACCACCGGCCGATAGTCGTTTAGGCCTGTCACAGTGGAGGTTTTGGGAATGGGGATTATTGTTGCCGTCTTCAGGCAGGTGGGGACAGCTGCCTGTGTGAGGGAGGTGTTAAAAATGTCCGTCAGCACCTCAGCGAGCTGGTCTGCACAGCCCTTCAGCACCCAACCAGAGATGTTGTCGGGACCAGCAGCTTTGCGTGGATTAATCCTCAGAAGGGTCCTCCTCACCTCTGCTGCAGTCACGCTGAGGGGCTCTTCTCCTGGTGGAGGGGTGAGTCTGGTACTGGGAGAGGTATTCGGGTCATTGAAGCGGGCGTAGAATGAGTTGAGAGCGTCCGGCAGAGAGGGGTCCCTGGGGCATTGTGCACTTTTGGTGTTGTAGTCTGTGATGCACTTTATGCCCCTCCACATACTCCGAGGATCGTTGGACGTCAAGTGTCCCTGTATCTTCTGAGCATATGAGGCCTTGGCCCTCCTAACTCCAGCTAAAAAAGTTAAAAATTAAAAAAAATCCCATGTAGATGTGTTCCCTATGAAGCTTTTTCCAGGTTTTTATTTGAAACCAGTATTCTAAATCCCACTTAGTTTAGGGGGCTGTAAACAGGATGTACTAAATTCAAACTCACTTCCACATTTATGGGCTCATTCTTAAACAGGAACGAAACTGGTGCTGCATAGATTGAAAGGATAAAAAGCCTTAAGTCAGGGTTTTTTTGGCTTGTTTGTAAAGGTGTTTCATCACATGGAGGAGACATGTTGAACACACTGCAGGCATAAAATCTCAAAACAAGCAGAAAACAAGCTCTTTAAACTCAACAGCCCCAAAGTATCCGATTTCAGGAATGCTTGCACGCTCTCCAACAAGTGAGACAGTCAGACAGAGTGAACTGTTTTTCAAATCGTACCCTGAACATATTGTTATAAAGCCTCTTTAATTTTGCTCTCCATCACTTTAGAACAATAATCTTTTGAAGAGATTTTGTAAAAATATTTTATTATTCATTTTTAGAGTTTTACAGCCTCCAGCATCATTTCCAAGAGATATTCACAATAAAAATAGTTTTTTTTTTGTTTTTTTTTGGCAAGGACGGCATTTTCAAATTATTCTGACTTCTATCTTCGTTTACTCTGTCCCAGTAACACATATTCTGATATTTACACATCTGGACAAATTTCTCAAGTATTACCTTTATTGTGACACCAGAATAATTCTAATAAACCTTGTGGTTGCAAAGATACACTTTTTGTTTGTATGTCATTTTCAAGCAGAAGGCTTAAAAAGGGCTGTAGAGGTTGAACTCAGTATAATGCCCAGCCCTTCAATTTAAACACTCATAATCATGATGATGGTGACTCATAGTTCATTAATGTCAGATGTATGGTCTGTATTCTGCAGTTTTCAGCACATATATAACTGTAAGTGCTGCTGCAGACAAATGTAGGACATGAGACTGCTATTCTTTAGCTTGTGAAAAGACATTGCTGAACATCCAAATGGATGCAGGCCTTCAGCATTTAGCACCCGCCCACACTCAGTCTCTCAGCAGCCACCTTCTGCAGTGAGGCTCATCAGCTCAAATGCTGGCAAGAAAGAGAGAGATGTAGTATGATGCATGTAGATGAATGGTATCTTAGCTTGTTAGGGAGAGAGGCCTGTTTAAATGATACTTCAGTTATTTATCATTTCTGTGCGAAAATGCGGCAGCACAGCTATTCAGACGTAATGAAGTCACTTAATGTTTCTCTGGGGTGACTTCATTCAGGAGCCATGAGCGTGCAGAGGTAGACAACAACTGTCATTAGAGAAGATGGCAAAATCTGAGAGAGCAAGGAGATTTGAGACATATCAGCGCTTTGGGTTTGTTTGCTTCAGGAAAGGGGTTTGATTTTAACTTGGAGAGGTGAAAAGTATGAAAACTGTGGGACAACCTTTCTCCAAACTGTCTTAATAAATAAACATATCCATTTTCTATACAGCTTAGCCTATCCTAGTTGAGATTGGACATTGGATACACTTAAGCTGACACACCAGATAGACCTTTCAGTATATTTCACCAGTCCACCTGGGAAAGAGCCCATGGAAAGCGTCTGGGAATGGGCAGGACCTTTCAAAAGCAAATCAGGCCAGTGATTGGACTACTGTCCTGTCAATCAACATTTGTCACAGGCTAATTAGATCAAGTAGAATACTGACTGATTTTTTTAAACTTAACAGTAATATCTACAGCTACTTACTGTAAAAATCTATTAGGTAAAATGCTGTAAATGGCAAAAATAATATGGGAAAACACTGGGAAAATTTGATTTATGGGATTTTATTTCTTTTACAAAACTATTTTTTGCAAATAAATGATCATCAAATTAGTTAATGATACAGTTATATCATCTAAAGTGCAGCAAGTTTAGTGTAATTTAAAGTTGCCAGTTACTTTTTGCCAGTATGTATCTGTAAAAATTACAACAACCTTTTCACTGGTAGGCGGGCGGTGTGATGGACAGAAATTGAGCCAATTCATAACAAACTCACCAAAACATGATAGAAGAAAAGCTGAGATATTGACTTCTTCTATTGAGAAGTTTGTTGTGTTGTAATTTGTTCATTTAACAAAGGCATGTGTGTTGTGGATGACAATCAAAGTCTGAACAACTTGAGTAGAAGACTGACATTAAATTATACCACCATTTACCACTTATATGTGACATGAACCTCGTCAACAACAATCCCCACCAAGTACTGCCGGTAAACTTCTGAGGAGAGTTTATTCCACCAAGTATCACAGAGTAACCATGACTACCACTGACTAACCAACATCATCTGAGGAGGATTTCCCACATCTCTCATTTCCCAGCAGTGATATCTGGTCGGTAGAAGAGCAAAACCATGGTTTTCCACTAGAAAAGCTTGGAAGTTCTTTGAAATTGAATCAATTTCTTCTAAAACCTCAGATGTTGCTGAATCCTCATTCAACGCCTCAGTAGCTGCCATTGTTTTCAAACATGCAGGCACTTCTCACTGTTGTCACTTTGATCAGGTTGATCCATCTGCACTGCAAGGTTAGAGTACACTGTAGACGATGTGACAGCCAATGTGTGGCCTGGTTTACAGTATAACACTTGTGCAGGGGTGATTGGGTTGGAGGATCACATGACTGCAAGCCCACTCACTATTTAAGTCCCGCCTTTGGGTTGTCTGTGAGAGGGTTGATTCAAAGTTAGTTTAAGACCATGCTCTCACCATGACAGCTCCTGTAGGTTGAACTCCAAAGCCGCCTGCAAGGACCAAACAGCTGACATCACTCAAGCTTAAACTTATATTTTTTTCCAACTTTGTCCACATTCAGCTCTGAGCCATAACTCCACCCAACATGAGCATGAACGCATCAACAGCTGTGTCCGCATAGAAGAACAGAAGTAATGTTTGGATTAAAAAAAAAAAAAAAAGGTTTTAGAATTGCATCTGTGAGGCGGTGCAGATCAACACATTTTCTTGGTCTCTTGTCACTCTGAACCATCAGCTCTGAAACTTGATGTAACCTTGAATCCTGGTAACCAGAGTAACAATGGCAAAATATCATCTATCAGCAACTTCAAGTACTCTTTGACTTTCATACAGGAAACATCTGTAAAGAACAATAAAAAGTGCTCTGATTTAGCAACACTTCAGCTGATTTAATCATGCCAGAAACATGCAAGCCCCGTGGACGCTCTGAAACATGTGTGGTAGGAGGTGTCTTGTTACCATGTCAACAGAAAAGCATGCTCTCAGTCAGCCTGCAGTTGCCTTGGAGACCAGCTTGAGTGGAGCGGTTAGATGAAATAAAAAGTGTTTGTTTTCTTTCAGCAGATGTCATCTGATGATTCCAGGGTCGATCCCACACAATGACACACTCCTGGATATGAGAGTCTGGAGAACAACACTCACTTCAAACGTGTGAGGATCGCCCAAAGGTTGATCGTATTAAAAGAAAACTGAACACAGCTAAAACTTCAAGTAGTTACTATGTTTTTCTCCAATGGCTGGGCCCCTGAAAGGACTAGTTAATGTTCCCCTGAGTTGCCATTTAACAATATCAATGTGTGAAGGAAGTGAGGTGACCTTGCAGGTGATTTGCATGCTCCATGTTTAAGATGTAGTCCTCACACCGCCTGGCCTGCTTTAAATGTAGCCTGTGGCTCCTTTACCCTATGTCATGCCACACTCTCCCTACAACTGTCAACTATATCTCCTGCCCTCTCACTTAAATACATACATAGAAGTCCCAAAAATAAATTCATGCTGCAAAAACACAACTGTCACGTTTACATGATAAATTTATTTCCCTTTAATTCTGAATAAAACTTAAATCCTCTTTAAAAAGATTAAAAATGACCATGTAAACACCTAATTCCAAATGAAAATGATAATTCCAAATAAAAATTTTACTATTCTGATTTTAAATCAAAAATTAATTCCGGTCATTCTGCACACTGGTGGGTACAGGAAGGCCGCCCCAAAGCAAGCACTGGACTCAAGCTGAGACATTTTAGAAGATTTGGAAATAATGAAAGAGTGGATAGACGTAACCATTAAAATGAAGACCTTTTTAAATGTGCGTGTCAACTGCTGAACCGCTGATACGCCGGTATGTGCCTAGAAGCAATGTCAACATGTCACCCAACACTTCGAGTTGTCTTACTGGTGAAGAGCTACGTTATTAAAAAAAAAAAAAAAACTGCAATGAATCATTAGTGATAGGCTTCCAAATAACTAGAGCCTCTCTCTTAGCTCCTTCTCTGTTTCAGTCACACTGACTTCATGCAAAAACAAGTTTAGCCTTAGTCAGTAGAACGTCGTAGTGCTTTATGTCCCTCTCTGCTGTTCAAATTGATTTTATCAGGTCAAACATTTTAAACCATAAGCCTGTAATTTTAACTCTTCTGAGTCTGTGGTTTTAAATGAGAAAACACTGGAGAAGTTTGTCTTGGTTGATGCTGCAGTGTTTGAAAAAGTTGCTTCCCAGCTTAGACCAGTAACATGTGTTTTAGACCCTATCTCTACATCCCTTTTAAAAACCTCTTCTAGTGTTTTTATAGATGATATTATGAAGGCTGTAAGTTATTCTCTTCAGACAGGGGTGTTTCCCATCGCCTTTAAGACAGTCTGTGTCATACTCCTTCTGAAGAGAAACATATTTGATACAGCAGTGCCTGATAATCACAGACCTGAATCCAACCTGCCATTTTAAGTAAAATTTTAGAAAAGATTGTTTTTAATCAGTTAAATGATTTTATGACTTCTAAAAATATTGGTGACACATTTCAATCTGGTTTTAGAAAAAAAATCACAGTACAGAGACAGCACTGGTCAAAATTGTAAGTGACTTCAGGTCCAACATGGATAAGAAATTAATCTTTGTTTTAGTTCTGCTGGACCTGAGTGCAGCCTTTGACACGTTGATCATAAAATTATGTTAAACAGACTCCACAGCCTCATTGGCATCTCTGGTACTGCTTTTAAAGGGGCTGTGAGGAGTTTCTAAGTAATTACAAAAAAGTCTCACTTTTAGATATATGCCTGATCGAAATACACACTTTAAGATGAGTTTTATAGCATCAAAATAGGTTATCTATAAATGCTATTCCTTAGCCTTCCAGTCGGGTCGGACCGGGCTGGACTCAACTTCGGGAACAAGACAATTAAAACAAGAGCAAATTTATATTATTTTATTGTTTATATCACACGTCTTAGAACACCGGGCTGTAAGTAGCTGGCTTCAAAACTACAATACTAAGTTTTCCGAAAACTGCTTGTTGTCACAAATCAAAAACTACCGCTACGTAACTAAAAAGAGATACATTGCCTCATCACTTTGCATCCTGTAAGTTGTTGAAAAAAGAAGTTGTAAAGCAATACAGAGTTCTGAGGAAGGTCCGATCTGCATTTATTAGCATCACAACACACACACGCTTTGGCTTGGGTCATGTCTTTTGCTGCGTTCCAGTTGTAGTCAAAAGTAGGAATTTCTGAGTTCTGAGTAGGAAACTGCAACTGGAACGTTTCCTGAAGTCAGAATTTCTTTCTGGGAACTCGGTGAAACCTCGCCACCCTCGAGTTGACAATCGAAGATGGATGCCCCCAGTGTGAACAGTTATTTAGCTCCTGTAATAATCAATTTATTTGCCCTTCTGACTGGGGTGTGTCGCTCTAGATCAGCTGTATACATAGTATTGTTAGACTTATATTTACAAAAATGCTGCCATAGTGATTATCACATTCTTCATGTGATATTTGTGATCAACAACGCAGGGCGTGCTAACAACAGCTAATAATAGCCTGGTAGATCAGGACGTTTTTTTATGACTTCAACTGGAACGCCGATAAGTCAGAGATGACGTCACTCCCAGTTCTGAGGTTAGTGGAACGCAGCATTATGACAGTCGCCGTGCGTGCTCATTGGTAGCAGAGTCTTTATGTCACCGCAAAAAGACTCTCCTCATAGCACCTTTAACTGGTTCAAAACATATCCTGGCAGGAGATTTTATGTAAGCATGAGGGAACACTCATCAAGAACCCATGAAATGGATTGTGGCGTTCCCCAGGGCTTGATCTTAGGTCCAACACTTTTAATCTTTACATGTTGATGAGATGTCATCAGGAGACACAGCATTAACTTTCACAGCTATGCTGATGACACTCAGCTTTACATGGACGTGTCTCCTGATGACACAGGACCCATAGATGCAACTTTTTAACTGTATTTTAGACGTCCAGAAAACTTTCAGCAGCTCAATCGGGACAAAACTCTAGTTTCAGTTCTTGGTACAGGTCCAGAGAAAGAGAAACTGGAGCACAAACTCAAAGCTCTGTTTTAAACCACGTATCCGAGATGTCACCAAAAAGGCTTTTTATCATTTAAAGGACATTTCCAGAGTGCACCAGTTTCTCTCTCAAGCCAACGCAGAGACTCTTATTCATGCTTGTATTACCTGCAGAATTGATGACTGCAATGACCTCCTCTCTGGTCTCCCCAAAAAGAACATTTCACAGCTTCAACTGCTTCAAAATTCAGCTGCTTGCATGCTGGCGAAGACCAAAAGGAGAGCCCACATTACCCCAATTTTAAAGTCTCTGCATCGGCTTCCTTTATCTTTTGGAATAGATTTTAAGATTCTTTTATTAGTTTTTAAATCTCTTAATAGTCTTGGTCCCTCTTAATTATCTGATTCGCTTTTACCATATGAGCCCAGTAGAGCCCTCAGGTCTTCAGGAAGTGGTCTTTTAACAGTCCCCAAAGAAAGATCTAAAGCATACAATGAAGCATCCTTTCAATTTTACGGCCCCCGTCTGTGGATCAGTCTACCTGAAGACCTAAGAGCAACAGCTACTGTTCATATTTACAAAAGCAAACTCAAGACCTTCCTTTTTAATCTGGCTTTTAGCTGGATCTTATTTTACTCTTTTAACCTGCATTATATGGGGTTTACTCCATTGTACTTTCAGAGCTACTATTTTATGTGTAAGCACTTTTTATTTATTTATTGTTTGGTTTTAAAAGAGTTCTATTTTAATAAACTTTTAGCATTTTTTTGAAATATTTACAAAAATAATGATTGGCAAAATATTAGTTCTAAATTTTAGCAAGTAAAAAAATCAATCAGTCAGTATTTTGCCAGTGGCAAAGTACCATGCCTTTCCCCTCTGTCTGTAACTTACATGACTCTTTGCCATCTCCGCAACAAATTCCCTCCAGCTTTGTATCATCTGCGCCGAGTTTGTACATTTTTAAAGAGGGACAACAGCACAAAGAAAACAATGTCCACGGCCTCCATGCTTCTTTCCATTGTTTACATGGTTGTGTTTAGTCGCGCTGATGATGTCATCAATGTGATGTCTTTAGCTTATTGCACCAGAGAAAAAAAGCAGCCACTCAGCTTGTCTGCTGCAAATTAGGCCTAGGTCACATGTTGATTGTTAGCGGATTAACCCGTGTTGAAAAAACCTGCATTGACCTGCTGATTTTAGTGTTAAAGTGGTATATGTTAGTTTGCAGTGGAAATCAATTCTTTCTTAACAATGTCAGAAAAACCCAAGCCTGGCAAGCAGGCATGATTTGTGGTCTGTAGGATGAAGCTGGAGTGCCCATGCAGTCACAGGGAGAACATGCAAACTCCAAATGGGGTTCAAACAAGCAACTTCCAGCACTACCTGCTGCTACTGTGCTGCTCTTGACCTAAAAAATGGCGTGCAGCAGTGTGACAGCATGTGTTAAGCAGAGTATACTGGTGTTATAATAAATACTGTAATGGGAGCTGTGGTTGGAGGGCTAAAATTCGCTCCAGTCTCTCACAACTCATCCATTTGTTCTCTCCCTGACAGTGAGAGTGCTCGCACGTGCAGCCACATCAACATTAGCTGTGCTGCACCCTCGTCTATGTGGGTGTATGAAATACTGTGTGTGGGAGGAAGTAGGTAGGTGGGGGAGCGAGAATATAAGGGAGCCAGAAGTCAGGTGCTGCATCAAACTGTTGATGGTAAAAGGCAGTCAGTCAGCCAATGAGAGGGAAGAAGGTAAGCCTCACTGCCGCTGCACTTCCTTTGGCAGGCGGTCACTTTCACTTCTGCACACAACACTTTGTACATCAGCCTTAGAGCCTTCAATCTGCAGCCTGGGGGCCTCACTGCTCATTCACTCACTAAATCTGTTAGTAACTTGTTCTTTGTTTGACAGCCTCACACCCACCACCCGCCCGCCCAGGCAGCCAGCCCTTCTCCTCTCACTCTCCTCCTCTCTACCTCACCACTTTCATAGTGCATCTTCGCTCTCATTTGCATGTGTTCCGCTTCCTCGTGACAACTAACAGTCCATGTCAAAGAGCTGTGTGAGGAGGACCTGGGGCATATTGAGATGTGCTGGTTCTCCGAAGAACAGGCTGTACGGTTCAGGGGAGCCTAAGAAGGATGATTGTTGCTGATTGAGGAGCAGAGCGAGAAGGTAAGGCTCTCCTCACTTCTGCTTTTTTTTCACTTTGCAAACTGTTGCTCTTGAGGTTTGGCCTAGTTTCAGGATGTTCGAGCTCTCACTGTGATACTCTTACATTCACTGCTCAATGTCACGGCCAAATGCTGTGACCCCCTTTTGAGATTTTTACTTTATAGAGAGAAGCGTTGGATTTGACATTTACATAATGTAGAAAAGGGAAGAAGAATCAGACACAAATACTGATGTTTTTCAGTGTGTTAAACTTTAGTGACCTGGTTTTACTGTCACCTTTACTAAAAGTATTTAGGATCCAAGTTTAGGATCAGTTTTCTTGGGCATAAATATTAGTGCATGATAATAATATGACAAACAAGCTGAAAATACTTTTTTGATAATACTTACTTTAAGACATATTATGTAGAATTACAAATGCTGTGCTATGGTTCAAAATTAACCTAAAAAAGACAGGAATTAGTCATTTTTGCAGCAGTGTCTGTCAAGGCAACCGGGGTGACTAAGCCCCCATGACAGACACAGCTTGTCAATCGTTTCCATAGAAACATGAAACATCATGCCAAAGACTGCTGCACAAACAAGCAGGACCTTCACCTTCACACTACTGTTTGTCACTATCATTTTATATTTTATCCTGCTTGGTTGTGATGGACCACCATAATTCTTCAGCTGTTGTCCTTATCATCATTAAAATTCCTCTTGAAACATGTGACCCCGCCCCCCTCGATCTCTGATAACGAATAAACGAGAAACAAGGCACATCCAAGTCAAGTCTTGCTGTCACCTTTGACTCACTTCACTGTTACCTTCTCCGTCAGATCTGAACACGGTTCAATAAATGCTACACTTCATGACATGACTTTTTCTCCCTACAATGTGAAACTTATCCACAAAACAGAAACACTCTGCAGTTAAAGAAAAGGAAACCAATAATGTGGATGTAGGTGACTGCAGGTGAACTAAAGCATTACACATTAATTAATACATACTAACCATTTGTAAACATTTATTAATGCTTATTTATCATTTTCAAATCATCATTGAAGCTGATATCTCTCTCTCTCTCTCTCTCTCTCTCTCTCTCTCTCTCTCTCTCTCTATATATATATATATATATATATATATATATATATATATATACATATATATATACAACTACTTAACTCATTAAGCATTTATTTAATATAGTATTTTCTCATTGATTCATACCATAGATAACACACAAAAATGATCTAAAGTGCACTTAAAAAGCTTTTTAAATGAACAAGTTGATATATAAATATATTTTTAACAATTTAATCATGCATGAATTAATCTGTATGTTCATTACCAAGTCATATATGATAAAAACTACTTTGTATTAAGAGTAAAGTATTTACTAATGCTTCTTGAATGCATCAATCAGAGATCAACAGACAGTTTTTTCTGACCTTTAACAAAGTGGAACCTGCAACTGAAAGAATATAATTGTTCAGGCAAAAATGAATCAACACCAGAAATTGCCAGGTAGTATAGGGGTTGAACCAAGTTCATTTAAACATTAAAGAACATTTCTTTTTACTGTTTATTTGGGCATTTTGTGCCTTTATTGATAGGAGAGAATGACAGTGGATAGGCTTGTGAAGGAGTGAGAGAGTAGGGGAAGACACTCTGACACTCTGAAACTGGCCACAGGCTGGATTCGAATCTGGGCCGACAGAAGTATGTGCATGGACCGTGCCTGGTTGCTGACTCCACCACTCTGCCAAACTAGCACCCCTAAAAAACATTTCTAGAAGCTGATTTAACATGCAGTGGTCTGCGAATAAGCAAAAGTTGGGCCAGATTTTTTTTTTTTTATAATGTCTGTCTAGCCTTGAACAATGGGAGGGAAATGACCCCTAATTTGATCAAACCAGGTTATTTGGGTCAGCTCAGTTAGGGCAAGAAGTTTTCCAGTCTTACAGCACTCAAATGGCTCCTCATTGGAAGCACATTGATGTTACGTTTATTAAATAACAGCCACAAAAAAGGAAAGCAGGCTACTTGTCAACAATACAATCACCACTCACTTGTAACTTTACATCCTTGTTGTCATATATTTAATCTAAGGTTTATTGCCTATTTTTGCAATGCTGTTCTAATTTATTGAGGGTTTGTAACAAAATGAGGAGGGAAAGCTGTTAGAGAGTGATGGTAGCATCTTAGCTTGTGGCTATTTCTGTCCCTTTTACTTCATTTTACAGCACAGTAAACAGGGACTGAACAAGCGGAAGCTGCATGAATGTAAATAAACCACAGGCTGTTTCTTAACATATGTTAGTTATGCAGAGTGACATTCGACATTCTTTAAATTTTTGGAAATGTGTTAAACATGTCTCCTCCGCCTGATGGAGCCTGCAGCATCAGGTCTCCCCACTGCAGAGCATGGGATATAGAGCTGTTGACAACATGACACTGAGCCTTACTGAACTGCCCAGTTACCACAGAGAAGACTGGCCAACCAATCAGGGAGTCAGAGTGTCTCAGACAGACTGATAAAACTGACGCTCTTGGTCTCACAGAGTAGGTGAATAAACATGTCCGGAGCGACAGACGTCATCTTCTGCAATTGTTGGTAACAAAAGAAAAACTTGGGTACAGCAGTGGCTAATATGTGTGGAGGCCTTTTTAGCCTCTAGCTAAGCCCCACCCATTAAATGATGTCACACTGTTTATAAATATAAATAGGGCTTATAAAAGCAACAAGGAAACAAGACTGTGAGTTAGCATTTAGCACTTCCTGGTTCCCAAGTGGAAAATGATATGGGCTTTAGAATATTGGCTTTGTACAAGTGCCTGAATTGAGGTTTGTGGTGAACACCAGGCACACTATTTTTATGCTTAATGGTAAAAAATAAAAAATAATCTGACATTGGCTGCTCTTGAATCTTGAACCATTACTCTGCATTAAAAGTGGCTGCTAACAAGCTACAAAAATGCATTTCTGATTTTTTTGTGTAATTAACAATAATTCTCAAACTGTTGCCACAGCCACGCAGAACAACCTGATCAGCAGTGTTGGGCAAATTACTTCAAAACTGTAATGCATTATTCATTACTTTTTACTGTCATTTCAAAGAAATTAGTTACATCATAATAGTACTGTCTTTGAAATGTAAGGCATTACACTATTATCACATTACTTTTAGTTATTCTCATCAAAATAACAGTAAATATGGATTTGTCATTCTAAATGTAGCTCATTACGGTCAGACAGCTCATTACACATCCAGTGAAGGTGATGTGGTGGCTATCTGACTGAGTTCAGCTTAAGGCTAAAAACAGTAGAATATAATGGACACATTGATGCTCATGGCACAATACAAGAAACAATCACAGCAAAAACAGGCAAAAGGTAAAATTCTGGTAAATTGTGTTAGAGATACTGTGACTTTAGGTCGAGGTGAATCTTTATTTTTAAACACACAAAAGCAAAAAACACCTTTTTCGTGCTAAATTAAAAATGCATTGTAACTTGCGTTACTGACATTTGTACCAAGTAAAATAGTACTGTTTTTTTGTAATTACATTATTAAATTACAGTAAAAAGGAATGCATTACAGTAATCACATTACTTTTGTAATGCATTACTCCCAACACTGCTGATCAGGTCGTTCAATTCAATAAAAAGAGTGTCACAACAAGATGTCATTAACTGGAAATATTCTACTTGCTCTTAACTCAAGCCACCATGTTGTAGCTTTATAACAGGTACAGTTAAACTGAAATAATGTTACTTTTAGTGGTTACATATAATCCATAAAAAATGTGAAAAGGTTTGTTTGTTAAGATTATCCCAAAGAGTGGAACATTAAAGTTTGAGCATTGTTACGCCACTACAGAGCTTATTGTAAGTATTGGTCCAAACCACCGTGACAAACTCATGGTTTGGCCTGCAAAAATCCAACCCTTAACTGTTAGTGATGTCAGAAAATCTTGCAATGATAGATTTTGCCACATGGTATTATATCTGTAGGAATATTTGGGTATTTTATTAGTCAATAAATCATAGAAAAATGTATAATTTATTTGTTTTGTATTGTTGTTCAGTCTTTGCAGTAAATAGTTGACAGCAGATCCAGCCATTTACAGTAACTCTGTCTGTCACATTAATTTCCAAATATGCTCTGATAGATTGAAAGCTGATATTAGAAAGTGTTACGGTCTCCTTACCACTGAAATAATTGGCTCGAATTTGACGACAAAGGAAGACCAAACATATTAAAGGACGCTACACAAAAGACAATGTTGATTGTTTTTTATTATTATTTTAAAGTAAAAAAAAGTTTAAATAAGGAACAAACTCAATAAACCAAAAGGGGCTGGAGTTGTCGGCAAAAATGAACAAAAGTGGAGAAAATGAGCAGGCCAACCCATAAGGGGCCGTCGCACCTCCCACCTCTCCCTAAACTGCCTGACCAGAAATTAACTAAAACAAAGAATAATCAAAACCGAGAAAACTGGACCACCGACAATCTCCAGCCCAAACTAAAACAACAAAACCCAACAACCTAGTGCTGCTGAGGAAATAAAGAGGAAAAGGAGAAACAAAACTACCTGTTAAACCAGGAAAACAGAAAACAAAGGAGGAGTGCGTGGAAACCTCCTCAGGTCTGTGTGTGTGCCCCAATCCAACATGGCTCCTCTCTCAGCTCCTCTAAATACCCCTCCTCCTCAACGAGCACAGATTGCTCTCAGGTGTGCACCAGGGGAGAGGAAGGAGGAGGACCAAGGAGAGGGAGAGAGAGAGGAGCAAGAAAGGAGGAGAACCAGGGAGACACAGAAGAAGCAGGGCCGCACGTAACAGAAATATACAACCAGATGATTTTAATTACTATCCTTTGTTAGAAACACGATTTTCTCAAGCTCACTTTTGGGACCCATGTATTATTTTTTTATACTTAACCACACAAAGTTTTCCATGTGTCAAGGACTTTGCTTTGTGGTAATAACATTTATTATAAATCATATACTTTTTTGCATCTAATATAGTGGGTTCTTAGCATTTTCAAAAACAGGTTATTTTGAAAAAAGAGTTATATCCCCTTGCTCAGAGTATCCAGTTTACGTAACACCCTCCAAGAGTCTTGCATATACTAAACCCCTGAAAACTGTGAATATAAATGACAGAAAAATGGTTAAAATTGATTTAAATATAAATTAACTCTATTTTGGTGTAATGCATAATACTGCTCTCACTATAACTATAACCCTTTTCTTTTTCATTCTATTTTAAAAATGGTATAGTGTTCAAACTTTATCACCCAGAAAATTATTAAATTGACTACAAGCCTCGTCGAAAATATTTTTTTAGAACTGACTTCCCCTTTAATGATGTTAAGTCCACAGAAATAAATGTACTTCTTAACAGACCTGCAGCATGTGAAGCAATAGGATGCATTTACATTAAAATATAAGGAAGTGAAAGCACATTTAGTCCTATCAAGGGTCTTGGTAACCCATTAAACCACTAATACAAACACAATCATCAGCCACTGTCCTTATATTTGTGAAGAGCTGACCTGAATACAAACAGAGACAAACTTCCCTCTGGTGTCAGACCCACAAAAAGTCTCACGTAGGCGTCCTCATGCTGTAATACTCACAGAGAGTGAGCCTCATGCCAACTGGCTGAATTATGCAAAATCACATTGCATGTAGAAGCTGCATTGTGGCAGCAGGAAATGAAATTTGCGTAAGTTAACATGAGGCTGTTTGTCTTTGCATGTAGGTGGATTTAGACTTTGATTTAATTATGACACAAATGCTTCAGTCTGTCAGCAGACAAAGCAGCCACATACGACCGTGACTGTGAGGTGCACTGCGTTTAATTGATGGTGACTGGTGACGGAGGCAACAGCTAATGTCAGCAGACATGTATCATTTAGGGAGATAAAGCCTCTGCTGTACTGTACCAGCACCTGATCTCATTCCCTCACCCCACTCCTAAAGTGAGTCACTCTCCTACATCAGCCCTGTTTCTCTACATACATCTCTCACAATGTTTTATCTCCACTGCCTGCATGAAAAACACATCTTATTGTTGTATTCCTGCTCTTGCTGCTCTGCTCAGAGACCCAGATGCCTCTACTTTTTCTCTCCTATCTAACCAAAGGTATTTTTCCTCTTCACAGCTCCAGTTTATTTTGGAGCTGAGGCATCCCTGGAACTTAAATTCTCTCTGAAATCAAGCCTGGATTAATTTCTTTTTCAGCCATCTGTCCTGGGGGGCACTGCTTTAGTACATTTATTCACTGCCATGCTCTTTCTTCTCTGCTCCAGCTGGTGCAATAACAGAATATTCTCATGGACTGAAGTCTCATTGTGTTCTTAAAGAGCAAAACCGTGAGACACATCCACTTAGAGAGACAGAGCTCCGCTTGATCCAAGACAAAGCAGAGGTCTAATGCAAACTGTTCTTATCTTTCAGGTAATTAGAGTCCTGCCACTGGTACATCACGACAGCAGCAGTGTTACCATGGAGACTGGCAAGCCAGGATTGGCAAATGCTTTAGTGCACAGCAGCTCGGTGGCAGCGCAGACAGAGAAAAGGATGGACGTGCAGGCCCCGCTGACGGCTGTTTACATCCACGCAAGGCCTGCTCTCCCCGCACAGCCTTACCCCCTCACCACCCGCTCCCCCACACTCCATCTGGCCGTCCCGCCGCTCTACTCCAAGGAGACGCTCCCCTTTCTAACATTTCATATTGCTGGTGGACTGCAGGCTCCGCCAGGGCTGAGTTTGGCAGCTGCTGCTCCTCCAGTCAGACCCAAATCAGCGGGAAAACATGTGTGTCCGCACTGTGGACGGGACTGCATGAAGCCCAGCGTGCTGGAGAAGCATCTTCGCTGCCACACGGGGGAGCGGCCTTACCCCTGCAACACCTGTGGGGTTTCCTTTAAGACTCAGAGCAACCTCTACAAGCATAAAAGAACTCAGGCTCATGCCCGCCTCTCATCGGAGTCAGAGCAAGGAAGCCTGGACAGCTCGAGGGAGACTTGCACCTCCACTTTGTCTATGGATGAGCGCAGCATGGAGTCAGGCAGCATGGAAAAAGAAGCAACATGTGCTGCTGCTGCTGAGACCACCACATCTGCAGACCTCTCCTCTAACGGAAGGGAGTTGACCCCTGCAGGTCAAAATGAGAGCAAGGTGCCAACAGAAGAGGAAAAACAGAGAATTGTCAATGAAAAGCCTCCATCAACAGTAAGTCGACACCTTCCTCTTCAGAGACAAGAAGCAACTCTCTTTTCGAAGCAGTGGGAGAGCTCTGTATCCAGAGGGAAGTCCCAGAGCCACGAGAGCACTGACTCAGGCTTCAGTGAGAGCAGTGACCACTACCCAAGTCCAAGCAGCTTTTTACCAGAGCACAGCATGGATTCCCTCACAGAATCCACCAAAGAGCACGGAGAAGAAACCAGCATACAGTCAAACACAGACCACAGTGGACAGGAGCCCAACAGCACTTCACGGCAGCAGGAGCAGAAGATACTTGAGGAGCGCATTTCTAAACTGATCTCAGAGAATTCAGCTGTTGTAGAGGACAAGCAGCTGGAGAATGTGAGGCCGAGGAAGACGGTTCTGTCAAAGCAGGGCAGCATCGACCTTCCCATGCCGTATACCTACAAGGACTCCTTTCATTTTGACATGAAGATCAGCAAGACCCCTAATGTTGGATTACAAGGAAACAGAAATCACGGCCTGTACAGTTCTGTGCCCACTCAGCGCTCCACCGCGACAGATCATGCTCCCTTAACCCGAAGCAACTCCCTCCCATTCAGCGTGACCCTTCTGCAGCCCGAGAAGAGCAGCCAAGCCTCCTCCTATCAGAGCGATTATGTAACGCTCATCCGGAGGGGGAGCTCCGGCCAGATAAACCCGACAGGCTTCCCGATCAAGCCTGTGAACCAGCAGTCGTCCACCCACCGCCCGCTGGTCCGGCAGACTGCAGTAGACTGCAACCACGCAACAGACGCTCCCTTCATGAATTCATCTGTGGAGGAGGCATACGGGAGCAGTCTCAGCTGCGACGGGGACAGCGGTGACCTTTGTGGGGAGCCGAGCGGCAGGAAGTTTAGGAGAAAGAAGGCACAAAAGTTTGCCTATAATAAGTGGTACATGTATGGAGGAGGGACGTTTAGGAAACTCTATAATGCTGAGAAAGGAGGTGAGGATAGAAGCAGGAAATCAGAGCAAGAGGCAGTTCAAGGTTTGCAAAAAAGGTCGTCAGATTCTGTAATAACAACTGGATCGAACTTCACAGATGCTACTGTTTGTCATCCAGGCTGTCCCCCTGCTAAAGTATCCCTCATCTCTGCTTTGGATTTTAATCAAACTAACAAACTTTCTACATCATGCAGCTCGAACAAGACTCCACTCCATAGAAATTTGTCTTTATCAGTGTTACCACTACCTCCAATTGCATCCCTAGTGAGCCACAAAATGGACAACAAAGCTGAGGGAGGGCGATTAGTGAATGTGGAGAAGCATTCAGACTCAAACTCCCAGCTCTCTCCCTCAGACAGAAAAAAGCAGAAAACTGAAGACAAAACAACTGACCCAAACACGCTGACTCATCCTCGCCCCTCTGTTGCTGGCACAACGCCCCAGCAGGACACGAATCTCGCTTATATCAGCCTTCAACAAAATCAAAAACATGCGCAGCTCAAAGGAGTTCTCTTCCAGCCATGTATAATCAATGCAAATACACCATCTGTCAGCTCCTTGCCAGTCCCTTCCACCCACAAGCCTGCCAAGACAAGTTTCCTGCCTAAGTACCAGCTCAAGTTACCTAACGCTGCCGAAGCGGAGTCCAAGTCTACACTCTGTGTTGTGGATAAACCGAAAGAGACGGAGGACCATAATCTCACCTCTGCTCCTTCATCTTCTCTTGCAGAACTCACAGTCACGGCTCCAGAGAAGAAATGCTGTGATTCTATTCTTAGTTGTGATACCAAAACATTCTCGGTGTCGAGCTCAACAATGGGCCCCAATCTCTTGACGTTTGCCGCTTCAACCCCTCCTCAAGGTGAGACGCCGAGACTCCACCAGCACGTGGCCTCAAGTTTTGCTTCAGCACACCGGCAGTTTGCAGGAACCACAATAACCACGACATGTCTGCAAGATAATCAAGCTAGATTGTGCACTTTAATACAGCCAACCAAACCTGCTCCACTCATGCTCTCCAATCTTCCTGTTACACCTACAATAACCACAGCAAGCAGGATATCTCCTGCTGCTTTGACACCTGTATCACAGTCTAACCCTCGCCTGCCAGATGCACACCTGTCCACTGCATCAGACCAGTCAAGCCCTGTAAACCGAGTGGTCAGCAGCCCAAATACTCCACTAGTGCCATGCCACATCGTACCCCTTGAACAGGTGCAGTCAGCCGCCCAGAAGGTGTTTCATGTTCAAACAGCAGATCTTCAGATTTGTCTCCAGATCATATCTGATGAACAGCTGGCTCTCATTGAGCCGCAGATCGAGAGGCAAGTAGGAACTTCACCAGAGGTTATTCAGGGATTGGACAATGCAGGGCACAGCCATGTTGAGAAGGACCAATCAGGATTTGGGAAGGAGCCAGACCAAAGCAAATCCTTGCCTACAATCATTACAGATAAAATGCAACCTCTCCATGTAAACACGGAGCTAAAACACCACACACCTGAGGCTGAGAGTAAACCCCCTAAACCTCTGGACTCAACACAGCACCACATAAACACAGCCAAAGATACTCAGAGCTCTACAGGAGATGTTCCATCACCTTCTCTTAAACATGCTCAGGAATTAAAGAGCCAAAAGTCAGAGAGGGAACATGCCCTTCCTCTGAACCACACCGCTGAGCAGCAACTTTCAGCGGACATCAGGGTCAGCCAGGGTGAACTGATATCTCAACAAGTCTGCAGCCAACACAAGTTCAGCGGGAGCTCTCTTTCTCACCACACAGTAAACCAGAAAAGCATAACAAGTGGAATGCTGGGAAGAGAAATCCAACACAAACTTATTTTCAATGTAGGCGCAGAGAAAGCTAAGGGTGAAACATACGACAGCAGCAGGTTGGAGATCGGGGAGGGTCTGCGCCCTCTGCAGGTTGGACACAGTCCGGCCTTGAGTGCTGATGGACTCTGCAGCTCAGGTTCTGGTTTTTCAGTGACTAAATGCAAAGTCCCAGCAGAGTGGGACACCCAAACATCTGCCTGCTCCAACAGTCCCATTATATGCATATCAGGAGAAGCAGAAAGATCAGATAAACATGCAAACATGGTCTGTGAAAGGGTGTGCGGCGCTGGAGATTTTACTTCTTTACAAAAAATGAGCACAAATGGATCAGAGGATGGTCAGTTCACCGCAGTGTCTTCTAATGTCAGGATGGTTGAAACAAACCCAGCTGTGCATACGGGCGTCCAAAGCTCTGCTGCAGGTATGTGCATCTGTATTATACTGTTTAGGACCGGAGGGGTATAAAATGTAGTGTGTGAATTAGTCTGATGTTTAGCTTTCCCTTCTAGCCTTTTTGAAATAAGACTAAAATCACTGAGAGCCGATTTCTGACTTTAGGGATGTTTGATAATATGCCCCTAAAACAGTGAAGAAGTTCATACATCCATTCATAAGCTTGACCTCTTTATCAAGGATCAGGGAGGAGGCTGAATCCCATCCCTGCTTACACTGGACATGTAATGGGAACATCAGTGACACCAGACAGACACTGACAGACAGACAGACAAACATTCACACACACTCACAACGATATGGTGTCATAATTATTTCAACCCTCAAGCATTCAGTATTATATATTGACCAGCAATTTAACAACCTTGCAAGAAAATCCAGTACACTTGAGCACATCCTAGGTGCAGATGCTGCTCTGCATTCACTCAAGGTAGAAGACTTTTATTTGCCTGTAAAGAGAGTAACACAAACTCAATGTGTGTGTGGACATTTGAAACTTTTGTTTCCAAGACACATTTTCACACTTTTGTAGGTCATCTGCTCTGAAATAATCACTGCCAAGTTTTTCAGGCATCCATAGAGCAGTCTTTCATTTTCTGGCGTAATCGTTGTGCATGTACTTGAGATGTTTCATATTCACCTCTGCATTCAACAGTGTTCCTCTCAACTCTTTAATGGATGCAGTTGTTACAACTTTTAACACCGATGTTAGGATATGAAAAAGGTTGTTATAAATATTACAGTAACTTTCTAGCAACAAGATGACGGTAAGTTACTGTAAATGTATTTACAGTAGCTTTACTCTACTTTAGTTTACAGTATTATTACTGGATTTTCTATAATAGCTTACTTACTGTACATTAATTCAAGGTAGTATCAAGGTATTCAAGGAACAGCTGTTTTTCACTTACCGTGTCACAACTGTATTTCATTCCACAACTTTTTAAAGCATTTAAGTTGCAGTAAACTCACTCTAATATAATTTATATTATTCTATCTTTAATCCATTTCTTGATTATTTATTTAACAAGTTATCATTTTGTAAAACAAAAAAATGAAATGTTTCCTAAAGAAATCTCGCCTGCGGGGCGGACATTAGCTCAGTTGGTAGAGCGTCCGCCCCATGTACGGGGGCTGCCAACCCCCAGCAGCGGCTGCTGGCTCGAATCCTGGCCACAGCCCTTTGTTGCATGTCGTCCCCCCTCTCTTCACCCGCTTTCCTGTCTCTCTCAGCTGTCCTATCAAATAAAGGCCATAAAAAGCCCCCAAAAATAACTTAAAAAAAAAAAGAAAAAAAAAGAAATCTCGCCTGCCATTGGTCAGTTTTCCTGAGCAAAGTGAAATTTTGTCTTGATTCATTGCATCACTAATATACAGTTAAGACATTTTACTGTGGCTAACTGTAGATTTTTTAGTAAAATGCTGTTCATTTTTGGGAACTGGTGTGTTTTCCTATAGTCTTTTGCCATTTACAGTAATTTGCTGCATAGTACATTACTGTAAATTTACGATGCAGTTCGTATTTTTGACAGCCTGTCCTGCCCCACTGTCCACCCCTCTGCCTGCTCCACCCTCTCTCTCCCCATCCCAGAAGGCCATACTCCCTGCAGAGAGCAGAAAGTGTGAACAACCAAGTCAGGGAATTACTCGACAAGAAAACCCAGTCATTACCCCGAAAAAATCAAGGTTGCATGTGTGAAAAATGGCGACACACTATACTCTCTTTGTCTTTGATCTCCCACATTCAGTCAAAAAAAAAAAAAAAAAAGATTTAACCAAACCATCCGTCTCCATCAAACCTGATTATGTAAATTATTGGGTGTACAGTAGGGCTGGGTCTTTCCAGCAACCCCAGCAATACGATATGTATCCTGATACTCAGGCCACGATATGATACGTATCCTGATACACATAAATTGTGAACACTGACTGCGCTTTAACAGAATTCTCAGCAACTTTTGTTTTTTATTACAAGAAAAAATAAGAACAAGGATGAGTTTTAAATGGCTCTACAACTTAAGAACATTAATTCAGGTCCCTAAAGATGGTAGACACCTAAGTTTAAATTTGGATCTGTGTTTCATGATGTAGCTTGGCTTCTATGTCGAACTGTGCCATTGTTAACAGTACCCAAAGTGTATTTACAACAACTGTCCAAACACTGAGGCTGTATCCATTCTGTAGAATCTGTATCGATACATGTATCCCCACGGTGTGCATGACGATATTTTGTCGTATCGATATTTTGAGCACAGGCCTAGTGTACAGTGTGTCAGTGGCGAGTTGCTAGTAAACAGCCTGTTTGAAGAGTTGAGGCTTTCACTGCATTACCCTGCAGGCTCTCAGTCGTCCAGGTCATGATGATCCAATATTAATCGGAGCAGCAACTGGACTAAATCTGATTCTTGAAGACATTTCTCCTCTTCTTTAGAACGCTTCTTCAGTTCTCATAGAGGAGACAGAAACAACAATCTACCATTAATATGCAAAGATTGGGTTGGTCACCCAAGAGCCATTACCAGAGTCTTTGACCCAGATCCCCCTGGGGTCGTGAGCTTGAGTTTGCATGTTCTGTGTGGGCTCTCCGGCTTTCTCCCGCAGACCCAACACAAACTCATAAAGTTGGTTGGTGACCCCGAATTGCCTTTGAGCTTGAATGAGTGAATGATTTACTTACTGTCTCTCTTTGTGGCCCTGCGATTGGCTGGCAACCACTTCAGGTTGTACTGCGCCTCTTGCCCAATGTCAGGTGGGATAGGCTATAGGCTATAGCCCCTGCAACCCTGAAAGGGTTAAGTGGTACAGATAATAGGTATCTACATAATATCTATTTTAAAATGAAAACAATACTGAATGGTTTTGTTTCATTACCAAACAGAAGTGGGATGGACTGCAAACTTCTTAAGTCCGGTAAGTATCAAAAGTAAATCCCTCTTATTGATATGTAAGTGTACAATCTTGTATCTTCTGAAAAACAAAATATCTGTTGAATACATTTTAACTTTCTCTGTACAAACCTATCTCCAACTATACAAACTATACAATCAAACTAATATTTGATCCTCATGAAATCATTTGAAACATGAATAAATAAACAAGCAAGTGTAATAGAAAGAAACCTTATTCATCCGTATACTTGTGTTCCAGATAAGGTTCCAGTCACCAAAGTGAGTGCTAACGTTTGGGGGTGCCAATGAGCCCATGGAGCTAGTAAATAGTTAAATAGTTGCTTGATCTTTTTTTTTTAACCTTTTCCTTAACTTAGTACTGGAAATATGTTAGGGAGAAATAAAACAGTTACTGAGGTGCCTTTTTAGAGTTAACATTTTTAATATAACATTATTAACCCTTTCATGCATGAATTATTAAATCCCAAAGGAATTCTTTATCAATGTTTGTTGTTACTTTCCAACAAGTTAAAAATCATGTTAATCTTTCCCAGTGTTATATTTTGAGGAAGTTATGCATTGGTCCACTTCACCATGCATCAACAGTGAAAGCAATCTACTGGAACTAAATGAAGATCCACAAACAAGTTTTTGACAAACATTTTTTAAGAGTAAATAAAAGTAAAAGAAAAGTTGGAAGTATATGTTTTATTGCTGTTTAATCAAACTGTTCACTTGATAAAAAACACAAAATAATATAAAATCTGAATACAGGTATAATGCCAACTTTGCCCTTCGTTGGCTGTTTTGGATTTATAATGCAATATGTCAAATGGTTAAAAGGTGCAAAGTTAATATTTTGATGAAACTTAACCCTATAACGCCAATTATCATATTTGATACATACTTTTATAATACCTCTATCTACTCAATATGATCAACATATTACCAAAAAAAAAAAAAAAACAAACATCTGAATACAATCACATAAATGATAAAAAATGTCCTCAAATGGATTATCAGTTGCCAAAAACACCTTATGTATCAAATGAGACACAAAAAAATCTATATGTTGAATTTTATGGACATTTTGATTTTTGTAGGATTTTAGCAGAAAGTTAAATAAAAATTTAATCTCCAAAATATTAGAATTTTCTGGCTATAATCTACGGTCTTGGGCCTTACAGGGTTAAGACAAGTGTTTGGGAGTTTACCACCTGGTAGTTGGGCGTTGTACTGCAACCTAAAGGGTTTAACATTTACTTTAAACATCTGTCTACTGTAGCTGACATCATGCATGAAAGGGTTAACTGATGAAGAGGAAAAAATAAGTTAGGGGATGATGTCGGGATGGTGGGCTGTAAGATAAAAAATGAAAGTGCTCTAAGGCTCTGGTTCTAGGGAAATCAGACATTTTGGAGAGCAATTACATGGAAATTAACTTAAAGTAGAACAAACAGTAAGCAATTTCAAAAAATGAATGTAGAAATATCAGTCAGAGATCAAAATGATGCCTGCAGACTGCTTAAAAAACACTACCACTAACAAAAAAATCCTACAGGAGTTAACAGAAGGGCCACACAGTTTGTAACAGGTCAATAATAGATCAGTAAAAGGCTCAATGCAGGACTGCAACTGAATCGGCCCTTTGGTGCGTGTACTGTTATGACTGTAAGGCTTTTTTATTTATCTAAAGCTGCTTTCAGTGGCTGTTTGTCTCCTTTAGTTCTTTGAGATACATTCAATTTTGATATTAAAAAGCAAATTGTATGTAATTAAAATGGAGAAAATCAAACTCAAAATGCATCCGGCAAACCTGGCAAAGAATACATATTCAGAGAAAAATATCCAACTCTGTTATTCAGATTAAGCTAAATTCACATGAGAGGCTCACTTTTTTATAACCTTATCCTTTTGGTAAACTGAGCCAGATGACTTGAAAATTTAAAAAATGATTAAGTCAGGAGTGGCCAGGAAAGCTGGTCTGTTCCTAACATGAGGATGCAGAAACTGAATGAACCTTAAGCCTCCTCATACCTGGTCTAAAGCCGAAAGTCTGTGGTCAGTTTTTCTGCTATTCTGAGTATACATTAAAGCACAGCGGCAAACCTGTACTGTTAAATATCAACATTTGTGGGAAAATTGATTTTAAAGTTTATAATCAGATGGAGATAGTGTGCTTGTTTTTGCCAGCAGTCCTCTTTACTTAAACAAAAAGGAGACACAGACACAGAATCAAAACACAGTGAAACATGTAATATTTGTATACAAA
The DNA here is from genome assembly GCA_036419115.1 of Scarus forsteni. Taxonomy (NCBI): domain Eukaryota; kingdom Metazoa; phylum Chordata; class Actinopteri; order Labriformes; family Labridae; genus Scarus; species Scarus forsteni. The sequence goes on from JAZDUH010000150.1 coordinate 3,600,120, forward strand.
CTAAGTCCTCACTAATAATTATGCGTATAGATGACATTACTGGCTGTGAGGTATGTTTTACCCACATAAAGGATAACAGAGCCAAGGAGTCCTGCAGGAAGATGAAAAAACAAGTTGCTTAAAGCCCACATTTATTTGATGTACAGGAAACAGGTCTCTTATAAACAAAAAGAAGTCCGGTCCTGTTGGTTTTAACTCGAGATTGCTCTAATTTATGAAGTTTCTTTATGTAGAAGTGTCTGTTTTGGTCATTCCTCGTGCTCTGGATGCTTAAAAAAAAAAAAAAAAAACTTTTAGATGGTGGCACATTTTGAGAACAGCAGCAAATACCTTCAATCATGATTTTCTACATTAATGCACCAGGCTGCTTTTGAAATAAAAAAAAAAAAATCAAGCTCTCAGATGAATATGAGTCCCCGTTTGTTAATTAGAAATATCTTTCGAGATCACCAGGTCTCATCTTCCTATACTTGTTTTTTTTCTTCCTCAGAAACAAAACTGATGCTGCAGTCTGGCAGCAGCCTCTCCACGGTTGAATGGAATGCTTAGATTCACCTAAATCTCCATTACAGGATTATTTTGACACCCCTGATGTCTGGCCTTTGAATACAGCCTTTGATTCTGCAGAGACTGACTGGTTTTAATGATTGTAATGCCTTTAATTCAAAGCACATCTCAAGACAGTGGTCATTTTTAACCACAAGATGGCGGTATATGCTTGAATAACTAGGAGAGACAAGGCATCCTCCCACCCTGACTACTAGGACCATGTCAAATGAATTAATATCCCTCTTGCTTATCTTAATTGAAAGCAAAATAATCATCCGACAGTTTGTTTAAGAAACCATTGAATGCTAAACCGAGATCTTAAAGTCCATGTGGTTCTCATTTTCGCCATTTTTTCATTTGACACTGTAACGTAAGCTGCCTCAAACCCTCAGGCCGGCAGACAGAACAGATTTGCTTAAAAATGTAACACTAGGCCCATTACAGCACACGACTCCACTTTGACTTCATTTAGAGGTTAGAGGAGCCGAGTGCTGCAGACATTAACACAGTTTAAGAGGTCATACAGGGGGGTGCCGGGTAAACAGAGGAGTCAGCACATGGTGACCTCCTCAGCTTCCTGGCAGGAGAGGAGCAACAAAACACATTTATTAAAGTCCTGGAAAGGCAGGCCACTGAAGCCGGGGAGCAAGAACAGAGTAGAACTGAAATGCATTTAGTTTACAGTCAATTCATACTGTTGTTTCTCAAGGACATGCTGTCACGCTAACTGCAGGCTAGTGGAGAGGCGACTGAAAAATACTTTAAGGAGAGTTAACAGAAGAGAAGTTTAGTCTGAGCTTTATCTACAATGTCTTTTAGACTAAAGAAGCAGGGCTTGACATTTGCCTGTATAAGTGTTCTTAATAAGAAGGCCTACTGTTTAAATTAGGGATGCATGATATTGTCACCATAATATCAGAATCAGAAGATATTGCAATTTTTGCTGATATTCACGGCTGATATAGCAGCCATACAGATGTTCTACTAGCAAAGTACCCACAAGTACCATATTTCCTTACCGTATCATCACTGCATGGGTACGTTTAAAAAAGTTTTTCTTATTTACATTTTTTCCACAAATACACTCTCACATTGAAGGCAACAAGTCATTTTTAATAGAGTAAAGGCAGAAAGTATCAAAATTGGGTAATGAGTTCAGGAATATTAGCATATCGGATATCAGCAAAAATTAGAATCATGCATCTCTTTAAACCAGCGGTGTCTATACTTTTTACATTAAAATAAAGAGGAATGCATGGACAACTGAGCCCCTTGCTGCATCTCACTTTTAGTATATTTTAGTTAAAGTTTTAGGATTTAGGGGGTTATCACCTTAAAGGGGCCCTTGTAATCCCTATCACTGGGTTCACACTTAGGGCAAGAATGACCTTTTGAGCAGCAGAGATGAGAGACACTGATGGCTTATCGTTAGTGTCAGACACAAAACAAGAGTAAACTGCAAGAATGTTGGTGCTGAAGATGAATATTGCAATATACTTTGTAAATGAGACCTTTTGTCAAAGTAAATATGACAGACATTGTGCATGATTGATGGTATTTGCTGCTGTTATCAAAATGTCTTTATTCATTCAACTGTTTCAGCGGCCAACTCTTAATGGGCAGCGGACAGCATTTGGCCCCTGGGCCATAGTTTGGACACCCCTGCTTTTCACCCTTCATCATGGCTAAAAAACAATCAATCATAAAAACAGCCACATCCTTTAAAGAAAACACTGCTGAGCAGGACAAGATATTTAAATCAAATTGTATGAAAAAAGTCTAATACCATAAACTTATATTAATAGCAAAAACAACCACCTTTAGATTTGAATAAGTTTTTCCCTGAAGAACCACATTGACATTACAGGCCCCATCATATGACAGCCAAATGGTTTGGTGTGAAATGTGTGCATATTGCTTAATTTCTGCCTGATTTATGTGTCAGTTTTCTTTGTGTGTTTTATTTTTAAAATAGAAAAAGTATCAAGCATTCCTGTTTGCATACAGGGGTGTCTTTGAAAATAAGGAGGGGTCAAGAGCAAAGCTGGTGTGTTTCTAGCTTAAGGAGGCAGAAAGTGGATGCACTTTAAGCCTCCTAGTCTATAGTCTGAAGTGTGTGATCAGAGATAAAGAAGAAGACAGAGATCACAACACTCTTTACTGAGCTTGATTCACTTACACAGATACACGGCAGCACACCCAAATATAGAAATACTTGTAAAAATCAGGTTAAATGTCATAAGTGGGCAGAGAGTTTAGTCAGGATGCCTTTTTTCCAGCACTCATCTGTACTCAGTAGACAAGAAATCAGAGCATGGACCTACATTTGTGTATGGATACTAATGACATTCACTTATAATTATGCTCATAGACAATAATACAGGCTGTGATGTGTTTTAAGCATGCAAAAGACTACAGAGCCAAGTATTGCTGCAGGAAAATAAAAGAAGTTGCTTAAAGCCCACAGTTATTTGATGTAAAGCAAACAGGTCTATAATAAACATCTAGAGGTCTGATCCTGATGGTTTTAACTGGAGATTGCAACAATTTATAGACATTTTCTAAGCCGAGGTTTCTGACTCGATTTTTGAATTTTCTTATATTCTTGATGCATCAGTGAAAAAAAGGTTCTTTAAATTGGACATCAGCAGATTTTATACAGTGTTTTGTGGATGTTTTTTAAGTAAATTGGCACAATAATAGGAGAGGAATTAGATAATAAATCTGAAATTCTGACAAAAAAAAAATAAAAAATCAAACCTGCTGTGCAAATAGCAAACAGCCAGCTGCCTAATGTGCCCAAATTTAACTGCATGTCCTGGTGTGTTGGACCTTTTACATCATGTCCTGGGAGTCTGCTCAGCAAGGATTTCATTGAATTTATTATTTTTAAAAAATAATAAAAAAGGAAGAACTTTATCTCTGTAGATGCAGCTCTTTTCCCTCCTTTTCTGATTAAAAAGATGCCTGACGGGAGGGAGGAGGGTTTACAAGTTGTAGAACGGAATTTAAAAACAGTGACAAGCAGAAGGATATAGATATGACATCATAAACCCCAGGAAGAAAAAAAGTGAAGACAAAAAGTGTTTAGTGCTTAAGTTGAAGGTATAGTTGTCATTAATGTGAAGGTGCTTTCAGACCTCTGCTTATAGGTGAAACTGTAATGTGCTACAACTCGGATGCAGTGTCTTTCTCACTTCCTCAGTTGTACCTTCAATGGAAATGAAAAGCAGCATGTTACTCCAAATTCATCCATGTATAATCAAGACACATCCTTCCCCTTTGTGCCCTGCACATGGTGCTACTATGAGATCGTGTGTCCTTAAGACAATACTTACGTTATGTTTACATAGACATAGACACTCTCTGACCAAAATGCAAAGATTTTTCTTTTCGTATTCAAGTTAATCTGTGTTCAGATGGAGATACTGGAGAGCCGCAGCAGTATGCCGGTTCAGTAGATGGAGGTGTAGGTTTGCAGAGAGGCAGCACCGCTACAATACATGTACGAAGCAGAAAAAGTTTTCACAAAAAATAATGGCGAGTGGACGCACAAAGATGTAGGAGTTTCTTTTCTGGACAACAAATCAATTCAGACAACAAATCTGTCTGGATAACAAACCGAGCATGGTAAGAGGCTCACACGTTACTCGGTAGACGGCTGAAAGTGTTGTTGTTCCTGGTTTGCACGCACAGCCTTCATGTGAAAGAGTACTGTGCATGTGGTGATGACAGCGTTTGACCCTGAAACACTCACAGCGCTGCTTGAAGAGCTTATGGAAAACTCTCCACTCTGGAGCCTGGTTTCAAAAGTTTCTGTTTTCAGCCAATCCACAAAGAGTTCCCGTGTAAACAGGAGACCAAAACACAATGAAAACATATTCAGCCCTGTGTAAACGACCCCTTAGACAAGCCCTTCTAAATAAAGCCCTAAGACTATCATTTGCAAGACTGTCCTGGTGAAGACAAACAGCAGAGCATTTATCAAGTTAAAAACCTGAGGCAATCAGAACATCCGACAGAACTCGTCAAATCAGTGTCACAGAGTTAAAATCATCCTCTAATGCCTTTACTATTGTTTTAAAGAGAAAGTTTTTAATAGGCATTTGGTTCAAATGGAAACTGTGTGTTAGATGCCCCAAAAACCGGACCTTTGAAAACGAGTCCCCGAGTGGATAAATCTAAAACTACCAACCTTGTGTTTCTGTGTGAATACAGATAGCTTCAGAAACAATGACGTAACAACCCTACCTCTACCTTGAACAACATACCTGAACCTTAACAACAACAGAGACAATGGTAGAACATGGCAACAACTTTGTGTTTTAAAACAAAATCTTGTGCTCCTCTACGAATACCTTGACCAACAAGGGGCCACGGAGCACAACATTTGCTAGCGTTTGTTGAGATATTTCATGATTATATCACATGCTCCATGTCTTTTTCTCTGGTTTTAGTGTTTGTCTACACCAGTGTTACAGCGCCACTTACAGGCGTGGCATATATACTACAGTGATTCCAGTGTTTTTGTGTTTTTACAGTGTTTTCAATACGAAAACATCTCCGTCTCCATTTGAACAGGGCCTTAAAAAGCAGATCCCCAGGGCACTACTGTCCTGCAGTAGATTCCAGTCTGCAGGAGCTGTCATTTAAATTGCCATTTCAAGACAAACTTTGGGAGCAGATAGCAAAAGTATGTTTTGCAGCTGAGTCACAGATGTGAAGACTGTGGCTTCCAGCAGTTTTCTCATGAATCACTTGAATATGTGGGAAGCAGATTGAGCATAGCCTTAAAAACAAGGATGTGCCAATGATTCAGTGTGCTCGGTTGAAGAAGGCCACCAAACATGTTCATAGTGAGTACAGTGATGTGTCAGAGCCGTGACATTTGCAAATAAACTTACCATGACGTACCAAAATCATTATCCAGCGATTTAAGACATTTAGAAGATATATCAAACAATGCTGTCATCCAGCAGTAGCTTAAAAGTGGAATCATCAGGCTCTTTTTTTGGGAGACAAATGAAAAACAGGACTTGTTTCTGAAGTTGAAGTCAAGCCACAGCTCTGACTCCTGAACAAGTTGCTCAATATGAAAAAAATAAAGCCTAAAAATATCTTGTTTGCTGAATTTAAAATAAAGAACTGCCACTGAATCAGACATTTTTATCATAACAATAACTAAGGAATCCTGGTGGGTCTGGTTTATGTAAAAATGAGTTATTCTTGTTTGCTGGTAAATTAAACCAGATGATGTGACCAAACATTGTTGATGCTTTCTACTAAAGAAAATGTCTTTCTCCCTGAAGAGCACATGGAGGCAGCTGCTCTGGGAGGATCTGTGGTCCAGGCGAAGCCACAGCCTCGGAGACATGGAGAGACTTCAGAGGAGAGGCCGGTGCAGAGGGAGGAAGAGGAGGAGACAAAGCATCAATGCCTTAAAGGACAGAAGGGTGGAGAGGAGGGAGAGGAGGCAAGCAGAGGAATCAAGATTAATGAAGAGCCCAAGGAGCAGGGCAAGGACAAGTCTGACTGCAAATACAGTTTACCAGAAACAACAGCGCCAGAGGTGAGACTGGAGAAAGACTTCTAAGAGATCATATATGTCAGAGTTTCAAACAATTAGAGATCAAATTTGTAATCAGCAACAAAAATAGTTGGTTTTCGGTGTGTATTTATTTACTGATTGGCTGACGTGTATGTAACATAGAAAACAAAAATAAAAAATTCCACACATTAATTTGGTTCAGTATAAAAAAAGAAGAAGAAATAAACAGATGTGCCAAAGAAATGCATGAATAAATAAATAATGAAAAACAACATGCACAAGCAAAATGAAGGAAACACATATTCAGTTCCACCCCTTTTAATAAATTAGTACGAACTAATCATCATTCTTGTTTTTGCTTACCTGTACAGAAATTAATTTTCTCTGATGTATTCTTGCACAGGTGATCATTTCTCAGAGTTTTTATTAACTTTATATTATTTTTATGCTGATTATATTTAACTGTAAATGACCGCAGCAAAGTTTTGTTTTATGTCTGAGATGTTTCACAGTAAAATCTTTAAAAGTAGTGCTCTAAACCCACAATTTCCCGCACCATGTGTCTTAGATGTCTGTCAAATTTCCAGCAGAATATATAAATAAAGCTGTGAGTGCTATGTGCTGCAGACATGGACCAGCAGCCCTGCGTCTGTGTTAGTGTGAAAAACATTAACAAGTCTGTTTCATCAGAGTGACTGAAATCAGCAGAGGCGGGGCAAAAACAATCAATACACTATAGTATACTATACTGCACAACTTTACTATAATATATTTGGCAAACTCGTTGGTTTGTTGTGTCCCTTCTGCTGTTGTGAATCTGTTGTAGCATAGCTCTGCTGTTAGCGCAGCAAAAGCTGGTTAATGCATTTTCTCTTTGGAGATGTAACAGAGCCTTAAAGAATTATTTTGGGTTTCTTGATGTGGGGCAGACAGTTGCCCATGGCACTAGTAAATATGATTGCCCATACAGGAACGTGCCAGATTTGGGGGGTATCTGGGGATGAATGATGGCTTGTATATAGTAGTACATGTTCGCACTAAAAGCCTCATAGAAAACTCACTTATAGGTTAAAACTAGGGATTCACCAAAAGGAAAATTTTGGCCGAAGCCAAATAAAATGTAAACACTTGGCTGAATACCGAATATCCAATGCGGAGGCAAAGTAGTTCACTATATTTTTTAATAGTGCATTAATAGCTTGGAGTACATTTTTAGACATCTTTTTAAAAGAAAGTAATTTTTTATTGAATATTATGACATTTTTTAATATTCCAGTAGCCTTTGCTTTTCAAAAAAGCCCAACAAAATTTTTCATTCATATCAAGCCTTCAATCAAAACAAAACATGCATTAAAAAAAATACTAAAGTGCATTGAAGTGGATATAAACCAATAAACCAATAATACCAACAAATAAATAATTGTCCTTTTGACACAAGTCTGCTTTAAGGCTGTCACTTTATATTCAATATTTGAATAACTGATCGAATATGGGAATAAATGTCCGTAACCGAATAGTAAACACATATTTGAATGTAAAATATTGAGTGTAGCGGCACATCAGGGTGCCTGGAGCAGTGGGCTGTTCCGTTTGGGTGCATGTTTGAGTTTGATTTTTAGGAAAAGTGACAGCCTTAGTCTGCTTAGCCACAGTCACATGCAATGATGTAGTTGATTTCGTCATCGTGTCACATGGTACTATTCGGCCTTGCTATTACCTCACTCCACCGACGGCCGAATATGGCTTTTTTTGCATTATTCGGTGGCTGAATATTGGGTGCATCCTTAGTTAAAACTGTGTTTGAGCTACAGTATGTGATGCAGCAAAGGAGTAGATATCCTTCTGCCAGCAGCTCCCCTCATTACATAGGGTCAGGGTGCTGCAGGGGGGTTTGGTAGTGGTCACTGGAACACAAACCCAAATGCATCACCACACTGGCTTGTTTTAATAAAGACATCAGATTTGATCAGGACCACAACACATGGCAGCAGTTTGAAGGCTTAGTGAAACTGAAGACCTCTGATGAAGGTCCAAAAAGAAGATGTCTAATCCCTCTTTCAGACTGGCAGAAAAAAACATTCAGAAGGTAAAAATCAGCTCCTTTCGGCAGTTTGAAAGGGTTTAATCTCCCCGGTGCACTGACCCTGCAATTGACTTGCCTTCGATCAACTTGGGAACATCACACCCTTGTCTTATTTATGCATATTGGTGTAACGTCCCCACGGCATAATATTGCGCTCATCCCCTCTGTCTGTAACTTTAGTGACTCTTTGTCGTCTCAGCAACAAAGTCCACGCGCCTTTGTATCATCAGTGCTCCACTGTTGTTCAGTCTGTGCTGAGTTTGAACATTTTTAAAGAGGGACAAAAGAACAAAGTACGGAAATCAGCTGACCAATGTGTCCATGGCCTCTATGTTTTTTTCCATTATTTACATGGTCATGTTTTGGCGCACTGATGATGTCATCAAAGTGATAACATCAGCTTGATGCACCAGAGGAAAAAATAAACAGCCATGCAGCTCGTTCGCTGTCGATTAGACTCGGGTCTGCTGGCAGTGGGAAAGGAGTCACCTGCCGACTGTTGGCGGGTTAACCTGAGTTGAAAAACCTGTGTTAACATGCAAACTTTATTGGGAAAGCGGTAAAAGATGTGGAATGAGAAACACCATTATTAGCTGATCTGTCGCATGAGCAGCGTATGTTCCCCCAATCAGCTGGACTCTGTGACTCTGTAAGTCGACCTAGACTTTGTTGAAAACTAATAACAAATGAAGTGATAACTGGGTTTTCTCTGTTTTTTTTTTTAAGTGTTCACCTGCTAATTTTAGTGTGAAAGCGGTTTAAGTCCCACTCCAGGCCCAGAGTGGCTAATCAGGAGAACTGGACTGATTCAATGTACTGGCATCTGTCTCCCCTGAATATCTCCCCCAGTGACGAAGCTCACAAGTTCTTTGATTGGCACACGTACTCGTGCCATGGACCTTCACAAACCCAAACTAACCCTTTAAGGACTATGTCACCCTGACTGAGACACTAACATTTCTCCATCTCTGTGGTACAAATACATGAATACCCCTCAAAAGAGTTATGGTGCATATTTTCAGTCTCAAAAATGACACGATTCATTCCACATATGCACCCCTTCTACTTGTTTACATTAAACTGTTACTCTCTGTTTCCGATAATCTTTCCCATCAGTCCCTCTTTCAGGTTTATTCCCTTTGTCTTGGTCTGGGAACCGTGTTGCAACATTTTGTGTTGTTTCAGCATTGAATTGTTTTCATTTCTATCAGGTTATTTTCAAGAAAAATGTCAACAATAAATATTGTCACACAAAAATGTCTGACATGACATTGAAGCCACACACTGAGGCATGTCAGATGAATTATGGCATTTAAAGCATCAGTTTTTCATTATGTCACAGGCAGAATATGGCAGCTGACAGCAGCCACATTGTCAGAATTTTTATGGGGAATTTCAGCAAAACTGTCGAACTTCAAGGTTTATAGAGAAGCTGAACAAAAAATGTTCCTCGCCCCAGAGCATGTGTTTATCATAACTCCTCGCCCAGGAGATATGAAGCATGAATCTTCGTGGTATTTGAGCAATGCTGGACCTTAAATAAGAGGCTTTGATGGAGGTAGAACAATTACTGAATAACTTTGATGCCATGACGGTAATTTTCTCCCTTGTTTTCTGTTTTTATTAACAGGGATATGACAGAAAGTTCACGGCGGATTCCTTCAAGAAGTCACAGCCACCTGAGCAGCATCTCCAGGATCTTTCCCAGACACACTCAGGAATGTCTGCCTCTCCATCACAGGGCCCTCAGCGAGCTCCCAGCACGTCACATAACCTTGATTCACCTGCCGGCTGCAGCCAGGCGAGACATCCCAATTATTCACAGCTGCCATTGGATACTAGCTATTTTTCACAACAACAATGGGACGGCAGCATCACCCAGAACCAACATACCCAGAGCTTATGTGAGTCCAGTCAGGGTCCACATATCAAGGTTCGAACACAGTCCAGCCCTACGCTTTATCACCAGGACCAAAAGCCAGACAAAAACCAGGCCTCGATCATTTTAGGGGGCAACCCGGCAGGTTGCCCAGATGTAAGCTGCTGCCCTAAGCTAACACCAGAAGCCAAAATACCATCTTCCTCACAACACTGCCATGTTTCTTTTTCTCCTCAAATCCATGGAGCTACATCTGGATTGACTGTGGACGACCAGGCGCCGAACAATGATGTGCCGGATAATAAGACTTTCCAACATTTGTCACACCTAGATCACGAGGATTATCAAAACAATAAAGTACCAAACGAACACTTGAACCTGAGCAGCAACACAGAGAGATCTGACAACACCAACAAATACCAGTCTTTCTTTCTGGCCGGTCAGCTTCATGCCTATCAGTCCGCTGAGTGTCTGCCCAGCGCAGTGAGGCCGGTGCAGAGCTGCCAGGACTACACCGAAGATACCAGCAGCAGCGATGATGAAGGGAAGCTTATCATTGAGCTTTGAGTGAAGTACACACATGCTGTATGAGGATTTTGTTCCTGCTGTATAAATATTTTTGAGGCAAATTTGCTCTGGAGGCTGTGTTGAGTTTGTAAGGAAGCCAAAGAAGCAGCTGTGTGCAGTCACAATCACTCAAATTCAAAGACTGTATATTAAAATGGACAGAGCAACAGCTGCCTGGGAGTAAAGCCAAAATGTCCAGTTATCCCTGCCAATTTGCTGCAGAACAGGTCATTGACCCTGTCTCTTACATGATGACAGATGGGTTCAACCTCAAAGATAATATACACATTAAATAAATTATTGTCAAAATTGACTCTATTGTTAAGTTGTTTTCATTGTAATTTAATATTCTGTTAAATTTCTGGGTAGTTTGTTTTGAATAAGCTGGATTAAAATTTGAGAATGAAGCTCTGTCAACCAGTTAGGTCTTCTGCAGTGTTCTTTTGTAGGGTTGGGATGGTTATATGGTGTCATTGGGTGTGTAGAAATTGGCTTTTAATGCGACATCTAGAGTTCAGATTTTGGAATGTGCCCTTCTGTTTCTAAAATATTACATCACTAAATGACGAGAGTTGGTGAAGACCAAAACACACCATGAGCAGGACATAATTCACAATTCATTAAATCATTATGTCAGCCTCCACAGAGGGGAGACCTGCAGTACATAGACATAAAAAACTGTTTCTAACTGAATAAAAAGAAAACCAAAGTTTAATGAGGATGATTGTACACTTATTTTGACAGACTTTACATACAAATAGAATCACTTTATCCTATATTCACCTTTTCTGTTTGGTGAAATGCTGCCAACTTCTACACACAACACCTTTAACGCTTTATGAAGTCACAGTTTGCACAGTTAGTAAATGTGTTTACCCAGAATACAATAAAATATTAAGATAAGTTTAGACTTTATTTATCCCTTGGGAAGACTCCATCAGGGAAATTAAGTTTCCAATAACACTGTATTGTATAAAGGCGTAAAAAGAACACAGGATATCAAAAAGTAAAAACTATGTGTATATATATATTAGGGCTGTCACTTTAGTGCATTAATTAGATTAATTAATTACAATGCAAATTAATGCATTAAAAAAATTAATCACAAGATTAATTAATCACTCGTCACCTCACACATGCGTCTCTAGTCAAACCAAACAAAGCTGAGGTGACAACAGGAATGGCATATTTGAGACTTAGTCTTATTTTATTTTTTAATTTATCTATCTATATTTGTAGTACATTCTTTAATAATGCATCAGGCCTAATTGGTTTGCTGGATATCCTCGACCTTTTTCTATTTTTAAAGTTTTATTTATGAAACACACTTAAAGTGTAATTTGAGTTGCCTGATTGAGCTTAGAATTTTCTGGACAAGTTGCCCTGACTTTGGTTTTATTTAGTCACCAATAAAAATGTAGATTTTATAATCTTCTCTTTTTAGTGTATTCGTTTGATTAATCATCCGCTACAATTTTGTAATATCCTAGAATTCAAATTCTTTATGTGGGGACTTTAAGCAGATATGAGATTAAAATGCGATTAATTAGATTAATGAATTACAAATCCTGTAATTAATTAGATTAATTTTTTTAATCGCCTGACAGCACTAATATATATATATATGTATATATATATATACATATATGTAATTATATATATATATATATATATATATATATATATATATATATATATCTATGTCTCTACATATATATATATATATATATGTATATATATATATATAGATATATATATATAGATATATCTATACATATATATATATATATATAGATATAGATATATATATATATATATATATATATATATATATAGAGAGAGAGAGATATGTCTATGTATATATAACTCTTCTCTCACCCACCCCCCTCTTGTGCCTCTGTGTTGTCCTTCAGTCCTGCCCTCTCCAGCCATTGGTGGTATTTGTTTATATCAGCCACTTCAGCTATCTGTCAGTGGTACACTGAGTAACCATGATGACCACAGGCTAACCACCATTAGCTGCCATTATTTTCAAACACTTCCTGTCAAGTCACTTCCTGTTGTCGTCACGTCCGCTGCTCCTGGTGCTCCTGCCTCTCTTCCCTGATTGAGCCGTGAAGCATCTAGCCGAGTTTTTTAGGCCAGGCAGTGTCAACAACACAAATTCTGCATCCTCTCATTGACTTTTAAATTAATTTCTGTCTCGTGACAAACTGAAATTTGCCTTTCGTGTGAACACAGCTTTACAGCCAGTCCAACCAGTGCTGCCAACCTGCAAGCTTTGTAGCTGTCTTAGCAACTCTTTCCTCTCCAGAAACTGTGTGTTTATTTCAAAGGTTTAGAGACTCTGACCTGAAAGCATTAATCTTTCTCAGCTGTCTTCTGGACTTCTCCACCGTCCCAAAGCTCCCACAGGAGGCCCAGTCCTCACGCAGCAGTCAGAGTGGGAGATATTCACACCTTCACATCCACACTGCTCAGGTCTGACGCAAGCCAGTGTTTTAGTATTACCAGCTCTTTTCAGAAAAAAATCCCCCCACAGTGTGTATTGACTTGTCAGCATTCATTATCCCAGCTCAGTCATTAAATATGGATTATTTAGGGAGAAAAATGTTTTGTTACACATCCTGCCCTTCACTTGAGCAGACTCTAATGCCACATCTCAGTCTGTGAGGATAAAGCCATCAACTTGAAAGTTAAAAAAGTAAAACTCCATTCAATAAATTGAACATTATTGAAGGAAACATTATGCAGGAACTAATGTAGAACTATCAGGGTTTGAGAGAAGAAAGATAAAACCTGTACAATAAATAAATAAGAAAAATGAATATACTTAAAAAAAGGATTTAAAGCTTGAGTTTAAGATATTAGCAGCTTTCCTGATCTGTTCTGTTCACAGACTTTGAACAGTTTTGTTGATCTCTCTAACTTTCTGCTACATCGAGAGGTTTTGTGACACAGCTGAGGAGGGAGACAACAAAGCAAATGGATCTCCGCTGTGCTTCCATCGAGGTGTCAAACATTTCTTCATGCTCAGCTTCTTCACTGGTTATCACAATCAGATTTTTTAGCTATCCTGAACTTGAAGACTCAGTTGTGGGTTAAAACACACTTCAGCTATTCCACAGCACAGCCTGTTGAACTGGCACCTGGTCTGACTCGAGGAGAAGGCACATGGACAGGCCACTTTATTAGGTACACTTTGCCAGTGCCTTTTACCCTCAGAACTGATCTTATTCTTCGTAACATATAGTGGCAGTGTGGTTCAGTCTGTGGGGGCTTGGGCTGGGGAAGATGAAGGGTTAAAGTCTTCATCAGGCCACGTATGAAGGGTTGTTGGATTGGTGTCTGGGGAAGGTGCTTGCTTACCTCCCCCAGACACCATCACGTATGATGGCAGCCGCTCATGTGACTGATATGGCCCTTTTCCATTAGCCCTACTCTACTCTACACGACTCTACCCAGCTCTTCTCTACTCGTCTTGTGCTGCTTTTCCATTAGCCCCAGTCGCCTGCCCAACAGGGTGCAGTGTTGCTGAGCAGCTCTGTGGTGACGTCATTTTGAGCGTGACACAACAATCTGTGGCTTTTTGTCACAAACCGAGTAAAAAAGGAAAGCAGGAGAAGGCTGCAGGTGGTAAGAAGAAATACCCCTTGAGAAGCACAGGAGAGTTTTGGAAGCTATACAACAGAATGAAGCCGAGGACGAGAGCAATCGAGCTGCAAAGAAAAGATGTAGGAGGGTGAGCTAACCGTAGCTACCGCTAGCATGCTAGGTCGTCGCGCTCATGACCCACCGATGACGACATTGTCTTACCAATCAGTAGTCGGCAGTTGGTGACGTCATCTTTTAGTATCGACTCTGCTCGCTTGGAACCAGAGCGGAGTAGGTACTAAAACTAGCTTGTTTTAGGAGGTACCAGGCTAGTGGAAACACACTGCAAATCGAGTAGGGCCGAGTAGAGTAGGGCCAAGGTGTGCTCGTGGAAAAGGGACATTAAATTGGTTGGTGTCCATGCCTCTGGAGCTTCAGGGTGCAGAGAAGAGCATCTCCAGCTCAACCACATCCCAACGAACTGTGATGGATTGAGATCTGTTGACTGTAGAGGTCACTGAAGTGATGCTTTGTGATCTAAAATGTTTTTTTTTTTCAGGGCTGATAATAATTTGGATTGTGATAATATGAGTTTGCCACTTGAATTTATACCTTCACTTTTTAATACTTTTTAACAAGGGTATCAAAAAGGCATATAACAGGGAATCACTATACACTACATTATCATAGAAATAACTCACTCATCCAAATCACTGAAATCAAGTGTTCCAGTGACTTTCATGGCCACAGGTATTTAAAATCATCACCTCAGCATTCAGACTGCTTCTACAAGCATTTGGGAAAGAATGGGTCGCTCTCAGGATCTCAGTGACCTTCAGCAGTAAGTCCAGAAATTTCCTCACTATTAAATATTCCACAGTCAACTGTTAGTGGTGTTATGACAAATTGGAAGGGGGGAGGGCTATGGTGTTGGGTGCTTTACAGGAGGTGGCCTCGGCCTCTGAGTTCCAGTGAAAGGACCTCCTTGGGCCCGATCTACTAAAGATTTAACTTGTGCAAACTTGGTAGCGCTTGCGCAAAGCTGATTAAACAATCTGACAAATAAGCAAAACAGCATGAGCAGTCCATTTAGCGTCTTTGCCTTCATAAACATGCAGAATACATGCAGATCATCAGACCACGTAAAATACCGGGAGGAGGAGATGAAAATGTGATCATTTAGCAGACACAACATAATTTATCAATACCCATAACTGAATGCACACAAAAAAAATGCATAGTGTTACAAACGGAGAGCTGTGATGGTGATGACAAACAGGGTCACATTGAGAGAATATCTTCAATCACTGTCTGAATTTTTTGATGAATAAAAGATTTGGAGGCTATCAGTTATTACGGAGGACTGGAAAAAGAGGGATATAGATATCGATCTGTTTGACACTCAAAGCTGACTGCATCACTCTCTCCACCGACAGTGAGTTTAGGCCGTAAAAAGGACTGCTCTTCACATGAGAAGTTATCGATGATGAAGCTGTGTAACTACAGTATATGAATACTGTCATTATATTATGTTTGATTGGAATCCGAAAACATGGCATGACAGTAAAGTGACGATTTTGTCGGTCAAAATGACGGACAGCAAAACAGGATAATGAAGTCTGCTTATTTGCCTCTAACTCCATGGATTCAAATTTAGTTTTTCATTTACAGCCACTCCGCTCTGCCAAACTCTCCATGGTGACAGCTGGTAGCACACAAAAAATCCTACTTTAAAGGGGGCGGTCTGCACCACTTTTGCACCTGTTATAAATCGCACAAACAGTGATGGTAGATCAGCTGCAACAGGCCCACTTATAGCGCTCCTTATTTTGGAACTTAGTAGATCAGGCCCTTAATGCTTCAGCACACCAAGCTATTTTGGACAATTTTATGCTCCAACTTTGTGAGGACAATTTAGGCTACTTCCTGTTCCAACATGACTGTGCACAAAGCAGGTCCAGACAGACATGGATGAGGAGGTTTGGTGTGGATGAATTAGACTGACCTGCACAGAGTCCTGACCTCATTCTGACAGATCACCGTTGGGATGAATTAGAGCAGAGACTGTGAGCCAGGCCTTCTCGTCCAACATCAGAGTCGGACCCGACAAATGTGCTTCTGGAATAATGTCTAAAATATCCATAAACACTCCTAAACATTGAGGACAGCCTTCAAAGAAGAGTTGAAGCTGTTAGAGCTGCAAAGGGCCAACATTACATTAAACCAGATCTGTTGCTTGTGCATTGAATGTTCTTTCTCCACCATAAGCGTCCAGAAGTCTGATTCAACTCCAAACCCTCAGCACAACGTGTTTGTTTTACACTACACCAAGTCATGTCTCACTCAGCAGTAAGAAAACACCAAACAAACATGTTAAGTTAGTTAGTACTCACAGCCAATGTTGATCGGGGTATAGGTAGTTCCTCTGACATTCTCCACATAGCTTTCAAATCTCCCGTTTTGGCCATGAAACTACCGTATTTTCCATATTTTATCCTCTTTCCCACCGTCCTCCTGTATCAGTATTCTCCCGTAAATCTCACGTGTGATGATATAAAAACATTCCTCTGCCTCTCCAAACTGAGCTCTGTCTCTAGCCTGAAGGGGGCGGTAATGCTCCAAAATGATGGATGCCAACCGCCGTAAAACCGAAGAAGAAGAAAAAGCCTCGCAAGAAATTCCACCTGCAGTAGCCTGGGTGGCAGCTATCGCGAGATTAGAGCAGCAGAACAAACTTAGAAAAACAAAGAGTTTGTTTTAGATTTCTTGTAAATCTGTCTTAAAATGTGAGGGATACTGGAGCTTGGTTGGGGTTGTGGGACAGCTCACGGCAGGCTTCCCTTATTTTCAAAGACAAAACTTGAAAGGTAAGCATTCTCCCTCGGACTCTGATACATATGAGCTTGGCTACGCGCACCGAGTCCGTGCACGACGGGAAAATGCACGCACAGTAGGCGGGCAGAATGGCAATGGGATTTGATTGGTTTGAAAACAGGTGTCCCGGCATGATTATTGGTTGGGGTTTTCCCTGTTTTACTCCTGCTGTAGATAGCGGATATTTTTCGCTCTGTTTTAAGAACACATTATGAGTTGATTACCATCGGGTCATAAAGACCATTTTAACCAGTATTACAAAAAGTGAATCTAAATCAAATGGCCAACCCCAGCTTTAAGAGTGGAAGACACGCAGGTTTATGTGAGTGTGAGGGTAGACACGCCAATACTGAGACTGTATAGTGTATGTCCAGTTTCTTTTCCAAGGCTTGCTTTTTTGAAATTTACACTGTTTAAGATTTTATCTGGTTGCCATTTAATTCAAACAGGAGTCAACTATTAAATGTCTTTACTGGTGATGTCTAAAGTTTATAATTCTGCTATCGTGACAGACACACTCACAGTTCAATTGAAAACATCTTTGTTTATTTTTGTCTGCAGCTGATGTTACTCACAACAGCCTCACCCTTTCTTATCCCTGTCTTTCTTTAGAGGTTTAATGAGTGTTTACAGCCTCAGTGTGACTCGACCTGCTACATAACAGAGACGCTGTGATTACTCCTGCCCCAGAGAAATGTTGGACAACTTCCGTTCTGCTTACACAAGCTTAATTTGACATATTTGTGTCTACCATCCCACACACTCTCTCTCATAAACTGCACATTGCAACCTTCCCAGACAGCACCTGCGTGTATGAATCATGTTCACAGCGCTGCCAAATGCCCATTAAGTCGATCACTGCTGCCAATCAGATCGTGCAGGTGGAGCTAGAGGGCCATGAACCTTTCTGTAGGCTTGGAGTTAATGTTGAGTCATCAGCTGTGCAAAAGGAGAAGATCACGGCAGCACTAAATGTTACCCTGTCTGTGCTTATTTCCACAGCTATGGTGAGATCCTGACTTGCTTGTCAATCTCATGGCAATTAGTGGTCGTAAAACTGCTTGTACCAAAGAAGTGGATGTGTTCTGTGTGAATCTGTTCAGACTTGTATGACACTTCAGATAAATTATCAGCGGTTTGACTCAGAGTAAAACATAGAGAGTTAAAAATTAGACATGCTGTTATACAGATGTCAATGCTGTATTTTTACATTGTCTTATTTTCATTTGAATATTTTTCATGTGTAAAGACAACAGACAATAAGCCATCTCTTGCCTTTCAGTGATGGACGACAAACCAAACTTGACTGAATTCTGTTCTGCTGGTGTGGGTGTGATTGGTTAAAGTGTTGTATTAAGTGGTTTTCTGGTCTTCTGAGGCCCATTTCTAAAACAAGTCTTGTGCAAAGTCTGTAAACCCTAAAATAATGAAAACCCTAGGGTGTCATTCAAGAGGAGGAGGACCCTCAAACTAAAGGAAGAGGTTTTATTTAAGGCTCTTCAAGAAAGAGGTAATCACTCACAAATGGGCCTGGCTGTGCTCAGGCGTGATACCCCCTCTGTCCCCAGGACCCTTCTGACCCCTCGCACGTGAACCTGGTTTAAATGACGGCTTAGGGCATGATCACATCACATGTCAGGTCTGACCTTGTGGATGCAAATTTAACTCTGTTTGGAACTGTGCTGCAACAAAAACAACATAAGAAGATGAAGAATCTTTACTGGCCCTGATGTGATGTGTGTGTTCATTAATTTCACATCTGTGATGTGTCTATTGAGCAAGGATGTGACTAAGGTTGAAAAAAAGACAAGTTTTGTCTCTGTGGAGGATCAGTGACGCAGTGACTATCCAATATGCTTTGGCTTTGCTAAGTTAAATCCAGGTCCATGTGTATATATATATATATACATATATATATATATATATATATGTATATATATGTGTATATATATATATATATATATATATATATATATATATATATATATATATATATATATATATATATATATATATATATATATATATATATATATATATATATATATATATATATATATATATATATATATATATATATGATAAAAACAACTAAACTCCAGGAAGTCCAGAAAACATTTTATGGGTTACCGGTATTTTCTCTAGATACTTACAATAATTTTTTGATGATAAAAACATCCCATATTTTCACAATTTTTGCCTGAAAAACACTGCACTTGAAAATAACATGCGCCTCAATTTTGCCCAAACTTGACTCTGTCAGACCAGTCAAAAGTACCTTTATTCAAAGTTTTAATCAATGAAATTTCAGTATTTTCAAAACAATTATGCAAGCCTCTCCCTGAAATGGACACGGAAACACTTTTTGCTTCAAGAAGAAAAAAAACAAACAAAAAAAATTGAAATTTCATTGATTAAAACTATGAACAAAAGTATTTCTGACAGGGACGGCTGGTCCATAGTGGGCGATAGTGCATCGCCCTCCTTAATCCACGTGAAAAAAATGAAGAGAAAAGAGTTTATAGTGCCCTGATTGTTCCTGTCTAAGTCTTCATATTATTGTTTAATCAGCAGCCCGACTATCGCTGCGATGTCACTGTCCAACCAGCAGCCCCGCCCCCTTGGGGCGATTTCAGTCAGACTCGAAATCGCCCCAGCCGCTGTCATAGACTTACATGGAGAGGCTCTTTTTTTCAAATTTTGGACCTCACAATGCATTTCTATGGGCTCAGGGAGGGCTTGCCCCAACGTGATAACGTCATACGCACTGACGCCTGCTCGGACCAGACGCACAGCGCGCACATGCGAGAGAGATCATTCAAAGTTAACGTGAGTGATTTATCGGTAGATTATCAGTATTTTAGGAGTAAATAGTGTACAAGTATAGTAAATAATAGCATTAGTTTAACTCTGGGGTGTTTCCTTGTTGTTCTTTTGCCTAATTTTTGCCGTGTTTTGCCGTTTATTTGCCGTTTTTGCCGTGTATTTCCCATATTTTTACCGTGTTTTGCCGTATATTCACTGTTACGTGCACATGTTAACATACACATTAAAACCGAGGACGGGTATAAAAGCAAATTCCAGTTGAGGATCAATAAAAACTCCCTAAAAGAACAATAGAATAGAGCATATTGAGAAATGACAGAGGGAGGAAGGGGAAAAGCAGTGAACTGTGCAGAAAAATCCCTCCATGGATGTGAGGACAGCAAACTTGGACTCTGTCTTCATCTGGACAGGAACTGCTTCAGGAACTTATTGTCAATAAAAAACACCTGGACATGGTCTAATATAACAAACTGTAACATGGACACTAGATACAGTAAGCCAACAGAATGTTTGAGTGTATGCTAATATTTTTTTATCATCTCAAAAACATTTGTACATGTTCATTTATAACATTTATAAAGAGAAACCTGTTGAAAATTCAAATCAGTTTTCTTTTCTTGTAATTACACACTTAGCATTTATTAGATATGCCAAATACTTGCCAGACTTGTTTACATTTATTTGTTATATATATATATATATATATATATATATATATATATATATATATATCCATGGACATTTAAGACATTTTTTGACAAAGAAAGACCAGACTGCCTGTTATAATTACAGTATTCAAAGAGTTATTTGGGACCAACTAATAAGTAAGTGTGTACTGTGGAAACAAATGTATAGCATTTTAGACATTAACTTCATTTAGCTTTACAAAAATACTGTACAGTAATACACATGTTATGTCTGGTGTTGCCATCAACAGGGAAAATAAATCAAACAATGTAACTATAACACTGTAAAGTAAGCTATCTGCCTTAAATTATTATTAGCTATTGAAGGGGTGATCGTAGCCAGTACCACGTCTGTTGCCCCCTCTGAAAATTTTTTCAGGAGCCGCCTCTGATTTCTGAGTGGTTGGAGAGAGTAAGATTTGGGCAAAATGTGGGTGCATGTTATATTAGAGGACAGTTTTCAGGCAAAAATTGTGAAAATATGTGTGGAGTGCTTGTTAAAATAGAGAAATTATGGTATATGAGTTGTGCCTGGTTACTCAACACTCTACCAAACCAGCAACCCATTGGAAAGACAACTTTCAGTAATTCTAAACATTTCTTTCTGCACAATGAAATATCTTCTGTAATTATTGATTTTAGTTTGTCAGACCGCAGTGTGCTTTCCCTAATGCATCTTCTCAACTTCCCACCATCAAAAACACTGAATTATCCCTTTAAGTTGAATACATGATATTAGTTTAAAGATACAGAGATACCTCCTCAGTGATTTCTGAAGTTGTCCTGCTCCACAGTCTCAGGCTGCACCCTGGGGTGGCACTGTTCCTCAGTTTGATACGTCAGCCCTCCCTCAGATCTTCCAGGAGTTATAAAAAAGCATCACGATACTCACACATCTGTTTTTAATAAGTAAAAGATGTTTTCTTTTATAGGAAATGTTTAAAGTTGAAGCATGCATCATCTCTGACAGAGCTGCATTAATGATCAGACACAGGGCTGTCCTTCACAGGTCTGACAGAAACCGGGTCAAAGAAGTCCTGTGCAAAACATCATGGGCCGTGACATGCTGACAGACCAGTAACCTGTGTGCTGCTTTTATTGTTGTTGGAGCTTGAATCCATGGATCAGTTTGGGATTGCATTTCAGTCGTATTTTTATATGATAACATGTTAAAGGAAGAACCTGTAACCTCTAAGGCCGACATTTTATCTCAAAGAGTCCTGGGTTTTTATGTGACGCTCAAATAACTATAAGATTATTGTCTGAAGACAAATCTGACACAGATGTATGTTTGACAGAGACGGAGAAGCAGCTGTGCCTCGTTTGGTTGTCTTCCTATAAGAGGGGCGGAGGTTCACTCAATGTGTCAAAGTGTCACTGTGCAGGACACTGAACACCAGAGAGCACCAGAGTGGGTTAGTGTGACGGGGAGCAGAGCACGAGCAAAAAGCTCTTTCAGTCCAGATCATTTACTAATTGGCTCTTTCATGAACCAGGCACAGGTCAGGCGCAAGGCAGGTGCCCCCCCTCCGCCAGAAAGGGGGTAGACAAGGCGTGAGTGGGTTTAACACGGCCGAGTGTTGTCTTCGCCTTTCCTTGCCTTTAAATGCGCTGTGGGTGAGGCGCAGTGACAATTTCAATCTCTACTCCATTGACTCCAACCTCGGCAGGCTGACAGATGCAGCCATCCTCCCCTAGTCCGAATCCCCAGACCAGGGGAGGAAGGGCCCTCCTCAGGCGCCCTCCTTCCTTCTCCAACCAGCAGTCCAAGAGGAGGAAGACTTGTTCAGACAAAATCCCCCCCACCGGCCTCACGACGAGCTCAGCAGAGGACATCTCGTCCTCTACCCTCTCCATGATAAGCACTGAGGGCTTTGTTGAGGTTGAAGTTGGGATTATGGTTTAGGCAAATATATTTTTCTACTAATACAGGGGAGGGCGGCTCTCCTCCGGTCCCCTTCTTCTTCAGCCAGCAGTCCAAGCACTGATATAACCGCTTTCTCTTCCAAGGAGGAAGAGGAAGGAGATGCACTGATATACAATTAATTTTTTTTCATAATGATTTCGTGTATGTTTAATGTGACTGAATAAATTGTGGCAAAAAAACATGCATAAACGGGAGGCATATAAGCACATTTAAGGACAGAGCTGTGCAGAGGTGGTCTCTTCTCTTCCCCGTGCACACTCCCTGCTGACACAGCACACGCAGATTGACCTCTCTTCGTCCTGCAATGTCTCCTCCGTGAGGGGAAAGTCACATCCATGCTGTAAGACTATGTTGGTTAGCAGGCAACATGTGACAAAGAATACACTGACACTTTGAATGCCTGTTTATGAGGGTTTGTTGCACCTGTCACCAAATTACAGCTTTGGAGTGTGCGCATGCCCTGCACAGTTTATTACACAAATTTGTCACTGCGCCAACCTGAATCTGTTAGTTCCTCCCCCTGGTGCATCTTGGCACAGCCGGTCTATCAAATTGCCAAACTGGCTGTGCAAGGTGGTGCGCCGGACAAAATTAACACTGCAGGGGATCCACCAGGCTCTGCCACCCTGCGCTGTGCCACAAAATTGGGGCCCTTTGTGTTTAGATCCCTGCCACTGCTTGCTAAACTCTGATCAAAGTCAAACAGAAGGTCGATCAGTAGTCACAAGCTGAAGGGGGTATGTTTAGGGCGACTATTCTGAAAACCTGAGAAGAGTACTATCAGTACCGTGTGTTGCGTCGTGAAGCTCAATATCTTGACAGGTAGTTAGATGGAAACAATACCAGTGGTCCAGTGCAGAGCTTTACTATAAATATTAATCTTTTTACTACTACAAATATAAATGGCCACCTGGTCTTTTTTGTCAATAATATGTCAGAAAATGCCCTTTAAGTAAATTATTTTTCCTTTTTGCAGGTAAAAATAAACATTCTAGCAAGTATTTGTCATTAATAAGATGTAAATGCTTAAAACAGTGTGGTATTACAAAAACGAAAAAAGCAAGAAAAAGTAGGACAACATGCCAGAATGATACAAATTTCATTATTTACTATATGTTCACATTATTTATGCAGAAAATACCAATAAACCACCATAAATGACTCACGTTTGTCTCTGAATCCTCTTTCTACTCTCTAGCTCAGACAGCTCACTTCCTGTACCTCCCCCTCAGGCAATCAAGCCTTTTACCATAGCGTAAGGCCAACTTTCAGAATCTGTTAGAGTTATTTGTATAGCATGGATACTCGAAGAGTTAAAGTAGTTTGAATCATGCTTGTCTTTTTTTGACAATTTGGGGAATTTTATAAAATCCAAAAAGATCAGCAGTCCCTAAAATACGCAGACATAAACCATGCCACATTCAAAGTCACTTAAATTGTGTTTCTTCTCCATACTGATGATCAGTTTGACAAATCTTTAGTCTAGCTGTGGCCATCACATGGCAGTGTGTCCTTGGGGAAGACATGTAAACTTAAGTTTCTCCCGCTGCTACATCAGTGGCATGTAAATAAGCGTAGATATGTTGAGTTTTGAGAAATCATACATCACAACTATCACTGTAAAAATAAAATAATGATGTGGTCAAAAGGGATGTATGGTCACCCCAGGCATGTCATCACCTCTTGTTACCATGACCAACTGTGGGGACTCTTAACCCTAACTGCAAAAAAACACAAAGAGCCAATCTACTAAAGGTTTGCATTTATTAAAACACATGCAAACTTGATAGCGTGTAAATCTGATGTACTAACAGGGTGCACAAAGGATTGCGTCTGTCAGATGGGCAGAATGCAAGCAGATCATCAGAATGTTTAAAATACTGGGAGGAAGAGATGCAAATGTAACCATTTAGCACCAGCAATGTGATTTATCAAACCCACAAGTGATTGCATGCAGTGTTTTTGCATCTGAATTTAGTATGTTTGAAAAGCAGGTACAAAAAAGGGCACAATGTTACGAACAGGAGGCTGTGATTATGGTGGTAAGCAGGGGTCACATTAACTGAATACTTTCATCACTGACTGAATTTTTTGATAAAAAAACAGGAAGACTTGGAGGCTGACAGTCATCATGATGGACTGGAAAAAGAGGGACAATCCAGTGTGCCATGGAGACGCATGCGTAAAGTAAATCCTCTCTGCTTTGCGCTCTACATCACGGAGGTCATTTAATCTATGCAGAAAATAGAAATAAAAAACTTCATAGCCATTATCACTCTGTTATTCAATCAAAGCGGACTGCATCACGCTCTTGACGCACTGACAGTGAGTTTAGAGGCTGTCAGCAGAGAGTGTCACACAGTCAGTGTGTAAAAGGCAACAGTTACCCGCGCGGTCTGTGTGTGTAACTGTAAGACTGCTCTTCACATGAGAGGTTATTGATGATGAAGCTGTGCAACTGTGCTAATGCTGCCACTGAGATTATGTTTCATTGCAATCAGAAAAAGGAAAATTAAAAAGGACGGATAGAAATATGGCATGAGGGAAAAGTGCCAATCTTCAAAATGTCATGCGGTGAGAAAGGCAAACACATTTGAGGTAAGCAGGTGTGTTAGCCTCAAACTCCAGGGCTTCAAACTTTATTTTTCATTTACGACCTCTCTGCTCTTCCAAAGTGTCAATGGTTACAGGACATGCGAAATCCTCCTTTAAAAAGGATTGTTATCAACTGTGCACTCAGTGACAGTAGATCACCCACAACACATCCACTAAAGGCAAGTGCAATTTGTTAGTTTGCACACGCAATTAAGCACCTGTTATTTTGGATCTTAGTAGATCAGGCCCTTAATGTATCAAATGAGATACAAAAAAAGTCCAAAAAAAGTCCACTTTTGGACATTTTCTGGTCCAAAAGTCCAGAAAATGTCAGATTTTGACCTTTCCATTGTTGACAATGAGACTTTATACTACAGAGTATCCAGCTGTCATGCCGGCATTTGCTGGCATAAAGTTAGAAAAATAGCTTTGACACTGTTTTTACATTCTGGTTCACTGCAAAGAGGTGAGGCGTTCTCCCTTGAAGATGAGAGGTCAAAGCTCAGGCATGCAAAACAATCATACAGCAGCGAGTTGAAGCACCACAGCTTCAAAACATGGGATAGATGATGGATTAGTTGTTTAACGTGTGGATCCCCGATCTGTTGAAAGACTCTAAGAAGGGGGTGGAGGAGCAAAGTGTAGAAAGCAGCAGCTCTTAAACAGCCAGGTCTCATCGTTGATGAAACTGCAGCAGAGAAGCCAAAGTTTCCATCCCATTACACTGAAGTCAATCAATCAGAACCAATGCTGGTATCAATACTATCAATAAAGCCAAAGTTTCCATCTCATTACACTCAAATCAATCAGTACCAATGCTGGTATCAATACTATCTATATCTGGATCAATTCACCACTATTGCAAATTCTATGACTTGCATGTTCAACTCAACACACAACAAAGATATGTATTGCTACAACTGATGAAATTCATTGTTTATTTTTTAATATTCACTCATTTTTAATTTCCAAAAAAGGCTGTGACTGTTACAGACTGTTTTAAAAACACCTGAATCGCTGAAAGGCTCATTCATGCAAAAGAAAAGATGGGGCAATGTTAACCATTTAGCAAACAACTGGGCGAGTAAATTTTTTAACAGTTTCTCAACACACAAATGCAAGAAATTTAGGGATTTCATCATCTACATTCATAGAAAACTTCAGAGAATCTCTTAGATAAACCTCTGCACATTAATGGCCTAAATGGTAAATGGACTTGAGGTTATATAGCGCTTTTCTAGTCTCTGACTACTCAAAACAGCTTTTCACCGCAGGTTACCCCTGCACATTCACACCCATTCACGCACTGATGGTTGGAGTTTCCATGCCCATGACCTTTGACCCTCGGGCAGCACTGCCCTGTATTCTGTAAAGATGGGGCCTCAGGAACACGTGTGTTAACATCCTTAAAAATGAAGCACTGCTGGAGGCCTTCCAGTCACTGCCCTGACTGATAAAAAGAACTTGGTACAATTCTCAAAACTACTGAACTATCCTTTAAATTGGTTAAAGGACTTAAGCTTGTTGTGCTTCTCTCGTCTGACTACTCAGATCAAGCTTTTCCTCTATGTGGTATCTGCTCAACTCAGCTCGACTTTACTCGGCTGTTTCAGTTTTTCATGAGGGTTTGAGCCTCATACCCGTTAGGTCACCCCCGACAAATAAACAGACATTTATCAGTGTCCTTTCTCTTTTAGAATTAAGGACTTGGATCGAAAAAACAAAACAAAACATCATTCCATGAGTTTCATTTTCTACACTGCATGGGCACAGATGGGACTAGGGATAAGGGGACAAACATCGCCCGTAAAACAGAGGATTCATGCTAGAGTGGATGGACTTCTTTGCCGTGCTCTTGACAACGTGCATTGAAAGCCCAGCGTTTGTGTGTTTCAACTAATAGTGCGTTCCAGTTGTACATGAATGTCAGAATTTCCAAGTTCCAAGCCAGAATGTTAATGAGAAAACCCCTGTGTAGTTAGATTCCCAACTTCTAAAGTTTGTCACTACCATAAATTCTTGTTTTCAGTAGGACTATTATTGATTACAATTGTACATAATTATCACCACAACCCCTAGTAAATCTGTTTTTAGCAGAAACAAATTTGATGATGACAGGTCTATGGTTCATGGATCTGTCACTAACTTTAGTTCTTACTTTAGTCCACTTGTCTCCTCTTCCCTCCCTTTCTTCACCCTCACACCCAACACAGCATCGTGTGGATTTGCTGTTCATCATGAGACTGGGATCCACATTCAAGATTTCCTGCTGCTTAACAGATGGTTTTTTCTTGACACCATGATGGAGGGATTCATGATTGGCTATATGGACTCACGTTGGCTGTTGGATGTATATATCTGTATATATATGTATCTGTATATTTTATATACTACAGTGTATGCATATATGTTTCTATGCATATATGTGTATCCATAAAAAAAGAGTTTTATGCTCTTTTGTAAAGTGTCTTGAGATAACACTTGATCTGGATTGGCGCTATACAAATAAAGATTGATTGATTAACACCAATCTGACATAAAATTCATGCTGTCTGCTACTTAGGTAAACAGTAGTTACATGTCTTGTGCGTCTGTAAGGCTTGGAAGGTCACCTTTGGGGTTATGTGGATCAGAGCTCCAAGTTATGACTTCCAATTGAGCTCACCATAAGGCAAACTCACTTCCCAGGACTTGAGTGTCAAGGTAGGCCTTTGGTTAACAATGTTCATTGTTGTTTATCCATGATGTCAAAGAAAAATTCTCTGGATTTTTAGTGCAAATTATTGGCCCACAGGCTATTACAAAAGTAGCTGCTGAATGCTAGTGAAAGCCCAAATCACACAAAAAGAACTTGAGTTGAAAAAAATTGCCGAGCCCTCCCCACTCCCCCAGTTCAAAACCCCATCTGTGCCTCTACTACACTGTCTCAAAAAAACAAAACAAACATTAACCCCAAAGGGTGCACGACAGAAAGAATCGACTGCACTGCACTACAGAGAGGGGCAGACGAGCCACATGTGGCCCGGCTGCAGCTTGTTGACCCCACACATGCACAGATATCCAAAATGCCTCAAACTCCTCCTCCACATCTTGGAGCCACGGTATAAAATATCTAATAAAAAGCTTTCCTCTGAAAAACAAATCCCCACCCTGAGCAACAAAGCAAGTCAAGAGGGAGCAGAATCACTGCAGAGCCAAAAAAGTCTGCATCAACAGTGGACACCAGGACGTCCTGTGCCACAGCATCATATGTTGGAGTCACAGCGCACTTCATCGATGACAGGTGGGTGTTACAAAACCATACTGTGCAGAACAGAATGTTCGCTGTAGCTCACACGGGAATAATCTTCTAGTTTTACTGCAGGACGTTTGCCGCAATGGAAGATTGAAGACAAAAAGACAAAAGCCCTGCGATGGTTACAGTTAATGCCAAAAACATGGACCCACATGTGAGATGCATCGCCTGCACACTAAATCTGGCATCTCAAAAAGCCGTGAAGATGGACACTGTGTCAAAGATGGTGATGAAAGTGAGGGAGCTGGTCACTTTTTCACAGTTCTTCATGAAATACAGACCCAGTTACACCTGCCCAGCCACAAGCTGATCCAAGATGTTTCCACAGGATGGACCTTTGAATGTTCAGGTGTTTCTAAAAAGAGCGGCCTGCTGTGTGAACATCATGCTGTCGAAGAAGATGAAGAAGCAGAAGGCACAGTTTGTCCGTCAGGAGAGACATGACATTGTTCACAGAGATCAACAGAATGCAGTCCCTCGCTGAGGACAGAAACTCCACCGTCTTTGTGACCTCCTCGATCTGGGCCAGACTGCAGAGGCATTTTAACCAGATGAGAGTGATCTCACGGTCATTTCCCACAGGCATTCGGACTGCTCTTTGATGGTTGCATATTTCCAGCACCTTTTCCAGTATGTGTTGGTGCGTGATTCTAGCTCTGAGAGCATGCTGCAGGTTGGAGAACCCAGTGAAACAAACTGTTGCAAAATATAGAAATAAATAACCATGATTGAAAAACGGATGCATGATATTGTCAGTTTGGTATTGGAAATGTTTTCAGATATTTACAGCCGACCGGTTTTGTCATTCCAGCCATATATCTGCTGGAATGACACAAATGTACAATACTGATGCACCTTCTCATCCCTGCATTGGTACATTTAAAATCAGGAGTTCCTTTCTAGAGTTAAATGCTGTTTTTCATGTTTCACTTCTGTTCTTCCCAAAAATACATGGTTACACTGGAGAAATAAGGCCATTTTCAGTACAGAGCTTGTGTTCTTCACCAAAAGTATCGGTATCGACAATAATTAATTTAAAAAAAACAAACATTGGCTTATCAAATGTCAGCAAAAATCCAATACCATGCATCCCAAGATTAAACTTCTACATTACCTTGAGCTCTGGAATAATTTTTGTAAATCTGCTTTGAACTCTACATTGAACACAATTATCACATGGCTGATACCTCTGATCTAGACTACACGTAAACTAAATAAATAAAGATCAAGATAACGAAATAAGAGAAAGCGTATCAGTTAGATGTATATAATGTTAGCAGACTTTGCATTTGAACATTATAGGGCAGGGGTGGGAAACTGGTGGCCCCTAAGTCAAGACCTAATCACACATTGAAAGCACATTCACATCCAAATTGTTTAGGCAAGTTTGTTTCACGATGTTGCTCGCATTTGAGGTCTAAACTGCTGCAGTATCATCTAATTGGCCGGTAATGATTAGATACAGGCTTTCTGTTGTTGTATTTGTTCTGCTGTGTTTCTCTTGTGGTTTTCCTCTTATTGAACTGCAGCAAGACCCTGTGTGGTCTGGACGAGTGAGGTGCAAATAAGTGGACTCAGAAAGTGATGTCTGTCTCACCCGAGCAGCACCGGTTTCTTTCTTTTCCTTTTCAGATCGCCTCTTCATCACTTCACATATTCTGTTTTACGGTTCATTCTAAGATGTTAAATAAGGTATGTGGTGCTCCCACAATACTTCACCATCTTGTTACCCTTTTATTGTTGTTACCAATTGAAAATGGCTGCCCTGGGTGTTAACAGCCATTAATCTCCTGCAATGAGACCTACAATGCAGGGCGTGCTAACAACAGCTAAAATTAAAACACTGGTGTAATTGTTAGATTTTCAAGTTTCCTAGGGTACATGAATGTATCACAAATAACGTCGGCAACATTTTGAAAAAAAAAGGAAGAAAACAGGCATATTTCATGAGATTTCATCAACATCATTTCAATTCTTATATCTTGTTTGAAAATTTGCAGGAAATTAACCCTTTTCAGTAAAAAACAAAAAAAATCTTCGCTTTTTGCCCCGTTCAACAAGATCTGAATGATTCACATACACCCTGAATTTGCTGTTTAAAATCCCGTTGAATTTTTGTCCCGTAGTGTCTTGCAGCCCGATGTTCCTGCTCAAGGTTGTTCAGGATTAATAAGAACTGAGCAGCAACACCTGCTGTCAGTGCCATGAAGACGTTTTACAGGGCAATTTTTATGTTTTTTTTCTTTTTTTGAATGATTTTTAGCTTGTAATCTTGTTGACTGCATGTAGACATAATGAGTTACATCAGTCAATAACCATTGTTGTGCTGAATCTATAGAGGTGCTGGATTTCATATTCAGAGAAAAATGAGACATTAGTGAGTTAAAAGTGACAGAAGTAAAAACACCCTGGACTTCCAAATATCAAACAAGGTTAAATAATTTCTAGATTCTTTGAATGCAGTACCAATACCACTATTTTTACTATGGTCTTTAGGCCTGAGGCTACCTGAAAATGGGTTGTGTGCACAACTTCTTTATTTTTAATCTTTTTAAAAATTATAAAACCAGAAAAAATAAATGTCTGTTTTTATTTTTGCTAATCATTAGTAGCTTGTAAATTCTGTTACTACAATATGTAGTTCCAAATAATACAAATGCATGTTGTGAAGATTAAAATTAATAGTTGACGTTGTGTATGGCCTTATTTATTTTCACTCAGTTATTCAATTAAAATGAAATATAAGCAAGACATGGTGAGCCTCTCCCCTGATTCACTCTGAAGATGATGTTCTTTCCAAGAAAAAGACAGCCCTGGACCAGATGTTGAGGGATTTCCAGACTGTAGCGCCACCAGCGAAGTCCACGAGGGAGAGAATAAAGGATGAAAGCTTAAAATATGGACGGGGATTCTTTATGTCAGGGTGGGGATGTGTTGAAGTAATCTGACGCGCCAGGTAGACTGTTAACATACCTGTGGATTTATTTCAGAAGTCCATCTGGACAACAGCCCGTAGAGAGTGATTCAGAAGCATACCTGGAAGGTAAATGAACAATCAGCCTGTCAATCACATTTATTACAGGCCAATCACATGACGCAGTGGGTAGATGCTGCTGCTGAGGAGTCAGTAAATCAGATTTAAAGGTAAATTGTTTTCCAGTTCTGAGGAAACTGTTATTCTAGCAGGCAGCATCCGAGCTAATCTTACATAATATTACAAGCAGCCCTTATTTACGGGCGTGCAGTGTTTAATCAAAAATCTTTAATGTTACTTTTCAATTTGTGGCATTGAGGCTGGACTCGAGTACCCACTTTGTTTTCCAGCACAGTATGGAAATAAGCTCTTCAGGTGGTATTTGTCACAGCATAAAATACCCTGTACCCCTGTAAAAGTACCCACAGCCATAAGGGAGAGAAGGTTGTAGGGTCACCTGCCTCTGTGTGGCTTTATAAAGGCCCATTTATGCTCAATAATGAACAGTACCACTGGAAACTGTGGGGGCAGTGTTGCTGTTGCTACCCAATAGTCAAAGTCAAAAGTCAAAGTCAGCTTTATTGTCAATTTCTTCATTTGCTCTGGACATACAGAGGAATTGAAATTACGTTCCACTCTATCCCATTTCGTGCAAGTGTAGTATGAGTAACAATAAGACAGTTATAAAGGCAGTGATAAAAAAAAAACAAGCATTATCTATGTAATAGTTGGTAAATACAGAACAGTACAGTCAAGTAGCAACATAGCAGCAGGAGATAAATTTTGTGTAATATATGACCATATGGTCCAGCACAATATTGTGTGTGCGTTTGAAAAGGACATACCACATTTTCGTACATAAAGGGAGTACAGAAGAGAGATTCATTTCATTTTGAGGAAGGTTGCAAGCAGAAAATCAACAAACTACCTACAGCAGAGGCAAGTTGGACAGTAACAGATTCACAGAGCAGACATAACCTTGCAGTGTAGCTGGATCAGCCTGATTCAAGGCCTGTAGTCAGGCAGAGGTGGGAGCTACAAGAGAGATGACAGCAGGAAGATTAAAATTAATAGTTGACGTTGTGTATGGCCTTATTTATTTTCACTCAGTTATTCAATTAAAAAAATATATAAGCAAGACATGGTGAGCCTCTCCCCTGATTCACTCTGAAGATGATGTTCTTTCCAAGAAAAAGACAGCCCTGGACCAGATGTTGAGGGATTTCCAGACTGTAGCGCCACCAGCGAAGTCCACGAGGGAGAGAATAAAGGATGAAAGCTTAAAATATGGACGGGGTTTCTTTATGTGTCGGTATTAGCATCACCTGTTGGAAAAGCCTTACAAATGTTTTGCCCATTCCCAAAACACTTTCTTTGGGTAATCATCACAATTTGTAACTAGAAAAGCACTTGGAGAGCGCAGACCTCTGCCAAGCAGCACAGTTCCCAGATGGTGATCCAGATCAACACCAAAATTGAATCACTTCTTTCTTTTTCCATGCTGAACATTTTCTGAAAATTTCATCAAAATCCATCCATAATTTTTTGAGTCATTTTGTTCACAGACGGACAGACCGACAAACAAACTCTCCCGAAAACATAACCTCCTTGGCGGAGGTAACCATGCTTCAGTGATTCAGAAGAGCAATGAAAAATGCAGGAGCGAATATGATGTAACATCATTCTGTGCATGATGATAACACCAGAGACATAAAGCTGCAGAGTTTTAGCTCTGTGTCGAACAACAGCGTGAGAAAACTGTAGAGGCCCAGTCATGGTCATTGTAGAGCAGATGTACTAAAGAACTTTGGTGATGTGCAGTGGAAACAACACTTTCAAACATCCACATTTGAGTTTGTGTTACTCTCCGAGCACTCAAATAAACTTCTCCTGCCTCAGTGGTTTATTTATCCATCCTGTCATGTGTCCTTTTTACAATCTCGCACTGGCCATCATCACCCCTCCCCCGCTCAATGAAGTACCCTGGTAATTCACCAAGGCATTCACACTTTGGCTGACCCAGACAGTTAAGGTGTAAGGTAATGACACAGGTCAAGTGCAGGAGAAAACTAAGCTGTGTGCGTTCACATAGACGTCTCAGCTGGATATTTCAGGGTTTTTAGCAGGTTGGAATAAGGTTTGTGTTAAACTTCTCTTAAATCCTCAGTGAAAGCCTCCCCTTTTAGTGCTTCTCATCAATTTGAAGCATTATCTGCCTTATCGATGCTAATTATTTCTGCCTTTTGATGAATATTATTGCTTCATATAGTGTACATGTTTTAAAATCAAATTCAAGACGTACACTTTTAGACTGGCTTTTAGCTGATTAAATTTATTTCCATTTCTTCTTATATTTTAGTCATTTCTATCCTCTCAATCTGTTTTATTTCTCTATTTCATTTTAGATTTATTATTTGAAATTTCATTCTCTGTTCACTCATTTTTTCATTGTTCTACTTTAGAAGTTTTTATTATGCATTTGATGTTAAGCTAACGTGTTATTTTTCCATATTATTGATTTAAATCTGTTTTATTTAGTTATTTTTCCCTTTAGTATTTTAACTTATTTCTTAGTATTATTATCATTTTAGGCTTACCTTCTGTGTTATCTCATTTA
Organism: Scarus forsteni; assembly: GCA_036419115.1. Taxonomy (NCBI): domain Eukaryota; kingdom Metazoa; phylum Chordata; class Actinopteri; order Labriformes; family Labridae; genus Scarus; species Scarus forsteni. The sequence goes on from JAZDUH010000150.1 coordinate 3,634,134, forward strand.
TAATTCAAGACAGCATTTTCTAAGTCCTGTTACTCTGTTTTCTGTTAGAATCTCCCCTAAATGCCTTTGTGTGTTTGAGTAAGTGAGTTTATGTGTTGTATAGATCGTGAGGGTGGGTGGGATCTTATACTTTAATTTTATTCATTTTTTCTTTTTCTATCACATTTATTTTTTTCTGTTTTTTTATTTTATTTCATGTGAAAAAAACTTTGTGCTTCAAGTTTTTGAACGCAAAAAGCTATAAATAAAGTTTGATTGATTGACAGATCTAAACACCGACAGCTATTTAAGACCCTCATATTAAGTTGCGATTTTTTTCTTTTTATCAGGTGACTTAATGAATGTATTTTGATATTTAATAAGTCGCATTGAGAGAGGCATAAGGCAACAGAATCAGTCAGGCTGTACTCTATAACTGGGGCAATGCAGCAGCGTAACACATCATCTCACATCTCTCCCTCTGGACTTTGATCAGCGTAGTCGAGGGCATGTTAGGTGTGTAGCTCATTTTAACAGATTAGTGATGGTTATAAAAATCCAGGCCAAGCTCAAACTTTCCATTAAGATGAATCATAACCTGCTGTGGTATGTTCCTTTCACATCTGCATGGCCTATTGAACCGTAGGGCTGGGTTAAACTGTGCAGGTGCAGTAGATTTTTCTAAAACCATCACTTAGAACTAAAGCACGCAGGTATCAACACAAGTGTGATTCTTTCTTTTGCAATGAACAACTACCTGCACGTTGATCGACACTCAAATTTGCAAAGTAACTTTATAACAAATGAGTACTATACTTTTGAGGAAACAGATAACTAACTCTTTAACGATGGAATCACTGAGTAAAGATACTGCTTCAGATCTGCTGCTCATCTATTTGAAAGTGATTAAGCTAATTTTAGTTACAAATCAATTACTCCTTTGTGGGTAATTACCTCCTGGTACTCTACACACTAAAAACAGTTGGGTTAAAAAATAACCCCATTTTAACCCAACAGGTTGTGTTCTTTTTTTTCAACCCAATTATTGGGTTGTATTATTAAAGACAAAAGTTGGGTTATGCTAACTACAATGTTGGGTTGTTCCTAATCCAGTTATTGGGTTGCACAATTCAATGCTCCCAGTTGATTGACACGGAGGCGGTTAGGACCCAGGAGCGACACAGATTTTGCAGTTCACAATAACCAGCTTTATTGAACACAGGAACAATTGTAGAGAGCAGGGATTGAACCCAGGATCCTTGGAACACAAGGCAGTGACGTAGTCCACTCGGCCACGCAGGAGCCACACACCGATACTGCAACTCAGAGTCTTTAAGGTGAAGCAGGTTAGGACTCACTTTGTCTTTCAGAGCTTGAAACGGTTCTGTTTGCCAGAGATTAGGCTGCCACCACTGATTCAGGCACACAGACGGGTACTCGGCTTCACACATAGGCAGAGGGGTGAGATACCAGAGAACAGATGGCCACCACAGATCAAGATTCACTAACAGGTACTCGGCGTCAGAAGGCAAGGTCGGTGCAGGACAGAAACGGTTCAGTACCTTGTAGTCTAGCCGAGGATCAGCAATGGGTGATCAGTCCGGATAGCAGGTCTGGAGTACTTGGCATGAGAGCAAGACGATCTGACGCCGAGTGAGTGTGGAGCGGGCTGTGGCGTAGTTGGGCTAAAATAATAGCCCTATAACCCAGAAAATGGGTTACTCTTTATAAAAATAACCCAAAAATTTAACTAAACACTAGCAACACATAAATTGGGTTACCAAAATAACTCAGCATTTTTTAGTGTTTAGCTACCTCCCACAGACCGAAAACATGCTTGTTAGGTTAACTGATGACTCCAAAATGCTCCTATGCATGTGATTGTGTGATTTGTTGTCTCTCTCTATGCAGCCCTGCGGTTCAGCATGCACCTGCCTCTTGTTCAATGTCAGCTGCAGTGTTAATTTTGACATAACTTTTTAATTTAGTTTTAGTTATAGTCTTTTGCCTGAAATGTCTTTAATTTCATATATTTTAGTCGACTAAAATATGAACTGTAAAGGGTAAGGCATTTTTTATGTTTCCTTGAATTTCTGAGGTCATGTTTTACTCTTGGATAAAATGAAACATCTAATAACCTTTAATTGAATGTGGGTAAAGTTTGATGTCCAAATGAACAGAAACAAATGTTCCTTTTGTTTGAAATGCAGTCCCCTTTATTTAGGCTACCTGGCAGAGCATCTTAGTTACAATACCAGAACTGACAACAAACAGTGAACCTGCTTTACGTGAATATATCAATTCATAAAGAGAGCAGCTCTGATTGGATCACTCCACAACTTATCCCACCACCACCAAGCTAAGGCAGCTGTGATTGGATGTCCCTCTGAACTCATCCAACCTTTAACACAACCAAAGAAGCTGTGATTGGACAGATTCCTAACTTGTTCTACTTTCTACATGACCACATAAGGTCTGATTGGATTAAGTCCGTCAGACATTTTAGTCTGGTCTTCACTTGTTGATGAAAACTTCAGTTAATTTAGTTTGAGTTTTGTCCATGTGTACTTGTTTTATTACTTACTGTCTAGTTTTTGTCAGGGGAAAAGGCTGTAAAGGTTGAAAATAATTATAAAATAGCCCTGTAAGGGAAAAACAGTATAGACAATGGATACATGGATTAATGTCTCTTTGCTTCATAGATAACAAAGCCTCTGAATGGTCAGTGTATCCCTTAGAGTCGAGAGGATCTGATTAGGTTTGCAGGAATGAAATGCTTCCTGCTGTCTGCTTTAACCTGACACACTGGGTTGGCCATTCAATATATTTCACAAGTCTGTCAGGAAAAAAAAGAGTTTGAGGAGGGCAGAACCTTTCAAAAGCATATCTGGCAGGGGATTGGACAATTATTCTGCCAATCACATTCATTCCTGGCCAATCGGACAATGAGGTAGGCACAGTAGATCCTTGCTACAGCAAAGTTCATAGAGTTGATAGTTGCTAAACATTTAGAAAAGAAGTGTGCAAGGGCCCAGGTTTGATTTTGACTTTGGTGGGGACATGAAAGTGCTGATAATCTGGGCCATAGGGAAATTTGCTGGTCATAGAAGGGCCCCCTCGTTTTAGATATTTTCAATTCCGTTAATATTCAACTCCCTAGTGAATAACAAACACCATAAAATATGAAACATCACAACATTTATCCCTTTTTAAGCACAACACAATATTTTATTGATTATTACCAGATGAAGGAGAAAGATGAAGGAAGACACATTTAATAATAAAATGTGGTTCGTGTTTATTCTTCTAAATTCTTCATATTTTAAGGTCTGTTTCACTCATGTTTCAAAACATTGTTCTTAGTCTAACAAGGCCCAAGCAGCTCAGATATTAAAAAATGTCTCATGGAGTTGATCTGGGGTCAGAGTCGAGGATTAGAAAGTGATGTCACATGTTAGAGTGTCACAGTGTGGTATCAATTATATTCATGAAAGACTTGAGCACCACAAAGGAAATACCACTTAAACACTGCAGTTGGAGCACTATTGTTTCATTTAGCTTCACGGCTAAGTTTTTACAATCACTTAGAAAGACAAACAGATGAAGACACGAGAGGACAAACAGACTGAGGGAGAGATGACAGTCAGTCTGTCCTCTGTTAAAAGAAAAAGCCTTCATAGCCTTAAAGAGACTGTGAGGAGTTTCTAAGAAATTACAAACAAGTCTCATTTTTAGATATATGCCTGATCGAAAAACACACTTTAAGATGAGTTTTATAGCATCAAAATAGGTTATCTATAAATGCTATTACTTAGCCTTCTGGTCGGGTCGGACAGGGCTGGACTGGCCTGGATACTCAACTTCGGGAACAAGACAATTAAAACTAGAACAAATTTATATTATTTTATTATTTATATTACACGTCTTAGAGCACTGGGCTGTAAGTAGCGATATATAGCCAGCAGTGGCGATTGCTCTGAGACTGCAAGGGAAGCTCAGCTTCCCCTAAAATGTCCCCCGAAAAAGTGGTGATATGTCCTGCTGTGTGTACATTTCATTGACTAAATATGAGCTAGAATACCTTCATCTTTTGTTCAGAATCAGCTACTTATCACAGGTAACTGGCACGACTTCCTTCTCATTCATCCCCGCAGCGTCTCAGCGCTTTAACACAGTCGGACACTGAGTGTTCTCTGACTTCAATTGAGAAGCGTAGAGTGGGTTGTTCCACTGTGGAAACTGGACGGTCATTGGATAAACGCTGGGCTTTGTCCCGCCCATCAGACGCTCAGCGTCTCTGGGGGTCTATGAGGCAGTGGGCTGGCCTGGACGCTGAGCTTCTGCGTGATGATTGGATGATCTGTCTGAGGCCGAATCCCTTTTTGATTGACAGTGAAATGAGCCAATCAGCGATCTTGAAGTATAACCCTCCACTGCAGCATCTTCTAAGTTTTGCATTCAGTTGTTCTGGACTGATCCGGAGGCTTTAACCATCACCAGCGACTTTATCTTTCTTAAAAACGACAAGCGTTGTGTTTGAAGATTCTCTCCTGTCACTTTTTCTTTTCACAAACGAGCAGCTGCAGCTTCTCCCCCTGTCACTCACACTCACAGCCTGTCAAACAGTAGTCTCACGTAGCAGCTCCAGCTGCTAGCAAGCTGCACATAATGGCAGATAGTATGAATGTTGTCGACCGGATTTTGGCGAAGCCATTTGATAGTCTTCCTTACGAAGAGAAAATTAGAGTTAAACAGCAGGGCAGATCAACTCCTAAGATTGATTTAGTGCAAAAGGTGGGGAAAAGAAACAGGTCTTTTCAGCATTCCTGGTATGACAAGGTGAGCTGGCTCACTGGAAGTGCTGTCACAAAATGTGTTGTCTGGTCAAAAGTGGGTTTTGGGGAATAAAATCCTTGGAAAAGACACCTAGTTGGTACAAAAGGGTCACAGATCATTTACATTCAAAAAAAAAAAAAAAAGATATGATGTAGGCCAGAAAAAAAAAGAGCTTCCCCTCCTTGACTGACCAGCAGCCGCCACTGATCGCCAGCTACAACTACGATAAGTTTTCCAAAAATTGCTTGTTGTGACACATCAAAAACTACCCCTACGTAACTAGAAAGAGATACATTACCTCGTCGCTTTGCATCCTGTAAGTTGTTGAAAAAAGAAGTTGTAAAGCAATGCAGAGTTCTGAGGAAGGTCCGAGCTGCATTCACTATAGCATCACAACAAACACACGCTTTGGCTTGGGTCACATCTTTTGGTGCGTTCCAGTTGTAGTCAGAAGTAGGAATTTCCAGGTTCCGAGTAGGAAACTGCAACTGGAACGTCCCCCGAAGTCTGAATTTCCTACTGGGAACTCGGTGAAACCTCGTCCCCCCCGAGTTGACAATCGAAGATGGATGCCCCCAGTGTGAACAGTTATTTAGCTCCTGTAATAATCAATTTATTTGCACTTCTGACTGGGGTGTGTCGCTCTAGATCAGCTGTATACATAGTATTGTTAGACTTATATTTTAAAAAATGCTGCCATAGTGATAATCACATTCTTCATGTGATATTTGTGAACAACAACACAGGGCGTGCTAACAACAGCTAACAATAGCCTGGTAGATTGGCATGTTTTTTTCTGACTTCAACTGGAATGCCGATAAGTCGGAGATGATGTCACTCCCAGTTCTGAGGTTACTGGAACGCAGCATTACGACAGTCACCGTGCGTGCTCATGGGTAGCAGAGTCTTTATTTCACCAGTAATAGATTCTCCCTCATAGCACCTTTAATAACTCTGTTTGCCACTCAGAGCTGACTTCATCACACTCTCCACACACTGACATTTAGTTTAGAGGCTGTCAGTGTGTGTAGAGTGTGACGCTGTCTGTGCATAAAAGGTACGAGTCCTCGCTCAGTCTATGCACGTGTTACTGAAAGACTGCTCTTCACATGAGAGGTTATGGGTGATGAATCTTTGCAACTATGTGAATGTTGTTATTTGCAATCTAAAAGAAAAATAAAAAATGACGGATAGAAATATGGCATAAGGGAAAGTGATGATCTTGTCCGTCAAAATAACATGCGTTGAAAAAAATTACCCCAAGTGTGTTTGCCTTGAACTCCATGGCTTCAAACTTCATTTTGCATTTGCAGCCATTCTCTTTTTCCAAACTTTCATGGTGACAGTGGATAGCATACACAAAATCCTCATTAACAGAGGGCGGTCCACACCACTTTTGCGCCTGTTATCAAAGTGATAGTAGATCACACACAACAAGCAATTTAGCGCTCATTATTTTTGATCTTAGTAAATCAGGCCCTAAGAGTTGTAGTGTCATTTTCAGCAGTTTTCAATCTTTCCAAGCTCATGTCAGTCATAGTCTGTATACTTCCACCTACACAACATCAACAGCCTTCGTCTTTCCCTCACACCCAGCATCACACCAATTCTTCTTTACTCTTTGGTCACATCCTGGGTTGATTACTGCGTCTTACTTCTTCCTGATCTCCCTCAAAAACCCTACATAAATTTAAACTTGTCCAAAATTCTGCAGCTCACATCATCAGCTTCACACCCTCCATCAATCACATCACTCCTGCTCTTCAGCAGCTCTACTGGCTAGGGCTGTGTGGATTGATAATGAAATATTGATATCTCCGGTTCCAGATATCTATGTCCTGGAATCAATTCTCATACAAAATACTGATATTTTAATCATTTTGAGAAGTGTGTGCTATAAACAGGATACAGTGAAAAGTAGCGATACTAGTGCAAACATGTCTTCATGCTTCCCAGTTAGTGGGAGCGTCCATGTCTTTTTTAAAATGTGTTTTTAGGGCATTTAATGCCTTTATTGATAAGAGAGAGAATGACAGTGGATAGGTTTGTGAAAGGGGGTGAGAGAGTAGAGGAACACATTCTGCAAACAGGCCACAGGCTGGATCAGAATCAGCAGGAGTATGTATGTGTGACGTGCCTGGTCGCTAACCACTCCGCCAAACACCCCAGGAAGGTCTTTGCTTTTATTATACTGTAATATTTGGTTTAGTCTGTTTAGGTTTCACCCTGTCACTATTACAAACAGACAATATGACAAACAATATCATAATCAACTATGTTCCTTGTTTTCGCTGTAGTTTCCATTGTCATTTGACCAGTGGGCATCTGACATCAAAACACGGAATAACAATGTCAATCTTAACAATCCTAAATGTTGTAAATGTGAATGAAATCGTCATTACCAACATCAAATTATTGTTGAGTTTCTACTTCCAGCGGCAACAACTTGAAGAGCTGTATAAGGCTGGTCCAAGTTTGTCTTGTATGAGTTTTATCCTCAGACGAAAATCTGACATCTGACCAAATATCTATCAACCATCTTCAGGTAGTCATGTCTTCATTTCCTGTCATTAAAATAAGGTCTGAACCTTTCAAAAATAGTGCTTTCACACTCGGCATGAACCAAACTGTGGTGTGTTCGGTTTGGTCCGGGCAAAGACTATACCTTTTGGTCGAGACCAAGGTCCAGGGGAGGTTTCACATGTCATTTTTACCAAACAGAAAAGTCTCAAAGTCTGGATCACTCTCTTCCAGCCAGATAAAATGTGTAGTTTTATCACTGGAAAGCCAGGATGTCCTCTACAGAGTGATATAGGGGTTGATAGGGTACTCGACAACGAAAGATGCAGAACTGAAGAACAAAATGTCCACTACAGTGGACATACATGAATGGGCCGGGTCTCAGGAGGATATTCAAAGTTCTCGTCCACAACATCTTCATCCGATACATATTCGTCCCTTTTGTACAAAACCGGAAGAAGAAAGTCGTTGTGTAGCCGGCAGTCTTCCCCTGAAACAATCAGCCGTACTGCGCAGAGGCAAACCTTCTTCTTCTTCAGTTCAGAGGTCAGCACAGTCACAAAACATGGGTGGAGCGACACAGATTGTAGTGGAGGAGTAGCATGAGCGGATCATGATGAAATATTGGTGAAACAAATGAGTTTTTGGACGATTAATGCAGTTTTAGGAGCGGCGCTATACATGCCCTATGTGCTACCATTATACAGATGTCCGCCGCTCGATTTTGGATCTAAATATCTTCCGAAGGATCAGGAAAGCCTTCTGGGTGAGTATATTGTTCTACTTCATTCTATAAACAATGTGAAAGCTGCAGAAACCGAACTTATCCTTTAAATTAATAAATGTGGTCATTCCTTGAAGATGAGATAAACCCTCATGGTACAGGGTTCATATGGCCAGTATTACAGCCAATATATTGGATGCTTACGGGCAATTTGTATGGTCAAAATATCATCTGTACATATCAGCAAAACTGTTCATATCTGTAATAATGTGATAATTAACTTTTTAGGCCGATATCAGGTGAACCAAAAATTATTCAAATAATATAGTATATCCCTAATATTTGCTAGTTCCAAGTGTGTCAAGCAACTCATTTTTGACCAACCAGAACTGACCCTGTAAGTCTATTTGCCTTTTCCCAGTCACTGTGATGCTCTCACAAAATCAACATGACCTTCATTCAGTGACGGATGCCTTTGTTTTGTTACAGTCTTCTTTAAAGAGTCCAACATGAGAAGTTGGATTTTTAGTTGATTGTTTGTCCTGCAGCCTGGTGTCACAGTCTGTGATACATGCTGCTGTCTTTTCATCACTTCTTTGAGATACTGTATGTCCTTGAAGAAAACAATTTTAGGAAACTAAACGTTGAACTTGTACTTCCACCTTGTCCCAGCTTCAGATAACTGTCCCGAGAACATGATATTCCCACTCCTTTATGAGAGTTACTGTTCTTAGATCAAATGTGTTTTGTTGGACCTGGCGGAGATCCCAGAGGTCTAAAGCGTATTCTCCGTGAGTAGCTCTAAATTGTCTCAAATCCCTGCATATATTCTGAGATAAAGCTACAGAATCCTCCTATTTAATAAGAATGATGTGTTTTCATAAAACTCCAGGTAGGTCTTTTTATACCCTGTGGGCAGCCATGTAAATTTAATCTAAACCAGGAAGGCCTCAGCACACAGGTGAAGTACCAAATACAACAAGCTGCTTGTTATTTCTCAATACCTCTGCGTATATGATCACAGCAGGGCGGAGCTGGATGGGCTTCAAACTCACTGACCCGGTATTAACCTTCGATGCCACTCAGTAACCTTCCTTTGGTATGCACCACTGCTACCTGATCTAGGACTTATGCAATGATATGTTCTCTACATCACCCTTTGACTTTTTGCATCACTGGCCGGGCACACAGCAGGATACTCAGAGTTTCTGATCTCTTGGTGTTTCTTTTTCATGTGTGATGCTGGGACAACATTGTGTTTGATATGTGGGAAGAGATAGAGGCTGGAGAAGTGATGTTCGCTAACCAGTCAAGTCTTTCAAACAGCTCTTTTAAGTGAATGATGAGAACCGATTTGCTATAGTTAGTGAGCCACTAATTCGTAATCCATGCTTAATATGCAAATTGCCCATGCTGCTTTCTCGAGTAATGTCCACGGCATGCTGCCTTCACATGAACACAGCTGTACACACTTCTCCTCTGTCTCTCTATGTGGCCTGTGATTTGGATGGCCAATGGTTTAGGCTGTACCCCACTTCTTATGCAGAGTCAGCTGCAGTGTTGCCAACTTAGCGATTTTGTCGCTATTTTTAGCTACTTTCTGGACCCCCCCAGCGAGAAAATTAGAGAAAAAAGACTAGAGACAAATCTAGTGCCTTTTTTGGTGGTCAGAGGCTCCAAGATCACGGGAGAAAAAGTTTTTAAAAAAGCGCTGTTTTCTCTCTTTCCCTGTTCAGAAAGAGAGAGAGAGGCAGAGCAGCAGATAGAGGGACGGGAGGTGGAGTTGAGAACAGGGCGGCTGTTGCTTCCTTGTAGTTTTTTCTCACTCACTCACACACAGAGACACACGGAGTCCCCCCTACGTACCGCCTGGGGTTGTATGTTTGATTTGCTGGAAAGAACAAAAAAAATCTGGCGACTTCTAGCTACTTTTGGGTGGGCCTATAGCTACTTCCGATGCTGAGGAGTTGGCAACACTGGTCAGCTGGGCTAGACTACAGCCCCCCTTGACCCTAAAAGGGATAAAGCAGTATACTTGATGGTGGATGGATAAAAACATTTTTGATTTTCTACCAATTTTTGACCCCAAAATCCTTTGACTACATTTTTAGGACAGAGTAATATAGTCGTCACATTTATTGACTAATATTAGAATATTTGTCTGTATGTCACGCCTGGCTACCTTCTACATATGTACCGGTCCTGTCCTTCTTTAACAAAATTTTGGACATCTTATATTCAAACCATCTCAGAAACCCTTAACCATCAAACTGTACCAAACCCTCTGACTGCTATCTTTGGCATTTTTCCAGACAGTGATCTGCCAAAAGCAAAAGTTGGAGTTTTAGCTTTTTCCTCTTTGGTGGCTTGCCGAATAAAAAGTGGAGGAATCCCGATCCTCCCTCTCTCTCACGCTGGATCAGAGACACAGTGAACTGCTTAAAGCTAGGGTTGGTAATCTGATTTAGAAAGACTTTTTGTAATACTGGTTAAAATGATCTTTATGACCCGATGATAATCAACTCATAATGTGTTCTTAAAACAGAGTGAAAAATATCCGCTATCTACAGCAGGACTAAAACAGGGAAAACACCAGCCAATAATCATGCAGGGATACCTGTTTTTAAGCCAATCAAATCCTGTCGCCATTCTGCCCGCCTCCTGCGCGAACATTTTGCCGGTGTGCACAGACTCTGATTCAGTGCATGTAGCCGAGCTCATAGGTATCAGGGCGAAAGCTTACCTTTCAAGTTTTGTCTTTGAAAATAAGGGAAGCCCGCCGTGAGCCGTCCCACAACCCCAACCAAGCTCCAGTATCCCTCACATTTTAAGACAGGTGTACAAGAAATCTAAAATAAACTCTTTGTTTTTCTTGGTTTGTTCTGCTGCTGGCTCTAATCTCACAAAAGCTGCCACCCAGGCTTCTGCAGGTGGACGTTCTCGCGGGGCTTTTTCTTTTTCTTCAGTTGTACGGCGGTTGGCATCCATCATTTTGGAGCATTACCGCTCCCTTCAGGCTAGAGACAGAGTTCAGTTTGGAGAGGCAGAGGAATGTTTTTTATTATTATATCGTCACACAGGAGATTTACAGGAGAATACTGATACAGGAGGACGTCGGAAAAAAGAGGATAAAATCCCGTTAAAACAAAACGGGAGACTCGACAGCTATGTGGAAAACGGTAGAGGAACTACCTATACCCTGATTTTTTTACTTTACTATGATAATGTTTTGGTGTTTTCTTACTGCTGACTGAGACATGACTTGTGTAAAACAAACATGTTGTGCTGAGGGTTTGGAGTTGAATCAGTCTTCTGGATCTATCAGCCGCGCCCATGCAAGTGAGCAGGGGGGATTTTGGAGGAGGGGGGGGAGGGGCTAGACAGAGGAGATGCTACAATCGAATTCATGCTAGTTTTCCAAAATTACCAACCCTAGCTTTAAATCTAGAGAAAGTTTGTCTCGCTATACGAGGAACAGAAAATAGATTTAACAGAGTTATGAGCCCCTCCTTCACTTTATTCGAGAAACCCACAGCAGACATTTCAAAGCTTCCCTTTTTTTTTCTGTTTAGTTTTTTTCCCTATCCTTTAGGTGCATTCATTATCACATAATAATTGTCTGTCAGTTTAAACCATTTTTTTAATTTATAATTTATCAACTGATTAATTTTTGTTTATATTACTGTACTCCTAACTACTTTTGATATTGTGGGAGGGTTTAGAGTGGGTGGGTTTTCCTGTTTAACTATGCTTTGTTGCTTTCTCCTTTGAGACAAATGTTGTTACACACTTGGTGGAAAAATTAGTCATTTCATAACCAATCTTTTAATGGTGTTACTGTTGATCTCCATAAAAAAAGACCTTTGAAAGAACAGAATATTTATCTGTATCTTTATGTGCTGTGACCTTTCAGTGAGACCCAACACGTTTTTATGCATCTGCGTTTAAAATGTGATGTTTACCTTCTGCTGTTAAAGATGTGCTGTTAGCAGGAAAAGTTGGGCTGTATCTACATTGCTACCCTCTGTTTTTACAGTCACATATTTTATTTTTTTGTACTCTCATTGGTCTGTGGATCTTTGTGAGGGCTCCCTCCACATGATCTGCAGCTGTCTGAAAAATTAATGTTCCATATGTTGACATATCACTCTTCACCTGATCATGATAAATGTGATGTGGAGCAATCAAAAGAGACACACTTTATATTATCAGAAGACGATATTGTCTCCTCTCTTTTCCTGCTGTCATAGTGCGAGCAAGAAAGAGAAATTATGAAAGCGAGTGGCATGACTGGAGTGGAGTAGAAGGCAAGGATGAATCAAGACACTGACCCTTTGGCTTCATTCGATGTGCTTAGAACTACAATTAATATTAAAAATCATGTTTTACGTGTTAGCACAGATCTGTGAAGAACACCACGGGACACCTGTACTGCTTTCCAATTAATTGAACCTTGATATTTGGTTTTTAACATTGCCGTTTCATGTTTAGTGCAATTTTGCTGTTCCTCAAAGCTCATTATGCTCTGAATACTAAAGACATTTAGTTTTGAACTCTATAAAAACAAAATAAACTGTGAAAAAATAAACCTGCCTTTTATATAGACTATTATTCATCTGTAAAAACAGGTCAGAGTGTTAAAAGTTAAAAGTCAAAAATTTTTTGGTATTTCACATACTTAAAGGCAGCAAAAATACAATCAACTTAAAAATTGCACATGGGAAACAAACTAATAATTATTCAGATTACACTGACATTTTATGAAGTCTTAAGATATTTAGCATTAAATCCTTAGTATCTTTCTTATAATTGCAGTACTATTTAAATGCATTCTTCTCTTAGACTGCTGGGCTTTCTTTGACTCTACTCTAAGACTGTTGAGACTTAAATGTGTCAGAATAAATATGTTCTCACTTTTTTAGATGAAAAACGATCCACTATCCTTTTAATCTGATACCTGCAAAAGAGAGTGACTGCACAATGAAGGAGATCATTCCTCTGATTTTACACCACTGAGTTTTACATGAGTAATATTTGAGTGACTCGCGATTTAAATTTACAATACTTTTAGGCATGTATTTAAATTCTCTTATCAGCCACAACAAGCTGGTTTTCCACCTTCAAGATCGACCGGCTGGATGTTTCTTCAGTCACTGCTGTCCTCCTGTTCTCAAAAATAAGAAACTAATTGTCCCAGAAAATTTTTCAATAGAATTCCATCCATTTGATGAACAATAACATCTTTCAGGGCTGCACACAGAGGGCCTGATCTACTCAATCCAAAATAACGGATGCTAAATTGCGTGTGCAAACTAAAAAATTGCACATGCTATTAGTGGGCATGTTGTGGGTGATCTACTACCACTGCTAGCGCAATTGATAGCAGGAGCGAAAGTAGTGCAGAGCTCCGTCTTTGATGGAGAATTTTACGTGTGCTACCAGCTGTCACCATGGAGAGTTTGGGAAAACAGCGAGGCCATAAATGAAAAAATGAAATTTGAAGCCATGGAGTTTGAGGCTAACACACTTGCAGTAATTTTTTTAGCCACATGTCATTTTGACGGATAAGATCGTCACTTTTCCCTCATGCCATATTTCTATCCGTCATTTTTAATTTCCCTTTCTCATTGCAATGAAACATAATCTAAGTGGCAGCATAAACATAGTTGCACAGCTTCATCACCAATAACCCCTCAAGTAAAGAGCAGTCTTACAGTTACACATACAGGCCACGCAGGTAACTTTTGCCTTTTATGCACTGACTTTGTCACACTCTCCGTGCACTGACGGCCTCTAAACTCGCTGTCAGTGCATGGCGGGAGTGATGCAGTCAGCTCTGAGTGTCAAACAGAGTAATTATGTCTATGGAGGACATTTTTTTAATTTTTTTACATAGATTAAATGAACTACTCTGTGATGTAGAGCGCAAAAAAGAGAGGGTTTACGTTATGCGTTTGTCTCCATGGCAGACTGGATTGTCCCTCTTTTTCCAGTCCATCATAATGACCGACAGCCTCCAAATCTGTCTGTTTTTCATAAAAAATTCAGTCAGTGACGGAAAATATTCAGTTAATGTTTCCCACCGTGATCACAGCCTCCTGTTGGTAGCACTGTGCCCTTTTTGCACCTGTTTTTCAAACATACTATTTAGACGCAAAAACACTTGGAAAGATAAATCACATTGCGGGTGCTAAATGATTAAATATGTTTGCATCTCCCCTTCCCTGTATTTTGCAGGTTCTGACGATCTGCATGTATTCTGCATATTAATGACTGCAAACATGCTATTTTGCTAATCTGACAGATGAAATCCTTGGTGCAACCTATTGGTTGATCAGATTTGCACGTGCTATCAAATCGGGTCCAGAGAGTTACACCTCGATGTCTGATGAAGAAACACATTAAATCACTGCTAGTAAACCAGAAAAACACCCCAGCAGCCAGCTTGCATTTGTGCTGGCAGACTTATTTCACACTACAGTCCAAAAATAGTGTTAAAAAATCTGAGCTGAATTTACCAGATGCTCTAGCTTTTGCACAATGGCATCAGACTTACTTTCTGCAGAGGTTTAGTGGGACGCTAACTCCAAAAAGTTAGCGTCCTCAATCAGGGAACAGTGCAAATTTCACATCTGCCTATTCCCTTTAAATGTTTTTATTTGCTCAACACACTGAAATTTGGGTTTTGGTGTGAACACAGCATAAGACAAAAGCTTTTCCTCATGAGCCCCATTTACACTCGTGGAAAAACCCTGAAATCATCCGGAATTTAAATTTTTTAATCCAAACTTTACCCTTAAATTGACGACCACACTCTTGACATTTCTCATTTCTCACCCCTCCTTTGACTGAGACACAAACTCCCTGCTCTTTGGGCCAATTGTGTTGACTATAGGGCGTTTTCAATTAAATATCAGGTTGGCATGTGGTAAAGGTGCTCTCATGGAAACCCAACCTCAAAGGGGGCTCCCAGTAACAACTGACAATGAGTCAGTTGTAGCACTTTATGTTTATTTCTGTTTATATTGAACAGAAAAACAATTTTTATGTTTTGTGGAAAATCTTAAATAATGGCAGAGAGAAAAACATTGTGAGCTACTTGAAAGGCTGTGGCTGGATTGTGTGAATCAGGAAGTGTTAAAAAGTGATTATTTTCTCGTTATGAAAAATGTATATGTAAACAGAAACAACTGTTTGCTGAGCATTGCATATGCATCCTGACATGATGTTTTTTGTTAGCAGGAGTACTCAATTCTAAAAGACAAGGAACAGAGAAGGTGGACGAAAAAGACAGCAGATCCCCATTTAACTTGTAAACATCTATTTACAGGGTCCATGATGGCATAACAGGATGGAGATTTGGGTGACAGAGAGACAGAGAATAAAGGTTGTAGGTAAGCAGCACCAAATGTGAACGAGATACAGAAACAGAACAGAAGCAGCTTTGTTGGTGTTGGTTAAAAAATGTTATGTGTGACCAAAATAATCTGCTATTCAAATACCTTAAGTCAGATAAGCAATGCTTGCTATGAGGACTCAGATTGCACTGAGGGGAAGTGTTTAAAGCTTAAAAACATCCTGATGTTTGAAGAAGCTTTAGTTTGTAGAGGCTTTTATGGTCCACAGAGCAGAAACTCCAACAGCAGCCACATCACTGATTATGTTTTACAGCCTGCTCACAGGGGTTTTAAAGCATTTAATCAAATGAAAAGCCAATAAAGGCATAACATGACACATTTACTGGAACAACACTGAGGACAAGTTTCTCACTCTGATGTACCAGGTCCTTATTTTGCCAACGATTTTTGTGCATTCAGTCGAAGGGAGCAGATCCAACCATGATGATGGACAGTAAGCTGATAGAGGAAAGGGAGTCGATCCATAACAAAGGTCTGCACGCACACTCTGTGGTAGCTCCATGTGTGAGGATAAATTGCTGCACCGCCTTGTTTGCTGAGATGTTCCCCTCTCCTTCATGAACTGCAGCGAGCACTGTTACAAAGTCAAATATTCTGGTTCTCTGATGAACAGTAAAGTCTTGTTGCATCATTCGCCACTTCAGCAAAGCTCTTTTTATGTCAGGTCTTTCCACGGGACATCCCCCTGCCTCCCTCCGGTCTAACAGGAATCATCTCCTGCTGTGAGGTGCACCTGTGAACAACTCGTTCAGGAGAATTTAGGGGAAGTCTGCCAGAAATTCCAAGAGGTGCACGTGTGACAACAGCTATAAATATAAGGTTAAAGTTGTGTCCCAGCAGTCCCCAGCCGTGAAACGGTTTTAAGACAAGCCTTTAAGCGATGTAAAAGCTTACAGGATTGTGTAATCCGTCATAAAGTCACAGATCAGAGCCATCTGATCTGCTCCCCTCATCCTCTCCTTCAGAAAGAACTCCCAGAGGACATGAAACCCGAGCAGTTCTGGACCTATGGGTGACTTTGTCAGCTTTTGGTGACCAGGGGGACATTTCCACTGATGAAACATGATTCCTTGATAAATGGGGCTCAGTCAGAGAATCATGAAAGGCAGATGGAAAAATTTGATCAAATAATTGGAGAGGTGAACAGATACGGTCATCTCTTTTTAAGCCTCATTAGCATGGTATCTTCTGTCAATCCCTGGACTGTGATTTGGGATAGTTTCATTGATGGTGGTGAGATAACATTGTTTATTTTCTATTTCAAGGCTGTGCAGGTGCGGCAGCTTTCTCTATCAAGATCTCCCACATGACATTTCCCCAGCTTTGAACAAAATGAGACAATCAGCAAAGTGTAGGCATGCATGTTTGAGTCAGCCAGTCCACAATGGAATGCACGATTGACTCGATTTGACTGTAATAGTGACTCGTGGGTTGAATGTACATGCAGTACCATCCACTATGCCTCTTCTTTGCTTTGAAAACTATATTATGAGAACAATGCTTAATGTATTTTAACATAGATCATCGATTATTGGCACATAACTCTGGCAGCAGGAAAGTCTTAGTCAGCACTGGTTAATAATTGAGGACCACAAGGGTCTTGGTAAAATCATTGAAAACACATGAGACCTGCCTTGAAAGAGCTGGATTGCCTGGAAACGTTGATTTTCTTCCATTCTGGTGTGACTATAACCTGACTCCAAATTGGCACACAAATCAGCGGTATATTTGAAGTGATTTTTTAGATTAATTACAAAAATCATAAACTCTACATCATTATTTCAAGTTGAGCTGTCAGCACTTACGTTGCCTAAAAAATATACCAATTGTGGCAAGTGGGAGATGGAAACACTAATTTTTATTGAAGACTAAATACCAACAACGCCACCTGGGGAATTTCGCCCCAGGAAATAGTCTATTTAGCTTAAATCAGGACACACAGGTTCGAAATTACCACAGGGCAAGAGACGGGTTATAGAAAAATATAAAATTTCTTTATTTCAATAATGACAATAAAAAAAAATACAGCTGTAGACCATATAATTTTCCTTTGGCCTGATGATGGCACTAAAGGGCGAATGGAGCTGGGGCTTACTGTGGCGGCCCAAACTCAAGATCATGGGGGGGAGAAAGAAACTAAAACACCCGTGACACCACACGCACACACAGATGATCTGTGAAGAAAAACCCACCACCAGGATTAGGTCACCACCTTGAGCCCGCAGCACCTGTCCACAGGAGAAAAATAATTAAAAACAGGCCACAATGTTTCATACAACTGCATGTAAAAGAAAAACCCACACATGTACACGCACACACATGCACACACACAATCCAATAATAAGAAAATAAACAGAATAAACAGTATTAACAAAACATAATTGAAATATATTACAAAAAATATAATACACAAAACCAGAAAATATAAAATGAATTAAATCACAACTAATTAAACCCAAAAGTTAAAGAAGTTAACGGCAGTGGGCGGGCTCAGAACCGAAAATAAGTAAAACAGAACCCAATTCACAAAAGGAGGCAGAGTCAAAACAGCAGCGCAGTTCAGGAGCTGTAGCGGTGGAGATAACATGACTTGGGCCGCCACCAGCACAGCATCACAGAAGCCAATGGAGAAAGGCTGCAGCACAGAGCATCATAGTCAGCCAGGAGCGCAAAAAAAACAAGGAAAAATAAGGCGGACATCGCCGATTTACCCACGTGGGACATGACCACACTCAGAAGGGCCCCCAATAGGGCAACCCGACCCCACGGCACCAACAGCCCGCCTCACTGGATTGACAGGGAGATCGTGTCACCATAATGTAATTTTTGGCACCTTAAATGGGTGAAGAGGCCTTAGGCATGTTACCTGTGCGCTGCGGGGGAGGGAGGGAGTTTGTGCCTCAATGACAGGTACGCCAACAGACAGCCAGCCACCCACAGACAGAATTCCAGCGGAGTAGCCCGACCCCACACCCCCAACAGTCCCACGCTGGACAAGGAGAGAAGCCCATGTCACCGACAATGCACTTGGCACATTAAAGAAACAGAGAAAGCGGTGCGCACTTTACCTTGCTGCAAGAACGCACACCTCGATGGCAAAACGCGCCAATGGCACTACCGCCCAACCACACCACCGGCTCGTCCACCCCAGCACATGCCACATCACAGCCACCACGAGGAGCAGTGGATCCAGAAGGAGAGAGAGAGGGAGGGCGCACGAGATCCAGCCCCACTATATAGCCATGCAGTGCCGCCCATCAATCAGTGCAGCCAAAACAGGTGCTTTACCCACAGTGGGAGGGCGCACACTGCCCTTCTACCACATAATGTTTTCAAAGGGAGATCAATTTGTACTTATTACAGTCATTACCAGGCCACACAGAAACAATCTAAGGAGGGCCTCCTTGGATGTAATTCTCTGACCATGACCATGCTTACAAGCTGTTCACAAAGCGGCTAACCTTGAAGAGCAAATGGACCTGCCTGATTCATGTCCAAAATCATGATTTTCTTACAGGAAACTATGTTACAGCTCTTCTCTTGACCAGTGTTTCTAAGAGTTTGATCCACCAACTGGCTCCTCTGGTTGAGAAAAAGATGTGAATGACTCCAAACCCCATTGTTATAATCATGTCACAGCTGGTTGCCCTCATAAACGATCAAATCACAGAAGCCAGGAAGCTGCATATCACTGCAGGGAACCTGGGAGGGATTGTGAAAATCAGCGGAAAAGGCCTGTTAGTCTGTAGTAGTCATAGTTACTCAGCGATACCTTACGAAATCTGCTCTCTTCATAAGTTTACTGGGAGAACTTAATAGGGATTGCTGTTGACAGAGTTAGTCTAACCCCCAAATTCCACTGCACGTGAAAGCGCCGCGCAGCGCCAGGTCCTTGAAACGTACTGCAGAGCACTTCGCTCCCATTGAAGTCTATCAGGCAAATTCCACTGCACGTGCTGGGGTGCGTCAGCGCCGCGTTGCTGAAGCGCCGGAGCACACCAAGGCGCGAGAGACACGCTTCAGGTCTATTTTCTGCGCGGCCGCTTCCAAACCTCGTAAATTCCCTGTCGTTAAGAAAGCACCAGACAGGGAGTCACTGTTTGGAGTATCTGGAAGTTTCAAAATAAAACACAATGCACGATGTCTAGAATGTAAATTTACTAAAATTGTTTGTCATGACGTCAAAACCGGAGGCACGAGCATTAGATCAGCAGTTGGTCAGAGGGTCCCAGATGCAACACGACACCATGGACGAAGAAAAGTGGATCGTA
Organism: Scarus forsteni; assembly: GCA_036419115.1. Taxonomy (NCBI): domain Eukaryota; kingdom Metazoa; phylum Chordata; class Actinopteri; order Labriformes; family Labridae; genus Scarus; species Scarus forsteni. Next base: position 3,653,882 of record JAZDUH010000150.1, read on the forward strand.
GAGGTACAGAAATATATAACATTGTATACATGACACCAAACATCTTTTCTACACGGATAGAGACGTTGAATGAATCATGAAGCTGTGTAGTTGGGACCAGCACAGAGAACTTAGAGATGTGAAGTGAGGTGTTGTTTATTTCTTTCCTCAGTCTGTAACATGCTTTATGAGCGTGTTAGATTAATATTCTCATGAGAGCCTGTGGCTCTCGGGGAACAGCCCTCCCCCTCTGAGACTGTGCACCGTGCACTGCTAGGTGCGCCGCTTTCAGTGGGTTTTGCCTGTTGGAGCAAGACCGCGGCGCTCCACTGTGTGGCACTTTCACATGCAGTGGAATTCGGGGGTAAGGACTGAAACATAGGTAACCTAACATCTAACAACAGGTTCTAGCTGCTAAGTCATACTGTGGCTTGATCTGATTGGTCTGTGATGAGTGTGACTGGCAGAACTATGGTCCAAACACCAGCTGCTGTTTTTGAAGGTTCTGCCCCTGAAAACATTTTTCAACAGCTCTTTTCCAGATGGACTAGTGAAATATATCCCTGGTAGATTTATGAAACTGTTTTTCTGGCGTGTCAGGTTACAAATTGCGCAGGCTACGTTCTAATTTAACCTCCTATAATGCACGTCTTTCCAAAGATCTCCTTGTTGAGCAGTTAAAAAGGTTTTTAAATGTGCTGCTACTTTTACTTGGAATAAACTAAAAAAGACTATATCTACATTTGTGCCTATATACCCATATATCCATCTATCTTTGTATCTATAAATTGTATATATATGTATATATATATATATATATATATATATATATATATATATATATATATATATATATATATATGTATGTATGTATGTATGTATATATGTATATGTATATATATATGTATATTTTTATATGTACATATATATATATATATATATATATATATATATAAATATATATATATATATATATATATATATATATATATATATATATATATATATATATATATATGTAGATAGATATATGTTAGGGATGTAATGGTATGAAAATTTTATATCACGGCTATTGTGACCAAAATTTTCACCGTCATGATTATTGTCGCGGTATTGTTACAGTGTGCTCAAAATGTTGAAAAAGTACTTTGACACAGTCTTGAAATCATCTAGCCCCTTTAATATTATAATTTTAACAGTTATTTTGACTTTTTGTCAATAACTTTGTCAGGAAAAGTCCTAAGTAAATTTGTTAAAAAAGTTTTCATTAGAAATAAAAGTAAACAATTCTGGCAAGTATTTCTCATTATTACGTTATAAATGCTTAAATTGTGCGTAATTACAAGAAAAGAAAAAATGGATTTGTACTTTAAACAGGATTCTCTTCATAAACAATTGTAAAAGAACATGTTCAAAGTTTTGAGACAACCAAAATATTTTAACCTATTTTACATGCAGTCGCACATTTTAGTTTGCCTACAGCATTGGTGTCCATGTTACAGCTCGTTATATTGGACCATGTTTAGGCTTTTTTCTTTTATTTATAGTCCCTGAAGCAGTTAATCCCCTTCATGACTCTCTTCTGGTCTCCGCTTTCCATGGAAGATCTCCTCAACATCTCTATCTTTAATATTTCCAAATTATGACAGATTAAATCCATAAAACACGAACTATTATGGAAAAAGATGATCTATTACAACGAAATACGGCGAAACACGGCATATAAATGGCGAAAGAACGTCAAGAACACACTCCAGATTGATACTAATGCTGTTATTTACAACCTTATTTACACAGAAAACACTGATAAAACCGCCTATTATTCACTTAGGCATGGCTCTCTGAATCTTCCTTCTCTCTCCCTATGCTCGTTTACTGGAGGAGCCACAGAGTTTTAATCACGCACATTTTTGTCTTTAACCTCATCTTGATAATTTCGACAGAGTGACCGTCATCAATCAGTTTCCCCTCAACATCCTTGTAAAATCCAAACTTCAACCAGACTTTAGACTTCAGCTGTTTTAAGTGGGACAACTCAGCAAGGCTCCAACTGCTATACAAACATTGCAAACTGTGCATGCATGCCTCTGTTTGCGAAAGACGGCGTCATTGAGGGGCAAACACACAAAGTTTAGGCTTTTCGAGGCAAAGAGCAGCATCACCGTGAGTTATTGATGCCGAGTGGTGATCAAACACGGTATAACAGTTATTTTAATAAGACACGGTAATGATTACCCTGGGAAAGCAGGCCAGAACATAACTGAGCCTCCTCCATGTATTACAGTAAGTGCAGTGTTCTTTTCTATGTATGCTTCATTTTTGCATCTGTGAACACAGAGCTGATGCGACTTGCCAGAAAGCTCCAGTGTTGTCTCATCTGTCCAAAGGACATTCTCCCAGAAGCTTTGTGGCTTGTCAATATGCATTTTGGCAAATTCCAGTCTTGCTTTGTTATGATTTGTTTTCAACAGTGACGTCCACCGTTAAAGTCCATTTTGGCTCAAATTATGACAGATGGTGCAATCTGATACTGATGTTCCTTGACCTTGGATTTCCCCTCTAATCTCTTTGGAAGTTGTTCTGGTCTCTTTGGTTACCATGTGTTTTATCCATCTCTTCAATTTGTCATCAGTTTTCCCCCTGCAGCCACGTCCAGGGAGCTTGGCTACAGGCCTGTGGACCTTAAACATCTGAACAATATGTGCAACTATAGTCACAGGAATATCAAGCTGCTTGGAAATGGTCTTAAAGCCTTTAGCTTTATCATGCTTGTCTATAATTTTCTTTTTTATCTCCTGTGACAACTCTCATCATTTAGTTCTTGGAACTCGGCCCCATATGTTGTTCATGGCTCTTTTCAACTTGATGCAACAGGCTGCACTGGTTAGAAACATTCATCTGGTTTGTGGGTAAAAGAGAAAATATTTAAAGCAACCACATCGAAGACAATAGTCTTTTAAACCCCTAAGGAAAAAATAATCTGGAGTTTATGGAAAATAAATTCATCAGCTGTACCCTCTGTGGAGCAGAAATATGAGAATTTATCCCTCGCTGACATGTGTAATTACATGACTTTGAAGACGGCCTTACAGCTGATTTAAAAATTACAAACCACAGTCCCAGAGTTATTTTATGACTGAGGGTTAATCAAAGCGTTCATTAAAACCCCAGACAGCAGATCAAGGCAGGCTTCCCCCCCGGCTGGCACACAAACAGGCTCTCCAGAGTGCTCCCTGCTGAGGGCAGACGACACATCACTGTTTGGTTTTCCACGCTGGTGTCCAGGGATGCTACCGGACCAAAAAATACAACAGCATTTATGAATGGCCTCACCCATGACACTTCGTCCATCCTAGTCTGAGTTTATTAACCCTGGAGTTGTCACATAGGAGCAGGTTTGTGCAGGATATTAATCTCAAGGCTTTTGCACAATGTGTCAGTTTTACTATCACAGAAGAAATATGATCTCTTGTGTCAGTCATGATTAAAAACCAACTCCAAAACTTTAATCTACAATACAGAAGGAGCCACTTGAATTTTCTCCAGTTTCACTGGTAGAGTTTTGGCTGTTCAGACCTGCTCACTTCTAATTACCTCCGGCAGGAGGTTATATTATTGCTGGCGTCTGTGTGTTTTTTGGTTGGATGTTTTTTTTGTTTGTTTGTTGGTTTCTCTGTTAACAAAATAACTCAAAAAGTTAAGAATGGATTTTAATGAAAGTTTCAGGAAATGTCTGGATTGAGACAAAGAGCAAATGGTTAGATTTTGGGAGTGATCCAAATCACTGTCTGGATCCGCCATGATGAAAAATGTGATTTTCATGAATAACCACTAAACTAAAATAGATCCAATGGCTAATAGTATGTTTTCATGGTCAAATAATCTAAATATTTCGATCAAAAAAAGGTAGGATAATATTTATCACAATATGGGTGAGGACTGTGGTGCTGGTGGAGTGCTTTTCTGGTATTTGTGATGAGATCCCACACAATTACATAAAAAATATTTAATCCTTACCACATACAGTATATAATATAGGATATATAATCTTAAACTTTGCTGAGCAGGGAAAATGCCACAACGTACAGAAGTTGAGAACAAAAGTAACAACAAAACATCCTTGTTTAGACTCCTAGTGTCTGGAATTTGGCTGGTAGCCAGATGAAACTTGACTGGCATCTAGCTGAGAGGGAAATTTGAAGCAGGTTTACCTGTTTTTTTTTTTTTTTCAGAAGTTTAATTGACTGTTTTTTTTTTTTTTTTTCTAATTCTGTCTAAGTTATTTTATCAGGGTGTTGGAATTACAGTTGTGGGCTACTTCTCCTCTGACCTTAAACTTCTACAGTTTAATCATCTGGTTATATCATAGACAACAGATTTTTCAAATGGCTGACTGTCAGCTTTGAATGCTGTCTGTAATAATGATGAACTGGAATAAGAGGTGTGATCCAGTGTACCAGGGGTGCCCAGATTTCCAGAGCTCAGAATGAAGACACTTAAATGTTACTTTAAGCCCACATGAATGAGCTCATGATACAATATTTTTTATTGGTGCACCTTTTGACACCATACAAAGATAAATAATTAAATGATTAAAATCAAAACTGTATTTAAATAATGTACTTATAACAAAATCATTAAAACAAATCATCGTCATTGAAAGTTTTACTCATACTTATTTCAATATTTGTAACATTAGTTTTGCGATATTACTTTTATTACTATTATCATCATTATTATGTGTAATGTCATCTGTTAAAAAATGATTAATACCCTTAATAACTGAATACAATATTATAACATAATCTGACAATGTATAATATTTTAAAAAAGGGTTACAGTATACTGTTGCACTTGCCCTAAAGGTCTGACCTATCCTGTATTAGTCTTTACATTAATTTATATTTTATCATAATTATCTTATACAATCTTATACTTATATGTTATAGTAATAAATAACCACTGATGAATGCTAAATACCAAATGTTCTGAACATGTCCTTTTAATCTTAAAAATTGGCTTATGTTTTTATGCCATGCCTTGTTTATCCTAGAGTTTTTGTACAATGAAAAAATAGCTTACTTTTTTTTCCCTTATCTACATCAACAGATGTAAGGTTTATAGTGATAACGTTAAAATGTTAATCAGATGTTGGCAGTAGAGCTTCTTCCACCTTATACTTATTTAAGTGTTTGCTGGCTTTAGCGATTCATTATACTGTATGTTTTAATTGGGATGAATAAAACTGGCTCTTGTAGTGTTTGCAACATTAAACAAATTTTTTTATGGTTTTGATGAGAGCTATGCCTCAGCTGAAGCTCTGTGAAAACGTAAACGTCCATGATGTTTTGCAGCCACCTGTATGATAAACTGGACAAGCTGCTGTTGCACTGAGACTGATTGACACATGTAAAGGCCAATCAGCAGTGAGCTTTAACAAACAGTGATGTTACTGGTTAAATCAGCAACTTATTTGGCAACAATGTTAATTGCCATGTCTGCAGACAAATCAGGGGTGCAAACATGATCAAACCACATGCACCAACAAAAGAAACAATGGTGGACTACAGTGATTTGATTTTTATTTTTCCCAAACAAGCACATGCATACGAACAAACAGTATGTGTAATGGGAAAAAAGTGGCACACTATGACAAAGTGCAAGTTTGAGAAAGGGCTGAAGGAAGCAAGGCTTATCAAGTTCAGTTCCCCATCTTATGATGTCATATTTAAGATAAATGATACATAATTCATAGTCCATATGATCTTAGAAGATTAAAACATTCAACTTTCATAAAAATAGAAGCCTGATTAAAAAATGGCAACTAAATAAATTATTTATAACAGAGTCATTAGCAGTATAGTTCTTTATAGCTGAACAAGAGTGTTTTTGTAGTTACTTTTAAATTACTTGAAGTTGATGTACATTTTAAGTCTTCATCTAGTTTTTTTCCCACAATTTTACACCACAAAAAAGAAAATGCAAATACTTTTCAGAGCTGAATGGATGGTTGGCTGTTTAAAATTAAAGTTCCCTCTTAAGTTATATATACTCCCTTTCATCGTTTTGGATGTCACAAAATCTGAAATGTTTTATATTTAATAAGGTCCCAGAATTTAAATACGCAATTTTAAGAACAAAGGCTTTGTATGAGCAAGGTACCCAGCATGATGAACTATCCTTATGGCTCTTTTTGTAAATTGTGAATCTTTTGTAAAGTGCTTTTATATGTATTTCCCCATACCTCAACACAGTAAGACAGATATGGATCGATAAGTGAATAATAAAAAATTCTGGAGTGTCTTCTGGTCTAAAACATTTTTAGTTTTACCCAGAAGTCCAATACTTCTGGAAACTTTGGCGCACAAATATTTAGTATGAGGTTTCAGAGACTCTTTAAATTTCCACATTTTCCAAACATACCTCTTGCTTAATGTGATGATTTCCCAATATCAGGAACTTTGTTTTGTTCAGGTTCAATGATACTTTGTTTTCATCAAACCAACACTTTAGTTTTAGTAATTCCCTTTGGACTGTTGACAACAGCTGCTGCAAATCCCCCCCACCCCAGCAGAAAATATTTATGTCATCTAAGCCTAACCCTAACCACATTTTTTTTTTAATATTTGACACTTTCCAAATATCATTAATGTATAGGATGAATAGTTTAGGTCCCCTGTGGGAGACTGCAGGTCATGCTCAAGCACATAGATTTATGGTTACCTAAATGCACAAACTGCTTCCTATTACTGATATAACTTTGTAAACAGGTGAGTGCCATCCCTCTGACACCACACTGCTCCATTTATTTTAGCAATACCCCATGGTGGTTTGATCGTGTCAAAAGCCTTCTTTAAATCAATGAAAACACCAACTGCATATTTCTTTTTATCGATGTATCCTGTTATCTTTTCACTAGCTCCTTAAAAGCCAGGTAAGTAGTTCTAGATGAACTGAAACCATATTGACTGTATTTTATTTTAATTTATATAATAATTTCTCTCCATTTGTGAATAGATCTTTATTGCCAGCTGTGTATAATTGGATCACTTTAGCCAGTTTCATTTTATGATGCCTGTTTTAAATGATAGGTTACATATATGTTAGTTAATCAGCAATTCCCTCAGTTATCTTCTTTACCAGTGCCATACTGATGTCATTCCAATCAGCAGTCTTATTGGTACTTCTGTTAACGATAGCAATAATGTCCACTTTATCAACAGTTCCCAAAGACATTGAATCTTCATTTCTCTCACTGCATTCCAGTTCGGCTGGTTTCTTTCCAATAACATGTATTTCCTTAGCCAAACTGGGATCAACATCATTGTGACAAGTTGCCTTCCTTTATCTGTCAAGCCATCAGGAAATGTTTGATTTCTTTGTTTAATTCTAATAATACTGTTTAGAATATTCCATATACCTTTCTTGTTGTTTTTGTTCTTATCTAATAATTTGATATTATAATCCTTCTTTCATACTCTCATATTATTTGTTAATTTATTTTTATATTTCAATTTTTAAACTCTGCCTCTTTTGTTTTGTTTGTATTTTTTATTATTATATTTTTTTAAACATTTTTTTTCCCCCTTTGTCTGCATTATTTTTTCAGCTGAGCACTATGGCCGCTGACAGCATTGGATGACCAATGCATTTTTTTAGAGCAGTGAGACATATGTGTTTATGCTTCACCGCTACAAGTGATCATCACCAGCCCTCCCTGTCGGCTACTCCATCAAATCAAACTTTATTTAACCCCTGATGTGAGCTGAAGGGGAAGGGGAAATAATGATAGGACAAGACAAGGACTGTAGTTAATTTGAGATAGCAGGCCAAGTGCGGTGCTGATGTAAGTCCATACAGGAAGTAAAGGCTCTAAGAAACCATGGACAGCAGAGATGTGTGGTCTTGATAGTAGGGACAGGATCCACAGGGGTGAGATATGGAGGAGCATGCATCACAGGACGTGAGAAGATGTGTTAGAGTACCTGACTCAGCATGTTCTGATGGGACAAATCAGTTCTTTACAGTAAATCTAAAAAGGAGCTTGCGGACCTGTACAGGCATGTGAGGTGATCACAGAATACCCAAGTAACTGCCCATACCCAGGGAGACCATGGCCAAGGACAATCCCTGAGCTACAGGGGCATTCGGGACCCAACATATGGCCCCCGAAACCTACCAGACCCAGGAAAAGTCCCAGGATCCAATGAGGCACCAACCCGCACCCCCAAAAGCACCAAGGACAACACCAGGGTGTCCAGAGTGACGGCCCCCCTCAGACAGCACAGGCCCCCACCAACCAACCAACCAACCATCCACCTGCCCCCAAGCCACTCCCACCCCCAGCACCTAGCCACTCCAATCCTCCCACAACCGGCCAGAGGCCCCCGAGCCCCCCAGGAGCCAAAACCCCAGGACCAGACCCCCCATGGCAGGGGGGGTTGGGGCGGATCCCAGCCGCAGCTGGGGTTGGGTGGCATGTGGGCATGCGGCGGCGAGGTTGAGGTTAGGCCCCGCCCCCCCAGAATGGCCAAGGCCAAGAGGAATGCCAGAAACCGCCGCCCAAATACACAAGGATGCCCCTGGATCCCCCACATAGAGCAGCAACACACAGGCAGCCACCCACGCCGAGGTCCCCAGCAAGCAACAGGCCCATGGAGCCCGCACGACAGACCACCGAAGGATACAGGACCCAGCAGAGCCCACCTGGCCCCCAGGTGCCGTCCCAGGCCCCCATCTGCAGGCACCAGAGTCCAGCCAAAATGGTAAATGGACTTGAGCTTATATAGCGCTCTTCTAGTCTTGGACTACTCAAAGCTGCTTTACACCGGAGGTCACACTTACCCATTCACACCCATTCGCTCTCGCATTCACCTGACGGCTCAGAGTTTCTATGTTAGTTATCCATCAGTATCTCTAACACATTCACGCCCTTTCATGTCCATTTACACACCACTGACGCAGCAGTGGGAGCAACTTGGGGTTAAGTGTCTTGCCCAAGGACACATCACCATGTGTTGCCTGGAGCTGGGCTTGAACCTGCAACCTCCCGATCACTGACCAAGTGCACTATCCAACTGTGCCACCGGCACCATCCTGCCTGCTAGAGATGGACTCCCTAGAACAGTGGGAGGGCAGGACCCCATTTTTGTTTTGTTTTTAAGAAACAGTCCATACAAGCTATTCTTTTTTTTACATGCATTTTGAAACCCCTTGGTCATCCATGGGTTTTCTGCGTAACGGTTCTTAGTGCTATGCTACAGAAGAGGGCAGTGCTTATCCTATAGATCTTAAATATATATTTAAACATAAGTCATAAGCCTTATCCACTGCTGTTTCATTGTATAAATTGGTCCAGTTCCAATTCATTAGATCATTTTTAAAGCAGCAATAGAGTCTTCAGTTCTTATTCTCTTATATTTAATTTCCTTTTTTTCCCTCTTTATTTTATAAACACGTTCACAAATAAGAAAGACAGGCAGGTGATCACTAATGTCATTAATTAATATTCCACTTGTCACTTTACTTTTCATATTATTTGTAAAGATATCAATTAGAGAACCACAATGGGATGTTATTCCGGTTGGTTTAGATATTGTTGGGAAAAGACCTATACTATACAGTATTTTGATGAATTAATGTACTGATTTATTCTTGTTTGGATTCAGCAAATCAATATTATAATCCTCACAAATATAAGTGTTTTTTGTTTTGTTAAGGTAAACATTCTTTCCATAGCTGTGATATACGTGTCAGCGTTTGTACCTGGTTTTCTGTAGACACAGCTGATGACTATATTATTCATTCTCAATAATTCTATTTCAATAGTAATACTTTCCATTATATCATCAATACTTACTGACAAGTTATAAAGAACCTTGTAGGAGAGACCTTCTTCAACAAACAGAGCCACCCCACCACCAAGTCCTTTTTTCTTCTGGTGCAATGAAACCCATATCCCTTAATAAAGGAATCAGACCCCTCTCTGCATTTATCAATCCATGTTACTGAGAGAGCAATAACATTGAAGCTCTTTTTAAACTCACGTAGGTAATCTTTTATACTTTGAAAATTTGAACAAAGACTTCGACTATTAAAATGAACAACGTATATGCCATGGTCATATTTAATGGTAGTATTATACTGTTCATTTGTTTTGTAGCAACAAACTGACATTAATGCTATCAAGAAGATTTTGATCAGGATCTATGTCTGGTTCAGTTTGTATCATGAGTAAGACACAGAAGTGCAAATAGTGCAGTGCAAACAACAATGGCTATTTATTGCTGGGACAACTGCAAAAGTTAATATCCAAAACTGCAAGACACTGTCAAATTCTTCAATTTGATCCATGCTCCTAATGCACACCCCGTTGGAGTTCTTTGCTGTGCCATTTGGTTTAGCTAATACCTTGCAGTAAACAGTCCAAGTGGTCTGAATTTTGCCCTGTTTTCTTTTCTCCTCTGTCTGAGGAGATCAATTTAATGTTTCCTGTTGGTAAAGCGAATAATTGTTGCAAGTGTGGTGGGCTTGTCCCTAATCTTCTTAACTGGAAGAGGGTGGCATGCTTCAATATTACCAGTTTCAATGTCAATATTCTTGCCATGAAGAAATGCAATTAACTGCTCCTCAGTAGTCTCATCATGTTCATTTCTACTGTCCAACCTGATGCCTTTCACTGCTTGCACGTAACTCCTGGCTTTTATCATCAAACCAGAAAAGATTACATCATTAATTTTAGAGGGTTTTTTTCTCCAAATATTCAATCTTCCTTTCATGTTCCATGTTTTTCCTTTTCAGCTGCTTTATATCATCCATTATATCAGTTAATGAAGTGAAGGTTTTCATCTCGTTTGCCATCATATTCATTGCTGCTTTTAACTCTTCCATATCATTTTGGAGTTTTTTCATTTCCATCTTGAGCCTTGATAATCAAGCCTTAATAGATGAATGGATGAATGAGTAAACGAATGATGAGCCTCACCACTGACCTGGTAGCCTGGCTGTTGGTGGATGCCTGGGCCTTGCCTCCCTTCCTCAGGTTGCTACTTCAGGTCTCTGCAGCATTGGACCTGGATGGTAGCTGGTAGCCTTGGGCCTGGATGGTAGCTGGTAGCCTTTGGCCTGGATGGTAGCTGGTAGCCTTGGGCTTGGATGGTAGCTGGTAGCCTTGGGCCTGGATGGTAACTGGTAGCCTCTGGCTTGGATGGTAGCTGGTAGCCTTGGGCCTGGATTGTAGCTGGTAGCCTTGGGCCTGGATGGTAGCTGATAGCCTTGGGCTTGGATGGTAGCTGGTAGCCTTGGGCCTGGTGTGGTGCTTCCCTGTTTGCAGCTGGTGGTGCGTAACAGACTCTTACATACATGGCTTACTGAGGGAGAGGTGAGAACTTTCTACTGCATCTAATGTACTTAGTGGCCATATGGAGCTCATACAACCCCCCCAGAGAAAAAGACATGGAGCTGTCACATTTGTCACGAGAAATATTAACAAACACTTTTTTCTGCTGTTATCCATGTTCTCTTGTTGCTCAAAGATATTGCTGTAAATGTTACAACAAGCTCAGGAGCTTCTACAGTACGATGCGATATTGTTGTTCCTGTTATTGTCTGGGTTTGCACATACAGTTAATGCAAGAGATGGGGAATGGTGCTACTTTTTCTAAAGCTATATGTATTCAGATTGTCCACTCTGGGACCTGTTTTCCAAATATGCGTATTTTTGGGAACCATATCTGTGTGGATGCAACACTGATATGATGAAAAACTTGAGTGGATAATCCTGAATTTGTTTTTGTATGGATGACCATAAAAACAGTAAATTAAGACCTGGCCGATACCAGGTCTAAATTGACTTGGACATGCCTTGTTTGAGCATGAGGGTTGGGTCATATGATACAGCAGGTCATCTCGACTGTCTCTTCACATCTAATTACTTGATAATGATGCCAAATGAAGGGACAGTTGAATGGGTGTGAATTTGTGATCAGATATAGCTGTCATGATTTATCTGCTGGCTGTTGATGTAGTGCAGGTGTTAGCATGTATATTTGAGCCTTGCAAAAGAAACAACAGGGAAAAACATGCAGACGTAACTTTAACCTCAGTCTGTGCGAGTTTGGAGGAAACCCTAAGACATTTGTCAACACTTCGTCCCAGTTTCACTCGTAAAGGGTGAGCATCCAGGTCGTTTTGACCATGGGATCCCACAGTGTGGGCTCATCAATCGTGCCCCTCAGTCCTGCGTTGTAACAATTCACACAGTGTGAGCAAACATTCCACCAAGACTGAAACACCATCGGCTTGAAATCTCACACTGTATGCCCGACTCCAGGAAGTGAAGCCGGCTCAGGCACTTCTTGTAAATAAAGTCCCTCCTGGGAGTGGAGGTCGTAAAGAGGAAAAGGGAGAGAGCAGATCCCTGTGGTGCCCTGATGTTCCACACCAGGCGGTCCAATTCACAGCCTTACAAACTGCGGCCCTCCTGTCAGGTTATTCATGATCCATGAGGCTGGCCCGGGGTGGGGTGGTGGGGGGATTCTCCACCTGCATGTCCTGCAGCTTCTCTTTCAGCAGCCCGGACTGAATGGTGTTGAAGGCACCGGAGAAATAAAAAAAACACGATCCTCGCTAAACTGCTGGCTCTGTCCAGGGAGGACTACGCTCCCAGCAGCAGATATATTACAGCGTCATCCACACCAAAGGAGGGCTGGTATGCATTCTACAGAGGGGTCTCAGGACAGAGCTAAAAGGGAAAAGTCATGAGCAGACCAGAAATCATTGTCCAAAGTTACTTCTAATAACATCTCTGCGTCCCTTGGATGACAAGCATTCGTGTAGTTTGTAAAATATTAATGTCTGAAAATGTCACTCATGACTGCTTTGCTCTCAGGATATAAGAGGTCATATTATGCTTTTAAGAGTTTTATGTGCTCTTTAGTGTGCTGTACATGTCTCCTTCACTTGATGAAGCACCTCTATGCACAAGACAAAAAGCCTACATTTCTCCTCCTCCTCCACCAGACCGGGCACATGAGAGTAACAAGGACTTAAAGGTGTAGTGTGTAGAAGCTGGCAGCATTTTGCCAAACAGAAACGGTAAATATAGGATATAATGTTTCTCTTTGTATGTAAAGTCTGTTAAGATAGGTGTACAATCATCCCTATAAAACTTTCATTTTCTTTTTATTAAGTGAGAAAAAGCTTTTATATCTATGTACCATGGGTGTACCCTCAGTGGAGGCTGACCATGTTGTCTACGGGTGGGTTTTGGGGACAAAAAGAGCAAAACGCAAAGTTTGAATACAAGTCTGACCACCAGCCCTGAAATCTACCTGGATGGCATGTGGCATCTTGACTGACCTAAAATGTATTCAAATAAAAGTGACAAATATGAATGAAAAAACCCTCACCTGGTAACTGTCATGAATGATGCACTAGTCGCAATTCTTTTTGGTCTTCACCGGCTCTCGTTGCTTAGTGATGTGATGTTTGAGAAACAGATGGGCTCATTCCAAAATCTGAGCACTAGATGTCGCTAAAATGACAATTTCTACACACTGCACCTTTAAAGAGAGCGTCTCAGACAGAGTGAGAAAAGAGCTGGATCAGGGGTACTTTAAAACTGAACACATTTTTTTGAGGCACCTAATCAAAATCAAATATATAACACTCAGTTAAGACAAAATATGAGCTAATTTAATGTATTATTGGAGTACAGCCATTAGAGGTAGAGTTCATTCTACCTTACATTTAGTAAAATGAAACTTGTTCCTCGTTGAAGTTTCCTGTAAATACTAAGTTGCAGACAAATTTCCAATCACTTATAAAACTCTTAAAGGTCTCAATCAACTTGTTGCAACATGTTTTTCCATTACTTTTCATACTTTTCAAATAAAAAGAGAACTCATAAATTTCATTATTGATTTTATTTCAATAGAAAATCTTAGAACTATAACAATGCATCAGTAAATAATATAAAATATCACAAAGACAGACTTTTTAATGTACTGACAGCACAATTTTAAAATAAATAAAATGAAAGATAACATGAAATAAGATTCAATACACTTAACATTTTCTTATTGCACTCATGCATGTGTGCATTTACAGCTGCTCAACCAGAAAAGCACTCGGTATGGAATCAGATTTGTGCCAATGGAATAAAGCAAAGCTTTCTAGAATAAAGCAAAACTTTCTAGAATAAAGCAAAACTTTCTAGAATAAAGCAAAACTTTCTAAAACTCAAACGAACAAAATGGATTTAATCAAAAATAAAACGTACTCAACCAAAAAAATTCTTGTCAAAAGCAAAAAATATCACTCATTGTGAAAACTGTTTGACTTTTTTTCTGAATTGTTTCCATTGCTTCATTCTTTCTTCTCTCTCTCTTTTGGTTTTGCTTCTTGGTTTTTTGGTTTTGATTCCAGCTTTTTTGGTTTTGATTCCAGCTTTTTTGGTTTTGCTTCTCGCTTTTTTGGTTTTGATTCCAGCTTCTTTGGTTATTCTTCTGACACAAACCTTTCGTGTGGGCGGGTTCTATGAGGGGCGCGTTCCTATTGGCTGATGAGTTTTTGAGTATCATGCCCTGTGAACCGGATGTTATTCAGGGCAGAGCACAGCGGAGAACAGCAAAGCAAAACAACCAAACGTGAGGAGTCGTGTGTCGTCCTGTGTTCGTGTTCTTCAAACATACCTTAGGTAAGTATTGTTCACTGCATGGTATCCAGAAAGGTAAAGCAGTTTTAGTAAAGTAAAGCTAAGTCTTGCTTTGTAGTGAACTATGCGTCCTCTCGTCTGTTGTGCTGCGGCCTCTGAACACAGAAGCTAATGCAGTCCGAGGTCGGCTGACGGTGCTGTGCTTTTCTTTTCTGTATACCATGCAGTGAACAATACTTACCTAAGGAATGTTTGAAGAACACGAACACAGGACTATTACACACGACTCCTCACCGTGGATGTATTATTTGAACTGGATGCTGGACGGAAACATGTTCATGTGCTGGGGGGCTCACCCAGCGCATACCATAGACATATGTACATAGACGCCTCATTGACTGGCGCTGCCTATTGGAGCTGACATAGCAACCGGCCGCCATCTTGGAGGGGTCTCACATGCGGCCTCAGTGCGTTTAATTATACTGAGAAAGGAGTGTTATGCCCAACTATTATGAGCATAACTCATCGAATTTTCACACGGATAAAGTTTTTACAAACAACAGAGATGCACTCAAAACAAAGGATGCTGTGACACATTAAAATACTTTTTATTATGCTCTTATTCTGTTGCAATGACACAGTACAGTGAAAACGAACAGCCAAAACGTATGAGCGCCAACATTTTTGTGGTCATATTATAGATATATATATATATATGTATATATATATATACACACACACACACACACATATATATATATATATATACGTATATATGTGTATATATATATATATATATATATATATATATATATATATATATATATATATATATATATATATATATATATATATATATATATATGTATGTGTGTGTATATATATATGTGGTCATATCTACGTACATATAAGAAATTCACAATGCCGACTTCACACATTTGTAATATGATAGTTAATATTTTCTAAGATATTATCATTATAATTATTTTGATCGTAGTAAAATTAATAACAATGATGGCATCATTGGCCAAAGTAATAATGAAATTAAAATAAAGTAGAAAAGCACTCTGAGAGGGCAGACCTCCGCCAGCACCACAGTCCTCTCTCATGTTGTGATTTTTACCATAAATATTAGTCCTACCTTTATTTCATCTAAATATTTAGATTCCTTGACCATGAAAACGTAGCATGTTCATAATGATATCTATTTTAGTTCAGTCATTCACGAAAATCACATTTTTCGTCATGTAGGATCCAGATGCTGATCTGGATCAACACCAAAATTGAATCACATCTTCCTTTTCCCATGCTGAACATTTCATGAAAATTTCATCAAAATCCATCCATAACTTTTTGAGTTATTTTGTTCACAGACAGACGGAGTCTCGAAACACAAATTCCTCCTGGCGGAGGTAACTGTAGTATGGATGCTTATATGAACAAAGATTTAAGATTAAAATATATATATATATATGTATATGTATATATATATATAACAAGTAGAACAGCAGTAATATTATTGGTTTATTTTAAAAGGGGGATAGTCATTTATCACTAGCAGCTGCAATATAATGATAAATAGTACAGGTAATACATAAATATATCATAGTAAATAAAATAAAAATAAATTATAAAAGAGTAATACAAATAAACTTGGGTGGATTATTAACGAGCAGAGGAGGAACAACAATATCATTAGCGGCAGGTGATGTTATGGGGCAGGAAGGGGTTGTCATTGGTGTAATGGTAATCGTAGTAACAACAACAGTAATATTTATTTTGTTATTATTATTTCCATATTTTTGTTATCGTGTGATGTGAGAAAATTCAAGGCAACGATTTCAGGCACAGGCACATGTACGCAAGGCCACACACACACACACGCACACACACAAATCAGACTAATATAAATCATGTTGACATGCATTTTAAACTTCAAATACGCTTTTACTCAGCTGTGTTGGAATACAACATACAAAAGGTTATCTGCTTTCAATATTGCGCCGTTTACTGTCACTTTACGCTGCACAAAATACGAGCATAAATGCGATCACTCCACTTGTTTCTGGTGCTAGACCAGAGTGAAGGGACCCCTCCAATATGGCGGCGACGACGGTGTCCAGTCTAGGTTATAGATATCATTATGAACATGCTACGTTTTCATGGTCAAGGAATCTAAATATTTAGATGAAATAAAGGTAGGACTAATATTTATGGTAAAAATCATAACATGAGAGAGGACTGTGGTGCTGGCGGAGGTCTGCCCTCTCAGAGTGCTTTTCTACTTTATTTTAATTTCATTATTACTTTGGCCAATGATGCCATCATTGTTTTTAATTTTACTACGATCAAAATAATTATAATGATAATATCTTAGAAAATATTAACTATCATATTACAAATGTGTGAAGTTGGCATTGTGAATTTCTTATATGCACGTAGATATGACCATATATATATACATATATATTCATATATATATATATATATATATATATTTATACATATATATACACACATACATATATATATATATATACATACATACACATATATCAACACACACACACACACACACATATATATATATATATATATATAATATGACCACAAAAATGTTGGCGCTCATACGTTTTGTCTGTTCGTCTCACTGTACTGTGTCATTGCAACAGAATAAGAGCATAATAAAAAGTATTTTAATGTGTCACAGCATCCTTTGTTTTGAGTGCATCTCTGTTGTTTGGAAAAACTTTATCCGTGTGAAAATTCGCTGAGTTATGCTCATAATAGTTGGGCATAACAATCCTTTCTCAGTATAATTAAACGCACTGAGGCCGCATGTGAGACCCCTCCAAGATGGCGGCCGGTTGCTATGTCAGCTCCAATAGGCAGCGCCAGTCAATGAGGCGTCTATGTACATATGTCTATGGTGTGCGCTGGGTGAGCCCCCCAGCACATGAACATGTTTCCGTCCAGCATCCAGTTCAAATAATACATCCACGGTGAGGAGTCGTGTGTCGTCCTGTGTTCGTGTTCTTCAAACATTCCTTAGGTAAGTATTGTTCACTGCATGGTATCCAGAAAGGTAAAGCACAGCACCGTCAGCCGACCTCGGACTGCATTAGCTTCTGTGTTCAGAGGCCGCAGCACAACAGACGAGAGGACGCATAGTTCACTACAAAGCAAGACTTAGCTTTACTTTACTAAAACTGCTTTACCTTTCTGGATACCATGCAGTGAAGAATACTTACCTAAGGTATGTTTGAAGAACACGAACACAGGATCGACACACGACTCCTCACGCTTTGGTTGTTTTGCTTTGCTGTTCTCCGCTGTGCTCTGCCCTGAATAACATCCGGTTCACAGGGCATGATACTCAAAAACTCATCAGCCAATAGGAACGCGCCCCTCATAGAACCCGCCCACACGAGAGGTTTGTGTCAGAAGAATAACCAAAGAAGCTGGAATCAAAACCAAAAAAGCGAGAAGCAAAACCAAAAAGCTGAATCAAAACCAAAAAGCTGGAATCAAAACCAAAAAAGCTGGAATCAAAACCAAAAAACCAAGAAGCAAAACCAAAAGAGAGAGAGAAGAAAGAATGAAGCAATGGAAACAATTCAGAAAAAAAGTCAAACAGTTTTCACAATGAGTGATATTTTTTGCTTTTGACAAGAATTTTTTTGGTTGAGTACGTTTTATTTTTGATTAAATCCATTTTGTTCGTTTGAGTTTTAGAAAGTTTTGCTTTATTCTAGAAAGTTTTGCTTTATTCTAGAAAGTTTTGCTTTATTCTAGAAAGCTTTGCTTTATTCTAGAAAGCTTTGCTTTATTCCATTGGCACAAATCTGATTCCATACACTCGGAGAGCGCAGATCTCAGCCAAGCAGCACAGTTCCCAGATGGTGATCCGGATCAACACCAAAATTGAATCACTTCTACCTTTTCCCATGCTGAACATTTCATCAAAATCCATCCCTAACTTTTCAAGTTATTTTGTTCACAGACAGACAGACAGACAGACAGACAGATGGACGGACAAACTCTCCTGAAAACATTACCTCCTTGGTGGAGGTAATTAAGGGACCAAAAGTTTCTAAATCAATTTGAACATTACGAAATAATATAATACAAATGGACTATTTAAACCAGAGAAAGTCTGTCTGCTTCGGGCCTCTGCACACTGAAGACATGTTTGCCACATTTGGCATAGTTATGAGCGTCTTTGAACAATCTGTTCAAAGTCCAATTGATCTTAGCTTTATCCATGAAAATGATCCCAATTGATGTTTAATTTGCACAGCAATGAATCAAAGACGGGCTGGATTCAGTCCAGATCTGATGAGACTGCTGCTGAAGCTATCAGCATCAATGCTAATCTTTGTATGTCACTTCCTGCAGTCGTCTCACCTCTTCCTGCTTAAAGGACTCTGATTGGGCCATGCCGCTTTGGGCCGAGCATAACTGCTGTAGATTGGAGTTTGGCGAGAATGATCTGCCTGACATTGAATCAGGTGAATCCAAATGTACAATGCTAACAAGGAGAAGCCAGGCGATTCCTCCAAAAGAGTGAAATTTCTGTCCCCAGCATATTATTGTATATTAAATGTATAAACACAAGTAATAATATATTACAAATTATATTTTATTATTATACTACACACCACACACAATAATTTTTGTAGAAATTATAAATATATATTTTTTAATATTTTAAAATAGCATCCAAAACACTTATACATAGCATTTCTTGCCAGTCCCCACAGCCAAACGCTACACTTTACTACCATGCATCATGAACAAAATCCTTCCAAAGCAAATTTTCTTTTGCATTTAAGTGTGACTCCATATTTTCATTTTTCTACAATTTTAAAACAAAAGTTTGACAAAAAAGTCATTATATTTTAGTTAAAATTCACATTTTAGTGCTGTCCCCTGGTTTTCACTCATTGCTGTTACCCAAACACATCCCCCCTTTAAAATTTTGGAACATTCCATCAGTGACATGTTCTGAAGGAGGTGACATCATTTAGGTCTTCTGCAAGTCATGGAAAGACCAAAAGTAAGTTATCTCTTTTATTTTTCCTTAAATTTAATATATTAGCTGTTTTAGAGATGGTCAATCTAAAAACTCAGTCCTGTTACCTAAGTTATCTCTAAGAAAACAGTTGTTGATATCAAAAGTAAAATATTCAGTTAAATCTTAAGAATGTGCTCCATGTGCTCAAGCTACTAGCGTAGATGCTAAGTGGCTAGATTTCACACAGTTGCTAATTTTATGCTAAAAACTCATTGCTGTTACTCAAATAAAGAGTAACAGCCAAAAAAAAAAAATCATTTTTTTGTCGTAAATATTAGTATTTTCATCATGTAACCAACCATTTCTTCTAAATTGACTCTTTTTCTAAGGGGAAACATCGTATGTGTTTAATATTCTTCATATTATTTTACTTATTCATCGTTTTAAAATGGCATTTGAGTTTTGGTAACAGCAGAGAAAAATTTGCAATGATAATAAACTGTCGAAAGTTGCAATAAATTAAATAAAGTAGCCTGAGATTAGCCGGTACTCATTTTGAATGAGTAAATGTGTATATTACTAAATTCTATATTGAAATGGAATTAAAAATGAAGTTTAATTTTGAAGAGTTACAGCAAACATATTGCACTCTTTTGGTGGAATGATGCTGCCCTATGATGTGACAAGAAAACATCGGCTTGAATGCACTGAATCCACTTATAGTGTAGTTAGTGACCCTCTTAGATTTCCAATTTTAGTCTGAGATTAAAATTAAAACTGGTAGTTGTGGATATTCTGTCTTTAGACATGAGAGGGTGCCAGACTGAATTCTGTCATAACTGATTTATTCTTACTTACTGACATATTCTCATTTTCAAATATATTCTAGGTTTGCTCCCATCCTACCGTCTGACCTACATCAGTCAAGAGAGCCCAGGATCTTATAATCCTCAGTCCCAGGATCTTTTCTTTTTGTTGTTCCAAAAGTAAGAACTGAGCTGGGAAAAAGGCATTCAGGTCTGCAGCTCCACATGTTGAACTACATACAAACTAAAAGATCTAGTTTTGCTGGACACTTTTGAGATGACGTGAAGAGACTTGGAGGCAGACCAATCTGGCAGTAGATGTTTTGACTGATGCACTTTATCTTTTCACATGGGCAATTTTGGCAAATTGGCTTTTCTTTCTTTATGTATTGAAGTCTTGTTTCATGTGTTTGATGACGGTGCGTGCTTGTCTAAAACTGTTAAATGTGTTGCCGTCTTGACCAGGACACTCTTGAAAAAGATGTTTTTTTCTCAATAGGCTTTTTTTGTTAAATAACTGTCAATAAAATAAATAAATAACAGTTTTAAAGGGTCTACAGGTGCAAATGGCAATATTAACATTATAAAGTGATCATTTACATTGAGAAATTACATTAGCCTGCCTCATACAATTGCATTAAAAAGACAAAACATCCTGTGACAAGCAGATCAAGAATCTTTGATAATTTTTTCTTACTATAATCTATTACTTTATTATCACAAATTCTGAGGGAGCAGTTTCCTGCTGTTTCGGGCCAAAGCGTCAGTCATGATTAAGATGGATCCTAAACCTGTATGACCTTCTTGACATTTGTGGGAGCACTCTGACATTTATAAGGTCCTGGCCTTGAGCTCATCTGGCAGCAGAAAAAGGAGCTGATAATATGTGGGCCTCTACATGGGAATGTGGTGTTTATTCTTGCATTAAACACAGTTCAGGCCCTTGTCTTTTTTATTTGACAGCCCTGCTGTGTGTGGGGCGAAGACCCCAGTGAGCTCTAGGAAACTCAATATATTACCCCGAGCTAAGGGAGGACACTTCCACCTGATTTTAGAGTGTTTAACTTGTAAATTGTCCATCCAGAGTTTCTCTAAACTGTTTAACCTAGTTAAAGGTGCAGAGGGACTGAGCCTCTCCCAGCAGGCATTGAGCAACAGGCAGGTTTCTACCATGAGTGACAAACAGCTTCACACCTGCAGGCGATGTGGAGTTTCTAATTCAAGTAAGTCACATGTCTGTAACTGTGGGAGAGAGCTGCAGCACCCAAACATGAAACCAATCCCAGACAAGTTTTGCAATAAAGCAGGAGAGCAGCTCGCTGAGCTAAGGTGTCACAAAGACACTAATCAGAAAACTCTGAGCAGCCTCTGGAATTTTCCTGTCTGCATGCAGCAGGACGTGACAAATGTGATCACTGCGGTTTCATTCCTCTGCTCATTTGCATCATGAAAGTGTAGATGAACAAAGCTTCAGTGAAACACAATGGTCACAGAGAATGTCTGATGAGCCATGTGACTCCAACAAACAGAAAACAACAATAAACTGGAGCTACCACATGGCAGGTGAAGACTCCAGCGTGGGAACATGCTACAGCATAACAGGGATGGGTCAGGGTGACCAGACTTTGCTCAGACTGTCCAGTTTTCAAGCCTTAACCGTCATCCTGTGTTAAAGTAGGAACCGACCTGTTTAAGGTTATAAATGCATAAAAAAACACTTAATATTTGATCACCGCATCAAGTCTTTATGACTTTGTCAGGAACTTATATTTAAACAAAAAAGGAAAAGAAGAAATGAAAACAATAAATCATAAGTGCTCTGTTGAAATGTTGTCATCTGTGTTGTTATGCTTGCCTTTGACCCAGTTCTACAAATTAGACTATTAAGCAATAATAAGAGCCAAAACTGAAAACATGGTGCATCTGTGAAGATAAACAGATAAATTAATTAACTACTGTTCACAAACGTTCATCATCATAAAGTTATCTTGCTGAAAAATTCTGTTAAGTCTTTTTCTTTAAGTAAATATTGTTACGGATTAGCCCCACCTAGGTCCAGAGCAAAACAGAAAACTCACACATCTAACCCTAACCTGAAGTGTATAAGTGATACTAGATGGCTAGAGAAAGAATGGACTGGTTTTCACGCAGAAACAACCGAAGCGGGAGACGCTCACCAACACGTCCTTTGGCTGGGCCTCTGGCGAGAGTGGCTCCGATCTGCGTCGCGTCGAATGGCAGACTCAGTCGGCGTAGCTGTGAGTGGCGAACCCAGTCGGCTTCTTTCTCAGTTCAGTTTTTGTATTTTTTGGTTGGACTTAAACAAAGAAAAAATGCTGGTTTTATCTGTGTTGGATCCTCAGGCGTCTGTACGTTGGCATCTCTAAAACCTCCCAGCTGCAGCCCCTTTTACCTGATGGCTAATGACGTCACATAAAAAAGGAGACAGACATCCACTCCTGGTGCACCTCAAGCACGATGCATTCAAGTCCATCAGGAAAGACAGTTGTGCCAACACAGCTTAACCCACTTTATTTCCATCGTGAAAACCAGTCCAAAGTAAATGAGAAAACAAAAGAAACCCCAAAAACAAGAAGAAAAAAGAAGAGGACCCATCTCTCCTCACATTCTTAACATTATATATGGGTTGAAACTGACCACCATAGATGTTACTATAGTTAACAATAGAATGGAAAAATCAATATTCACATACCTCTACAATATGTGTTCTAACACCCCATAGTGAGGTAACAATACAACCTCCTATCTATTTATATGATTCTCTTTATGTTCACTTTACATTTTTTTATGACGAAGACAGACAAAGAAAGGCCCAAAGGTCCATACCAGAAGATATTTAACCAATGGATAATGAAGCCTGAGAAGTGTAATTTAAACCAACCCTAGCATGGAGCGTGTATAGAGAAAACAACATGGTGCAAAGGTTAAGCAGGTACACACCTAAAGGTTATCAAGCTGTTCCTGTCCAGACTGTCCCCCTTCCTGATCAAGTATGGCAAATGACAGCTTGTCTTATGTTTTATAAAATTATCCTTTAAGATAATCCTGTGGTCTGAGGTATGTTAAGGGTGAATTTGTCTTGATAATCAGCTCTGACATGGGCCTACATTAATACATTTTAATCTTGTCCAATATTTACTACCCAAAATCTTTATCTGCAAGTTATGACTGCGAATTGTGACTCGGAAGAGAATGTAGCCAATCAAGAATTGAGTCGACAGAGAAACAAGCAATAACAATATAAACAAGCCTGACCTGAAACATAAAGTTCGGTGGACCTCAGAAATGAAGGACCAGCTCATGTCTTCACCTTGTCTCCAGGATTTTTTCCAGTCTTTTCTTTTTTTTAGTTCAGGAATTTTGCATCAAAAATACTCCCAAGATCAACATCATTCCCTGTTCTACTATGTTCTCTTCCATGTTTCTGGTTGTTGCTATGTTTCTTCCTCATAATGTTTGTTGTGTCATATTTGATCATATGAGATTTCTGTCTTGGAGGACTAGATTCTTGATCAGTGGTGGGACAGCATGGTTATGTGTGTGTTGCACTGTGTTGAGATTACGCAGTACGATCAAAAGTGTTCAATGCTTGATTTTTTATCTTCACGTGTAGCTTTAATGCATGTGTTTTCCATATAAGACAGCCACAAGTATCATTTACAGGATGTTGTTTTTTAATGCAAAATGACATATAAAATATGACAATAAAATAAGTACCTTGTGTGTCATTTTAGTTCTTAAAAATATTTTATGAGTACTAGCTAATGTTCTCATTTTATTTTGAATGATTCTTCTCACATTATTTTGGGATATGAACTTCTACCTTCAGGACAGCGGTGGGCGATACTGGGAATTTTGGTATCGATCTGATACCAAGTAAATACAGGGCTAGTATCACCGATACCGATACTTTTTACATGAAATGTAATGATCATTGAATAATTTTGTAATTTTGCCTTGAGTTGGTTGATTATGATTATGGTAAAACACAGCACAAAGATTTTAGGCAATAAAAATGAATAAAAATACACAGCAATAGAACAAAATTTTAACTGTATAAAAGTAATGAATTATTCCAGGTTTAAAAAAAAAAAATCACAAGTGCCAAATAACAAAAAAGCAGCAATGTAAAAAAATATATAAATATAACAATGTCAACATCACAACAAAAAAAACCTTCCATTGCACAAATAAAGTGTAAACTACAGTTAACCTTAACCTTTGGCTTTCTGCTCACAAAGCCCTCTCTTGGGTTGCCCTTTTGGCTCTGTTTCCATATTGACAACAGATTTATAGGTTTTTGTTCAGGAACAGTAACATGTTGACATAGAGGGAGAGAGGTGAGCCATTTAGAAGCGGTGGTTGGAGTGGAGGAAAGTAAAGTAAAGACCACTGCAGTATTGATCTCATCATGCTAATATCGATCTGATTCCAATACTCTGCTTGGTATCGATACTATTAATATTACGATCGATACGTCCACCCCTACTTCAGGGAGACGATACAGAGCAAGCAAACACTAAACAAACCGCTATAATCTCTCTTTTCTCCCAACATCTATATCTCTTCTTAACAAACAATGGAAGTAATTCTTTTCCTGAAATGGACATATAAGGTTTGTATATTTTTGTCCAGCTTATTTATTGCCACCGGTCTCTTATCTGTTATTATTACTCCACTTTCATCCATGTTTTTATTCTGGTTGTTATTCGATTTGTTAACTTTTCTCTACCTATTTCTAATTTCTTGTTTCTACTTGTTTCTGATCTTTTAATATTATCCCACTATTATCCTTGTTTTTATTCTGGTTGTTATTCGAGTTTTTAACTTTTCTCTACCTATTTCTAATTTCTTGTTTCTACTTGTTTCTACTTGTTTCTTATCTTTTAATATTATCCCACTATTATCCTTGTTTTTATTCTGGTTGTTATTCGAGTTTTTAACTTTTCTCTACCTATTTATAATTTTTTGTTTCTACTTGTTTCTTATCTTTTAATATTACCCCACTATTATCCATGTTTTTTCTTCACATTATTTGGTTTGACTTGTTTTCTACATATTTTCACTGCTTATTGTAATGAGCTCTGCACTTTAACCTTCTTATGCAATAACTACTGACCATGCTTGTCCCTGACCTCTTGCTTATGTAACTGTTGTATGCTGTCTAGAGTTTTGTTATTTATGTGTATCATGTCCTTAGCCTGTAGCACTGCTGTCTAAGACAAATGTCCTGCAAGGGACAATAAAGTCTATCCGTCCATCTGTCCTTCCATCCATCCATCCATCACACTTTGGATCATTAAACTTAATTATGTAGAGCAGTAAAGCAGCTGTATGCAAAACTCAATAAATGAGGGCTGCATCGTTGGTCATGATGGTTCAGGACTCTGATTCATGAATGAACAACACAGCTCAAAGCGTTGAAAGCTCCCCCTCAATTAATGTTCCAAAATCCCCCTGCAGTATTATTCTTTTGCTATTTACTTTTGTTTTGCTCTGGTACCATTTCCAAACTTAGGACCACATTCCATGAAACCAATAAAGTCCATGACAGACCACAAAGTGGGCGTCCTAGCAAGACAACACCCCAGGAAGATTGGTTCCTCCTTGCTTCACTGAAGAACTGTAAGCTTCTTTCTAGAGATTTGTCTGTGGTACTGGTGTGCAAATCTTGCCTGTTAATATCTCTTTGGATGCCAATTTTGACTGTGTCATAAATATCATCACTTGTTTTGGATCAAACCTGGTTTCACATGTAAGGCACTTTAGGTCAGGAAGCTGCGAGATGAGCATCCATCCATCCAGCCATCCATCATTTATTCAGCTTGTACACGTGGTCATGGAAGGGGCCAGTGCTAATCCCAGCTGACTCGCTGCCAGACAGTTACAGGGCAGACATACAGACAAACAAACATTCACACCTACGGCTTATTTGGAGTCACCAATGACCCTGAGCATGTTTCTGGACTGTGAGATCGAGCATGAGAAGAATATGAGAACAGCACACAGAGAGGCCCAGTCCCACTGGGGCACACACCAAGGCCCTCTCTGCTGTGAGACAACAGCAGTATTCCCCCTTTAGTGTGTTTTCTACCGTATTCTGCTTTTTAGGAGATTTCTATGCACAAATTAGAAAGTCTGTGGTCTTCCTTTTCTCCCCTCCTAAACCTTCATCCTCCTTATCACCTACTCCTTCTTCTTGTAAGAGCTCGTCTTATTCACCAGATTTAAAGGAATCTTTTGGATTCTAGAAAAGAAACTTTGTCAGCTGACTTCAGAGCAAAGTAATGAGTAACAAGAACATTCATGGAAATGTCATGGAGTCAAAAGTACAATATTTGTCTTTTAAATATTGTGGAGTAAAAGTATTATGTTTCTTCCAAAATAATACTAAAGAAAAGTTCATACATTAGACATTTCTCCTCTTACCTGAAATCATCAAGCTGCACTGGAGTGCTCTATAGTAACAACAACCTCCAAAACGGCCAAAGAAAGTGTCTACCTGAGAAGATTTAACAGGATCATAAAGAGTCTCATGTCAGAGCAGTGTAGCTGCTTTTCATGAAAGGTCACTGTACATTTTCTAAGCCTGTTTTAATATGTGAGTTGTTGCGTTGTTAATGTTTTGTCTTTCTTTTTAAGTCTGTAATACTGCATCGGCTGCTACCTTGGCCAGGTCTCTCTTGTAAAAGAGATTTTTAATCTCAATGGGACTTACTGGTTAAATAAAGGAAAAATAAAAAATAATAATAAAATGTAGTTGTCACTTTCTCTCCAGTAACATGACGGATGCTGCCAGAAACAGCTCTTTCCCTGAATCAGTGTTAGGTCCCCACCATTGCTTTGTCAGATGTTAGGGCCTTTTGACTTTAGGGAACAAACCACTGAAGAGCACAGAATAATAAATAATGTAGAGCCACGAAAAATATAGTTCTGAGTGCTTGAATCGGCAAACTTGTGAAACCAGGGTCCAGGGTGGAGAGTTTTCAAAACGCTCCTACATGCAGCTTCGTGTAAACGAAAGTCAGCGCGTTTCAGGGTGAAACGCCAACGCTACTGCGTGTGCAGTACTCTTTCACATGAAGGCTGCGCGCATACCAGGAACAACAACAGCTCCGGCCGTCTAGTAACATGTGCTGCTTACTGTGCTTGATTTGTTGTCCAGACATAAAACTCTTTTGCTTGGTGCATCCACTCGCCATTGTTGTTTATTAAAAGCTTTACTTATTCGTACGTATTTTAGCAGCACTGTTTCTCTGCAGTCCTGCATCGCCATCTACTGAACTGGCATACACACTACACATTTTTTTTCATTTCTAGCTTCTCTGTCTGAACGTGGATTGACTTTGAATACGCAAAGGAAGAACCTTTTTGCTTTAAGTGAGAGTGTCTCTGTCTAAATAGGGCCTAACAACCACAGAGGATTCTGACCAAGAACCAGAGCAAAGGCCCATGTGGGGAGGGAGGCTTTAAAGTGACAGGAGCTCCAAGGAGAGTCTCAAAGAGAGTGAGAATACAGAAAGATCAGGGGTATGAGGTCTTTAAAATGGTATCCACTCATGTTTTTGAAATTTCTGTCCTTATTTAATTTTAAAAAGATAATTTTTATCAGCTTCACTACAACACTGGTGTTAAAATGAACACTTAAATTTGTTAATTAGTGACTTTAAGACAAATTGCTTCTTGAATGTTATACCTCTGCACTGGCCGAATCTGATATCTGTTTATACTGCTGGTTTTAGCATCTTTCAATTTCAGCTTTTCCTGTTTTTGCTTTTTATGTTCTTTTCAGTTGTAAATGCCACCATTGACTTTATCTAAATGTCTATTTTTATCTATTCCTAGCTGCATTGCTTTGCTTTCTACCTACTGTTTCATTTGTTAATATTTTTAGTCCTTTAGAGATCCCTTTTTAGGCTCTGATATTTATTTTATCTCCCCTATTTGTAATGACATTTTACCTTATTTTATGACTTCACTTTTTTATTAATCATTGTCTTATTCGATCTTGTCTTTCCTGGGTTGTTCTGAGTCTTTGTGAACAGGATCTCTTTGTGAGGAGGGTTGGGGGAGCCTGGTGGATCCAGGTTAGGGCACTCGGTATGGTTGTGGGATATGGGGGTCTTTGGTTGCCCTTCTGAAGTGTCGAACCAATGCCTGTTGGTCTGGTTTTCTGGTGTTTCAGGCCCTGTGGGTTGGGGGCCCTTTGTGTTTTCTGGATCATGTGTAGCACCAGGGCCTGGATTGTTTGTGCACGCTCTTTAGGTGTCAGGTTGTCCTTACTTTCCCTGAAGTGCTTCACTTTCATGAGCACTGTTAGTCTGAGAGATGTCAAAAGTGACACGGACACAGGAAGGACCCAGAAGCGAAGAAGCAGTTGTGTCTCACAACAACCAGACTTTATTAGACAGATCTTGAATAAACAGTTCAGTGCAGGGATCGAACCAGTGCTTTAACCACTCAACCACACTGGATATGAACAGCAGATGGGAAATCACTCTTTGTAGACAAACAGGAGAGGTGAGAGCGGGGATCGAAACCGCGAACCTTTGTACAGGGATTCGATGAGCAGACCACTCAGCCACACTGATGACTCACTCTCGTTTGGCAACACAGAGGCTTTCAGGAAGACTTGGACTGGACTCATTCTGTTTTTAGGGTGCAGGGATGAACAGGAAAGCCAGGAACCAGGCTGCCACCACTGGATCAAACACTCAGGCGAGTACTCGACAACTGGAAGGTCGGATACCAGGAAAGCCACCACAGGTCAGGATACACAGACGGATACTCAGCGTCGAAGACAGAAGGCGAAGTCGACAGCCGGAACTCAGGCAGACGGGTAAGTGAAGAACAGAGGCTAGTCGATATCTTGCAGTCAAGCTGAGGGTCAGGCGTAAAGGGCAGAACCAGGAACAAAGCTTGTCGTCAACGAGTGATCAATCCGGAAAACAGCTCTGGAGTTCTCAGCATGAAGGCAAAGACAGTCTGACACTGACTGTGTGTGGAGCTGGGGTTTAAATAGGTGGCCTGATTGCAGCAGATGAGGTGCAGGTGTGAGCAGGAGTGCAGGTGAGCTGAGTTAGACTGATTAGGCTGAAGCTGGAATGTGGCAGGCTGAGGCAGAGACTGAGAATGTGACAAAAAGTTCTCTTGCTATCTTGTTAGAATAATTATTCTTGTTATTATTGTTCTTGGGTTTATTCTGCTGTTTGTGATGTTTTCTTTATTTTAACTGTGCATTTTTTCTGATTAGTTCCTTTTGTGCTGTTACTTCTGAACTTTGCTCTTGTCTGCTTGTCAAAGCACATTGTAAATCTTTGTTTAAAAAATGCTTCACAAATAACTTAATTATTTTTTTGTTTGTATATCTATTGTTCTACAGTCCGTCAATCTGTCTGTTCCTACAGGTCAAATCTTTTGAACATGTTATCTCAAAAGGTCCCTGTGGTATTGTTTAAATTTTTAAATATATTTCTACCTTGATTCACAAATGACATAGGCCTGTCTAACTTTGCAGAGCAGCTGGATCATCCTGATTCAATATCTATCATCAGGCAGATCCATCTTGCTAAGCTCCAGTCTACAACAGCCCTACAGAGATATGCATAGATGCTAACAGCTTCAGTAGCAGTCTTATCAGATCTAGACTGAATTTCTTTATTAAATGAATAACACTAAACAACACTGAAAGCACTTCTATATGGAGAGGATATTTTCCACTTTAAACATTTTTTTGGCGAGGGTACAGCCCAAATTAAAATCACTGCAGATGCGTACACCAAGTCAGCACCAAGTCTAATGGAGCCAAACACAAGAACCTCTGTTGTGCTTCACTCAATTTGTAAAGCTCGAGGCCATTCAGGCTTTAAAGGGACAGTTCAGTTTTTTGAAGCTGGGTTACGTCAGGTACTTAACATTAGTCGGGAAGTGGCTGAGACTCCCAGCAGCTTTGCACCTTTCAGGAGATCAATCTGAGACCATCAGAGATGGTACACTACTGTTAATGAGTACAGTTATTTTGTATACTTGTGTGAGTTTACATAAAAACAAGCCACAAAACTATGTTGGATCGAATGTACGATTGGGTAAAAGGGTTTGAGCCCCAATATGAGTCAGTTTGAGTGATAAATGACAGTGGTATTCATTTAATGTCAGTGCACAGGCTTACAATAGCTAAGCTTTACCTTTGACCTGCAAGCCTTTATTCATGAATCTTACTTTTAAGTTCTTGGAATTCTTTTGCCCAATCATACATTCCAGTCAAAATCGATATTTTGCTTGCTTCTATGTTAAACGCACACAATTCTGCAAATAACCATAGCCATCAATAGCAGTGTTTCAGAAAGTTTTTGACTGAGTTGCCATCTTCTCTTCTGACAGACAGATAGTTCAGGGTGTTAGTTATCTTGCTAACAGACAAAAGTACAAACAGAAAGAACAGACAAAAACAGAACCCCCTTGGCGAAGGTAACCACAGCTGTGAACAGAACTGATGATCAAACTTTAACTGATTTATTTGATGTTAGCTTTGACTCAATATATGTTTATATCAGCTCAGTGTCGGGTCAGTGATACCTGACATAACACTCACTTTGAACAAACATGCACACCTTGTTTGTGGTTTAAAATCAGAGAGTGATTAATGCTGATGCTGCACACACTTAATTTCTCACAGTGACTGTGCACCGACTCGCACTCACGAGAGGACAAGGTTTAAATAGCTGTACAGTTACTCATCACAAACTCTGCAGAGTGAAGGCAGGAACTGACTCAGGGAAAAACCTCTTCAGTCTGGAGTAAACATTAAAACACATCTGCATGTATGGACCAGGGTGACACAGCTGAGAGCCTGTCGGACCATAAATGGATGACAGCACTTTCATGTGGTTTTATGTTCATCAGAGGAAGAAAGTGCACAAAGAGCAGAAATGACAAAAACCTGGAAAACTGAGGTCAAATCTTGAAACTGTGTTTAGCCCTCCTAACTCCATCGGATTGTCAGACCCCCGAGATGTAACCCCTACATTATTTATATGTCTGAAATCATACATCAGATGTATATGGGGACAGGTATGTTTCGAAGGTCACACTTTTGTTAATTCAGATATGGCTTCAGGTCAAATGTATTCCCACAAAAAGGTTTTAATCCAGTCTTGAAGTGCAGTGTTTCATTTTAGAAATTGTTTTAGTAATTATGGGAAAATTAATAATTATTGACTCTTTTATCAAATTTTCGTTATGAAAAATGTAGTAGCCATGTTCTTAAACCTCAAGTTTAACCTCAAGAGAAAGTGAAAACTTCATGTTATGGACTAATGGGATGTGCGAGTAATGTTTTGTGGCCTTTTATAGCATTTGAGAAAGAAAATGAATCGAAGAGCAGCACTAAACCTCTACAAAACAAATAATGTCTGGAAGACTTCTTGTTCATGAAATGAGGCAATTACATAGGAGCAGATTAATGTATTTGGGGTTGTAAACATCATCAAGATGACCAGATGAAGTTTAAGCTGGGCACAGAAAAAAAGGGAGATTAGCGATTTTTTAAAGGCCACAGTCCACCAGTAACTGCTGATCTGCTGAGATTGTCATGGACCAGGGTTTGCAGAGAATGGTCTGAAAAAAGGGGAATTATCCAGTGAGCAAGGTGAAAAATGTCATGTTGATGCCAGAGGTCAAGAGAAGGGCCAGAGTCATTGGAGATAATAGAAAGACAATAGGAACTCAAATAGCACTGGTTACAGCCAAGGTCTGCAGAAATGAACGACACATCAGAATGAGCAACAGCAGCAGAAGACCACTCTGGATGGCACAGTTTTCACAGACTCATTAAAACTGGACAATAATAGATTGTCATGATGTTGCCTACTCTGATGAGTCTCAGGGCCTTAATTTCCTGGCGCAGCACAGGGTGGCCTGTTGCACCCCACACATTTCATCTGGCGCACCACCAAGTGCAGCCAATTCGGCAATTTGGTAGGCTGAAATTGCCAGCCTGGCAGACTGAGAGTGAGGTTTGGCAGCAGTTTCAGGTGCTGACAGTTTCAGGTTGGCGAAGTGACAATATTGTGTTAAAGAAACTGCACGGAAGGTGCGTTGAAAGCTTGCCAACTCCTATTCTCATCGCAGGTGATTTTACGGACACTAAAAGGGAGTCTAGAATTATGTAAGACCTCTATAAATGAATAAAAATGCATAACAACTTGTTAATATGTGGAAAAAAGGAGACTAAGTACTAAATATTGAGAAAATGGGGACGGGACTAGATAAGCTCTGCCTCTCCCGTCTACCCTTTCGGACATGAACATTTGATCAACTATTGACAATGTGTGATGCTGTATAACTGTGTTGACATGACCGAAATAAATAAATGAAATGAAATGAAATGAAATGAAGCCCACTCTCCACTAATACGGCTGACAGGTGCACTGTGTGCACACACCACCAAAACCTCAGAGGCAGGTATCCAGAGTGTCAGGCACATTACAATCCAATACACAATCACAGCAACCACTATTATATGTACCCATCTGAACCAGCATATACATTTGTATCTATATTAAGTGTCATGTCACATCTGATGTCGGATCAGAGATGTTTGTCATAATGGAAACTGACAGCAGCTCAAAGTGTGATGCACATCTCACAAGCCAACCACAAACAGCCTCATGATCCCATACAGTGTATATATCCAGTTTCTCTCATCTTATGAAATTCAAAAGAAAAGAAAAAAAGAGAGAGAGGGGCTCACTGAATTAATGTAAGTCACTTGGTGTCTTAAGGATTTACCTGTAAATTGGTTACATTTTGTTCCACGTCATAATTCATAGAGTCATTGCTCGGAAGACGTCTGTTTTAGTCTTTATTCCTAACATGATCTGAAAAGATGGAGTACATTATTGCAAGAAGGATGAGGAGGAGACACCTGAGAGGATATATATCACCAAAGGTTCTGCTATTTAGCAATGGCAGACCAGGTATGCAGGTGGATCACGAGCACGATGAATGGATTAGTCTGCTGCTTTGTTTAAATGTTACTGTCATTTAATTTTGTACTCTTATTCATAACAGATTACCTCTATCCTGCAAGGTGGTCCAAATGGTGACACACTTTGTGGCCTCTGATGCGCAGCCCTATTTACAGCCCCTGCACTCTGCAGTTGCTGTAAATAGGGCCGTCTCTACTACCGGGTCTTTCCAGTGCACCATGGCCACGGTAGTGGGGATCAGTTAGACCAATCAGTCACTGCACTTCGCCTGCAGCGCATTTAAAGGTAAGCAGAGACGTTCATTTAAATGGTGAAGGTTACACTTTGCAGTGTTAAACCCACTCACGCCTTGTCTCTTCCCTTTCTGGCACTTGCAGGAGTGGCAGTAATGGAGGCGTAGTTGTGCCTCGCTGCGCCGGAGTGCGCCATGCAGGATGCTCAAAAAATGCGCTGGTCCCACCATGTTGGCAAGACGCAGGTGCAGCACAGGGCAGTTGCACCGCAACTGGGCGTGGTCTATGAATTTAGACCACGCGCACGAATTGAGTCTCTGTTGCTGGCAACCCAACATCCTTTGAAGAGACAGAGGAGCTACAGTATGAGCATGACAACTGCAACAAGATTTCCAGGCCTTTAAATAATGATCATATAAGGATTAGCATGGATGCTGCCTGCTAAGTTTGGGGTTTTATCAGAACTGGACATTTATTTATTAAATAAAGAAGAATTACTCTTTAAACATTTCTCCTTGTTAAAGATATTTTTGCTTCTCTACCAAGGCAAGAGTCTGACTTACACGAACACATTGTCACCAGAAACAGGACGTTTTTTCCTATGCGGTTTCAAAAGTGCTTTGCGTTCACAGATAATATGAGAAAGATCTGCAAGAATGACTTAAATGCTGTAGCATGCATGTCAAGCCAGTCATTGGCGATGTAGGTTTGTAGTGAAACAACAGCGTTACAACACAAGTATGGTTTCCACTGAAGATAATCTTTTCGCAAACCCATCACTGTAAGCAGCACACATGTTGCTACGTAGCCGGCCAAAGCTGTTGTTGTTGTTCCACAATGGAAGTAGGTCAACAAAACAAAGCCTCTGTTTAAGAGTAGAAGATGATCATTGTAGAAATTAACATAATGTGGTAAAAAAAAAAAGAAACCCAAAAACAAACGTCAGAGCAAGCACACAGGGCTGGTTATTTGGGGTCCATGCATTAGGATTTCCAAAATCTGCAAAGATTTTTTTATTTGTTGGAGGCCCCACGCATGAAGATAAAAAAAAAAAAATCAGGCATTGAACAGTTTGGATTGTTCTGTGTGGTGTGCTCTGATAGTCTCAACACACCACACATATAACCATTCTGTCCCACCGCCGATCTAGAATCTAGTCCTCAAAGACAGAAATGTTGATCAAATTGATCAAATACAATGTAACAAAAACAAAGTAGAAGAAAAAACATAGTAACAACCATAAACACTGTCTATGGCAACAACAGGAAACAAAACAAGCAACATGGGAGAGGACCTGACGGCGAAAAGGGCGAACGATGGTGCTCAAACTGAACCTAATGTTTATGTTTCAGGCCAGGTGGTATTGTTTTATTTACAATTAATTAATTGGTTACATTTTGTTCCACGTCATAATTTATAGAGTCATTACTTGGAAGACGTCAACTTTCCAAACTCACATGATTTTTGGTCGTAAATATTGGACAAGTTTAATATTTATTTACACATCAGCCTGACCTTTTTTGGCGTTGATTACTGGGACAAATTCACTCTCAACACACCCCAGACTTCTGGACAATCTTACAGGATAATTTTATAAAACATAAAATGATTTGGAATTTCCTGTCCTTGGTTTGGAAGAGGCAGGCTAATGCTGCCCACTGACTCCCAGTGTTTGAGCTAAGCTAATTTAAAGAATGTCTATCTGCTTGTCATGGACTGACGCAAGACATAAAAAGACAAAAAATGTTGGCGTATCCCTTTAAAGAATAGATCTTGTCTGCCATCTGTCAGTTTTCCTGGGGCAAAATGGGATTACAGTAGTGACTGAGTATTCCCTCAATTAACCATTTACTTTATAGATCTTTCACTGCAGGTAACTGAAGCTATAATAGTTACATACTTTCAAGTTAACAAAAATCAATTACAGTTGAGGAATAAACATGAGAGCATGGATCCATCTGCTTTGTATCAACAGTTCAGGCTGCTGCTGGGGGTGTGTTAGTGAGGACTGATATTTTCTCTGCACACGTTGGGCCCCTTCATATCAGCTGAGCATTGTGAAAACACTAACCTACCTGAACATGTCCATCTCTTTATGACCACAGAGTACTGATCCTCTGAACAGCTGACAAATCCACATCAACTCTGGACCAAAATCTCTGAGGAATGTTCCAGCAGTTTGTTGAATCTGTACCACAAAGAACTAAGGCAGTTCTTTCTGGTGCTATCAAAGTGTGCCTAATATTGTGGCCTATGAATTTGTTCTGAAGTGTTTATTTTTCTGAAATGTATATGACTCAACCATAGAAGCTGATGGATCACATTATGAAACAGTCATCCCAGAGTCATCCTTGTATGTTTCTCATGCCTTATATGGTCTGACATTGGGATGAGTAATCTATTACTGTGCCTGTTTCTGCCTACAACCCTTTACTATGACAAATATTCACTTTGTAGCCTCATCATCAATGAAGTACTGATCAGTTGGTAAAGAGACCACACAGGAACAAACCTCTTACCTCTGAGTCAAACCCTGGTCAAGTATTGGGCAGGTCTCGGTGGGCCCCATTCCAGTTGTTTGGCTAAGATTATTTCCATGTGGATCTATGTGGAATGGGGCCTCTAATTGCAGGTCATGGATTCTCCAGCTTTTCTAGGTAGCCAGTGAACCACATTCCTCTGAATGAGGGCATGACTTTTTGTTTTTTAACACAACATCACGGGACTTTAAAGCAGGACCTCAGCTCACAGAAAATAAATGCAGCTGAAGATTAGATCTACAAATCCTCCATTAGTGGAAACGCAGAGCTCAAATGATGATTGACTGTGGAAAAAGCGTACTGTAAAATCAAACGCAGACCAGCCTCGAAAAGAGATGGATGTTCAGAGTGACCCTCGGCCTCTAATTCAAGTGTTAGAGAGCACCATACAAATGCAACACCTCTGGTTCGCATTACTCACAGTTTCATTGGGACAGCCTGGTCTTTGAAAAACTGACTGTATTTCATTTTAGTCCTGGAACATCAAGGTCCGTTTGTCCTATGGGATGTTAGACAAACAAACACAGCTCTGAATTGGCTCAGATTTTTGAATTGTTCATTTGAGAGGAGACAGAATCTCATAAATTGACTGATATTAAACAGTACTTTGAAAATAGTAATAAGACAAGTTACTGTGCACGTGGGGACGATCTGATCAGACTCCTGCAGTCACATGACCATACACTGCATCAAGGTTCCCCACTCTCTTCTAGAGACTAATTTCCAAACTTTTTCAGACATCTGCAGGAAAGAAGAAAAGTTCAATCAATCAATCAGTCAAACTTTACTAATATTGCACTTCTTGTAAATGCAACACAAAGTGCTTTACAAACAGACAGATAAATAATAAAAAAAATAAAATAAAATAAAATAAAATAAAATAAGACATA
Source organism: Scarus forsteni (assembly GCA_036419115.1). Lineage (NCBI taxonomy): Eukaryota > Metazoa > Chordata > Actinopteri > Labriformes > Labridae > Scarus > Scarus forsteni. The sequence continues at coordinate 3,691,013 of JAZDUH010000150.1, forward strand.
CCCAGCACACAGAGAAAATGCCATCATAGAGGTTTAAAGTTAAGCAAACAATGGAGATTAGGTTAAAGTGTAAAATTAAAAATATCATCAAACAGAATACATATAAATTGAAATTCAATAAAAAAATAAGAAAATTAATAAAGGTGCTGTAATAAACTCTAATATATAAATGCAATATTTTCAAAGAGGGAAATAAATCACTAAAAAATAACTTCACTAAAAAAAATAAAGCAAGAGAATAAACTAGTAATAGAAAGTTCTGAAGTTAAAACAGAAAAAGACACAACCTAAATTACTAAAACAGATTAAAATGAGTACATTATTTTCAGGTAAAAGCCAGACTAGGTCTTGAGTTTGTTTTTAAAAACATTAACATTAACATTTTGTTAGGCAAGTAGTGCTCAAAGAACTTTTGTACCTCACTTTGTTTATTGTTTTTTGAGCTTCTTCTGAGTCTGTCTTGTCTTCTTTGGTGCCATGGTTCAGTCACGTGTTTTAACCCTTTCATGCATGGTGTCCACTGGACTGGACAGATGTTTGGAAAACATTTTAAATCATAGCGGTTGCAGTGCCATGTCCCAACCCCCCGGTGGTGAACCCCCAAACCATTGTCTCACGTTTAAATAAAAAATTACTTTTTGTATCTTGTTGTAATAATGCATCATACAAAGGGAAAAATGCACCTCGTCCCTTAAGGAATACATGTTCAATTCTTCTACTCTGAAAAACTTGTACTGTAAAAAAATATTTTCTTATTTGCTTATTTGATAAGATGTTGGAAACACTTTAGTGCATATTTTAAAAATACTCTAGTTGTATATTTACCTCTGTAAAGGAGGTTTTGTTTTCGCCAGGGTCTGTGCCTGTGTTTTTTTTTTGTTTTTTGTTTGTTTATCATTGAGCAAAGTTAGACAAAAACTATTGGATGGATTTACATGAAGATTTTATTGGAGATGTGGTTTGGTCCAAGGAAGAAGCCAATACATTTTGCTGCCGATCAAATCTAGATTGACGTCACAAAAAGCATTTGAGTTTATGATGAAGTCCCATCACTGAACACTCGGCAGTCTTTTGTCCCACTTATGGTACCATCTGACTGGTTATACGCTCTCGTTACACACAGGGTTAGGGCACAGTGATCAGCCAATCAGCTGTGAAAGCTGTGCATGTAGTGCTGATTACAGATACAGAGGACCACTGAAAGTCCGGCGCTGTTCCTGCAGCCTCGGTTTCTCAGCAGACTCCAAAAATTTTAATAAACATCCCAGTCCTCTTCAACTCACAACCACTAGTAACATTACTGTTGCCACATTAATATTATACAAATATGACCCGCCGCTGTACTTGCTCACATTCCCTCAAAACACGTTGTTGAATCACTTGAAACACGGTTGCTGATAATGTTGATATGGAAACAGTCTGTCATAGCAGAAGTCTTAGTGTGTGTGAGTGTAAAAAACGAACCCCCAAATGCCACACAGAGCAAATGTTCCACTTAACCAACAGGCAACATCACCCACTGGAAGCTCCTTGGCATGCACAACACCACCAGCATCTGTACAAGCTGCAGCAAATTGGTTCAGTCAACAAGTTATAAGACCCACTACTAACACGATGATATTTATGTCAACAATAATTACACTTCTTGCAGATTGATATTTTTCATTTGACAATGTGCTTATTAAATAAATACAGGACATTTTGGGCGGAAATCACTATTTATGGGTGGAACTGATCTGCTTGGTGGAAGTCTGTGCTCTCAGAGAGTTTTCTATGACTACTATCTATCTTGATATGTCAATCTATCCAACCAATCCAACCAAACAAAGGCAACATGTTTGCCAATCAGAGGTTGAGGTGAGGTGGGTCACTGAGTCATTGCGATTACCGGATCAAATATTCATGGTTGGCGATTGCAACAGAGACGAGGATGTTCATGAAAACATTACAGCATAGTCAGGAAATTATATTTCAGTACTGTAGAACTGGCCCAGAGCCACTGTTCAGCTCTAGGCAGATAACATGTAGGTTCAAAAAAGTATGCCCCCTGAAAAAATGTAATAACCCTACCCCTTTTAATTTGTTTCTGCAGTCAAGTCTGTCTGTACCTGCTGTTGTTAGTGGGCTGAAAAAGCTGTAGCAATATATGTGAATACATAGATATTTATTCATTCATGTCTTAATGTGTTCTCACTTTGGTTTTATTCAAAGGTTGTGTATGTACACATGTATGCAGTGTACGTATGTTTAACCTCTGTTATGCTAACCTTGCCCAGCAGCTGGACCAGCTTGATCAGTGTCTGTAATCAGGGAGATCCATCTTACCAGACTCCAATCTACAATGATTCTCCTCAGCCCAAAGCGGGACGGACCAATCAGTCACTTAGAGTAGAAAGAGGTGGAGCTACAAGCAGCAGAAAGTGACTGCTTGAACAGAGATTAGCATAGATGCTATCAGCTCCTGTAGCATTTTCATCAGATCTAGACTATATTTCTTTAATCAAAGAAAAAGAAAGATCAAACTCGCAAACTTCTCTTGTAAGAATATTTTTAGGACATGTTTTGACAAGCTTAATCAACCCCTAACTTTCTGCTCATCATCACATCTTCTTCAGGGCTTTTCCTCCATCATCAGACAGATGTCTGCTTGATCAGCAAAAAGATAACAACCAGCAATTTCACATATGGAATATATTGGCATCACATCCAAGCATGTATTTACTTTCAGATAAATTTTGGAGATATGGGACCAATTTATAAGCAGACTGTCTGCCCCTCATGATCACTTTTTTAAAAAACAACCCACGTTGTTTGCTGCACTTGCTTAAAATGTAATATATATCATCTAATGTGTAATTATTCAGTGTTGTTCTGTTGTAACAGAATGTAAACATGATTTATACCCTAATAAACATGTTTCCTCTTGAGTAAAACAAAGCAGGAATTCCAAAATGAAACTTGAAATAAAAATTTTGGATTTATTTCCAGCTGCCCTTCATCAGCCCTTCCTCTGCTGTGACCTCATGTGGCGATACGAGGCTCTTATTAAAGTGACTCCGTAAGTATTGGGGCGTTAAGCTCTCAGCAGGTACCTGCACATCATTTGATTATTTATCGTCTTGTTTTGACGTCTGTTTTTTTTTAAGTATGTACACATGTGAGTGTTATGAGAAAATGTCAACTTAGTTGATGGCTTCTAAAATGTTTTTCTTTGAACTTTAGACTCAAAAACAATCAAGAAAACTTGATGTCCAGTGAGTGAGAGGCAGGGTACATCCTGAGCCGGTCTCCAGCCAATCACAGGCTCACTGGGGGACAGACAACTATTCACACAGCAACCTAAGGGCAATTTGGAGTCATCTGTGAACCCGATGGACATGTTTTTTTTTCTATGGGAGGAAGCCAGAGTGCACAGATAGTACCCACGCATGCACAGAGAGAACATACTAACTCCACACAGGACTGACAAGGGGTTCAAACCAGCAACCTTATTGCTGTGAGGCACGTGCATTACCTGGGGCCTATAGCACGAAGCAGGATTGTCTTAGCGAGGTAACAGGGGTTAACCCTGGTTTATCAATAGCACGAAGCTTGATCATTTATCGGAGTAGATCACCATGGTGACCTACTCTGAACGGCTAACCTGCTCCGGAGCAGAACAAGTTGGAGGTTGAATCTGATGCTAGATGATGACCCTCGCACTAGCCAATCAGCTTCTCTGAATCAATGGTCTGCTCTCTTCTCCTGAACCCGGTCGAAGGAGGCACACAACTCTTGAGACAAGCATGAAGACGAGAAAGGTTGTCCTGATACCGATTTGACCCAAGAGATCAACCTGACGACGGGCTATGAGATGTACCGGTTCCCGTGGCCCGGAATCATCTACCTGTGTGATATTTTGGAGCCGTTCATTCCCCATGTGACTGGCAGGAGCTGTGCACGACTGTCACACTGTTATTGTGCATCGCCTGCTACATAAACTTCACTTCTATAGCACCTTTCATACATTCAAATGCATCATAAAGTGCTTGACAAAAAAGGGATGTAATTCTTATAAAACAGCACATTATTCCATCATGTCCATCATGTCATTCCTGCTCTCTATTCATGTGTTTGAGGGCTTTTTTTTCTTGCTGATTTTAAATTCTTCATTTTGGTCAGACTTCAGATCAGTATGTTATTATGATTTTATTGTGGCAACAACTTAAATCTTAAATGCAGCTGATATGACATGAAACAGACCAACCTACCAGACACAGTTATGTCTTTGTATTTTTTGTATCTGCTCCCACGACCTCCTCAATACAGAGGGATTACATCTGAGGGAATGGGATGATAATAGTCAGACAAGCAAAAAACTTTCACAGTATATTGCTTCATGAGATTCATGAGAGTGATCAGTGTCAGATTTAGCCAATGATGAGTAATTTGCGCATTTTCACAGTCCACCACGCATTTTGTCTATGATTGACAGCTAAAGTGTTTCTTTTCTCCATTAAAGACTACAGGCTTTTTTATCCTCACATTTTAACTTTATCAGACGCCACTCTTCACATGTTAAATATAAAGCTCTGTCAGTGCATTCCCGGCGCTTCTCAGTGTGTTCTCCGCTCATGATTGTGATTGGTCAGCTGCCTCTGAGCCCTCCCCTTATACGTGTGCGTTCACAGCTCTTGATGAGACAATCCTGGATTGAGTTACCGTGTTGATAACTTGCGTCGTGCTATCGATTATCCTGACTGCCATTGTTGCGGTTACTCAGTCCTGGATAGATGTCAGTTACCAGGGATAACGTGATATAGTCCTCTGCTGTCCTGATGTACCACGATGTTTAAACTGCAGTGTGTACATTATTTGATCTACTAGGCTATTCTTCTGGCTCTACATTACAGCTTTTCCATTAACAACTACTAGAAAGCAAACAGTACAATGTTTATACATCATATTATATAATATTTTATAATAATAATAATAATAATGATAATAATGATAAGAAATAATAATAATAATTATTATTATTATTAATCCCTAAAGGACCTTACATGCATGAGCACAGATGTACCTGGGATAACATGATGCCTGACACCCACACCCACACACATCATATATATATATGTATATATATATATATATATATATATATATATATATATATAAATATATATATATATATATATATATATATATATATATATATATATATATATATATATATATATATATATATATATGTATATATATATATATATATATATATGTATATATATATACATACATATATATATATATATATATATATATATATATATATAATATATATATATATATATATATATATATATATATATATATATATATATATATACACATACATATATATATATATATATATATATATATATATATATATACATACGTATATATTCTATTACATGAAAGTTTTATATTATTTTTTATGTTAATAGTAAATTATTACTTTGCATAAAATAGATTCAAACTTGAAGACGTGATGATTTTCTTCAAAAATTAAATCCTACATTTTGTCCGTGTTCCGGAAGTTGACGGCATTTAGTTCTGAGCAGGAAGCTCTTACTTTGAAAGTCCAGCCGGAAACGTCCTCCCACTGCGGCAGGCTTTACGCAGAGCTCCTGATAATAAGCGAGAGTCTGACAGAGGGAGGCAAACACTCACAGAGGCGCAGCATCTCCTCAGCAGGACCGCAGCGAGGAATTAAACACCTGACGAGCCTGGACCGGACTGAAGCTCTGACACTGTCAGCTTTTTATATTCACAGCCGATTTTTACAGCTTTTCAAGCTTTTTCCTATTATAATTATTTTTTAACTTCTAATGTTCCATGTGTGATGGCTAACGCGTCATTGGTTGATGTTGGAGTTTTGCTTCTGGTCGTGGCGGCTGCAGCTTTGGCGAACGGTGAGTGAAGTGTTTCCTCTTCATCTGCTGATCTCAGGTGATCTGCACCCCACAGACCAGGACATGCGCGTGAGGGGTCACAGTCAGGCCTGTTTACAGTTGAAAAGTATATGACGATAGACTATGTCTAAAACAGGGCACCTGCCGCACATGTGATGGGACTCAAAGAGCTCCCAAAAGTTTCCAACATAAGGTCCATGGTCCCTTGGGGGGACAGAAGCCATGTCAAGGGGACTGCGACCAGGCCAGATAAACATTGGCTCACTGAATCTGCTTTCCTGTCATTTTTTCAGAATTTTTTGTAGATGAATTAAGAAGCAATGGGCATGCATGACAGTGTTTTTCTTTTTTTTGTGAAGGGGGCATATTTGATCTGCTAAAAGTCAAAGTAGTTAGGGAATCAGTGTGTTAAATTGCATTTGTTTGTCCACAGGGAGCAGGTGGTGGATTATGTCATGTAATATCCATAAGAAAGGTGGTCTTGAGCAGTGGTTCTCAAAGCGGGTCGGGCTGTAAGATCCTTTTTCCCAAAACAATTAGACATTTAGATGATCAAAATGGCATAAATCGCACATTTTTAGGAGAAAGAATACATTAATGGAGATTTATTTAAATAAAAATCATGTAAATATGTCAAATATATTTTGATACAAATATGCATTTGAAGGCAGAGATGTATGGGTCAGTGCTCTTCAAAGATATTCAGCATCTTAAGTATGACTTTTTGGGGGTCACCGGACAAATAGTTTGAGAATTTACTGAGCACTTCCCAAGGGTTTTATGATTGAAGGAAGCCATTCATCAGAATTTGTACCCTAGAAGGGGTTAGCAAGGATGCTTGATGAGGTTTTGTCCACTAGAAGATCACATAAAGGCTCTTAGTTAAGTTGTTTTCATCCAAGGGGACTTTTCTTCAGTTTGTCTCCTGGAGGGCTCTATTGTGGGAGTGCAATTTATCAAGTTTTGTTTACAAAGGATGCATCAAAAAATATACTTCATGACACTACATTTTTCTCCTGAGAGTGCATTATTAAAGACTTATGAAGACTACCTGATAAGGCACTTTGTCATGTTATGTCCACGAAGAGGGCATCCAATAAAGGGCACTTGATTATGTTTCATCCACCTGATGGGAACCTTAGAGGGCACTTTATCAATTTTACACCCTAATGAGGCATCCATAGTGCTCTTAACTACATTTAATCTACAGGATGGCCTCCTTCTGGGTCACTTTGTCATGTTTGTCTTCACTGGGAGAACACTCTGTATGGTCTCAAAGTTCTGTCTTCTGGAGGTCACATTACCAAAGTTTGACATCTAAAAACAGGCAGAAGGGCACCTAATGAAGTTTGTCTGGTAGGAGGACATCCTAAAGGGCATTTAATCAAGTTAAGTTCTGTGAAGTGGGCATCCAGGAGGGCACATTATAGGGCACTTTATTATACTCTGTCTACTCCGAGGACACCCAGGTGGACACTTTATAAAGTCTGGCCATTCAAAGGGCACTCGGGAGGGCATTTAATCAGGTTTTATCCATGAAATGGCATGTAAGAGGGCATTAAATAACCTTTGTCAGCTGTTAGGACATCTGAGGGGGCTTTTGTAAAGTTGTGAACACTAAGAGGGCAGATAAAAGGGTTGCAAACTGAAGTTTTATCCAGTGGAAGATCACCTTAAAAGGCAATCCAGTTTTGTCCTCTGGGGGGCACTTTTGCTTTTTCCATTATGAGGGCAGCAAAGGTATGATTGCCCCCTTGAGTTCACCAGTGATTCCTATTGGTGTGCCTTCAGGCATGTCTAGGTATGCCGTGGGAATTTTTACAACCATGAGTTATTATAATAGCTAGGCAACAGCTAATGAATCAGTTTTATTGTACCTTGTTTGTTCAGTAGGTGCATTAATCCACCTATTTATCTACAGCTCTCAATAAATCCTAAAACAGACTTTAAGGAAACACCATTTATTTCATTTTCAGCAGTGGGTTGCTTTTCCATCTTTCCCATTTATGAGTAACCCTTAACTTTAAAAAGGTGCTATTGTGTAAAAAGTATGATAGTTGTTGGTCAAGGTTAGTGATGTGTCCCTCAGACACTTGAAACCAATGACTGCAAACATTCAGACCACAGGGTTACATCATTATTTTTTAAATGTCTCTAAAAACAAACAGCACTGAATTGATCAGGTCTCACTTGGGTTTTGTGCACACTGCAGGCAAAAGTGTTCCAAATCTGACTTCTTTTTCCCATATGTGACCCAAAACGGATTTTTTATGACAGCCTGACTGGCACAAATATGATATTTTCAAATCAGACCCAGGCCTCTTTCATCTGTGGTGCTAAATCAGACACATACATGATGTTTCTAAAAGCGATCTCACTCTGATCACGTCATTTTACATTATTGAAGTGAGACGGACGTCCAGTGTAACAGATGGACGATGGACTTTTTCATAACTACGTAGCTTCGATTGCACTTCTTGTGCTTTATTGTTGATTGCATTATGATGGGATTGTGTAATTGTTCTTGTGAGCCCGACCAAAGTAGAATCTCTTGGCACCATATGGGACAGACAAAGCATATCTAATCCAGTCTAATCTAACCAGCACACGCTCATGTGTGTAGCATCCACATTTACTACCATAAACACAGTGTGCTTGCAGTGTTTCAATCAATTATTCAACCAATCTTTATTTCTATAGCAACAATTTATAACAGGTGTTATCTCAAGACACTGAACAACAGAGCAGGTCGATGACTAACTCTTAAATTTATGGATACACATTGCATAGATACACATATACAAATATATTTATACATATACACATACATATATCCAAAACTCAACATGAATCTTGCATGGCAGCAAGAAAAATGTAAATGTGTTTGAATATGGTCCAGATTCAGGTTTGCAAACCATTCAAACCACACCCACTCCCAACTAGCAAGTATATTTCATTACATAGAAGGATGCATTTCTAATAATGAGTTTACATTGTCACCTAACATGTGACCACAAGAAGACGTGACGTGTTGTCAGATTTTTCTACTGAAATAAGTAGCCACGTCAATAAAAACAAGACTGGAATAACAAGGGGAGGGACTATTGTTATTTATAACTCTGTTATTGCTGTCTTACCTTGATTTTTGTAACCAAACAGACATAGTCAGGCTTTAGTTCAGCCTGTTAGGACTTGGTCTAGGGACCGGAGGGTGGCCATAACTGCTCGGAAGCACTTCTTTGGGAGCAGCAAGCCATCATTCTGACATCTCTCCAGCAGTCATATTATCATAGATCATAGGACCTGTTTGTGCATGTGTATTTCAGCCTAATTATGTATCGCATGTCTCAACAACAGAGTGTAAATAATCTGCATTCCCATGAGGGATTAATAAAGTATGTTATTCTTCTTATTTACAGCTTTATTATGGAGTAAACAGTAACAGTTACATTAGAGATGAATTTAATTCTACCTGTAAGGATATCTTTTGGTTTGAAACATCATTTTTGCCTCTTTTTACAGCAAACTTTACATTTGCGTTTGGGGTGGATCAGAATAGTTTGTGTATCTTCTGAATTGAGTTTATATTGGTAGTAAAGTGTGCATCAGATCCCTCATAGGTTTGGGGACACAACAAGCCCAAATGAGCAAAAGGGTCCAAAGAAGCTGCTAAAAAGGGCCGATATTGACCAACTTAGACTACAGTTTATCATTACATCACAGCAGATAAGCATGCATACTCATGGCAAGACAATGGTGAAAACTAATGACAATAAATGCAGTTATGAAGTTTAGACTACTTAAAACTCTATTTTGTGTGCATTTTTGGCCCAGCATATACAAACAGTAGCTGTGTTGCTCAGTTCATAGGAGACTGGAGGGTGGCAGGTTCAAGTCCTGATCGAAACAGGTTTTGTGGTTGGTTTGGTTAGCCTGTCTTTTCAAGACAACTTAACAAAATGTTCAGATCACAGGAAAACACATCCATCTGGTCCAAATCTCCACAATATGTGATGAAATAAAGCTCATACCTGCTAACTGTATGGCCCCAGTGAGGCTATGCCAACAAAATGGTCTGTTGGACTTAGAGGTGCACATGCCCTGGGTCTCTAATTCCGTAGACCAGGCGCAGGTGCGGTGGTGTGCTACACCGACGGGTGTGTAAAGCGCACTTAGCAGGTTTCCTGCATGGCGCACAGAAGCGCACACAAGTGCCAGAGAGGGGGGAGGGAAGGCATGAGTGGGCTTAACACAGCCGAGTGCTGTCTTCACCTATCAAATGAACGCCTCTCCTTGCCTTTAAATTCGCTGCGGGCGATGCGCGAGCGAGGCGAGCGGCTGATTGATCTGACTGATCCCTGCCACGGCTGCCACAGTGTTGCAATTATGTATGCCATCTTTTTAGACCACTTTAACCCTTTTACTGCCAGCTTAACTGCTTGGCAGGGGTTATCAATAAATTCAGGAATATCTAATGTTTTAAAAACAGAAAAAAACAAATCATCGTTTGATTCTATATACATTTCAGGGAACAGACAAACCAAACCAGATAATTTCTTGGTGTGGGATTCAAAGGTTTAAAAAGCTTACGGTTGATAACATGATGACAAAAAAGTTCACAGATATTTAGGAAAAAATCCATTAAAAAAGACGAAAATGTTTGTAAACAAAAAAACAGTCACAAATCAATAACAATATATGATCCTGAGTTTGACAAACAGACAAAAATGTTTTTTGATGAATAACGGATTCAGAATATAAATATATATACCATAAAATCAGTAGATGATCAAATATATGACAGTCATAATAATAATAATAATAATAATGATATCTTTAGCTTTTATATCATATCAGTTCATTTGGTTTGTTTGCTGTTTTTTCTGTATCCTAAAACACTGACAGAAACAAACAATGACATGTTATTTTTAACACATTAGACATTCCTGAATTTATTTCAAACAGTTGAGCTGGGAGTTAAAGGGTTAAGAATAAAGACTAAAACAGAGAAATATGGGCAATCACAGGTAAATCCTTAAGACACCGAGTGACATACATTTATTTTCTTTTTTTTTCTCTTTCTTTTTTTTATTTGATGAAATGAGAGAAGTCAGATATATACTCTGTATCAGATGATGAGACTGTTTGTTTTGTGAGCATCATGGGCATCACACTCCAGCTGCTGTCAGGTTAAGTTCCCGGTATGACAAACGACTTCAACACGACATCAGATGTGACGGGATAATTAATATAGATACAAATGCATAAGCTGGTTCAGACGATTGCTGTGATTGTTTATTGCATTGAAATGTGCCTGACCCTGTGGATACCTGCCTCTGAGGGTTTGTTGACGTGTATGCACATGTGGGCTTGTCACCAAATTTGAGCTGCGGAGGGTGCGCTTCGCCTGCGCCGAGAATAGACCAGGTTGGAGCTGGTAAGCTTTCAGTGCACCTTCTGTGCAATTTTTTGGCACGAAATTGTCACTGTGCAAACCTGAATCTGTCAACATCCGCAGCCACTCTACCAAATTGCCAAATTGGCTGCGCATGGTGGTGGGCAGGAAAAGATTAACACTGCGTAGGGTGCGCCAGGCTCTGCGCACCCAGCGCCACCCTGCGCTGTGCCACGAAATTAAGGCCCTTGGTGTTAAAGATTGTTTTCTAGAAGTGCCAGCATAGGCTGCTTGGACAAGGGCATGACCACAGTACAAATGAGCTAGACTTTTAATTTTTGTAAGCCAGGGCTGGATATTCCAGCAACCTCACAATGAGATACGTATCGTAACACTAAAGCTACGATATGATATGTACCCGATACACGTAAACTATGAACATGGACTACACTATCAACAGAATTCCTGACAAGTTTTGTTTTTTTATTACAAGAAGAAAAAGAACAAGGATGAGTATGAAATGATTTCGCAGCTTGATGAACGTAAATTCAGGTCCTCAGAGATGGTAGATCAAATCGGGCACAGGCGATTCATTGTGTAGTTTGGCTTCTACTCTGAACTGGGCCATTGTTAACGTTACCCAAAGTGTGTTGACAACCACTGTCAAAACACTGAAGCCTTATTGATTCTGTAGAATCCAAATCGATACACGTATCTCCAAGTGTGCGCACAACGGTATTTTTCCGTACTGATATTTTGAGCATAGGCCTACTGAGTGGCCGGTAAATGTGCATGAATTCAGCCATTTATTTATTGATTCCTTCATGTTTCACTGTTCTCACTGCACTAACATTCTCATCATCTTTCTTGCTGTAAACTTTTATAGTTTTATCCAGCTGTGAATTCCTGATTTTGTTTCCCATCTGTCAGTATTTTCATGAAGTACCTTTGGCTGCATGCTTTTATGGTTGACATGTGCTCCATCGATAAAGTAAAATGAGTATAAATGTCATCTGCTGTTAGTGATGGACACATTTTACTTCAGACTTCTGCTGTCAGTGAGAATGTGGTGTGAGTGTGACTTGACTAGGGCGGCATCATACAGGCTAAAGGTCAATTCCCATTTAGTAGAATAATTAACCTAGTAACAGATTTGGTCCACAGTTTGTAATCCCTCTGACTTTGCTCCTGCAGGGTCCTCGTCCAGCAAAGATGTAAACCAGAGGAGGGAGGTGGAAGCCGTTAAGCTGAGCTCACTCCTGCCTAGCAGTGTGGACAGCCTCTCTGGAGTGGAGCCCTGCTCAGGCTGCGACCTGCCCGCGGCCAAGAGGCGTTCAAAGAGGTGCACATGTTACAGTTACAAAGACAAGGAGTGTGTGTATTACTGCCACCTGGACATCATCTGGATCAACACGCCAGAGTAAGATGCTTTCTTTTCTCAGTTAGATGAGACAGTCTTGGACTTGATATGACTGCAGCTCTGTAATTAACATCTCATTTATGGGTTTATCATGACATATGTGTTACTGCATTACTTCATCACTTTTGTCACTGTCAGCATCAGTGTGAATCGGGTTAGGGCAAGTTTGATTAAAGAGAGAGCCTCATTAGTTTTATCCTCATGAAGGAGGAAGGTTGGCCTAGTGGCTGACTGTATACCAGTTCAGGGTTTACCTTGCCTCTTGCTCAGTGTCAGCTGGGAAAGGCTCCAGCCCACTGTGACCCCGACAGGGATAAGCAGGATAGATGCTGGATGGATGGAAGCAGGATATTTTTCATAAAAATTGTTGAATTACTTCAATTTGATTAAAAATAATTAATGAGACAAGATCTGTAGCCGTGTTTTCAGAGAATGTTCCCTGGCACCTCCAACCTTTGTTATAAATTTAAGATGCACAAAGGTAAATTTATCCATTTGTTTTGGTCATGTGACTTTCTGGAAGAGGGTCCACTCTATAATCCAGGAGATCACTGATAAAAGGCTCTTATTACCTCCTTCTTTCTGCCTACTTAACCATGCCCTGGATGATTTTTCTGGACACGGACACCAAATCTCTGTTGATAATTGTATTTTTTTTGGCTAAAAAATGCATTTTGCTGCAGTGGTCCACTCCCTAGATCCCTACAGTCGGCATGTGGATATCAAAGATCTCTGCTCTTTTTCCTCTTGAGAAATTGAATCATGATATTAATCATAAATCGGACAGGTTTTAGAGGATATAGGAACCTTTGCATTCCTTTTTGCTTAAGATGCAATTCATTATCTGCCCCTGAGGACGAGGACTAAGGATTGTGTGCCCTTTCCCCTGTCTCCTGTCGGGTTTTTTTTGTATATGTATAAAAAATGTAACGCATCGCTTATTGTTAGTTTGTGGTGGGATCTCTTGGTTTGGTTTTGTGCTTTGTTGTCTGCTGTTGTTGTTCTAATATTACTGGTGTTAAGAAACAAACCATCAAATGCTCATATTAAATCACAGAACCCTTACAAACATATACATTCATCTGGGGTCACAGGGAACAGCTGGAGCCTGTCCCAGCTGATAGACCGGTGACTAGCCAGCACACGGTCAAATATAGAGACAGACAACCATCCCACTCACACCGACGGGTAATTTAGAGTCACAAACCAACCTAGTGAGCATGTTTTTGGTTTGTGGGAGGAGGCAGCAGTTCCCAGAGAGAACTCCTGCATGCAGGGTGAACATGCAGACTCCACACAGAAAGGCCCTGATGGATATGAGGCTCGAACCAGTAACCTTCTTGCTGTGAGGCACTTTCACTACCTGCTGTGCCATCGTGTTGCCCCAAATGTAAACAGACAGCATCACTAACTAAAGCACTTGTCGGCAAGTATTTTTAAAAACTGGGCTTTTCTCTGCATTTTGTCCTGTCCAACATATTGTATTGTGTTTTATGTCACTCAAAACACATATAATTGGAAATCTCCTTTATGACTTCTCCATGTAGACAGGGGAAAATGGCATTTTTGGCCAAAAACGTCACACCCTGCGCAGACCTAACTTTGAGGTGATGTCACCCTTAGTAATATTCTCACTGTTGTTAACAAGTGTTGTAGTAGATGTTGTTAAACTGTTGCTGTTATGCAGTGTGCATAATGACACTATTAACATGCCAACACAGACTCTCAGTCACTCCTTCATTGGCCTTAGTAATATGATATTATTTCAATTATTCAGGATTAAGTAATTTGGAATTAAATCATTCTTCATCATGTTTTCCTGGAAATAGTAATCCCAATGTGAGGTTTACATTGAAGACACATTTATTCACATTTATTTAATTCTGCTTAAGGTCTGGGGGTTGGGAACGGATGTGACGTATTTACCGGGAAAAAACAGTTCAGCATCTATAGCATCTCTATCAGGTTAACCTTGTTGAACTTAAAAAACTTTAAAAGGTCTATCCACTCTTTTCATTATTTGTCTTGGCTTGAGTCCAACACTTGCTTCACACAACTGTCCTGTTCCAGTTAGCATCCGTCATCGCGACAGGGAGACCAGCATGAGCAGAACAACTGAAGCGATTGAAAAGCGAAATAAACTTAATCATGATGGAGGAATTATTTGATTGGGATTTAAAATCAAAACAAGCAAGCCACCAACTTAGGAGTTAAGTATTATATGGTATTATCATTTTCATTCTGAAATAGGTGTTTACCAGGTCATTTAAAACATTTTTAAGAGGATTTAAGTTTTATTTATGAAAGGGGAATTAAAGCTCTCATGTTAACCTTGTAAATGTGATGCTGGATTAAAAGCACACAGATAATACAAACACTGGACAAAACCTGGTGCTATTGTTTCACAAGTGACCTTGTTAAATGGTGATCCATGGCTGCTTGGTTGGTGGTTGTAAAAGTTTTAACTACCAAAACTGTTTGATAACGTTTTAATCAAGACTATCAGATATGCCTTGAATTAAAATATAAATAAAGACATTTTTACTCAACACATCTGCTTTCACCAGCGAAACCGTAACACAAGTCGGGCATAGAGGTCGGAATAGGTAAAACAATAAACAGCTTTACATCAGAAATGACAAAGAAGGGGCATATAAAGGACAGATACTATATTATGGGTTTTCATGTGGACAGCGATATCTTTGAAAATGGTGCAGGAAAACAAATACCTATAGCCTCGGAGAGAGCAGGGTGTGCTTCAGGTGTTCCTCAAACCGATGGTGCTCAATACATTTTTTGTGGAATTTGAGGAAAACCTAAAACTAAAAAAAGCAGGCCCAGGCATCAACATGGTCAAACAAAAACCTCCCTCAATCCAGACTGCCAGAAACCCCAAAATAAAAGCCCGGTGCAGTTCCCAACGTCACCAGCTCCAAGAATCAGAGGCAAGCCAATCTATTCGGAGAGGCAGAACCCATACCACCCACCCCGCAGGTCCAAAGCTGGAAAAAAATCATGTAGTTTAACCTGATGTCACTGTTTATTAGTTATGAAAAAGCCTTTAGTTTTAAATACATTAAGTTTTTGTCAAAGCTCCTATTTTTGCCCTCCAGCCTTCATGTTACAGAAGCTTTTGATACCTAACCTTATGTATTATTGTCCGTCTCCTGTCTGAAGACTCACTCTCTTTATGACTAAAATGCTGTTATGTTTGCACTTCATGTTCTTGAGAGTATGTGGCATAAGCACACATGGACTGTAGAAGGCACAAAAATGTGATTTATGGAGGAGAGAAATCCCTTAACTTTTTGTCAAATAAATACTCTTTTGTTTTAATCCAGGGGAGGATTTAGGGAGAAAACTGAGCTGCAAAACAAACAGAGTCGATTTTTCAGTATTTCCTGTGACTTTTTGAACCATAAGATTTGATGTGATCCGTGGTGGGCTCGGCCTTGAGCTCTCAGGTATTTTAATTCCTCTGAGGATTTCTGACTGTGGCCAAAAGGCAGCAGAGAGGTTTGATGTTTTCGCTTGGCCTTAAATATCTATATAGAAGAATTTCTTTGCTAGTATCCACGGCCATTATAGGCCCTTTATTTTGTTGTCAGATTAAAGTTCCACAGAAGTGCCAACACCCTGAAGTGGGTCTAACCTGCCAAAAAATCTGTTTTCCTTCATCTGTTATTCACTGATTCAATATTCTTTTCAGCATGATGTTACTTTTTTTATCTGGAATCAGCAAATCTAAAACCTCAAAATATTGCACACTAACTTAAGGTTGAACCTATTTTCTAACTCCTTCAAACTCCAATGTTAGCTTTAATTTCCTGGACGGGTTTTCTTTTAATTTGGAGTTTTTCTTCTCAGTGTCAGCGTCTTAAAGTGGAGCTACAAAGGGTTAATAAGTCATCACAACCTTGTAATTCCAGTTCCTGTTCCTTACAGAGCAGGATGATTGAGTATAAGTTCTGTTGAGATATAGGTATCCTATAATCCTAAAAATAAAATAATAAAGTCACAACAATTACACTGCCTCATACAGTGTTGTGCTTGTTCTGTGTGGTAAATAAATTAATCACAGTTGAACATCTGCCCTGCAGCTCTGCACTATAAAACACTAAATAAACACATGTGTTTTCAGCACAGCTTCCGGTTAGGTGCAGGATTGATTTTAAGGTTCTTTTATGTGTTTTAAAGTCTCTGAATGGGCTGGCTCCAGAACATCTATCTGACCTTATTAAGGCGATCAGCCCTCAGTCAGGAAATCAGATGGTCCTGGATGTTCCTCAATCCTTTTCAAAATCTAGAGGAGATTGAGCCCTCTCGGTTGTGGCTTCCCTTTCACTGTGCAGACTGTGAAGGGCATCTCCACCGTTAAAACACGGCTTAAGACGCAGTTGTTCACCTTTGCCTTTGGGTAGAGAATAATCACTTTTATTGCTTTTTTATTGGTTTATTAGTTTTGAAATCTTTCATACTGTATTTTTGTTTTTATTGGTTTCATTGTTTTCTATTGTTTCTACCGAGTGGTTAAAATGGGATTTGATAGGTGGGGGAGCCCTAAAATATGGTGTTGCAGCACAGTAGGAAGAATGCCATAAATTATTACAAAAAGCTGTATCAGCCTTATTCTCAACAGACAAACTCAGGCCACATTAACAGGCTAAAAGCACACATACCAATCCAACATGGCTAACACAGAGAAACACAGCAGACCAACAGCCTAACACAGAGACTCAGACTTAAGGAAAAACCAAACCTTTAATAGACGCACAGGTGAGTGAAACAAGACATGTGAATCACATGAATACAAGTAAGGCGGAGGAAACACAAAAGTAAAACTAACAACAGAGGCTACACAAGGACAAAATATCAGGCATGAAAACGGGTCAGGGTTTGAAAAAGGTGAGGAGGCTATGACCCCTCGAGGGGGTCCGGAGCCATGCTCCCCCGTAAGAAGATTTTGAATATTTCATATTTAAAAGCATCAATCTGATGCACTTTGAGATAAACATGAAGCAGAATTACAGGACAGCATGACTGTATAATAAAGTATCTATCCATGCATGCTTACATTCTGCTATGTAAGAAATGAGGACATGTTAATATTTCCACTTTTTAGATAAAACATACAGTGAATTGGTGAATCCCTACAGCTCTGTCCTGAGTAACATTCACCATGTTAAGTCATCAAGACCCAGATCTCAAAAAGATCAACCACTTTAATTTACTTAGTGAAAAAAATTGCACTTTGGATGTAAGATAAAAAAAACACATTTTTGGTTCAAAGAGAAACTGGAGAAAAAATGTTTTAACATTAAATAATAATAAGAGCACTGGGAGATCACACATCCATAAATCTAAATGCACTGTTTCCCATCATCACATTTATATGTGAGTTATTTTCTAGATAACTCAAGTCAAAAGTTCATCATCGGACAACCCCCAATTTATATGCTAAGAGAACAGAATAAGTCAAGATCTTGAGAGAACGGCTAATATGTACTTGATCCAGCACAACAGAGTAAAATAAACTGTCTGGAAATTTTTCCACTCAGGGCCTCTGTACACCAAAGTTATGTTTGCCACATTTTTACCTGATTTACACACTGTCCACTGAAAACAGCTCTGAGACCCACTTTAGAGCCTCCACCCACAGGTTGAGAACCACTGCCCTAGTAGACTGCATTTGGAGCTTGATCCTTCAGATTGCTCTGATATCATGGAGAATAAGTGATGCAGGAAACCTCAGGATGAGTTTATCATTTAGAAAAGGTGAAAACAGGAGCTGGACTGCTCAGGAAAGTTGAGTTTTAATTGACTAAAAGACTGCCTCGTCATGTCTTTTAAATCATTGTGTTCAATTAAAAACCTCGGGCACATTGAGAAGCCCTTTGCGCTAAGATCCTCATGCTCTCGCGCTTGTAGAGTGAATGTTTGTATTGAAGTCACGGCTCCAGGCGCACACATGGTGGCAGTTCACTGATAATCTCTGGTGTACCTCCATGTCCATGTCCTCCATGGAAACTGTAGCATACAAAATTGTAAGTCAACATCTGGACGGTCAGCTTTCTCTTTTAAAGGCTCTAAACTCTAGAATTCATTACCAGCCAAAATCCAATTACCACAGATTTAAAACCTTCTCTTCAAAGGTCAAGTGCTGGCTAAAAGCAAACCAGAGCCGTGATCATTCTTAGTCTGCCTTGTTTTTACTTATTTTGAACTTGTTTGTAGAATTACTCAGGTTTTTTTAGTGTGAACTTATATCTTAGTGTTATTTTGTACACTTTTGTGTTATTTTGTGCTGTTAAACATTGTACTCATTACATTTATTCAAAGGTCAAATTAGAGACAAGAGTTGGAAATTAGCATTTGCTATAAACTCTCTGTGCAGCACATCAGATTCATGATGATTGATGGAACTATGGTAAACTGCATTGTCACTATCAAATAAATAAATTAAAATAAAATAAAAATTAACATGTCATTGTCATGTTCAGACACAAAACACAAGCCAGCTGTATAAAGCTGGTAAGATTTTATTAAATGCTGGTACTTTATGATTTGCGATTCATTCTTTGTATCGTGGACTTTGAGATGATAAAGGCAGAGCAAAAGTTTCCCATTCTAATATCTTCCAAATCCAATTTGATCTTTTGATGACCTTTGCAGTGAAGCTGGATCTGCCAGATATAAAGTCTGTGATCACACAGCTCCAACCTACGATGACTGTGATCTGCCCAAAGCGGCATGACCCTATTAGCGGTTTTTAGAGGAGGAAGAGTTGTGAGCTGCTCATGCAAAGATTAGACACTAACAGCCTCAGAAGCAGTTTTGTCAGATCTGGACCACATTTCTTTAGTTAATGAAATAACATAGCACTGAAAGCACATCTTGATAGAAAGGATATTTTCACTCCTCTTTCAACATGTTTTGGAGAGAGTTTGTTCTCAGAAGTGGTCATGTTTTGTTCTTTACATGTTGGAAGTAGAACTCACATACTACATTAACTGACTGGCCCATACTTAATGTGATTGACGTGATGATCGCCCAATCACCCGCTGGATATGCTTCTGAAAGGTTCTGCCTATTCCCAAGCTCTTTCTAGAAGCTGTTGCCCAGATGGATTGATAACATACAGTATACTTGAACATCTGGTGTGTTGGGTTAAGAATGGCCAGTGGGCTGCAGCTCGTCTCAGAGCCATAGTTTGAACACCACTAGGGATGGGAATCAAAAACCAATCACAGTTGAAAATCGTTAACAGCCCCATCAAAGAATCAATATCATGAGTCTTTTTGCTAATCGAATCCCTAAGCAATTCCTTCCACTGGAAGGGTTCAGAAGACGCCGGAATTGTGGCTTATTTTTTAAAAAAGCCGCCTACTGCACAACTTTAAGGGAGTGAAAACACCAGGAACTTGCCGAAGCAGTTATCTGTGCTGTGACGTGTTTGACTTTGTTGACACTGAAAATCTACAGGCCAACATTTGCCCACATGGAAAATCTGCAGGAATCAATAAGGGAATCGTTAAAGAATTTGATCAATTTGCAGTATCATTGATAGCGCTGGTATGGATAAAATCTTATCAGTTCCCATCCCTAAACACTCCTGGCCTATTCTGATTGGCCCTAAGAAGCATAATGCTTCAAGACAATTATTACTATTATTTAAAATGAACATACCATATATTTCACGTTATATGCTAATAGAGCTAACAAAGACAATGATTAAAGGAATTTACCTGTTTAAAAGAGCTGGGGCCTCATTTACAAAGTTGTGTGTAGGAAAAATCACTGTAGGTGGCGTATGCCGAAAACACAAGAAATTTGCACACACAAAAACTGTCAGATTTATAAAAAGCACAGATGTCCTGTTTCCATTTAAAAATCACAATCAATTCTTAAAGGGACTGTGAGGAGTTTCTAAGTAATTACAAAAAAATCTCACCTTTAGATATATGCCTGATCTAAATACACACTTTAAGATGAGTTTTGAAGCATCAAAATAGGATATCTATAAATGCTATTCCTTAGCCTTCCGGTCGGGTCGGGCAGGGTTGGACTGGCCTCGATACTCAACTTCGGGAACAAGACAATTAAAATAGAGCAAATTCATATTATTCTGACACGTCTTAGAGCACCGGGCTGTAAGTAGCGATATATAGCCGCCTACAAAACTATGATACACAGTTTTCTAAAAATCGCTTGTAGTCACACATCAAAAACTACGTAACTACAAAGAGATACATTACCTGGTCACTTTGCATCCTGTAAGCTGTTGAAAAAAGAAGTTGTAAAGCAATGCAGAGTTCCGAGGAAGGTCCGAGCTGCATTATTATTAGCATCACAACAAAGGCACACTTTGGCTTGGGTCACATCTTTTGGTGTGTTCCAGTTGTAGTCAGAAGTAGAAATTTCCGAGTAGGAAACTGCGACTGGAACGTTCCCCGAAGTCTGAATTTCCTACAGGGAACTCGGTGAAACCTCGCCACCCCAAGTTGACAATGGAAGATGGATGCCCCCAGTGTGAACAGTTATTTAGCTCCTGTAATAATCAATTTATTTGCACTTCTGACTGGGGTGTGTCGCTCTAGATCAGCTGTATACATAGTATTGTTAGACTTATATTTACAAAAATGCTGGCATAGTGATAATCACATTCTTCATGTGATATTTGTGAACAACAACGCAGGGCGTGCTAACAACAGCTAACAATAGCCTGGTAGATCGGCATGTTTTTTTCCGACTTCAACTGGAACGCTGACAAGTCGGAGATGATGTCACTCCCAGTTCTGAGGTAACTGGAGTGCAGCATTACGACAGTCGCCGCACATGCTCATGGGTAGCAGAGTCTTTATGTTGCCGGAAATAGATTCTCCTCAAAGCACCTTTAAATTGTCATGTGAGGAACACTTAGCCCCGTCCATATGGTGCCTAAAAAAGGTCAGGTGAACACTCTTGGTGAACATTCAGTGATTCCCATTCAATGATGGCCCAACAGGAGAAACTAGCAGGGGGAAAAAATGAATTTTTACTCAATGTGGGGTTGAGATAATGATAGGTGGGCACAGTGCGGGCATCACTATTGCCAGAAAGTCAAAAGAGTAGAAGCCTGTGGCTGATGCTGTAAATAAGACTGCCTCAGAGGGTCGGACTGTGGCTGAAGTAAAAAGCAACGGTCCAAGATAAAAGTGGAGGTGAAAAAGTGAATGGTTCTCAATACATAGTGTCTGAGCAACATGTGGGGGAAGGGCACACCGGAGTTCACCCCAGCAGACTAAAAGCTGTCAGGGATCATCGGGGAGTCATTCCTGAGCAGGTTGTGAGTGGGCGCCTTTTTATATCCAACCATCACTTCACTTCCTGAGCAGCCACAGGTGTTACAGCCTATCTGATCTGCAGTTTCATGCAACGATCATGACCTTTTAATAACAGTTATTAACGTAAAACTGTATTTGTTTGGCACATTTAGGAACCTTGTAACAGTCCACCTTATTGTTTAAGTGAATAGATTTCATTAAAACATGTAAGGTTTGTTTCACAAGGACATAATTGGTTCAATAATATGGGCCACGTGTGAGGGAGCGCGCATGCAAACTCCCTAGGGCATCAACATACATTTTTCCTCTTTCTTGTTTTTGCAAACATGTTTCGTAAATGACACATATGTGTTGTGAAATATGTAGTAGTCAAATATTTCACACAACTGTATCAGTGTTACAGAGCTGTCTTTAGTTTCATCCTTCTACTGTTGGGGTCGTAGTTTCCTGTTTCTCCAGATTTTGTGCATACGTCAGGGTCAGGGCTGCCTCTGACGTGCAAACATTCTCCCGTCAAGTTTGTTATAAATCCAAAACAATGTTTACAAGTGGTGGACGCTTGTTTTCGTGCATAGGCAAACATTATAACTGAGGCCCCAGGACTCAGCTCCGAGCACTCCCACTGATAGATTTGCAAAGACTGGTTCTGGTCTTCAATCACACATAAAAAGCCTGCATAGATACGCAGATGAGTGCACTGTCCCCCTGTGGCTTTATCTCTGTTTTGCATCCAAGTGTGGAAAAAAGCCGTGAGTGAGTGTTCCTCTCTGCTGAGAGCTCTGCTGCTCTGATGCTGAATCTCTTCCAGCCCCAAGATGGATGATGAGTTTGGGAGGCTCACATCTTTTCCAGGTTATTCCAGATCCCAGCTTCACAGCCTCGGCTCTTCCTCTGAGAGTAACACTCTCCCCTGCACAGGTTAACAACACCTTACATACCTCCACACATCTTGAAATGTTATGTGGTGTCAAGGGTCAAACTGATTTCAGAAGTTATCCACTGCAGGGACTCATATCTGAGCAAGTGTTTTTGTCTGATCTTATGGACGAAGCATCCGGCCCGTTTTTCTGTTTATGTCTTGACACAAAATGTATTAAAATGTATACTATGAATTTGGCTGTAAAAACTGTAATTAAAGAATTTGGCTGGTAAAGGAACAAATACACCTGATCACATTTTAGTTTTTGCATTATCATTCTAATGCCAAAGTCACACATTCCCGTTTCTCATAGCAATTGTGCATGACTGAACACGATTGACGAGGCTGGTGTGATCGCTATGATACGGGATGAAATGACTATCTCAGCCCTGGACACACCCCGTAAATACACCGTCAGTAGCGCTTCTACAGCGCTTTGGGGGCATTCGTCCTGCTCAAGTTCTGTAAATGCAACGATATGACGAGGATTCCATGAATTTCCATCCCGCTGACACGACGTCAGCCCCGCTCGAGCTCAGTTCGCGTCACGTAAGCCCCGACTGAGCCCCGTTGCTTACACCATCTTGAACGGGACACAGCCGGGGCACAAATGGATACATCCTTGTCAGTCGTCCTCATAAAGCTTTCAGGATTGAGCCACATTCAGCCCGACTGAGCTTCGTACATGCCATGCTAATATCGTTCTCTTTAGGATTGCATTAGGCTTCCACCTCGCTATACTGAGAACGGCGATTCTTCACGACAGTTTTGAACTGTTCAAAACTGTCAGGACCCTTCCCCGTTCCCCGCCGTTCATCCACAACAATACAAGGGTGATCCAGACCAAGTAGCACATGCACAACGACCAAAGCACATTTTATCAGAATTATGACAATCGTGCACAGTCGCCATGAGAAATGTGAATGTGTGACTGGGGCTAAACAGATTTGTATAAAAAGACAAAGTAACTGACTGACCATTAGTACAATATTCTTCCTTTTTTTTAGCCAAGACAAAAGTTAATTCATGGCCTTCCTCAGTCACCTTTTATGCATTTTATTCATTTAAAATTATAATATGAAGAATGTGCAAAAACATTGGCAAGTAAATGCCTTTTATTATGTACAAAGTTGACTTATTTTTTATTATACTACATATATGTCTATATATGTATACATTTATATGTATATCTATATGTATATCTATATGTATATCTATATATATATATATATATATATATATATATATATATATATATATATATATATATTTAAACATTGTATATACATATTGTATATACATCTTACATATTTATTTATTTATTTATTTATTTATTTATTTATTTATATTTTTAGTAGTTGTTGAGCACATTCTAGAAAAATTGATTAAATGTGTCATTTCTTGTCTTTGCAACTCTGGGGACTGAGCCATCATAACACAAAGGCATTTTTACAATAGCCATTCAAACTGGAAATGTTAGAGATATAAGCAGAAGCACGAGGTATTGGCGAGGTCAGATAATGTCGTAGGCGGGTGTTACAGCACTACAGAATGTGAGCCACCTAGTTAGACAAACTCTTGTCAAAGCATGTTGGAAGTGAAAATATCCTTACTCAGAGAAGTTTGTCGTGTTGATTAGGCCTGTCACGACAAAAGAGTTTGCTGGAAGTTAATTGTCCAGAAAAATGATTGCCGATGAACGATATCATTGTCAATATTATTTTGAAAAAAAGTATATTTTCATTAATGTTATTATAATATATGTCATAATAAAGTGAGTACACCATATCAAAAGCAATGAACTTTAATTTCTTAAGAGTTTTTAACTGTAATTGGAAGGTCAAGAGCTTTTAAATAAAATAAATTAAACAAACAAACAATATAATAAATTTAACGAACAAAAAAAGAGAAAAAAAACAATGAAAATGAGATGGACTCTCTTTTGGGGAAAACTGCATGTATATAAAAATCACAATAATAATCAAAAACAATAAAAAAAATAGACCCATTCTCTGTAAAGAAAAAACAAAACTCCAATAAAAACACACACAACAATAAAACTAAATAAAATGTAGTTTATACAGTTACTGAATTGTTTGTGACATGTACGTTCCCCCAGTCAGTTTTTACTGTCTGTCAAACATTTGTAACATTGCTGCCTTTTCAACCATATTGAAGAGTTACATTTCTTTTGCTAAGAGGCATACAGCACTGTCTGTGAGCGTGCAGCATTTTACGCTGTTTTATTTATATTTACTTTGCAGACCAAATGCCTCAGTGGGCACTGACAGTCAGGACGAAGGCTTCGCTGCACCTCCCCTTTCGAACAAATGCGACGTATCGGCTCGTCAGTGTTCATGAGCTCACACCTTGTTGATTCTGTTAAAACCATAAATATTCCCACACTTGGGCTGTGGCATTCAGCTTATGAACCGTCCCTTTCATGCCATCATTCATATTAGTTTTTGTTTCCTTGTTACTTCTCAAGATGCTCACTTGCAGCAGTGTGTGTACAGGCAAGCGGCCCCGCCTCCCCCCACAGAGGTTGAATGATGATTGACAGATGGATCACTCCACTTCACTCCAGTCATTCCGCTATAGAACCAACGTGCCCAGGCGCTGAGAAAGATGGACAGAGTGAACCATCTTCTCTTTCAGCCTGTTTGGTAGAGAGAGAGAGGAGGAAAACAAATACACATGCACGTGTCAATTTATTGAGGCCGGCAAACTTACCGAGGACGTTTTTATTTATTGTTCGGTTAATTGATTTATTGATTATTGTGACAGGCCTAGTGTTGATATTTGTTTTTCATTTAATAAGAAATGTGGTCTGAACTGCTACTGAAGCTGTTAGCATCCATGCTAATCTTGTATGAGTGGTCACTTCCTGCTGTCATCTCTGTTTTATATACACAGTATATATATATATACACACCATATCTATCTATCTGTCTATCTATCTATCTATCTATCTATCTATCTATCTATCTATCTATCTATCTATCTATCTATCTATCTATCTATCTATCTAGCTAGCTATCTATCTAGCTATCTAGCTAGCTATCTATCTAGCTGTATCTATATCTATAATATATATATCTGTATCTATCTATCTATCTATCTATATATCTATATATCTATATCTATATCTATATCTATATCTATATCTATATATGTGTGTATATATATATATATATATATATATATATGAGAGAGAGAGAGAGATATAGATATAGATATATAGATATAGATATAGATATATAGATAATAAAGCAATTTTCAAATCAATGGAATGATGAGTGTTCCCAAATTTTTAAAGCTCAAAGATTTTACTGCTGCCATATTTTGAATATAGTATTGAGTAATACTTGATATAATGTTCCAATGCTTCATAAAAGAGATTTAGAGACACTATAATAGCAAAGTAAGGTTGTAAATAACTTACCAAAGCCAATAAAAATATCAGTCAAGATTATATTGAATTATTTTGATTAGATATTTAGGTTTTTTTCATATTTACAATTGCTAATTTTAAAATGACTGGCGGGCCACATTTAGTGAGGCGGAGGGCCGTATGTGGCCCCCGGGCCGCCAGTTGCCCACCCCTGGTCTAAAACATGGTTTCCCTTCACAGACTTTTTCAAAGCATCTTAGGTGGGCTTTACACGAGTACAAATTTGTAAGACTCCGGTCAAATAAACTATCGATCTGGTGATGTTGACGCACGGAGAAGCGTATTTGTCCATGACTCTGCATCTTTTTTGAAAACAGGTCTGCTGGTGGATATCTGCGTATTCATCTTCATGCCGTAGTTGGTATAAACAGATAAGTCCGAGAAAGACAGAGACCTCATAGCACCCCTTCTCCTCCCTGCCCCCCAACCCACGCTGTCACACACACAACAACAACAATGGCGGCAGCCGAGCTGATTCTGATCTTGTTCCAGCAGCTACAAATATTGCTATGACTTTTATATCAACATTTGCTCACAGAGACAAATCAAGCATCTTCAGTCTGCAGCTGAGATCAATCAGGCAGCAGATGATCTCTGTTTCTCTGTGCCCCTCTCACACACATTCTGAGTCCTGCTCTGTTTTGTTTCATAGACCACATGTTTCTGAGCCTCATCCACAACTAGGATGACCCTCGAGATATTTCTAAAACACTAAAAGTAGTTTTGTCTATTCGAGTCACACACCCAAAGAGAGGAGGAGGTGTGTGTGGTGAACTTAAAGGGAGAGGTGGATGGGGGATGAGTGACAGCAGGCAGGATGATGTATTGGCAGCAAACCCTAAAGGTGCGTTCACACCGCAAGCGACCTAGCGACAAAAGTCGCATCGCCCACTGAGGTAGCGTCGCGCGTCCATAAATAGCCTACCTGTTTGGTCGCCTGGCGTCGGACGTCGGTCGGTGACGCCACGCCCGCCGAAGTTTTACCGCGATCGTATCATATATCACATAATAGGGTGTATAAGCGATACATTTTTTGATTCCAGCTGTGTCCTTTTCACTCACTTTATCAGACACAAAATCTTCAGTCTGCAGCTGATGATGCAGCAGCATCTCTCACACATTCTGAGTCCTGCTCTGTTTTGTTTCTGTTTGTCCACATGACCCTGAGATGTTTCTACCCTCACCAAACCCTCGAGATATTTCTAATCGACTCACACACTCAAAGAGAGGAGGAGGTGTTGTGTGGTCAAAGAGAGGAGGAGGTGTGTGTGGTGAACTTAAAGGGAGAGGTGGATGGGGGATGAGTGACAGCAGGTAGGATGATGTATTGGCAGCAAACCCTAAGAAACGTTCTAGAAACTTAGAACGATGATCAAAAACAACCATCTGAGCTGTTAGAGAGGACAAAAGCTTTTTCTAAAGGAATGTTCCTAGGGCAACGCGGTGGTGTAGAAGGTAGTACATGTGCCTAGCAGCAAAGAGGTTGCGCATTCAACCCTATGAAGTTTTTCCGGGCACTCCAGCTTCCTCCCACAGACCAAAAACATGCTCAATGGGTTGATTGATGACTCTAAATTGCCCTTAGGTATGAGAGTGAGCGCAAATGGTTGTCTCTTTATTTGCACCTTTGATTGGTTGGCAACTGATCAAGGATGTACCCCACTCTGTTGTAACAGCCTATTAAGCTTTAAAGTGTTTGAAATAACTTCATAATTTCAGAAACGGTTTGCAAGGTAGCTCCCAATGATAATACTGAAAATCTCAGTTGTGTCAAGTTAGAACGACGGAAACATTTCTGAGTTGAAGACAGGAGACTAGCAGGCTGATTAAATCAGAATTTGCACTGTTACATCACAGTTTTGTGAATCACTGCTTCATATTTTCAGAACAGAAATACCCCTATTCCACCAAACAATGAGCTAGACTGGTGAGTTGGTGCTAGCCTGCACAGCACTTCAAACCCTGTAGTTGGAGTTGTGTGATTAAGACACTTTTTTATCTACTGACCCAGCAGTGCTCGCAATACAACACCAAAACAATGAAAAATAAGGAGCTTGTTGTTGCTATGCAGGTGCTATTGTAGGTGCAAGCCTATATTACATCATAGGGATGGAAAATTCAAGCAATTACATGCAAGGAGACAGGTAATCATAAGTGACTATTTAATTCTTCACCGTGAATGCAAAGTATTTGTAGTTCTTAGCTCCTTTAAAGGATAACTTCGGTTCCTGCAGCTTTTACATTGTTTATAGAATGAAGGCTTTCCTGATCCAAACAGTGCTTCGGGAGATATTTAGATCCAAAATCGAGCAGCAGACATTGATATAATGGTAGCCCATAGGGCATATATCGCCGCTCCTAAAACTGCATTAATCGTCCAAAAACTCATGTTTTTCACCAATATTCCATCATGATCCGTTCTGGATGGTCCGCCATTGCAGTCTGTGTCACTCCACACAGCGCTGTGTGGCTGTGCCGACCTCTGAACTGACTAGTTTGTTTACGTGCCCTTCGCGCATGCGCAGTACTCTCTGGAGCGCTGCCTCCGTTTCCTCCTTTCTATGAGCTCCTCATCGGTAAACTCTGGCTGGAAACTGTAAGGACACCCATCATATTCAAAGTTCTCCTCCACAACATCTTCATCCGATAGATATTCGTCCATTTTGCACAAAACTGGAAGAAGAAAGTTGATTTGTAGGCCGCCGGTCTTCCCCTGGAACAATGAGCTGTACTGCGCATGCGCGAAGGGCACGTAAACAAACTAGTCAGCTCAGAGGTCGGCACAGCCACACAGCGCTGTGTGGAGTGACACAGACTGCAATGGCGGACCACTGGAACGGATCATGATGGAATATTGGTGAAAAATATGAGTTTTTGGACTATTAATGCAGTTTTTAGGAGCGGCGATCTATGCCCTATGGGCTACCATTATATCGATGTCTGCTGCTCAATTTTGGATCTAAATATCTCCTGAAGCACTGTTTGGGTCAGGAAAGACTTCTGGGTGAGTATATTGTTGTTCTTCATTCTATAAACAATGTGAAAGCTGCAGGAACCAAACTTTTCCTTTAATAACCGTGACCAAGCTTTAACTTTAGTCACTGAACATCTGATTTAACTGCTGTAAACTGAAAGACAAGGAGAGTACTTATTTTCAGGAGCAATAACTCCACCTCTGACCCCCTGGTATATTTTTTCGTTCTCACTCTGACACCAGTTTGAGAGCCGGTGGAAAAACAAAGAACTGGGGCTCAGTCAGGCCCCGAACCAGCACCGGCTACAGCTTTGTGGAAAAGGGGTAAAAGAAAATCAGCATCGTAGATTATACCTAAATCAGTATAATAATCCTTTAAGCCACTGACAAAAATTCATAAATGGATCAGCACATTAAAGCATGTCCACTGGTTTGTGCCAGCGGCCTACGGTTCAGTTTCATCAGGATTTCTTCTGGAAATCACACAAAGTGCTAATCTTAGTCTAAAAATAGATAACGTAACATAATGCAGTAAAAATGAGTCACCCAAGCACACAGGGTCATTTAGAGTTGCTGAAGAATCAGAGGCAGGCTAACGCTACCCACTGACTCCCAGTGTTTGTGCTAAGCTAATAAGCGGTGGATGATCTTTGTCTTT
The DNA here is from genome assembly GCA_036419115.1 of Scarus forsteni. NCBI lineage: Eukaryota > Metazoa > Chordata > Actinopteri > Labriformes > Labridae > Scarus > Scarus forsteni. The sequence goes on from JAZDUH010000150.1 coordinate 3,721,089, forward strand.
TCCTTATTTCTGTACACAGTCAAAAGAATCAATCAATCAATCAAACTTTATTTATAAGGCACTTTTCATACTTAGAGCAACACAAAGTGCCTCACAGAGGCTAAAAACAGCCTCTGTGAATGGTATCTACCTGCTTGTCATGGACTCTGGAGTGAGACCAAAATAATGTTGGCATATCCCTTTCAGCAAGAGTGATTGTGAACATGGTGCAGCATTGATGTTGGATATATAAAATGGAATTAAGTCTAGGGATGGGAATTGCTAAGAATTTATTGATACAAATGTCATTATTGGGTCTGTGTATTGATTCAGTTCTATATAGATTAACTTTCCACTGTTGTTTGAAATCATACAGTTATGTAGTTGACCTCACATGGTGTTGAGTTAGATCTTCTAGTTCTTTTTTCCCCAATGGTACAAAATGGGCTAATTTATTTCTAACTACCATATGGCTAAACCGTTTCAGCAGAGTAAAAGAGTCAGATTGTGTTAAACTACTTGAATATATATCTCTTAAATAATACAAACCTGAAATCATCGGTTATCTGGTTGATTGATAGCCTTGTTACCACAGTGTCATTTAGTTTCTCCAAAAATTCATAAAAGTTCTAATATTTTAACCAAATTATGTATTGAAATGTTACAGTGAGAAGAGTTTACAGACACATATCACTGAGATTCCCAGAGGAATGACTGTCCTCTGTGCCTGAACATAAGAGAAAACAAGTCTTCATCTGCTGTGTCGTATTGATGCTGTGTAGGAGAGGCAGTTAGCAGCTTGTAATTTATCTACTGTTCTTATGAAAACAGACTGTTAAGTTGTTAGCACCCAGTCTGAGAAGGGTGTTTAACTCGACATGCTCTGCACCTGCTCCTGTTCACCTTTTCACCTCTGAGAGATCATAGCTTTCAGCTGTCCAAGCCGCCATCGCTCATCATACAAATCTGCTGGAGCAGTGAAGTATTTATAACCGTGGTCTCGTGATCATCATCGATGTTGGGAAAGAAGTTATGTTGATTTATTTTGACTTTCAAAGATTTATTTAGTGCTTTCATGCCTTGAGTGGACACAGGAGGAGAAAGTGGACTGAGAACAGGCTGGTTTCAAACACATGCCGATGAGCTCGAGGGCATTCCCAGATAGAACCGCTAGACCAGTGGTTTTAAGGTTTTTTTCCCCAGGTTCTTCATATTTGTTCACTGCAAACAGCCTCTTCAACACACACTTCAGTGTCATTTCACTTTGTCAGTGAAGTCGTACATTCACACTATGTGTCAGTTTCATTTCCTCTTGCTCTTGTTCTTTCACAGATCTGAACAATCTCACAAATATTATCATGAAACTGTTTCATTCAAATGACCTCCTAGTTTTAATGGTATATTTTATCTATGATGGGCATGTGACAGAGGCAGAGACCCAAAGCAGGGCTCAAAGACCAGAGAGTTAAGCTTTATATTACATTACATTATTATATTACAAGCTTTATATTTTATGTAGGATTCTCTCAGTCCTGCTCTGGAAAAGTTAGGCTCTGTGAAGTGTGTTTACTAAACAGCAAAGCAGTGTTTCTGTTTATGTATCAAGTTCACATTGGGAGGGGAAAAATGCATTGGTCCACCCAATATTTGGGAGAGAGATGGGGTTGTGGCACAGCAGGTAGTGCAGGTAGTTTGATCCCCGGGTCAGTCAGCGCCTTTCTGTGTGAAGTTTGCATGTTCTCCTTGTGCATGTCTGGGCCCTCCTCTGGCACTCAAGCTTTCTTCCACGAGCAAAAAACATGCTCATTAGGTGACTCTTAACTACCCTTAGGTATGAGTGTGAGAGTGAATGCTTGTCCCTCTTTCTATGTGGCCCTGTGATTGGCTCAGGGTGTACCTCACCTTCCACCAAATGTCAGCTGGGCTAGGCTTCAGTGACCCCATGACCCTGAAGTGGCATGCAAAATAGATAATAGATGGAAATTAACAGGTTTCTATGGGAACTAATGAGAATGAACATGAGATTTAGAGATACTAAATTAGAGAATTTAAGTTTAGTAAGGGAAAGTATATTTTAGCATCATCTTGACAAAAAAGACCAGATTTAATTCATGTCTACTCCAGAGTTCTCCAATCACATGCACATAGCACTCTGCTTACTGCACCTGGATTCACCTGCTTCAATGCAAAGGTTGTATTTGATCTTCCAATCACATGCTGGATTTACTTCTGAGAGGTTCTGCCCATCCCTAAACACTTTCCATGAGCTGCTTCCCAGATGGACCCGTGAAATATATTGAGTGGTCCATCTGGTGTGTCAGGTTAAAACAGCAAATGTGGTAAGAGTTATTACACAGATTTGCTCACTTCAGCTTTGAGGAAACAATAGTCTGTTATTATATTATATTATGTTGTTACATTAGATATCATATCAAGAAAAAGGGACAACACAAAAATAAATCTTGTCTAAGACTTGAGGTTCTTTTAACTTTTAGCAAATGAAAGCTAAAGGGGATCAACTTTGAAATTTAAATAGTGACAAATACAATTTATTTTTCTATCCCAAGTATTGTTATATCTCAAAATGTTTTATGCATACAAAATTTATTGTCCTCATTTATTTTCAGATGTTCACATTATATCTGGATTTCTGACTTCTACAATGTGTGCAATGCAACCAAACAACTGAATTCCCTTTGGAGGTTGATGAAGTGTTTCTGATTCTGATCTTCCTTCATTAAATAACCATCCTGCATAACACATGCCCTCTGTAATATGTGAGAAGCCCAACTGTGGAGGAAAAACTGTTGAGCTTCTACTTAAAAAAGAACACAAGATGTGCTTACATATGGATATTTCAGGCCTGGAATGTTATGACAGATGTTTCTGGATCCATATAGAAGTTCACAGGGTGCTGACACATTGTCTATTTAGCACGGAGCATGGAGCTGTTAACTAAAGAAAATTCTGGCAATATGAAATATGAACAGTTGTATAGAGTTAAACGAGCACAACACCGCAGATAAAAGGGATATTTTCCTCTACCCAAGTCGGTGTATCCGTGGAGATTTTGTGTATCACAGAAATTGCTGCTGCACTTGCAACATATTAAAAGAGGCACAGCTTTACTCTCTGCACATAGAAACATTTTGATGTGTTTCTTTTAAATTTTGGAAGTAACAAATTCCCAAAGACACTGGTTGCCACTCCCTTACTTTTGAATATATGTTACTTAATTCCTGTGACTGATTGTTTAAATTGTAGCCTGGATATGTAGGGGAAATGAATGAATCTAATAGAGCAGCTGCAGATATTGAGTGAAGGCTCACATGGGAGTCTGTGTGTATAAATATTACCTGGGGTTATGATTGCTTGGGGAACACTCCGCACTGCAGTAGCAATTTAGTATCTGCAGCTGTTAAAATAAGATGACCTTTTGACTCACTCCTCTGATATTTCAATTTGATCATATCAACACATACATTCATCTGAAAGTGCGAAATTATCTATCACAGCTTCAGATTATCACAGCATGAAACTCGAGGTTGTCGTGTTAACAAGCGCTTCAGAGTATCAAACACTTTCTTGAGACTTTTTCTAGCCTTTATTTGCATTAAAGAGAGACCATGGATAGAATTGTGAAAAGGGGTGAGAGAGGAGTAGACTCTTCTTTTGCCAGCTGAAGCTTTTATGGGAATTGCCTGGTTACTGCTGCTCCACAAAATCAGCACCCAAAACACTGTTGGTTTAATGTATGCAGTAGCCGTCCCTTAACATCACCTATTTAGAGTTTTGCATCAAGTGTTGATGGTTTGTTTGAGCTTTTCTAAATCACATTTACTGTGGCTTAAGCAAACCTCCTTCCAGTTAGAGTTGTGAAATGTTGGCTGTAAAATCAAAATGTAAGTTTGAAGCCCCTGGGAACAGAACATATCAGCAGTTCAGTTTTTGAGGGTGCCCAGAAACTGGACGTTAAATGGTGTAATAAATAGTTTGTCCAATAAAGCATGAACAACAACACAAAGCAGTCAACAAAACTACTTTACTCCTGCCCAGTCAGCCTTTTTAGGCCAAAGCGAAAGCAAACACTCCCACACAGTCCTGAACAATCCCCTTAGCTGTAAAATAAACTGTTTTAAAAAGATGTTCATATACTTCAGGATTTTCTTCTCTCTCATATTCTTGAGGATGTTTTTGACACATTGAACTCTGATATTCTATTCAAATTCTTAATATTTCAAGTCATGCTTTCAGAGTTTTTAAAGGTCCCGAAACAGAAACAAACCATCACTCAGGATACCTCCCCCATAGGCTATCCATAAAGTGAAGTGAAAACAGTCCTACAATAATAACACATAACCTGACTGGCCTGGTAATTTCCTGAACTTTTCTAAAATGAGATATCAAGCATAAGTAAATATTAGGGTAAGAGCGTAATAATGAAGTGGACTTTGAACACTGAGGAATTCAGACAGCATGACATGAACAGTATGGAGGCTGTTGGTCTCAAGTAGTGGAGCGGCTGGATCCACCTGATCAATGTCTTTAAGCAGGCTAATCTTGCTGAGCTTCAATATATGAAATTGGTACTTTGCCAAAAGTGTCCTGTCCCTTTGAGAGTCCTTTAGAGCAGGAAGAGCTCTAATCTACAAGTGAGACGACACCAGGAAGGGACTGCTCATGCAGAGATTAGCATAGATGCTAACAGCTTCAGTTACATTTTCCAGATCTGAAATGCATTTCTTTAATGCATGAAAAACAAACAACAACCAAGAAAGCATTTCTCCACAGAAAGGATATTTTTTCTCCTTTTCTGGCATGATTTGGTGATAGTTTGTTCCACAAAGAGGTTTATGATTTCTATTTTAAACCATTGCAGTAGTGGGTGGCATGGTGGCGCAGCAGGTAGTGCGCGTGCCTCACAGCAAGAAGGTCCCCAGTTTGATTCCCAGGTCAGACAGGGGCCTTTCTGTGTGAAGTTTGCATGTTCTTCCTGTGCATGCGTGGGTTCCCTTCAGGCACTCCGGTTTCCTCCCACGGACCCAAAACTTGCTCATTAGGTTAATGGATGACTCTAAATTGTCCTTAGGTATGAGTGTGAGTGTGAATGGTTGTCTGTCTCTCTATGTGGCCATGTGATTGACTGGTGACAGGTTCAGGATGTACCCCACCTTTCGCCCAACTGGGATAGGCCCCAGCCCCCTCCTGACCCTGAAAGGGACAAAGGGGTATAGAAAATGAATGAATGAATGGATGAACCGTCGCAGTAGTGCCCGCCTACTTCATCATCTGATTGATTGTGATTGATGGAGTGATTGTCCAGTATAATGAGCGGTCAATCCGGCATGTCAGGTTACAATCTTTTATTCAGCTTCTCACAATCCTGAAAACAAATTAAATAATCTATCAGTCAAACAATGACTCTAAAGGAGGACCTGTTTAGTTTGTTTTGTTGATAAGTTCTTACATGCAGCTCTTGAGATGGGAATTGATAAGATTTTATTGATACCAATGCCATTGACAATTCTACTAATCAATTAAATTCTTTAATGATTCCCATATTGATTCTTACAGATTTTCCACGTGTGCAAATGTTGGCCTTAAGATTTTTCAGTGGCAACAGTGTCAAACACGTCACAGCACAGACAACTGCTTCTGCAAGTTACTGGTGTTTTCACTCACTTAAGGTTGTGCAGTAGGTGCCTTTTTTTTTTTTTTTAAATAAGTCACAATTCCTGCCTATTCTGAACCCTTCCAGTAAAAGGAATTGAAAAGGGAATTGATTGGCTAAAAGAGTCATGATATTGATAATTTGATGGAGCTGTTAACGATTCTTAACTGGATTGGTTATATATACAATATATAATTGTTATGTGTAATATAGACGTACATGTATGTATGTATGTATATATATATATATATATATATATGTCTATATATATATATATATATATATATGTCTATATATATATATATATATAGATAGATAGATAGATAGATAGATAGATAGATAGATAGATATAGATATATATATAGATAGAGATAGAGATATATATGTATATGTATATACATATATATATATATATATATATATATATATATATATATATAGAGAGAGAGAGAGAGAGAGAGAGAGAGAGAGATAGAGATATAGATATAGATATATATAGTTGTAGAGGTAGTAACATTTATTATAAATCAGAAAGACAATGAATAAAGTATTTGTTGATCCATGCAGGATTTAGTTGAACTGTTATTAATTTTGGTTAAACTAATAAAAAATAATGAAGACTGCATCATATTTAAAACCAAATTCAATCAGTGCCCCAGTGGCCTTGTTAAATCTTTCACAGCTAAAACTGTTTGTTCACATCAGTTTCTCTGTTTTTCTTCAAATATACGTGTTACTTCAAATTAGCACTCCTATGGTTGATGTTGGCTCTCTTATTGCCCCTCAGCACTCTGCACTGGTAATGTGACTAAATGTATGAAAAATGTAGGCCCCCTCACATCCACCCAAAAAAATCAAGTATTGTCCAAAACTATAAGAACTATTGAATTATTGATCACAGCAGACATCTCAGGTAGTATTTTTTTTTGTTTTTGTTTTGTTTTGTTGAGGCTACAAATAAACCACTATATTCATTCATTCAACCATTTTCTATTCTGCACATCGCTTTCAGGGTATTTTGGCTTTTGGTACCATGATTGGTTTCATGTGAAAGATGTTCAATTTTATGGCTCACAGAATTCAGTCAGATTTACTGTTCACTGAATCCATTCTTTTAGTCTTTTTTCTCTTGTCAACCCTCCCCTGTCTTTCCAGCTACATACCTTTTAAGCATATAATGAGGGCTTTCTCTGATAAAATAAATTCTTTGGCATTGATTTCATGTTTACAAAGGCCTGACGGGGCCATAGGCTGATTCCTGCTGACCATAATTATTGGGCCATTGTTCTGTGTAAAGTTTGTAGGGCACTTATAAACTCATTTGATCTGTGTAAAAAGTGCAAACTGAGTAAACAGTGTGGTCTGATGGAGAATTGTGCAATAACTACACAAACACTGTAGATCTTTATAAGACAAGATAATATAAACTAGAACTTTATTTATCCCTTGGGAGGACTCTTTCAAGGAAATTAAGATCCCAGCAACATTGTACATCACACAGGTATAAGAAAACACAGGATATTAAAAAGTGAAAAAAAAAAAAATTAGCAGACTTACTGGCTATTGCTATCACTAGTACTTTATGTCTTACTCTTTTCTTATTGTAATCTGCTAAATTGGAGAAGTCAGGTTACAAAATTGCCATCATCAAATCAAACAGGTCTGATAAATAGCAGTTGGTAGATGGACTTGTTTAGGGCTGTACTGGTCAAGCCCTTTTTACATTACAGGTCCATACACATTTACACTGTTCATCATATTGGCCAATCAACCTTATCCAAGGGACAATCTGGGAAACACCCCATAATTAGTGTTGGAAAATAAGCCTTTCAAAAAGGTTATATCAGCCACGTGCTTGGACAATTGTTGTCAATATATATATTTATATATATATATCTATATCTATATCTATATCTATATCTATATCTATATCTATATCTATATATCTATACAGCAGAATTATGGTCTGGCTGCAGAACACATTTACTTTGCCAAGAGGAGCCGATTGTATATAAGGCTCCCCTTGAGTTTTAAGTGAAACTTTTTATTAGTGTTTTTGCTAAATTTTTATTTATTTATTTATTTTTATTTTTTTCTCACCGTATACTGCCAAGTTGGAAAATTATTGGTTGACCAGACAAGGGTGAAACTAGATAAGAGAGAGGGAAGAAAAATAGACAGAAAGGGAGAGAGAAACAACAGAACAGAAAAGAACAACCAAAATAACTGAGCAGATGCGTACAAACAGGAGAACCAGACATCCAGCTGCTGAACCTGAAAGAAAAAGTATCCTGAGGTCTTTGACACTACAATCACAAGGAGCACCTGAGGAGAGAAGAACTGGAGAGATCGTTAGCAACAATGAGCACAGCAACAACAATTGTAGATGTATATATATATACACATAGACACATATATACATAAATAAACACTCAGATATCGGCATCTGTAGGGGCAGGGCTACCCCTACAGAACAAAGTGTGAGAGCGGATAAAGGAGGACCGGCCTGCCCTCGTGCCTTCGTAATTGGTATCCTGCTATTTGGATTTAGCAGTTTCCTGATTAATCTCCCATTTTCTGAAGATACTGACAACACTTTTGGCATTTGAGAAGCTGCCTGTCATGACTGAAGGAATGTGCTTGGCTGTCAACAGACTCATGCGACATGTAAGCTCAATCGCAGAATGTGATTCTTGAAGTCTTTCGCAAGTTGGATACCACCATGGAGAAGTTGACAGCCTGACTTAGCTGAATGGGCCATGCAGATTAGAACCATAGAGACCAAAGACAGACAGAGAATTACAGTCGGCCTGACCCCAAACAACTTCTTATCTGTTTTGGCTCCCCTGTTCTGACCTTGAGGTCGGTATATCTCCATTCTCCTGGGATGTCATGCAGACAGAAACCTGGCAGAAATGTAGAAATAATCCTTTCTTTAGCAGAATGCCCTCAGTGTACAATAAAGAAATACAGTCCAGATCTGATAAAACTGCTACTGAAGCTGTTAGCATCTATGCTAACCTCTGCTCAAGCAGTCAGTTCATGCTGTCATCTCACTCATAGCTCTGCCTCTTCCTGCTCTTAAGGACTCTGATTGGATTGTGCTGCTTTGGACCGCTTACGGTCGTTTCAGACTGGAGTTTGGCAAGACGGATCTGCCTGATTACAGACATTGAATCAGGTGGATCCAGCTGCAAGGTCAATCAAGGTTAATCAACATGTTGCCACAGCAGGAATCAGACCCCCTAATTTAGGTTAAAGGATGATTGTTTCAAACACTTATCCACCTGATGTTCCTTGTAAAAAGGCAGACAGTAGCACACTGCTGAAAACTCCCACTTTTGTATAAATAAAATCATTTGTTTTGTTGACATTCTAAACCCACTTTGGGACTGCATTAAGGGGTTAGGTGGTATGGGCCTACAGCTTTATGCCTAATATTTATCAAAAATGCATGATAGGCTGATCAACATCAATGCCTGGACATCAATACAGCCCCTGTGGTGTAACTCCATGCTTAACATCAGTTTATAAACAAACTTGTCCGCTTGTCTGCTTCTCCTTGCTGTTTTAAATGCTCACAGGTGGACTGTTGTGTTTACCAGATAGCATTGGAACATGTCGCAACATAGCACATGCAGTCATCTGCAGAGAAACTATCTACAATACGAAAGTGGAGAACAGTATTGAAAAGTAGGGATGCATGATATTATTTGTTTGATATCAGTATCGGCCAATATCAGCCTGAAATGTTAAGTATTGGCTACGGCAGGAATTGAAATATTTGCTGATATTTCAGTTTAACATACCGGCCACATTTCGGCTGGAATATCAGCAAGTTACACAGATGTACATATTCATGCACCTTCTCATCACTGCATGGGTATGTTTGAAAATCTAGGTTTTAATTTTGCAATGCTGTTTTTCTTGTTTTACATCTGTTCCTCACAAAAATATTCCCTAACACTGGAAGAAACAAGTCCATTTATGAAAAGTACAGAGCTTGAGCTCTTGATCAGAAATATCAGTATCTGTATCAGTATTGGCGATAATAAATAAAAAAGATTAGATATCGGCAAAAATCCAATATCCTGCATCCCTACTGAAAAGGAAAGATTCTCCTGATGGAGCAAGCTGGACTGATAGTCTGGAAATCGTAACAATTTTTTGAATCAGTCCATGGTATTGAGTCCTGTTTTAATCTGCTGAAGATACAGTGGGGGATGTTCACCGGTTGAAATTTTCATGTATGTTGTGCCTGAGCACAGAATGTTATCATTACATGATTTTTAGGTAGAACTTTGTCATCAGCCTGGTTGTCTGGTAGCTGTAATGAAATTATTACTTCTACTACTTCTGCTTATAATGCCACAGCAGTGTAATAAGTTATATGGCCACTGTGTTTGTGTCCGTCCTGGGGGGATTGTGTCCTCACAGCAGGCATACTGCTCAAGGGGTTGATTGAAAACAAGCTGAGACCACCTCCTTTGGGCGATCTTGGTCTGGTTGACTGTTTTGAACAGGGATCTATTGTGGTTTCCATATACAGATACAGCCCCTTAAAATGTCTCCACTTTTCCTGACAGATTCTTGCTAGTCCTAAACAGTCATAGATTGTAAACCCTTGGGAATATTTGGGTGAATCTGTGGTGTCAACTTTGCCCTCAGTTGATATGGCATCTGATCTACTATCTAAGGAAAAGATTGAGTCTATGTCATCTTGTGTCATCTATGTCATCAAATGCATGAATTCTCATGCTTTCGGTGGATTCTAGGCACAACCTCAGAGAGTCGGGGGCAGTTCCAGTCAGTGAAAGTTGGTAATTGGCTGGAAGTTGGCAGGCAGCTGGCAGGGAGGAATAAGTTTAAGTGACTGGATCTGTGTCGGGACAGCTCTGCCAGATATTCTAGCTGTGGAAACAACCTTGGACTTTCTTTCTTTCATCTGATGGGATACTGTCACAGTTTGGCCACTGGATAGTCTTATTTCTTTCAGTTTTTCAGCAACTTTATGTACATAGATGTGCAGATGTACTGGAAGAATCATCACACTCTGTAATGTTAGTTTTTCCTTAAGAAGGTTGCTTGTTGCTTTTCTCCTTCAGAGCTTTTTGTACTTTTTTGCAAAGCAAACACCAGCTGATAAAGCAAAACACAGCATCATCAATATCAGGCAGCTGTCTTCATAAACTGAAAGCTTCTGTAGGTTTCATAAAGTTCAGTTTATCGCTCTGTTTTCTCTCAGGCTGACCTCTGCACTGACACCGGTGCTCAGACCTCCCTCATCTTCACAGGATTTATCAGCGTTGTAGTGGAGATGCTCCTGGCTGAGATATAGCACACACAGATAAGTCTTTTGTGGGTCAAGCGTCTGCCTGCCAGGATATCTGGGATCAGAGGATCAGAGGTTTAGATGGAGAAAGGGTCAGTGCTTTTCTGGGTCTGTTTCTTATTGAGAGGAGAGGCAAGGTTTTAAACTGTGTTATCATTCAGATTTGATTCTCATGAGTACAAGCGTATGTTCCTACTGCAGTTTGGTCATCACTGGAGTCAACAAGCAAATGGAAGCTAAGATTTGATTTTCAAAGTTAGAGTTGAAGCGGATCATTACAGACTGACCCTCTTTAATAACAGATGATTGACTTGTGGTAACTAATGGCTTTAGTGGTTGATCTGTTCACCCATGGCTGATCCTTCCTGCAGCACCTCCAGGTTGGAAACACCTCTTCTCTGTCCCATAGGAGCAGCTGTGGTAGAGTCTCAGAGGCTTTGTTTGCAGTCTCAGAAGCTCCTTATTATTAGAGTTGACATCTGAGTCATGAAAACCAGGCACGAGGCAGGTGATGATGTTACTTTTTTTAGGGTCCAGTGACATTGTGATGCATTTATGCTGATCAGTATTATAACAATGAAGGAAATGTATTTTTTTCAAGTGTTTGTCGGTATGTATGTTTATTTAATAAATAATAACAACTAGCTGCATCAACTGTAATTGATGCATTTTTTTCGAAGAGGAACAAATAAGAATTAATGCTGTCAGGTACTCCTGACAAAAAATCTTGTATTTCTTTGATTTGAATATCACTTACTTTGAATACAGATACTGACTTATTGAAGTAACAGCTCAAAGTGATCCTAACAGTATCAGTAAGAAACATTAATACTGTAGAGCTGTGTTCCCACCCTATGTGAAAAAAATATTGCTTTGCGCCTTCATTCAACAAAATTTAACATGTATCCGCATGTTCAATAGCTTATACTTAGTTTTTGCTCCTTGGAAATGAAAATGACAAGAGAAGAGGGCAGGCCTGCCTCCGAGCCACCACAACGCCTGTTTCTGCCTTTTTGATCCATGGTCAGCCATAGTGAATGTACAGTGCCTGCCTTCTTTCTGTTTATAACATCCTTAAGAGCACCACACGGAGAGGTTCACCTCGATGTCCATGACGGCCTCTCTGTTGCTTGCCAAACATGCCCTACTTTACTAGACCCACTCCAGCTTTCTCCACAGGCTATTTTTCTCTCATGGGTGCTTCAGTAGTTCTGTGAGGTTTGGTCTATTATCCCTGGTAAAAATCACATTAAATCATCACTAGTAAGCCAGAAAAACACACCAGGGCCAGCTTGCCATTGGACCGGCAGATTTAAATCACAATACAGGCCATGAAAAGAGTTTAACTCATAACTTACCAGATACACAAAACTCTCCAGACTTTCTTCCTGTAATTTTCTCTCTGCAGTTTGGTCCCTGAACACCAAAAGAACTTTGTAGAGGAGCTGTTCACTTCCTCCTCTGAGATTGATGTCACCCTCATCACCATTCACTTTCAAGATTGATGGGCTGTTACCAGCTGCAGGCAGATTTTAATGACTTTATTTTATTGAACTTTTTGTACAATGGATTGAAAAGGATGTGTATTTTTTATTCTGTTGGTAATTGTATTTAATATATTCAGATTCATGCAAATTGCAAAAGAGGTTGCCATTACAAACATTAATTTCAATGAAGTTGGAACATTGAAACATAAATCTTAACAAATCAGTTTTGATGTATGTTCAATTTAATACGCTGCAAAGACAATTTAATGTTCATCTGATCAATTTGTTATCTCTGCAAATTTGAACTCTTTTTGAATATTAAGCATGCAGCATCTTCAGATCAAGCTGGGACAGGGGTTTGTTTACCACTCTCTTACATCATCTTTTCTTTTAACAGCACTCAGTGTTTGGGAATTGACAACACGAGGAGCCTTTCACATTGTGTTTTACTTGGCAGCAGGGCGGCCTGTTTTCTGTTTGACATGCATGTTATAAAGTCAGAGCTGACTGACTGGCAGCATGAGCTAAGCATCTCAGGCATGTCTCCCACACCAAAGATCCTGAGAATAGGTCTGCCTTTTTTCTGCAAGTGTTTTGTGGCCAAAAACAGAAAAAAATGACAGGGAGACATAGTTACCTTATTACTGGTATGTATACCCATATGTCCCAGAAAAGACAGAAACTGTCTGATTACTCGTCGTCAGTGTCTCTGAGTTAAAGCTTCAGTTTGCCTCCTCTGTGGAGAAACTCAGCTTGTTCGTCTTGTTCGTCTGCAGAATGAAAGTGCTTCATCCAGCAGGAATCTCAGATCGGTTATTTAAAGGAATGAGGTTCTCTGAGGGGACATTTATGTAGTCCCCTTCTAAACTTTAAATAGAAGCTCATGATTGTGGTGATATTCATGAAGGGAGAAAGCTGTGACAGCTACTAGACATTCACATGCCTGGTGTGAAAGCTGTGGCGGCACTTGCTGTAGTTGAGATGCAAAAGCACCCAAATAAAATGCTTCCAGTGTGAAATGGGAAGCTTTGTAGGTGGAATGCTTTGCCATTCCTGCTCAGTGTATGACTTCAGTTGCTTAACTGGTGTGTCTTCATTGTCATTTTTGGTTTCATAATGCTCCACATATTTTCAGTGGTAAACAGGTGTGGACTGCAGGCAGGACAGTCTGGTACCGACTGTCTCTGATGCTAAAGCCACGCTGTTGTTACACGAGCAGAATGTGTCCTCATTGTCTTGCTGGAGTAAGCAGGGACGTTCTTGTGAAAGATTTCACTTGGATAACAGCACACTGCTCCAAAACCTTCAGCATTAATGATGCCTTCACAGATGTGCAAGTTACCCATGCCATGGGCACTAAGACAGCCCCATACCATCGCAGAGGCTGGCTTTTGAACTTTACTGTGACAGCAATCCGTGGGGTCCTTTTCCTCTTTAGCCCAGTGAATACCAAGTTCATGATTTCCAAAAACAATTTTGAAAGCTGCATACCTTTTCCCTGATACTTTTTGATCCTTTTAATGATGAAAATAATTTTGCCAGTTGGTTTAATTAAGGTAGTCTGATGTACAATAGCCTGCACAGTGGTTTTAATTACATATCTGCTCTCTAGTGGCAGCATCCAGATCATGATGAATTGTTTGACAGAAAATTCCCTGATTTTTCCCCTTGGTCACTGCTTACCTTTCCAATAACAAAAGTAACTGGGTCTCTTCAACAGTTTTATGGATTTCTGAGTTTCTTATATAAGAGGATATTACTGTCTATCCCATGAAAACTCCTTCTGGTGCAGAGATGCATCAGAGCTAATCCAAAAAGCTACTTGACCTAGTTTCCTTTGGTAGTGATGCACAGTATTTATGGCACAAAAATTCTATAGTCCAATTGGTGATTATTGGCAGATATTAAAATGTATGCCAAAATTTAAAGTCATTATTTCAGACATACATAATGGTTATCTACGTCTGAGCTATTGGCTGTGCTATCAGTGGAGTACACAAGTTATCAGTAATTTGATGTTATCACATGTCTACAGTTAAAATTCAATAATGCCTTAATGAGAGCATAAATGTTGTTTATTCTTGTACCAGAACATTTTGTAACACAAGTGGATCTTTACAATCAAATAAAAAGGTCAGTTTTGGTAAGGTCAAACAGTCAGTCAATGTATACAGTGACAATCAAAATTCCCATATCATGATTCAGTCTTCTTTTCTGTGAGACGTCTTCAGAGGTGAAGATTTTGAATTTCTTTCCCATGACCTAGAAAACAGCAGACCTTCACAGACACATGCAAATCTAATATAAAAATGATTATTTATTTACTTTTCTACTCTGTTGACTGTGTTGCTTCTGCGTCGGCTTGCATGAAAGGATTTCTTGTTCTTTCTCCAGGGCGTGTACAAAATTAGAAGAACAAAACATTTAAAAACATATCTGATTATGATTTAGTCCAGTAAAACCTGACACAGACGAAAGGCTTCTCAGTCCATTCACACTGTGATATCAGAACAGTTAAGCTTTTCCAACCTGGTTGGATGTAAAATGTTAGGGGTGATGGATATATGTTCATGAAGAACCTGTCTGTTTTCTCACTCATGTGTATATATTTGTGTTTCCAGGCACACAGTACCGTATGGTATGTCCAATTACCAGGCTGCCCTACGACTGAGGCGCTCTGTTGGAACAGAGAAAGTGAGGAGGGGGCCAGCGACCCAGCGCTGTGCATGCTCGCTGAAGAGTGACTCTGACTGCAGCCACTTCTGCTTAAACAGGTAATTAAGGTGCTGATGAGAGTCCAAAGAACAGACAATAACATGCTGGTTTAAGAGTTTATGTAGAAGATAAACAGTAATTAGAACATTGAAAGATAATGTGAAATTTGATGTCGACTCTGCTGTCTGCCGTGTTGGTCCATTAATTACTATATCAAAATGTTAACCTCAATAATTCCCATTACAGTTAAAAGAATAGGTGCTTCGAAGGCCATTTAATCCTTGGATGTTAACATTTAAATGGGTTCAGTAGCCCAGCCTAAATTAAAGCCGCAAGCAGCGTTGGACGGGTCTTCTCTCTGTTGTAGGTCCCTCATGCCCGTTTGACCTTCATTTTGAGGGTTTATCCCCCATGACCCTCTCAACTGCTCATTGTTAGAATGTGTCGACCTGCAGCTCTGTCAGGAGCCTCAGTGTAGTGTATTAGATTGTATTAAAGTAGTGTATTAAACATTTCATTTCCCGCCATCAGTCAGTCAAATGACCAGCTGTACTAAACTCTCCATGACATCATTCTGAAGGTGTGGTCACATCAAATGTGACTTTGCCGACCTCGGTGAGCACTCTCCAAACAGAATCAATGTACAGCCATAATCAGCCAAGACCATATACCAGACCAGATCACACGCACAATAAATGCATTCTGGGCGACTTGGGCGACTCTTTGGAGACATGGGGGCAGCATCCCTGTTACTGCAGATGGGAACTCTGGGGTCGCTTTGGACATGGGCAGCTAGCTGTGCTCTGTTGCCAGATTGAAGTACTTTAGCCTTTCTGGCGATGTCGCACCATGAGAGTCAATCAGCATTGTGTGTGTGTGTGTGATTGACACCTGTTACAGACTGTTTATATTCTGGTTCACAGAGTGATAATCTGTGTCACTCTCACTGACAGCCTCACAGATTCCACCCTTTTTGGCCAAATCTCTCTAAAAATATTATCTTCTGACAGAAATTATTGTCAGGAAACCATCCATGTCAGATTTAAAGCTTTTAGACTTTTGGTTTTTGTGTAGAGGCCTAACTGCTACAGGTTATATGGAGCTGTATCCTACTCACCCCATTCATTTATATAAGAGGAGCCAGAAGTGCTTCTTTGGGGTACACCACTGTTGAAGGGTCTTAATTAGAAACTGTTTTAAAGAAAACAACACATTCCTTTAGAACTTTTGATCAGCATAGCCACCTCTGTCACCTGTCTGCATTTCAAGCTGATACCATTTATGGTCTCAAAGAAGTGTCAACAAGAAAATTTTAATTTGAAAGGCAAATGGCAGGCTTCCTGTTACAGATAGGCCCCTGGATGCTCAGATAGGCAGATGGATGGTTTGATCTCTCTATGACATTCCTGCTGGAGTTACAGCCGTTTTAGTGGAGGGGGTTGTCCGTAGGTGGCACTGGAGAGCTCATTTTGGCATGTTGGGCTACTTTTGAGCATGACACGTTTGGTCCAGAGCAAACAAAATCATGATTGCCTTTTTGGAAAGTTCTGTTTGTTTGGCCTGGTGTGAAAGCTTACATCAGCTCTGGTGCAGACGAAAGGCCGAACTATATTCTGCCTAAATAAAACAGGTCTTAGTTTGCCTCCACATGGTTCGTGATTGGTGTGTAAGCAATCTGAATCAAACAAGGACCAAATGAGGCAAGCGAACCAAAGGGGAGGGAATAGTGACTTGAATTTGTTGAACATCACAACAGAAAAGTTAATAACCTACAAAAACAAACACTGTGGCTAACATTTGCTTTGCTAGCCTCTGATCCTCTTTACATGTTGATGTCTACAAACCCATGTAGCATATTTTTATACATCAATCAATATGCAAGTACCAAATAATGCAGCTTAGCCTGTATTTTATGGCACAGAACAGTTTGGAAGTACTTCATTATGCTCCAAGCTGGTTTAGCATTTCAGGCTCATAATGCAACAATGGGTCAGGTGATAGGAACAAAGACAGCAGCGACAGCTACAGCAAGTAGCAGGAGGCTTGATTACGCAATATGTGACAGGCTTTGGTCTGCTGTTTATTCAAGATGCTTCAAATTATATCAGTCTGAGGTGTTTTGTTTACATCTTGGTTGTAAAGCAGGATGATGCATGGCAGGAGGAGT
The DNA here is from genome assembly GCA_036419115.1 of Scarus forsteni. Taxonomy (NCBI): domain Eukaryota; kingdom Metazoa; phylum Chordata; class Actinopteri; order Labriformes; family Labridae; genus Scarus; species Scarus forsteni. The sequence goes on from JAZDUH010000150.1 coordinate 3,738,440, forward strand.
GGGTGGTGCAAAATAAAATAGCCTTTTTTTGAACCAGGCTGCAAAGATGAGAATAAAGGACTTAAAATAAAAGTATTGTTCCACATACAATCATTAAGGTGTCAGGTTACTACAGTCAGCCTCAAGTGAACACTTGGGGTACAACAGCTCTTCCAAATGGTCCTTCATTTTTTTTATTTGCTTGACCAAATGGAAGTCATGTTTTAACCAAACTTGGCCTATTGACAGCTCACAATGCTCTCATTAACATAGACACCCCCAAGAGATGCCTTGCAGTACTGTATGGACACCCTAATTCAAATGAACAGAAATCTAGTAATGCCCTATATTGTGAAATAAAAATATGGACATTTGAAGCCCCATATCAATATTTGTCCTTTTCTTACAAATCAACCCAGACAATTTGCAAAGCTTCTAAAACTAAAAATGACTTTTTATCACATGTGGTGTAAACAGACACGAGGCCACATGCTTTAAGCTGTTCTGATGCAGGATAACATATAAACACGACTGGTTTATGGTGTTTTAACTGTATTGAAGTCATTGCCGGATTAACATGAGCTTGTTCAAAGTCCTGAAGTGTGTCTGTGTGTTTATCTCCCAGCAGGCGAAAGAGGCCACCCTTGAGAGCAACGGAACGAGACCAGAGGACGACAACTGAGCGCGGCATCCCCGCTGTGAAATGAAAACAGGAGTGACAAGCTAAATGTCTAAGAGTCGGACATGTAAAGGCATCTCCGTATCATGACTACCAGCATGTATATGTACACATCTGTGGAAGGACCAGTCATCAGACTGATGAATAATCGCAAAGCTGCTTGCACAAATACTAAAACCAGCAGGGATGCTAACGTGGTGCCGCTCAGCCTTCTTTGTCTATGTCTGTGCAGCAGGTGTGGACAATGGTTTGCATTATGCTGTTACAAATGTGAATGCCTTACATGGCTTGTTTGTTTCGACCATGAAAGACTTTGTCAGAGCATGTTGCTCACACATGTCCCTGACGGAGATGGGGCTGCAGCCATCGGACTCCCAAAAAAATCCCTGAAGAGTTACCATCCAGAGAACCAGAACCATGTTTTCTACAGAATGCAATTGTTTATCAAATTTCGATTGTAAAGAACAGCTTCTCAGGGCAAGTGTGCTAACAAACCAGACAGTTTTACTGGAAATAAAGAACAGGAATGAAGAAGAAAGAGAATACAGAAATATTCAGCATGTCCTTTTAGTTTTTGGTTTGTTTTTGTTGACAAGATGACATTTTTTAGCTGTCTGTGAACTATTATTATCTTATTAGTCTCTGGTAAAGGAAGCGGTAACAAGCAACGGACACATTAAATAGCGTCCCTCTGTTAGACATATGCCAAAGTTCTCCTGCATTAAATATGTGTCAATGTGTAAATTTTATTTTTGTACAGTACATATATAAATAATCAAGATGTATAACAATTCCTGTGTGGTATAAGAAACTCAGTTAATTCCTATTATTTATCATCTGTTTTTTTCTACTTAATTTTGGGTCTTCATCTAAGAGTTAAGAACCAGTGGCTTGTTGCATCAGCAGTGCCTAAGTTCTATTTTAAGTGAAGTCATAAAGTCTACACTAAACATTTTGTTGAAACCATTAAAATCTAACTTAAATCGTGTCTTTGTTACGTTGCACCACAGAGATGCAAAGTTCCAACCTGACAAACCAAATGAACTGTTCGTTATATTTCATCAGTTCACCCGGGGAACTCCCCATAAAAAGTCTTTTAGCATGGGTAAAAACTTTCAAAATCAAATCCAGTAGGTGATTAAATTATCACAATTATTACAGGACAATCAAATAATGTTGTAAGTTGCTACTGTCACAGTGAAGAGTACCAAACCAGAGCTTTTTCCTCATTCTTGCCATGGGAGGAGAAATTTTAGTGTTGTTGTTTTTCATTTAATAAAGAAATGCATTCCATATCTTATAAAACTGCTACTGAAGCTGATAGCATCTATGCTAATATCTGTATTAGCAGTCACTTCCTGTTGTTTCCTCTTCCTGCTCTAAAGGATGCTGGCTGTGCTGTGCTGCTTCAGGCTGCACGTAGTCAATAAAAGGAGGTTGACAGGATAGATTTCTTACTACAGCCATTGAATAAGGTTGATCCAGCAGTTGTGTAAGGTTATCCACAGACTTTCTGTGTTAAAACCATTTCACCAGCTTCCTTCCACGATAACAAAGTGAAAGTTGTGGCATTGTTTGAGAATAGAAATGCTGGGAACTTTATAATTCACTAATTTAATTCACTTCCTGTTTGTATTCTTCTTCCTTTCTTCCACTTCCTACATGAAGGACTCTGATTGGACCGACCTGCTTTAGGCAGCTCACAATCATTGTCGATTGGAGCTTGGCAAGACGGATCTGTATATTCACAGTCATTTAATTTGTCTAGTCAGTAACAAAGCACTTTGTGATTTTTAATTGTTTTACTGTGACGGAAATGTAAAAAAAAACTATTTGAGGACATTAAGTAAAAACTAAAGTGATGCCAAAAAGTAGGCAGGTATTTTAAAAATGAAGCTTTATTGTGTTTTGTCCAAATGCAAATTTTTATGATGCTGAAAACACATATTTTGAAAAACTCTCCAGCTCTGGTGTGACATCGCTGTAGAATATCATTATCCTTGTTGCTTACCCTCTGGAGTCATTTTCAACTCGAGAATAGAGGGTTTACAGCAACACTCTGCTGAATTATTTAAATTAAACCTGCATTTTTATTATTTACATTACTCTCCGACATTTGTGGTTGCTTTAGTTGAATCTAAGAAGGGTGCTTGAAAATGCTACTTAAAGTCAGGGTCTGTTTCGGTCATTTAATTTGTTCTGGATTGAGAAATATTTTCTTAAACTGCTCGCAAACATCAGTGAACATGGTAACATCCTAAGTTGTAACTCGGGTCAGACATGATTGGGATAGACTTTAACATTTATCAGTGCTTTAAAATATTTTTATATTCATGTGAATGAATATGCTTTTAAAATAATTTTGTTTGGACGGTATTTTTTGTAACATGGAGAAATATAGATAGCCTCCTGATAAATAGCATTACTGATGCTAAGAATAATATTTTGGGCTCAAAAACAGAGTAAAGCTTTGTTTAGTGAGCCAGACATGGAATGTAAGGCCATGTAGCGTTTTTTCCATGCCATGAACTAAGTATTATTAAAGCACATTTACTTTATGTTTTAAAAATACCCTTCACAGAAACCAGTACAACAAATCATATATATTCATTTCTTTTAATAAGCAAATCAAAATTTGTCGAGAAATAATGTTCATTTTTCATGTTGTAATGCACTTTGCACTTTGGACACAAATCTGTTAAAGCAAAATAGACTGAAACATATGGCAGATTTTCATCTTGATGTTTACCATTATAGAAACCTGAAATTGACTGGCAGGACACATTTGGAGAGGAGGTCCGCATGTGACCCCAGGCTGCCTGTTGCCCACCCCTACTCTGAGTTATCCCACCTTCATTAATGGTACGTCATGGCAGTTACACAGGCTGAAGTTAAACAGTGTGACTGTAAAAAGGAAACCCAGATTCAGACTCATGTCTCACTAAGGCCAAAAATAACAAAAAGATGATGTGAAATATGATATATTAGCCTAATCATTAAACTTTTGTACGGCATATTGGTCATTCATATTTGATCAAGGGTGATCAAATGGTTGTGTAAAACGTATCAAAAATGTTTTTGTCCGAAATTGAGTTTGTGTGATTTAATTTTTTTGTGATGGTCTTTGACATTTGCTATAGTGTTGACAATCACTCAAAACAACAAATTAAAAGAAAAAAAAATGCCTGCTACAATATGAATGTTGATGAAAAGAAGTTACTTTCGACTGACTCTTTTTATCTGCTTGACTTTCATTATGTCACCCTCAAATAATACGATCACCAAGATTGGCCACAATCCGAGGAGGTCTTCACAACTTCTTCCTGAAGTACAACATCTGAGTTTACAAAGAGCTCTCTGAGTAGATCAATCTCTGAAGTGCTAGGACACTAAAACCTCTTTATAACACCTCGTCTCTGTCTCTGGAAATCCATCCCTGACCAAATATGTATGGATCAAAATATAGTAAAATGACTAAGGCATCAGTATATTATGTTCATTTTATAATCCGTCTTGGATTGTGAGAGATTTGAGACTGAATCTGAGTGTCCTTTTTTTGGATTGAGCCTCCCCTGGACCAATTGGTGGTGCAACACCTAAAACATTAGTAGAAAGTAAACTTATTTGTAAGTGAGAACTTTTGTTCAAACTAGCCTTCACATGAACTTAGGTGCAGCGGGTGCAACCCACTGCAGAGCTTTGTGTTTGTGTTAACAATTCAATCCCATCTTTATCGAAGGTTTAACCAAAAAAAAAACAAAACATTGATTCAGTTTCATCCAGACAAAAGGAAAAATGAATTCCTTGCTTTATGCTATTGAGAAATGTTATGCACATCTGCTGTTTAAATATATATGAAACCAAATCTATAATTTTCTCAAGCCTTGCTTCATTTGTGAGATTTGAATGTCAACATCTATCCTGAAACAGTACCTCTAAACTCACTACATTTCATTTAAGCCTTGAAATTATTTTAATCTCAACAGCCCACATCTTATTGAGGTTTAGATATCAGAGGTCGTCTTGTGCCCCTGTCTTCCTTCTGGATCGACAAGTCTGATTGAAATACCTCAACCTTGAGCCCAGTGTCAAGTTGGGCTGTAGCAGCAAGTTATGAGATAAAGTAGATGATACAGCACACCACTCATTTTAAACATCTAATTAGTGCATGTCAATAGAAACTTAGTACACTAACCAGAATCTGTAAACCATCCATACATCCATCATCAGTAACACTTTCCCTTTTGGGGTTGCATGTCCCAATCACAGGGCCATATAGAGAGACAGACACCCATTCACACTTATACCTAATGGCAATTTAGAGTCAAATATACAAAATGATTATGGTTTGGCCTGTGGGAAAAGACCAGATTCTCAGGAGTAAACCCAGGCAGGTACCAGGAGACCATACACACAGAAAAACCCTGACTACCACAGGCGTTGAGCCGATGACACTCTTCAATCTTTCTAAAATCCATAAAATGTTTCCAATATGTCGCTGAAATAACTACAGCTGATATTTAGATGTGCAAGTTGGCCTTAAATTTCATTCTTTGTCCTTGATTTTGGCAAAATGTTCAAATTAATGGTTGTAATTTACTTCATCATCAATGAATGTCAACTTTTCTGAATCAAAAGAATCATTTATTTAAAGAATAAACTGTTCTTTTTCCTTCTTCTTAACTGACTCCACCACAAATGGACTCCAACCATGAAAAACAGCTCAGTTTAATTAAAGAAGAGGCTTTGTATGAATACTGGTATCTGCAATAATGGGACTGAGAGCATATTACCAGTTTGGATATCAATAAAAGTCCAAATTGAGCATCGAAGTAAACTGTAACTCCTGTCAGACTTGTGGTTGAAACAGATTTGAAAGTGGAAAAGAAACGTTGAATGTTTAGCCCTTTAAGGCCCAAGACCATAGCTCATAGCCAGAAAAATTCTAATTTTTTGGAGCTGAAATGTTAGTTTCACTTTCTGCTAAAATCCATAAAAATCAAAATGTCCATAGAATTCAACATATAGATTTTTGGTATCTCATTTGATACATTAGGTGTTTTTGGCAACTGATAATCCATTTGAGGACATTTTTATCATTTATCTGATTGTATTCAAATGTTTTGTTTTTTTTGTAATTTGTTGATCATATTGAGTAGATGGAGGTATTATAAAAGTATGTATCAAATATGATACAATTGGCTTAACAGTGTTAAAACATGATAACATGCTATAAAACAACACCTGACAGTGCATCTATGTGGTTTGGATATTTCTGGAACTTCACATGTGGAAAGGATTATTTCTGGAAACGGAGAAAAGCCTCAGTTTTAAAACACTCTCACCTTCTTATGGACTTTGTCTGAACCAGCACATTCTGCAGTGTTACCATTGTGTGTGCACACATTACCAAAATGTTTAAACAATATACGCTGCAATGATTGTGCTCATGCATGAACACAATCACTGCTGCACAACCCAAGAACCTCTCAAGAATCATTTGAAAACATTGTAGAGTGAATGAAGGCTGAATCATATCAACACAACATAAAATCAGCAACAAAACCAGTTGTGTCTGTCAGAGAGACCCAGTGTGTGCTATTTAGTTTCATTACAAACCACAATGCAAATGAAGATGGAATACCAAACCACCACAAATGCTTTTGACCGTTGCTCTGATAACAGTCAGGATGGTCCTTTTCCTCTTTTCAGCCCAGAGGACACACCGCCCAAGATTTCCAAAAGCAGTCTGAAAAGTGGAAAAGTGGACTCTCCAGACCACATCACGCTTTTCCACTTTGTCTCAGTCCATCTCAGAGGAGCTCAGGCTTAGAAAAATTGGCAGCATTTCTGGGTGTTGTTGATTTATGGCTTCGGCTTTGCATGGTTGGGTTCTGACTTGTACTTGAAGATGGAGAGACAAACTCTGTCAGCTGATGATGATGACAGTCCACTTGGATGATGTCAGTTTTTAATGCAGTGGCACCTGAGGGATCGAAGGTCATGGACATTCAATGACGCCTTTGCTGCTTACATGCAGAGATTTGTCCAGATCCTCTGAATCTTTTGACTATTTTACGGACTGTAGATGGAGATATCCCCTAAAGCCATTTCACACGAATGCTACTTCACAATCATAATCACGTTGCCCACTGAAGTCATGTCACATGTCCATGAATACCTCATTTTGGTCCCTGTCGCCCATCGCGTGGCTCAGTGACGTCAGCTCTGCTCGAGTTTCACCGCGATCATATCATATATCATATAACAGCTTCCCTTTCACTCATCACCAACCATAAACACTGCAGCTGACACTGCAGCTGGTGGCCCTGCAGCAGCTTCCTTTGTGAGTTCTCTGCAGTCCATCTAAGTGGAACTAATGTCCTCAATGACAAATGTTTCCTGAACGGACATAGATTGTTACTCTGTAATTTAAAAAAAAAGGAATAAAAGCTCTTTGTCACAGGTACCATCACACGTGCACACACCACTGATCGGCTGTTTCTGCACAGCCACACACAACATAGCCTGAAAAGATCAATTTTTTTTAACTTTGGCAACGAGCGACAAGTGATGTGTTGCCTTGGAGGCAGCCAACGTGTCGCTGGAGGGTTAACCCCGCCCCATCGCGGCTGTACATTGACTTTGCATTGAGAATGATCCCTCACATTGTATGCTGAGAAGACTTTAAACTGTCAAACTATTTGCTCTTAGTTGTTCAGTGGGGGTAAACCTTGCCTCATGCTTGCTTGTGATCAGCTGAGCCTTCAGGGATGCTCCTTTTATCCTCAATCATCTGTTTCCATAAAACCTGTTCAGCGGTTGAATGTTCCAAACAGGTGTTTTTCCAACATTTATCTACATTCTCAGTCTTTTGTTGCCCCTGTTCCAGCTATTTTGGGACATATTACATGCATCTAATTCAAATGAACTGAACATTTTTAAACATTAATTATCTTGTCTTTGTGGTTTATTCATTTGAATACAGTTCAAAACAGATTTTCAGGTTAAATAATTCTGTTTCTTCAAAGTTTTGTAGAACATCCCAACTGCATTGGAGTTGGAGTTTGATTAAAAATGAATCGAGGCTTAACAGTTTGCCAGCCAGTTTGTTAGAAAGCATCCACTTATTATAATAATAAAGTTATGCTACACCTTACCCAGTCATTAAAAAGTCAGCTGGTCTCCTGCTGCTGTGGGTCAATGATCCTCCACTCAAAGAAGCTGTGGAAAGATATTCCAAAACTGTCTGAAAGTGTAATTTTGAGAAAATTAGAAGAAAAGATTTAATATCAAAAACATATTGAATCTACCTAAAAATCTGAATTCAATCAGTGAGACTAGTTGCATTTTATTTGTGCAGCCATCTGCATTGTTATTTCTAATAATTGTCTTTATCTAGCTTACTGATATCCATCCATCTGTCATTTGTAGCACTTATCCCTGATAGGGTCAAAGGGAGCCCAAAGGGGGCCCAAAGGGAGTGATGAGGTACACCTTTGACTGGTTGCCAGCCAATCACAGAGCCATATAGAGAGATAGACCACCATTTAGGCTCACATTCATATCTAAGGCCAATTTAGTGTCATGTTTGAGCATGTTTTTGGTTTGTGGAATGAAGCCAGGACTTCCAGAACAGGAAAGATGCCACACAGAAAGACACAGGTCCACATGGGAAGACAAACCAGGAATCTTCTTGCTGAGGGTGAACTTGGGCCATTTTGACATTTTGCTGTCTAGAGGGTGATCAATCCTGGTGCGTAACCAAGCACAGAGTCAAGGATGAATTCCAGCCCTTAATTTATTGGAGAGTATTTGGGGTGTAACATGAATCCAACCAATTAGATCATCAGCTCTTATTTCCAGAGTGTCCAAATTAGCATGAATATTTTACACCACACACCACGCTAATGGACAATTTTTAGTGATAAGTCTACTAGAACAGGCTAACTTTTTGATTGACTACCTCTTACATGATAATGAACAATCTCATTGGGAACTATCGGAAAGTATGTTCATTTGCTTTTAAAGCAATGTGAGAGCATGGCATGACAATGAGGGGTGTACGATAGGACCCGGGTGTTTGTCCACACCATTGGTTCATCTATTAGAAACAAAAAGTGAAGACTTTTTTGTGAGGAAATTGGACTGAAATTAAAACCAATTTAAGGAATAGTCAAGATTTTTTACAGGATAATGATATCAGTAGTTCTCAGATTGATTCACCTGTTGTGCCCCCCTGTCCCACCCTCCTCCTACAAAGACCCTTGAGAGGAAAGGTTAATTTTTTCTTCATGCAGTCAAGCATTTGGATACTGATTTCTTAATTTGGTGTTCGTTCCTAAACTCAAAAAAGTAGTATGAATTGACCCAATTTATGTCTACACATAATTATGTTTTATATTCTACTCCCCATCCTATTTTAAAATAGATAAACAGCAAAGTGGCAACTCATATTTATTACTTTGTAAACTAAAAAAAAAGCTCCATATGCCAGAGTCACACTATAAAGTTTTACAAAAATAACACTTTTGGTTACAAAAACAAATATACAAACAACAAAACAATACATGTGGTTACATAGGTTGTGATGAATTTCACCTAATCCCAACTCTGACATGAAAAGTATTGACTTTAAATTTCTCTTAGATAGATGTGTAAGGGAATGGTCGTCAGTCTAGGGTGAACCCTGCCTCTTATTCAATGCCAGCTGGGATGGGTTCCACCCCTTTGTGACCCTGAAAGGGAAAGCAGTAAAAATAACAGATGAATGGATGATTAGACCACAAAAATCCATCCATTCATCTATTACCTATATACCATTAACACCTAATGGAAAACTGGACTCACCAACTAACCTAATCATATATCTATCTCTATCTATCTCTAAATAAATAAATAAATAAATAAATATATATATATATATAAATAAATAAATATATATATATATGTATATATATATATATATAGATATAGATATAGATATAGATAGATAGATAGATAGATAGATATAGATAGATATATAGATATATAGATATAGATAGATATATAGATATATATAGACTAATTATACGAATGGTAAACGAAGAGCCCAGAAGAACTTCCAGAGAGATAAGAGGTGAACTCCAAGGTTAAAGGAGACATATCATGCTGATGCATGATTTAATACTTGCATATAATATAATAAATTTGAAAACAAGACCTTACATCCCCTTAATTTTCAAAAAATTAGATATTGTATTTTTTCTGATATCCTAGAACGAGATTTGATGCCTCTGAAAATAGGTCATTGCGAGATATCCGCGAGATTTCAAACGTCGTGACGACACGAGGTACCTTTCTTTTTATTGGAGTAATCTGATAAAACACTTCCTCCTCTGTGATGTCCGTTAGCCCCAAACCCTCACCAAGGAACACATCCACCAGCAGCAGGGGTATAAAGCTCCCTCGCTCACTCTCCCTCATTACCAGCTCTGGCCTGTAGGGGGACTCAATACGCGGTCACTGCTTTGAGCCTGCTGGAAAATACAGTAGAAGAAGGACAAGCTGGCTCTACCCCTGATAGAACTGACCAATCAGAGGACAAAGGGCTGTGACATTGCGAGGTAACTTTAGGTCATCCTTGAGACCAAACGTTTCAACAAGAGCTTGATAATGGCCTAAAATGAGGATTTTTAGAACGCTATTGTGGGGCAATGAAGGAACTAAATGACTTATACTGAGGGCAGAAATGCTTTACAGGCATCCTAGTCTGGCATAGTGAAAAGGAGAAACAAGCATGATATGTCCTCTTTAAGGTACATCTGTGTCAGATTGCACCATCTGTCACTAGTTGAGCCAGAATTGACTGAATGGAGGACATCACTGTTGAAAGTAAATCATAAAAAAAGCGAGACTGGAATTTGACACTATACATACCGACAAGCCACAGGGCTTCTGGGAGATTGTTCTTGGGCAGATGAGATAAAACTGGAGCTCTTTGGAAAGTCACATGAGCTCAGTGTTCACAGATGCAAAAATGAAGCATACAAAGAAAATAACACTGATTTTCATCAGTTAATTTTCAGTAGTTTTTTTATTATTACTTTTGTCAGTTTTGTCAAGTTATCTTGGTGACAACTGAGGGTTTTTCTTTCTTTAATGGAAGGGTACCAACAATTTTGTCCACGTGTGTATTTACATTTTAATTTTTTCAATCGAAAGCCAGATGTTTTGGTTCTTCTTTGCTCCAGGACGAGGGACAAAGAGGTCAAATAAAAGTCACACAATTGAGCCTAGACTCTTGAGTGAACCTCACAAGTCCTGCTTTAAAAACACTGAACTATGTCTCCAGTAATAAAAGATGCCTCTGCACAGTATCTCCAACACTCAAACTGCTGCCAGCCTGATAGACTGGAACAAACCACAGAAGTGCACCCACACTTATTTCTCCCTCTCACAGAAGACGCTCTGGCATCTGACATCCTGTTTTGCATCAGTCATCGGAGCCTCTCAGAACACCTGCAGCCTACAAACTGAGGACACCAAAGCAGACTTGCATTTGTTTAGCGGTTGAAAATACTGTATCTCAGCAGACTTTCTAAGAATGTCAAACCCAAGCTTAAATGTTTTGTTGTTATCCAACCCCAATCGCTCCTTAAACTAAACCAAGTGTGTCGTTGCTTAACCTTAATTGTGTTTTCTCCCATAACCACAGACGAAGCCTGTGGTCGCTGCACAGAGACGAAAGAAATGAAGAATTTGGAATATGCTAGAAAGTGACTGAATAAAATTATCATTCAAAAACAACTTTTTGATTTTTGAAAGATTTGCTGTTATTTTGCACAATACCTAATGTGTTTACCCCTCTTATTTTAATAGCCTGAACTCTCCTGGGATTACTGAAGAATGTTTCGGATGAATTCTCACATACACACTTCTACCACAAGTATTTATATTGGCAACGAAGAAGCAGTTCTGTCATTAGATAAATACATAGATGTGTGAAATAAAAAGGAAAATAATGTATCAGTGTTCGTTCTTGGTTCTCCTTTACTCTTTAAAACAGGCTTGACAGTTATTAAGATGTCTATAGGGTTAAGAATTCTTAATTTCAGTAAGTGATCAGTTGCTTTTCAGTGGTAATAAGATATGAGTTCTTTAGGTTCTAGAGGTTTTGTGACTGTAAACCTGGTCGCTGTGCTTTCCAGGAAGACCACAGATGTTTTATGGCAGTGACCTGGACCACAGTGGTTTTCACGAAGGTCCACGTTGTGTTTGGACTTGTTACTCAATAAAAAATGATGACGTGCATATTGCTGGTACCAGCTTTGTTTTATTTGTTAATGTGTGTTCCTTAAAAAATGGAATGGCTAACTTTGGTCTTTAATTTTGTTAAACAAACTTTTGTTAAGCATAAACTTGTTTGTTAGCAAGATTGCATAAGAGCTACAGGACAGATCTTGCTGTAAATATGAGATGTTGGTAGTGATCCAACTTAACAATATTTAGATTTTGGTGAAAATCCAGGTAACCACCATTAGCAAATGATCATTTTTGTCAATAATTGTCTAACTAATGATGATATCAACATTATTCTGAGTGCTCGCTGTGGGTTTTCAGGGTCATGAATCATACTGTGATGGTAACTTCACCATGAAACTATTGCTTATAGATGCAACAGCAATATGTGTGGCACCTTGGCTGAGGTTTGTGCTCTCTAAGTGCTTTCCAGTTTCATCACTAGGTGGACTGATCTAGAAACTAAAATATAAATTCCAAAGAATGGAAAACAATAGTTTTACCGTACCAGGGACCAGAGTCCTGCACCGGATCTGGTACCTACAAACACCCACAAAAAATGTGTAGGTACAGTTAAAAAATGACCTATTTTAATGAAGACAGGTGAAAATGAACGAAATACAGGTGTATGACAGATGAGAGATAGGAGGGCGGGAATGACACAGAAACAGATTAGAGATGAGAGTTAAAGGTGCTATGAGAAGAATCTATTACCAGCGACATAAAGACTCTGCTACCCATGAGCACAAGCGGCGACTGTAGTAATGCTGCGTTCCAGTAACCTCGGAACTGGGAGTGACATCATCTCCGACTTATTGGTGTTCCAGTTGAAGTCAGAAAAAAACATGCCGATCTACCAGGCTGTTGTTAGCTGTTGTTAGCACGCCCTGTGTTATTGTATGAAGAATGTGATTATCACAATGGCAGCATTTTTGTAAATATAAGTCTAGCAATACTATGTATACAGATAATCTGGAGCAACACACCCCAGTCAGAAGTGCAAATAAATTGATTATTACAGGAGCTAAATAACTGTTCACACTGGGGACATCCATCTTCGATTGTCAGCTCGGGGGTGGCGAGGTTTCACTGAGTTCCCAGTAGAAAATTCTGACTTCGGGGGACGTTCCAGTTGCACTTTCCTACTCGGAACTCAGAAATTCCTACTTCTGACCACAACTGGAACGCGCCAAAAGACGTGACCCAAGCCAAAGCGTGTGTTTGTTGTGATGCTAATGAATGCAGCTTGGACCTTCCTCAGAACTCTACATTGCTTTACAGCTTCTTTTTTCAACAACTTACAGGATGCAAAGCGACGAGGTAATGTATCTCTTTCTAGTTACGTAGCGGTAGTTTTTGATGTGTGACAACAAGCAATTTTTGGAAAACCTAGTATCGTAGTTTTGTAGCCGGCTATATATCACTACTTACAGCCCGGTGCTCTAAGACATGTCTGAATAATATAAATTTGCTCTAGTTTTAATTGCCTTGTTCCCAAAGTTGAGTATCCAGGCCAGTCCAGTCCTGTCCAACCCGACAGCGAAGCTAAGGAATAGCATTTATAGATAACCTATTTTGATGCTATAAAACTCATCTTAAAGTGTGTATTTCAATCAGGCATATATCTAAAAGTGAGCCTCACAGTCCCTTTAAGTTATTTACTTTGAACATCTAAATATTCAGTAATTATATTTTTAAAGCACATATTTGATGATTATTTTTTGGGCATTCTGTGCCTTTATTGATAGTTTAGAGAGAGACATTGTATAGACTGAAGTAGTGAGGACATTCTGCAAACTGGCCACACAACTGTGCCGAGTCGCTGCAAATCCACCCCTCATTTTTAAATCATCCCTGATCGTTTCACCAGCCTTTCACCATCCCTGTAGCATGTCTAACCCTTTTTTTTAAGATATATATATATATATATATATATTTTTGGGGGCATTTTGTGCCTTTATTGATAGGAGAGAGACAGTGGATTGGTTTGTGAAAGGGGATGAGACAGTGGGGGAAGACACTCTGCAAACTGGTCACAGGTGGGATTTGTACCTGGACCGGCAGAAGCAAGTGTATAGGGTGCCTGGTTGCTAACCACTCCGCCAAACCAGCACCCCTAACCCTTTTTTTTCTTACTGAAAACTATTTGTTTCAATTATTTTACTCTCTTATTTATTTTAATGTCCATACCTGATATTCCTGCTGCTTTACTGTTTATAAGAGAAACTGAACAACCCAGTTTCCCCTCAGAGATTAATAAAGTATTTCAGATTAAGATTTCTATAAAACATGTTGGCGTGGATGAGAATAAGCATGCAGAGCCCTTTTTTCTGGGTCTAATCTTATTTCTTATTTCTCTCAATCAAAATCTCCCTGTTTGATCTTCAAAGCTCTGCAAAGGATTTACAACTGGAAAGAAAGGAACAGTTGTTAAAAACAGACAATGCTTGAAAAGCTCTTTCAGCCGTGCGGTTTAAAACAAAAACACAAAGTTAACCATATTAACCCTCGATAAAACCCTGGGCATGAGCCACCATCTCCATCACCATCTCTTAAAAAGAGTAACTGCTGCCTTGTTGAACTTTTAATGGGAACTATGATGTGTGCTGCTTCCTTTCAACATTTTCAATAATTAAGGAAACATAAAATACATGAAATCAATATTACTAACATTAATACACTAATTTTATGATCCTGCAGATGTTTTGTTAAATAACATTGGGCAGCTTCAGTGGCAGTTTAGTGTGGACCACATTTCTTGATTGAATGAAATAAAAACGGAAAAAAGATATCAAACTCAAGTTCATTCTACTTTACTCGATGGCAGTCGTGCCCAGTTACTACAGTATCTGATTGGCGATTGGCAGAGTAATCATCCAGTTACCTGCTGGATAGGCTTTGGAAAGAGTCTGCCCACAAAATGGACTTCTGAAATAAAGAACTGTCCATCGGGTGAGTCAGGTTATGTTTGTTATCAAGAAAACTGGAAAAGCCAAGAATGGGCTTGGACGATGTATTCAGGGAATGACGGACCTCACAAAAAGAAGTGATTTTATTTTGTAGGTGATCTGAATCTGGATGTAGATCCAAAGTTGTTGTTTTTTTTTCATTTTACTGCCATTACTGTGTGCCTTTCAGCAGCAAATATCCACTGAGCAGTAGTTCTAGTCATCTTTGTCTTTCATATCTTCAACTTTTTTAAAGGGTCTTGCCTCACTCCTGAGTCCATGACAAGCTATAGACACCATTCTTTTGACTGTGTGTGCAGTGACAAGGAAGAGACGGGCAGAGCTCGACCACCGCTAACTAGAGCTTAGCTTACAGTCATCAAATAAACCTTTAAGCAACTCCAAACAGTCCTGTGCACTTGTTACTTGCTTTTTGAGGACATAATGTCATGCTATCTATTTTTTAGACTAAGATGAGCACTCTATATATCTTCTTGCTCTTTGTTCCTCAGCTATTTACTGGCACATGCGCCCTGGGGTTTAATTTTCTATGTATTTCTTTAAAAATTACATAAAGGGCTTTAATTTGGTATACATTTAATTTCTCTCTTTCTTCTCCATGTTTTCTTCCTCTTTTCTTTAAATATCATGAAATAATAGAAGCTGGATATATACTCCATATCGGATGATAAGACTGATAAGGCAAACTTCCAGCTGCCGTCAGGTTAAGTTTCCATTATGACAAATGACTTTAACCCAACATCAGATGTGACAAGACAATTAATACAGATACAATTGTATATGCTGGTTCAGACGGCTACATTAAATAGTGATTGCTGTGATTGTTTATTGCTCTTAAATGTCTCTAACACTCTGGAGACCTGCCTCTGAGGGTTTGGTGATGTGTGTAAACATGTGCGCCTGTCACCAAATTGCAGCTGCGGAGGGTGTGCTTCAGCTGCGGCGAGAATAGACCAGGTTGGACCTGGCGAGCTTTTAGTGCACCTTCTGCATAGTTTTTTGGCACGAAATTGTCACTGCGCCAACCTGAATCTGTCAGCACCTCCCCCTGCTGCGCCGTCACACCTATGTAGGCGCAGACGGTCTACCAAATTGTCAAATTGGTTGTGCACAGCAGTGCGCTGGATGAAATTAACACTGGGCGGGGTGTGTCAGGCTTTGCGCACCCTGCGCTGCGCCACGAAATAAGGGCCCAAAGTGCTAATCCTAATCTCTCTAAACTCTCTTTAGGGTTGCTAGAAAATATATCTGATGACTGTAGGCAATCATCAGATCAGATGCTGCCCATCTCCTACTTCACTGCAAAAACTCAGATCTAGTCAAGTGTGTTTGTCTATTGTGTGAAATATCTAAAACATTTATTCTAAATGCTCATTTACTTCAACCTGACACGCCAGATGCACAGTTACATATATCCACCTCAGAAATATTTCACTAATCCATCTGTGCGAGAGCCATTCAGAACTGTTTTCAGGAGCAGAACCTTCAGAAACAACTGCAGCTTGTGATTGGACGATTGTTTGTCTTATCATACTCATTACAGAACAATCCATATCAAGCAGTGTTGCGAGGTACGGTAACGTAACATATGCAGCTGCTATACGTAGCAGCTAACATCTAACAACAGCTGTTAGCTTGAATACCTTAGACTATCATCTTACATTAAAATATACCACACAGCTGTATCATTTAACACTTATATGTGACATGAACCTTGTCAAAGACAATCCCTACCAAGTTTTCCTGGTGAACTTCTGAGGAGAGCAGATTTCACCAGGTATCACTGAGTAACCATGATGACCACAGGCTAACCTACACGTAAGTGGAGGATTTCCACATTCTCTTACAGTTTCCCCGCAGTGAAAAAAAATTGAGTCCATTTCTGTTTAAATTCCTCAGATATTGAGACCGTATTGGAAGCTGCAATTGTTTTCAAACATGCAGTCACTTACTGTTGTCGTCATGTCTACAGCTCCCGCCTCTCTTCCCTGATTGGGCCATCAAGCACTTAGCCAAGTGAAGTCATTGGATAGTGGAGGCTGTCAAGTTGGATATGCAGGATTTCAGAATCAGGCAGGTCCGTCTGCTCTGCAAGGCTAAATTCACTTAATCAGTAGAGATAAATATCTAGCTTTAATGAATGACAGGCAAAATTAAGGCATTGAATTGCTTGTATCGATAAGAAAATATCTGCCAATGAAACATGAAAAGTTTGACACTCTGAGGGTCTTAAATTGAGGTTTAACAACTGCTCTGGATAGAAAATTTAATTTCAAGACATCCTTCATCCTTCAATTTGTCTTGTCTTTTTGGAACATTATTATACTTATTACAAGCAACTTGTGCTTTAGTTTCGTTTTTATACCTACAAATAATGACCTAATCCAGAAATTGTGGCTTAGAGCGATTGTAGTAAGATTTTCTTTGTCTTGACATTGGACAAATACTCTCACCTAGATCTAAGGTTTTTTCAGTGGTCTACCTGCTTGTCATGACTTTTAATAACTGCTTCTCAAACAATTACTGAATTTATGTCCTCTCAGAGTAACTGTATCTGCCTGTTTATTCTGGTGTGACGTCCAGAGCTCAGGGAGACATTAGAAGGCAGGAGGAGAGCCGTCAGAGCAGTTCGTGTCCAGGACTTGAGAAGTCTGTGCGCTCCCCAACCCTGAACTGGTTAGTCCTGGATGAAAAATAATTCAGTGCACAGCTCATTAGACGGGGCCTCGGGTACACTGCAGAGGTCAGAGCAGAGCACATACCACAGATACTTCCACATTCCCTGAGTGTTATTTGAGTCTCAGAGACACTTGTGAGAGTTTCCGACATGGACGTATAAAGATCTATTTCGTGACGTCTGGACAAAGGAGGAGAACTGTGAGAGAAGAAGTGATGTACAGCTAACAGGTGTGAGCGCAGATTCCTTCAGCACACTCTGTACCTGCTGGATGTGACCAGTTTCCTCTTGAATATGTTACAGTCAAATTAAACCACATAAAACACAAATCTCCTGTACTCCGTCATGTCTGTTTAAACTGTCTTATTTGTGTTGCAAAAATCAGCCACTCCACGTGAGCAGCATCTCCTGAGGCTGGTTGAACTTCCTGAGCTGTCACAGAAACAACGTCTTACTGCTGCTTTTCCTCCTGATGGTGTTTATGTGGGAGTTTTCCTTCAAAGCCCGTGAGATAGTGGAACCGGAAACCTGATGGTGTTCACCTGCTCCTGCTGCTGAAGACTGAGGGGCCTTAGGGAGAGTCCTCCTGGATCCTCATTTATCAACAGATTGTATGCACAGATTTGTAGCTAATGAGAGCATCGGGGCATTCCCATGCAAAGTGCTTTATTTACCAAGGGTTTTACTCACAAACACAAGTAAATAAAAGAGCGGCTGTATCATGGAGATTCCAGAGGAAGAGCAGGAGGCGTCTGAAGAGTCAAGGCAGAGATTTATCAGATATGTTTTCCATGTCCATTCTGACTTTTTCACTCATAGACAGGCGCAGTGCTTCAGACATGTTGCATATTTTGTGTCAAAGACTCAACAGGGCAGCTGTAATGGGTACTAATTACTGTAGTGAAGTCAAGCCTGAGTGTTGTGGAAGGTGGTAGGAAGGCAATCACAGAGGAGTTCTTTTCCAACCAGGCGTCTCTTTTTTGTTACAGTGAGTTAAAAAAAAACATGTGTTAACTTAACAAAAACTACAAAAAGTTCAAAATGAAATAAGGCTAATGAACTCATAATTAAACTCAAAACAAGGCACGTGTTTGAGGCAGCACAACCCCTTGCTCTCTCTCCCGAATTGCAACTCTCCCCTAGGCTTTATAACCTGCCCAATTGCCCGATTACTTGCAGCTGAGTGGGTGACCTGACTCACAGGGGGTGTTTACAGCATCCTTGAAAATTAACCAAAGAAACAAACTCTTAAATTTATCTTTAACTAATCTACTCAATTAAATGAATCACAACAAAGAAATCTCAGGCTTTTAATGAAACAAAATGCATCAATTAAACCCCAAAAAAGAAATGAATCTCCAAACAAGAAACCCCTGCAGATGGTATGGCCCTGTGATGTCACCAATGACATCGCCAACTCTATAAAAAGGCAGGAAGTGCAGGGCCATCCCCTTTCTGTCTGCAGACCAATGTGGTGCACTAACAAAGGAACAAACAAAGGTCAGTATGAACAAAGAAACAAACTAATGAATGTTGTGCACTTTACTATTGGGGCGTCGGTGGCGCAGTTGGATAGTGCGCTTGGTCAGTGATCGGGAGGTTGCAGGTTCAAGCCCAGCTCCGGGCGACACATGGCGATGTGTCCTTGGGCAAGACACTTAACCCCAAGTTGCTCCCACTGCTGCGTCAGTGGCATGTAAATGGGCATGAAAGGGTGTGAATGTGTTAGAGATACTGATGGATAACTAACATAGAAACTCAAAACCATCAGTGAGTGAATGTGAGTGTGAATGGGTGTGAATGGGTAGGTGTGACCTGCGGTGTACAGCAGCTCTGAGTAGTCAAAGACGAGAAAAGCGCTATGTAAGCTCAAGTCCATTTAAATAAAGCGACTCGATCAACTAAAGACTGTGTGATTGCTTTAAGTTACTTTGTACTGTGATGTAAAATGTAACTTACTGCTAACACAAACAAACCCGGGATAGTAAGTGCTGCAATGTTACAGAGGCAAAAGTAAAGTAAGGCAAAAATTAACAAATGTGAAAAGTAATTTTTAAGGAAACATTTGATGCCTTAAGTGACACGTAGGTTTAATAAAACAGGGGTCTCACCCACTTTGTCACAATTACCTCCACCAAGGAGGTTATGTTTTTGCTGACTTAAGTTTGTTTGTTTGTCTGTTTGTTAGCAAGACTACGGAAAAACTACAGGATGAATTTACATCCGAATTTTAACCAGAGTTGTGGTTTGGTCCAAGGATGAAGACATTTTATTTTGGTGGTGATATGGATTCTGGTCTGGATGCAAAAAAAATCCCCAAATTTAAAGAAATCTGGTCATTTCTCTGTCATTTCTTAATGGATTCACTTTCAGTTTTACAGGATAATATGCGGTCCATGTCTCTATCTTAATTTTTTTTTTTTTATCTGGATTGAGTCCAGATTGATGTCACAGAAAACATTTAACTTTCTAATGGGAAATCTTATTGATGACATTCAATAATTAATATAAAATCAAAATATTAAGTGATGTTCTCAAAACTTCTTGTGTTCACACAGAATAACTACCTCCATGTATGTGCTGATTTTGGCCTAGACCCTTACACTATTCTGTATTTGGTGATGCAGAATATTA
Source organism: Scarus forsteni (assembly GCA_036419115.1). Taxonomy (NCBI): domain Eukaryota; kingdom Metazoa; phylum Chordata; class Actinopteri; order Labriformes; family Labridae; genus Scarus; species Scarus forsteni. The sequence continues at coordinate 3,758,658 of JAZDUH010000150.1, forward strand.
ATTTGTACAGGGGTTGTGGAAAAGTCACTACCATTGTTGCACTTGATTTGATTTCATTATTAGTTAGATATTAATTGAGCAAAAACGATTGCTCAGTTATGGCGGTTATCTGCATCACCATCAAAATCAAATCATTTTTTAAGTAAGGCCATTACCAACATCTCTTGAACATTTCAGCAAAATCTGTCAAGTAGTTTTTTGCGTAATCTTGCTAACAAATGAAAACAAACAAACACTCAAAAATATGACAGCCAAAACACAACCTCTTTGTCAGAGGTAAAAAGCACAACAATAACTACCAAGAAACGAGGTAAATGGCCATAGCATGTAGCATGTGCATTAAATTTTAACATGATCTATTTCTCTTAACTTTGAACATATCAGATACATTAAGAGATACCTAAATGATTAAATATATATCTAAGAATACTGTTCTCATAATAATAATTATTAGTAATTATTAATGTCAGGAATCACTGCATGTCAGAAGAAAACATACAGGACTTAATTTTGTAGACCAGGCGCAGGCGCAGTGCACCTGCCCTGTGCCGCACCAACAGGGAGTGTCCAGGGCATTTTGCAATTTTCGTGCAGGGCACAATTCAGCGCACCTCAAGTCTCCTTCTCTCCCTCTAGTGCAGGGTAGGAGAGAAGACATGAGTGGGTTTAACTCAGCTGAGCATCATCTTCACCAATCAACTGAACGCCTCTCCTTGCCTTTCAGTGCACTGTGACTGATCGGTCTGACTGATCCTCGCCACCATGGCCACAGTGTGCTTAACACTAGAACTACCAAGGCAGTCATTTTGACTGCTTTCAAAATTTGCAATGTCATAACTTTGATTGATTAATATCTACATCCCCATAGGACCCTGACTTTTCCTAAATGTGGGCGTATTTTCTTCTGAAATTGTTCCATCATTAAAATTCAAAAACACAAAAGAGTTGTGGGCATTACTACCTCGAACTACCATTGGCAGTCAAATTGACTGCATGCAATTTTAAAAATGAATGAATGAGTTTTCACTTGTTACATTTAGCAGCTCTTTCTTCTGCTCTATTGATTGTTTGTTTGTTTTTTATACTCTTTGAAGCTGCTGGGTGGTTTTCCTTCTGAAAAATTTATAGTGATGCTAAAATCTAGCTAACAAGAAAGGCAGAAGTGATAAGGCGAATTACAAATAAGGAGGCTTTACTCTTGCTTCACAGCCTTGACAAGGAAGAACCAGAGCAGGTTCAGAGAGTAATGTCTCTTGGTGCTTGGAAGAAGGTTCATCTAGCTCAAGGAGTGACTCAGAAAAAAAAGATGACTGGAAACATCAAATTAAACATTTGCTGACATCTCATATGCAAATTTTCAAGGTATGAGGCCTACAGTAGGAATCCTTATTCTCATACTGTAATGTAAGCTTTATTTGTTTTATGTGTTGTTGAGAGCTTCTTAGTCTATATATAGACCAGTGGTTAACAACCTGTGGTCCAGGACCCACTGGTGGCCTGCAAAGGTGCTACACGTGACCTTCGAAATAATGACCTCAACCAATGAGGAAATGTTTTCGCCGGGGTCTGTCTGTTTGTCTGTAAGCAAGATTATGCAACTACTAAATAGATTTACATAAAAAAATTTACCAGGTGCTGATCAGATCCAGGTTGATGACACAAAACACTGAATTTTGTAATGCCAAATCCCATTCATTTACATCATTATGGAAATTGTTTATTTGTAAATTGACATGAATGTTTTTCAAGGCTATGCCACACTACATTTCCCAGCTTCCCTTGCAATGCCAGGAGGACTTCTGTTAATATAACAGCTAACAATAGCCTGTAGATCGGCACTTTCTTTCGAAGTTGGTAACTGAAATGGTGATAACTTGAAGATCACGTCATTTACAATCCCCTCTCCCCCCTTCCGATGTAAATGGAATGCAGCATTCTCCACATGGAGAGATATGAGTGGACACGCGGCTGTCCAATCAGAGAAGAGGTCTGCGCTCTCTGAGTGCTTTTCTAGTTTACATAATAGTTTGGTTTCTTATATATATAGCTTTTTGGTCTATCAAGTGTGCCATGAATTGGAAATGATCTGATAAGAGGAGTATTCTGGGAAATATTTTTTTTTATACTGTCTATACTGTTTTGCTGACAGGGCAACATCCTAAAACTTTAGCAGCAACTACTGTGCCAAATACAAGAGCATTCATAATGATTAATCAGTTCTGTGTTACAGTCACAGTGTCTTAAGATAACATCAACCTATTTTGAAGACGTAAGGAATTTGATTGTATTTGAAAAGAAAAGGAATTCAGTACAAGTTTGCATGTGTAAGTTCAGAAGTTATGTTGGTGTCCATTAAATTAATAAAAATCTCATTCATTTTAATTTATTTATTATTTATTTTGTGTCCTGGTACATTCTGAGCCGTTTTCATCAAATAATTATTTGAAATTTTTATTGATTATCCAAATTATTTAAAAAAATCTCTGAGCAGTCAAAATGACTGCCATGGTAGTTCTAGTAGTGCCAGAATTCTGGTAGACCGAGTGTTAAAAGACTAGGTGGTAGAGAAGGTCAGAGCTGCTGACACTTTTACAGCAACTGGGAGAGCAGAAGGCCATCGTGGCGTGCATTTTTTGCCTGTTTTATGCATGCAATAGTGAATAGAGCCATTGATTCCAGTAGGAAATAAAATGCCACAGTGTTTGATGTACAAAATTAGGTCGATCAAAGTCAAACCTCATTGATCCTGTCAGTTTGACTGGATATTTTAAAAATGACTGGATATTTTAAAAATGAATGAATGAGTTTTGACTTTAACTTTAAGTTTCTGGCTCCTCTTTCAGATCATTTCTTCTGCTCGAGAAGCTCCTGTGAAAAAACCCTTTAATCTGAGCGTTAATATTTTTCATATGGCTTCCTGTGTGTGTTCTTTGAGTTAAAAGGCAAAATACAAGAGCACATTAAATGATCCATCTGAAATTCAAACCAAACCTCTAGGAAATGAGAGCTGACACGCTTATTGATTTAATCTTTGTTAGACACAAAACACACATCATCCATCATCTTCTTACCCTGCTAATCACTTTGGTCTAAATATGGACCGACACCAAACCTCTGTACACCAGACAACACGCCTCACACTGACGCATGCCATCAAAATAGGGGCCAGAAAAATATTGGCTGGCAGTTATAGGCCAGTGTTCTTCACAAAGAACACAATGATCCTCCAGGAACCTTCAGAACGCGCTAAAAGCTTTTGCCCTTCTTGTTTTTAACACTTTTCTTAGAAGACATTCTAAACTCAATTTCAGAATCTGCTCGTAAATCATAAAAACGGGCAGAATCTCTAAATTGAAGACAGAATTCTGAGTTTTGACATTAAAATCAGAATTCTGACTTTAAAAAAGTAGAGATTTCTGACAAGAGAGACAACTGAACTGTAACACTGTGGCATATGTTAAGGCTCATGCCATGTACCAAAAACCCGAACTGTCTGTTTAACGTTATATACATTTGAGTTGGAAGGAGTAAGTTTACAGGCTGTAAAGGGTTAGTTCAGTGTTTTTGAAATCTTGTTGTGTGAGGTGCTTAATGCTGCGTTCACACTGCATGCTACTTGTACTACCTTGGCGATCACTCTCTATGCAAAGTCAATGTAAAGCCGCGATGGGGCGGGGCTAACTCTCCCGCAATGCGACAGTCGCTTTTCACACTGGCACATAGCTTGTCGCGTGATGTGAAATTAAAAAAAAGTTGATCTATTCAGACGATGTCATGTGCGGCTGTGCGGCAACAGCCAATCAACGGTGTGTGTGTGCGTGACGGTGCCTGTGACAGACAGTATTTCATCCAGACTACAGAGGAAAAATTTATGTCCGTGTGGGAAACATTAGTCAGTGAGGACATTAGTTCCGCCTAGGCGGACCGCGAAAAACTCACAGATAATGCTGCTGCAGGGCATCAACTGCAGTGTTTTGTGTTTGATAAGTGAATGAAAAGGATACAGCTGGAATAATGTCCGTTTATACATCCTATTATATAATATATAAAATGATCGAGGTGAAACTCGAGCAGACCGCCGACGGCAACGGTGACCAATTTGAGGTATTTATGGATGTGTGACGCTACGTCAGCGACGCGATTTTGGTAGCTGGGTCGCTTGCGGTGTGCACACAGGTTTCACCTGAGACCACCTGTAAGTTGTAAGTACACTGCTGCTAACGGGTGCAGTGTTTTTGTAAATTTTGCAAGATTTACATAAAATGAGTCACGCAAGTCTGTTGGGTCAACTTTACAAGTTTTGGAGTGATTTATTTTTCCCCAGGAAGTTTGCGTCTGTGTTCTGCAATATTTTACGATGCAACAAATGGCCATGTCCCCCCCCCCCCCGCCTCATCCGACTCTATTTCACATGTGTTTTCTGTGACTGACATGTTTGGGGTATTAGGAATGAAAGAAATATGATTAATTGTTTCTCGGGCTGTTTGTATTACAGAACTCATTTATGAAATGAATCTGCATGTGCAGATTAAGAACATGCATCCTCACATCTGGACTTTTCTGTCCTTGAAGGCACAGAGAGACCCGCTGTACCCTTTTCTCATCAACACGCTGCCTCTGCTCCGTGACAGCACAGAGGTCAGATGAGGTCTCCTCTGTGGTGGTCACATGCTGCCATCTATATGAACACTAACTGCAGCCTATAAATGGTCACGTTGGAGCATGAAATTCCTGAAATCCCAAAGGAATAGATCTGCACATGTGTGTCTTTAATGAGTTTTCAAAACTGTTTGATTAAAAAAAATGTATTAATCATAAATAAAAAACGAGCACATTTTAAATGATTCAGTGGAACAAAAACTGGAAGTTAGTGAAAGACTTCAGTGTGAAAAAATAAACTGCTGAAATGCAGAGAATAATCTGCCCCTTCAAGTATGCATTTGTGAAATTAAAAGAGTCAGATTTTTATGATGGAGGATGTTTTTCATCTGAAGCAGCTGGATGTGAAACACATAGCAGAGATGACGACCATGGGTTCTTCTCATTACACTACTTTGTCCATCATTACTACCTCCCTCCAAGTAATCCTTCCTCCACAGCGGTGATGGATCCCCCAGATCCTTGAATGCACCTGGAGGAGGTTAAGATGGAGTAGAGAGAAGGCCTCTGGTGGAGTATCCTCTGCTGAAGTCTGTCGGCCAAAGATGATATATGATCAGTTTGAAGCTGACGAAATGTCATGCTCTTCCACTTGTCATTACTTTTTAAGCAGGAAATCCTGACAGTGCTGAAGTTATTCAGTTAAATATGTAAACAGGACTGCAGTGTCACAACATACAACAATATTTGATCATTTTGAATCTGATGTCTGTCTGAAACGTTCATCTGAGACAGCTCTTCTTGTCATGGTTCAGTTAGCTCTGTTAAATTTAGCATGTCTTTTTCTTGTGTTCCTAGTATAGACCATTTGTTCCTCTTGTCTCTTGTGCTTCTTGTTTTATTTTAGGCCCTCCTCACACGAGGACGGCCCCGTATTGTCTTGGCATCGGCATCAAAACATGTATTGCTGTTTACACATTGTATTGTACATAGGCTTGTGCATTTACATGACAACGCAAAATCCTGTCGGGTTGCCCGTCTGGTTCTGCTCCGAGGTGGATTCCACGTGCTCATGCACGCCTAACGTGCTGCGTCTCTGCATGAGCACTTGTTGCCGTTGTTGCTGCAGCTGTTGTTGTTGGTGTTCTGTGAGCAAATGTTGGTATAAAAGTTGTATCTGTTTATACCAACTACGGCATGAAGACGAATGCGCAGATATCCACCTGCAGACCTGTTTTCAAAAAAGATGCAGAGTCATGGACAAATACGCATCTCCGTGTGTCAATATCATCAGATCAATAGTTTATTTTACCGGAGTCTTACAAATTCATACTCGTGTAAAGCCCACCTTAAATTCCATCTATTTCATGTAGTGTTTTCTGCCCTTCCCTCTCTGTGTTGATTTTGATTCCCTTCACCTGTGTGATTATGCCCTAGTGTATACAGGGTCCATGCATCCCAGTGTGCTAAAATGCAGCCTCCTCTCTCCTCCACGACACCGGAAGTACTTTCTTAGCAGCCATATTGAAGGATGTTCCAAAGCGCAAGTGTGCTCAGACGAGAGAGGAGTGAGAAGCAAGGAGACTGATCGGAGGAGGGATAATCGAGGAAACACAAGTGCAGGCTTCACAGAAGTCTTGTTACTGGCAGACACACCTATGGCTATAAAGCGTCAGCTGCCCACAGATTTGAAATGTAACGACCATGGTGCAGGAAAAGCTGTTCAAGTGCAAGTAGCAACTTCTTGGGAAGCATTGTAATGAGTAAATTCACATTTCACACAAAGCAGCAGATGTGTTGGCCTAATGTTCCCTCAAAATGTGAGCAGTTACTTGATTTCAGTAGTGTTTCTTGTATCTCTGTTGTTTGATTTTCTTCACAGTGCAAATGTGATGCTGATGCATGATTTAATACTTACATATAATATAATACATTTGAAAACAAGACATTACACCCCTTAATTTTCAAAAAATGAGATATTGTATTTTTTCTGATATCCTGGAACGAGATTTGACGCCTCTGAAAAAAGGTCATTGCGAGATGTCCGCGAGATTTAAATCGTCGTGACGACACGAGGTACCTTTCTTTTTATTGGAGTAATCTGATAAAACACTTCCTCCTCTGTGATGTCTGTTAGCCACAAAACCATCACCGAGGAACACATTCGTCCAGCAGCAGTATATAGATCCCTAGCTCACATTCATTCATTACCAGCTGTGGCCTGTAGGGGAACTCAATACGCGGTCACTGCTTTGAGCCTGCTGGAAAATACAGTAGAAGAAGGACAGGCTGGCTCAACCCTCTCGGCAGCTCTGGCAGAACTGACCAATCAGAGCACAAAGGGCTGTGACGTTGCGAGGTAACTGTAGGTCATCCTGAGATCCGAGCTTTTCAATGAGAGCTTGATAATGGCCTAAAATGAGGATTTCAAGAATGCAATTGTGGGGCAGTGAAGGAACTAAATGACTCGTACTGAGGGCAGAAATGCTATACAGGTATCCTAGTCTGGCATAGTGAAAAGGAAAAACAAGCATGATATGTCTCCTTTAAAAGAGTTCTAAGATGGACATACTGATATCACAGAAATATTGAACACTATCATGGGGCAGTTCTTTCCAGGTTTTCCACCTGTTGTCTGTCAGGATTTATCTGTGTTGTTTGTGTTTATGTCTGTAACTGTAACTGTACGTTCACACCAAAAGCGTCAAAATCGCTTGTCGACGCTCTGGCCGCTCTCACCGCGCCGCTTGGCAGTTGAAAACACACAGACGCACGCAGGCAGGGACTCGATGTGAGCGGCCGGAGAGGCGGGGCTTACAAAGCTGCGGTGCAGATCATGGATATGTTCTGAATCACCATCTCGTTTTCACACTTTTATGTAAATATATAAACACTGAACTAAAATAAGACAAGTAAACAGACATACACACAGTCTTGTGACCCTTAAACTACAGCTTATTTGATTATGACTTTACCCCCATTTTTATGTAACATTTGCACAAAACGGGAGGTTATATGGGGGGTTGGAACGTGTATATGTGATGCACATGGGACTTCGGTCCCCTCTTTCACCGTTGATCACACTTGGGGGGGCTGGAGACGGCAATAATAAGTTTTTCCTCCCTTGTTTTCTCGTCCTCCCTCTCAAAGTCTTCCGCATTGGAATCCAGATCGGCCTGTAATTGGCTGACGCCTCGTTCGCCGCTGCTCATTTGCATAAAGTTGAGCTTCTCCCAACTTCAGCTCATCGCCAGCGCCGCTCCACGCCGCTCCACGCCGCTTCGTGGCCTTCGCTCCGCGCCGCTCGTGATCGCCGCCGCCTCGATCGCCCTTCGACGCCGGCGATCATAGAAAATGAATGGCCGCTGGACGCCGCCGACGCTCAGACCGCTTCTGGTGTGAATGTACAGTAAGGCTGCTACAGTAGACAGGGCTGTTAAGGAAACCACATTTTACATTAGATTAGATTAGACAACTTTATTTATCCCAAAGGGCAAGTCAGTTTCTGCAGTCTACCCAGACCATACAAACATTAACAAACAGCAAACATGGACAATAGTAAATAAAAAAAGTCAGTAGGTAACAGAGATGCTCATTGACACGTATTGGCTCTCAATAGACCCTAAGGTCAGGCAGATTATAATGCACATTAATGAAAAGCATGTTTTATGATGTTTGTTGTTCCTGATCCAACAAAGCTAAAATAAGGAGAGAAAGTAGTGAATTGTACTGATTTGTTCTGGCGCTCCATGAGGTTGTCGAAGAGCGTGAAGACTTGTGAGAAATCAGTTACACGCCTACATGGCTGTATTATGCAACCAGTAATGAAAACACCAAAATAACAGTCATTTAGCAGACAGACACACTTACACTGAGTAAAAATAACAACTTTGATGACTTCATGCCCTATAATATCCTTAACCCTCAACCGACTGACCTCCCGCGGGCGGCCCCGCCCACTTCACTGTCTACATAGTTCTGCTTAAACTGATATAACTCAAAAACGACATTAGCTAGAATGCTCATTCTTTATGCTGCTAAAAGCATAGACTTCCGTCTTTCGTGTGACGTCTCCATTTACGTCATTACATCATGTTAAGTGCATAAAATCACACAGGAATTTTTCTGCGCCACCACTGTGTGGCGCCTAAGGACCTTTGTAGCAAGTATGTTGGAAAGAGCAGGTCATATAGTGAGAAAGCAAGAGATTGATTCATTGATAGATAGACTGATTAATTAAAATTGTGATAGGGGGAGTTAGGTACTGTTTGAGTGTGTGATTTAGGAAGAGTAAGTTGTTTGATTTGGTGAGAGAAAGTCGTGTGATTTAGTGAGAGATTGTGTGTGAGAGAGAAAGTTTTTGTCTGTCATGATGACTTCCACAATGGCTCTTTGTAAAATAAAATGTATGTAATATGTATTGTGTAAAATGTGCAATGTATATATGTATATGAAAAATGTATACAGATGTATATAGTTGAAACAATATTGTTGAGAAATATTTGGGTCAAGTTTCTGTGTTCAGGATTGATTTGGTTCTGCAGTAGTGATCAAACTGGCAAACTAAAAAAATGCCTCTGCAGTTTTTACATTAAAATAATCATATCTCCAAAACTAAAATAGGTATTTTGTTCAAATCACTATTGGTGTGTTCAGAAATATCTTGTTTATTTTTTAACAAGTGGAAATCATTTGGATCAATGTGTTTTGTGTGCATATTAAAGTAGATATAATGAAAAAAAAAATCTGGTTTTTGTAACAGAATTTGAACACCTTTACCTTATTTTTATGGTTTATTTATATGCATACCATTTTAGATTAAAGAGACTGTGAGGAGTTTCTAAGTAATTACAAAAAAGGCTCACTTTCAGATATATGCCTGATGGAAATACACACTTTAAGATGAGTTTTATAGCATCAAAATAGGTTATCTATAAATGCTATTCCTTAGCCTTCCGGTTGGGTCGGACAGGGCTGGACTGGCCTGAATACTCAACTTCAGGAACAAGACAATTAAAACTAGAGCAAATTTATATTATTTTATTATTTATATTACACGTCTTAGAGCACCGGGCTGTAAGTAGCGATATATACCTAGCTACAAAACTACGATACTACGTTTTCCAAAAATTGCCACACATCAAAAACTACTGCTACGTAAGTAGAAAGAGATACATTACCTCGTCACCTTGAATCCTGTAAGTTGTTGAAAAAGAAGTTGTAAAGCAATGTAGAGTTCTGAGGAAGGTCCGAGCTGCATTCATTAGCATCACAACAAACACACGCTTTGGCTTGGGTCACATCTTTGGTGCGTTCCAGTTGTAGTCAGAAGTAGGAATTTCCGAGTTCCGAGCAGGAAACTGCAACTGGAACGCCCCCCGAAGTCTGAATTTTAATACTGGGAACTCGGTGAAACCTCGCCACCCCCAAGTTGACAATCCAAGATTGATGCCCCCAGTGTGAACAGTTATTTAGCTCCTGTAATAATCAATTTATTTGCACTTCTGACTGGGGTGTGTTGCTCTAGATCAGCTGTATACACATTATTGCTAGACTTATATTTCCAAAAATGCTGTCATAGTGATAATCAGACTCTTCATGTGATATTTGTGAACAACAACACAGGGCGTGCTAACAGCAGCTAACAATAGCCTGGTAGATCGGCATGTTTTTTTCCGACTTCCACTGGAATGCCGATAAGGCGGAGATGATGTCACTCCCATTTCTGAGGTTACTGGAACGCAGCATTATGACAGTCGCCGTGCGTGCTCATGGATACTAGAGTCTTTATTTCACCGGTAAAAGATTCTCCTCATAGCACCTTTAAGTTGTAAGGATTTTAGGGATATTAGGTATTTGAAGATATTCCAAGAAATGACATCAGAATGAACAAAAATACAAATGTATTTACTGACGAACCCTTAAAATTGCAGTCCCTTAAGGGTTAATATGATATCCTCTGCAAAAACAAGAACATGTTCTTTTTAGGGACTGATGAAGTCACTGAAACACTTATTGAGCATGAAGGACTCTTTACGGGGATGAGGTATACAGCAAAGAAGGTGTGGACGTGAGTTTTCAGTTCATGCTGGATCATGTAAACATGTTGACCAATAAAAAACCTGTTGGAAACACTTTTGTATTTTATATTCCATGTCGAGACAAAGTTATTTTTTCAATGCTGTAAAGCATATCAACATTGTGAAGAAGTCCCATTTGACTGACATTAAATCAGTATATTGGAAGACAGTGCAAGGGATGGAATAGAGTGATCATGCCTGCAGGGAAATCATGCACCTATTAAATCTACAGGGACAGGTGTCTGTGGGCCAGGTGTCAAAGAAATGAGACAACCTAAAAAGAAAATATTAAGTAAGCATTACATGACAGATGGGGGGGGGAGGGCACAGCAGCAACTTGGCTGTGGTTTTCTCTCATGCATGAGGCCATCGGGGCACAGCCATCAATTGAGCCGCCAGTCCTGATGGACTCATGTGTGGGGAAAAAGCCTAAAAAGGATGCTGCTGGGGCCTCCATGGTTGGCCCATCATCCACAGTAGGATCTGCAGCTTGTCGCCGGACCTTGGAAGAGGAGGAGGAAGAGGAGGAGGAAGAGGGGGAACAACCTGAACCTCAGCCTGGCACAAGCTGTGGATCCTGTAATATAATATTTTGTTGTATCAATTTCTCTGATGTTTTTGTTTCCTCCATCTGGTGGTGCCTTTTCTATATGGTTTCATTGTCTGCTGTTCATTTAAAGGTTCTTATTCCTGTCCTCCTCACATTTGTCTTTTCCTTTCCCCCTTCATCTTTACTTGGTAAAGTGGTTTGGAACACTGTGCCTGGTAAATAAGTTTATTGTTATTATTTACAGATGATGGGCCATCCACCTCCACCTGCCGTTCCCCCCATAAAAAAAATAAAAAATAAAAAAAAGGCCCAACAGAGGTGCCTACTTCATTTTTTTAAGAGAAGAAGCAGCCGGAGAAGAGGAACGCTTCCAGGCAACATATGCACAAAATGAGAAATTAATCTCACCTTTGGAAGACTTGGTAAAAAAAAATTGAAGGCGTTGTGTAAGCCTTTTTTCTTGTTTTTATTGAACTGAGACTTGGAAAATGTTTTAAAGGATGGTTATGCAATGTAGGCCAAATATTTTCATGTTAAAAAGGCTCTGTCCTACCTAAGGATAGAAGATTTCTCTTCTTTTACGGGTCTGGTTGTAAACATTTACAATTTATCAAAGTGATGTGAAACCTTTTTGACATCAACAAGCAAAAGACAATTCTGCTTTAGCTGAGGTTAAGGGATTAGGCTTGCCAAGAACAAAGTGTTAGTGTTGTGTCTCTTTCTCTGTGTCCCCCATTCACACACACACACACAAACAGGCTGCAGTATACCCTAAAGTTAAATAGAACACACAAACATAAGTGAAGCTGATCAAACAACTTTACTGTAATGTAAGACATTATGTACAGTTTCAACTCCCAAATGAAGATGTGCTCTTCACAATCTGGGAGATCCAATATCTCCCATCATCCTGGTGCGTCGGAGTGTATAGCTGCAATTTCAGCTATGATTTGAGATCAATCAGACCCCTTACAGTGTAAACATGCATATCACATTCAATCAAGGTAATGGAGCACATCAGAAAAGGGATTTTCACTTCTTCAGAAGTAACAGTTGGTGAGTCTTCAGTGAGGCACAATTGAAGTTATGTAGGACTTCAGACGTAACTCAACCAAAATTAAAAGGAATTATGGCACACGGCTTATCATACAGAGTGGTGGCCTATGTCCCGCGCCTTCATGCCCCCAAGTCTACAAATAATCATGGTCCAGTAACTGAACTGGGTGCTCAAGTGGAGCAGAGAGCAGCCCTGCCAGGTGGTCTCGCATGTCCGCTTTGTTCCCCCCTCACTGGACGGGGTGGATGCACACCAATGTCCCCCACATCCTCCACAGGCTCAGGGATGTCCCCCGCTGTGAGACAGATGTTGTGCAGCACTGCACAGGCGGTGATGACTGAGAGGACAAATGTGTGTTTGACCTCCAGAGCCTTGAAGAACAGGGATCTGTGACACGCCTTCAACATACCAAAGGCCTTCTCTATAACACTGCAGGCCTTGGCATGGTGGTGGTGGAAGAGCATCTGCACCCTCCCCTCCAGTGGCTCCTTATATGGAGTGATAATGGCCACAGGTGTTTGGGTGCAGGGGTAGCCTCCATCACCCACAATGTAAAAAGTACCATGCAGACAAAAGGATAACAGAAATGAATTTAAATGTGATAGATTTAGGAATATTAGGAAAGTACTCATCTTACCTGGAGGGGGGTACAGAGCCTCTGTAGATCCTGCTGTTCTTTAAGACTCTGGTGTCATGGATACCCAACAAAGGCGTTGATGAAGAAGTCCTCCCCGTCACATACAGCTTACCGTTGTATGGACCGGAAGAGCTTGCTGTTGGTGTAATCCTGGCCTCCGGGTCATGGGGGGGGGTTGATGTGGACATGGCAGCCATCAATGGAGCCCACACATCTGGAGAACACTGGAGAGTTGGCCAGCTGAGAAAATGTTTGGCCAACTTCCTCCAGGTCTCCAGCAGTGGGCAACATGATGACCTCCTGACGCAGGGCTGCTATTTTCTCTACTCCACTGTGCACCAGTCTGCACACTGTTGACTTGGAGACATGGACGGTCTGGGACATCACACTGTATGATAAGGTGTGTGCCAGCCAGTACACGGTCATCAGGACATGAACCTCATGTGACCAGCCTTGTGCAGTGTTTGATGGCAGGATCCTCATGGAGGCCTCCATAGACTGCCTGCTCAGTCTATAGTTGGCAATGAGGTCCTGACCAATCAAAACATGCAGCAAGGACGGGCACATGCAAGTTCATCTGACCGTATACTCGTGGTATATCAACGAGACAAAGAAAACTTTGTTAATTTCCACACTTGACTGAACAACATCACAATATGTTTGAGAACTTGTATGATCCATCAATGAATACCTGACCTGTGTGTGTTCAGACCCAATTTGTATGGACTCTTAAAAACTTTGTATTTAGTGTCTGAAGTTATGCAGTTTAGAATTATGTTCGGCTCTTTCATAGGCTACAGATGACATTGCTGTTGCAGTATTAATTGATTTTTTTTTATACTTACCTCATGAAACCACAGTAATGCATGTCGCAGGCACTGCCTGCTGCAATGCTCCATTTGGCCCCTGAGCATGGCAGCAGCTGCAACAAACTCCATCTATTAGCTTTCCCTCATTTTATTTTGCAAGTATTTGGGTAGAACATTACCTTCAACTTATATAGAGGCCTGGTGACAGGTTGTTTTCAGCTGGTGTGACACCGACTAAATAGTTAGAGAATGAATCAATCTGCTCATAACACTGACTGAATCACATTGTTATCTCAGGCCTTTACATTTTTTTTCTATATAAACACATTTTTTATGAGCACAAAGTGGCTGCAATATAACAATCAAAAACTGCTATCATTTTGGGCCTGGGAAGATGTGACGGTTTTCTTTTTCATTCATGTATATATTCGTGTTAAATTGATGTAAAAGTGAAGTGGAGTTTACATTATTTTGCTTAATTCACTGGGACAGTGAGGGATCATCCGTTGTTTTGTGAGATTTTATAACTCACATGGTGTCTTGATAGCTCATGCGCACTGTTTAATTAAACACAAAGCCTTAAAAAATGACCAGTCAGCCTCCTTTATGTCTTTTTTGGTGGGGACTTTATGTCCCCACCAATGTAAAAATCAAACCTACACCCTTGTATGACATAACTAAAGTGCGTGTTGCCTTGTCCTTGCCCTTCATTTGCCTTTTAAAAAATTGCTGTGTCACATGAAAGGCAGAAAAGACACCTGCGCTGCATGCCAAACACTTTGTACCAGATGTAGGGCCAGTAATGCAATACTGTGTGAAGGTGTGTGTTATCGTCTGATCAGATGTTGTGGGACTTAAATCTAAACTTGATGGAGCTGATGGAGTTAAACCCAGGATGAGATGTTTCACAGAGGAGTTACATTATTTCATACAATCAGAAAGCACACTAGCCCACTTGGGGAGTTTTAATGAAAATGTTACTTTTGGAAGAAATCAAACACGAAACCTTCTGGCCCTCTGTTTTTGTTCTGGATGTTGGCAAATACAGTTTTGGATCATTTAAACATTGTCATCTCTCTCAGCCAGGACCACTAGAGGTCCAAGGTTAAGTTGTGTCATGAGTTATTTTAACATCTGTTGCCAATCAGATTGCTGACAATCTGATTGGCAGATTTTAATCCATTCATTAACTCTGTCAAGACTAATCATAAACTTTTATTGCTGAAGCACAATCAAGATGTGAAACCGTCATGCCTCACAGGAGAACATTTCCTTCTGTCTTTTCAACATGTCTGATATCATATCATTGAAATGCAGCAGCTTAATTTTGAACTAAACCCAAAGATTAAAACCACATTGCCCTAATCGACCCCCTCAGATCAGACCCGGAGGTGCTCCTGGTGATTTACAGACCTCTACATGTGCAGGCTCCCTCATACCTGTCTGATCTCCTTAAACCCTTTAAACCGGCCTGTGCTCCACTCTCTCAGCTCACAGGACTGCTTTCTGTCATCAGAGCTGAAATGAAATCGGCCCCCCGTCTTATCCTGCTCCCACCTCTGGTATTACCTCTTCCTCACATCAGAAAGACGGAAAAACCTGAGAGATTTTGGCCAAAGGCTGAAAGTCAGAGAGAATCTGGTTATTTATAGAGGTTGTGGGAACTGAATCACAATGTATGCATTAACAAAGCTGTAATTTTTATTTCACAACATGTATTTATTGCTTTATTTTTCCTGATTAGGTTTTAATATTCCTAGTGTAAAGACACTGAGGTTTAGCAAAAGACTGCCTGTCACTGGGTAACAATACTCATCTTTTGTATCCTGATGTACAAACCCGAAACCAGTGAAGTTGGCAGGTTGTGTAAATTGTAAATAAAAACAGAATACAATAATTTGCAAATTATTTTCAACCTATATTCAATTGAATACACAGCAAAGACAAGATACTTAATGTTCGAACTGGTAAACTTTGTTATTTTTTGCAAATATTAGCTCATTTGGAATTTGATGCCTGCAGCATGTTTGAAAAAAGCTGGCACAAGTGGCAAAAAAGACTGAGAAAGTTGAGGAATGCTCATCAAACACTTATTTGGAACATCCCACAGGTGAACAGGCTAATTGGGAACAGGTGGGTGCCATGATTGGGTATAAAAGCAGCTTCCCTGAAATGTTCAGTCATTCACAAACAAGGATGGGGCGAGGGTCACCACTTTGTGAACAAATGCGTGAGCAAATTGTCCAACAGTTTAAGAACAACATTTCTCAACCAGCTATTGCAAGGAATTTAAGGATTTCATCATCTACGGTCCGTAATATCATCAAAAGGTTCAGAGAATCTGGAGAAAATACTGCACGTAAGCGGCAAGGCTAAAAACCAACATTGAATGCCCGTGACCCTCGATCCCTCAGGCGGCACTGCATCAAAAACCGGCATCACTGTGTAAAGGATATCACCACATGGGCTCAGGAACACTTCAGAAAACCACTGTCAGTAACTACAGTTCGTCTACATCTGTAAGTGCAAGTTAAAACTCTACTATGCAAAGCCAAAGCCATTTATCAACAACACCCAGAAACACCGCCGGCTTCGCTGGGCCCGAGCTCATCTAAGATGGACTGATGCAAAGTGGAAAAGTGTTCTGTGGTCTGACCAGTCCACATTTCAAATTGTTTTTGGAAACTGTGGTCGTCGTGTCCTCCGGACCAAAGAGGAAAAGAACCAGCCGGACTGTTATAGGCACAAAGTTCAAAAGCCAGCATCTGTGATGGTATGGGGGTGTATTAGTGCCCAAGGCATGGGTAACTTACACATCTGTGAAGGCACCATTAATGCTGAAAGGTACATACAGGTTTTGGAGCAACATATGTTGCCATCCAAGCAACGTCTTTTTCATGGACGCCCCTGCTTATTTCAGCAAGACAATGCCAAGCCACATTCTGCAGGTGTTACAACAGCGTGGCTTTGTAGTAAAAGAGTGCGGGTACGAGACTGGCCTGCCTGTAGTCCAGATCTGTCCCCCATTGAAAATATTTGGCGCATTATGAAGAATAAAATACAACAACGGAGACCCCGGACTGTTGAACAACTTAAGCTGTACATCAAGCAAGAATGAGAAAGAATTCCACCTGAAAAGCTTCATAAATTGGTCTCCTCAGTTCCCAAACGTTTACTGAGTGTTGTTAAAAGGAAAGGCGATGTAACACAGTGGTAAAAATGCCCGTGTGCCAACTTTTTTGCAGTGTGTTGCTGCCATTAAATTCTAAGTTGATGATTATTTGCAAAAGAAATTAAAGTTTCTCAGTTCGAACATTAAATATCTTGCCTTTGCAGTGTATTCATTTCAATATAAGTTGAAAAGGATTTGCAAATCATTGTATTCTGTTTTTATTTATGATTTACACAACGTGCCAACTTCACTGGTTTTGGGTTTGTACAAGGTTAAAAATTATGAATACTTTTTATGTCAGTTCCATTGAGCTGAGACATAGTCTAGATTACGCATTTTGCATCACAGCAACCTTATATGATGTTCCTACCTGAGAGAGAGCTGAAAGAGTGGCACTGTTCTTTTAATGTAGCACTATGCAAGTTTGGCAGACTTACCAATACATACTGATTTAATGAGCCAATTTTTGGACTCAAAATCATATATTCGTGGCTGCTCGAGTATATTCACATACATTAATGTTAAAAAAAACAACTAATTTTCACATACCAACAGAGCAACCACAATGGGGTAGGAATACTAGGCAATTGCCTAGGGCCTCGAGCTGGAAGGGGCCCCAGGACAGAGCTGACATAGCCTTGCAGAGCAGACAGACCTGCCTGATTCTGAAATCCTGCAGGTCTGTCTTGCCAGCCTCCGTTGTCCAATGAATTCACTCAGCTGAATTCTTAACGGTCCAATCAGGGAAGAGAAGCGGGAGCACCAGATTGTAGATGTGACAACAACCGGAAGTTGAGAACAGGAAGTTGAGAACCGGAAGTTGAGAACGGACATGCCGATTAGCCGATTGTCCTCATGGCTATCTAGTCAACTTGGCGAAATCTGCCCTCCTCAGAAGTTTACTTGTAGAGATTGTCTTTGACGAGGTTCATGTCACATATAAGTGTTAAATGGATCATCTATGTGGTATAATTTAGTGTATGACATCAGCTGTTAGCTGCTAAGTTAGCTAAGTTACCCGTCTGGACACGCAAAAAGACAAAAAAAAAAGAGGATGAAGAAAAAAGAAAACGGGAAAGTGGTAAGTTCAAACGTGTATCATCATTTAGAAAAAGTTATGATGCACTTTGTCCCAGTCTGAAGTCTCACGAAGCACAACTGTCGGCACATGACATGTTTACAGCACCTTAGCCTAGCTTATTTTAACAGTGAAGTCGGTAATTAACAGTAAGCTAACTAGTAAATAATTTGCATTTGGAAGAGGGCGATATCATATATCTCCTTGAATTTTCTTTATGTCACATACATTAGTCAAAAATATAACCAGGAACAGTGAAACTGGCTGTTCATATTCCAAACAGATCTTAATGTTGAGTGTGTAGCATACTTTTTTGTTTGCATATTTTTTTTCCACCTTGGAGGTTCGTTCTTGAAATTTTTAGGATCCACAACAGCAGCAACAGCAACAACAACAGCAACAACAACTTACCTCTACAAATGAAGGTAGGAACTGTTTTTTTGTTTAAACAAATAAAGTTTACAAGGATTTTCTGTCCTTTAAAATCTTTCATGATATATGATTTAATGCAATAACACAATTAGATGCAAAAAAAAAAAAAATAATACAGTAAGTCTTTTTTTGTTTTTACATTGTGGGTATTTGGGTGTCATAAAAAAGCTCTGTATAAACTAAATTATTTTTTTTAGCAGCCTTAGGTGAGCAGGAAATGCATTTATGCAGCAGCAGCAGCAGCAGTATGGCAGCCCCACCACAGCTGGATTGGACCACATCCTAATACCACGTCCTCTTCACCAACCCCTGACGTCACACCCATAGAAGGTAGTCTGATCCCTCAAATAACTTCAGATGACCCTGCGTTGTGCGGCGTGTGACGGCACGACGTGCTCGAGTGTGAACAACGAAAAACAAAGGTTCCTAGTTCCTATGACAACCACAGCGTGCCTGACAACAAGATGGCGAGCAGGCAGCAAGTTGTTGCAGTTGTGTACGCTGTCTTGTGCATGAAACTAAAAAAAAAAAAGAAAAGGATTTGGGTACGTGAATGGCTGAGGAGACGTGGTCGGTATGGGATGTCCATCCTTCATCAGGAGCTTGAGGTAACGTTAATGTTAAACTATATATTGTTTTACAGTAGCTATGATAGTTTCACGTTAGCAGCCAATGTTGCTTTAAACACCATACTGCCCCGGCAAATTCCTCATCTGTAGCCGATAACGTTATGATGAACATAGTTACTAATGAATGAATGAATGATCGGTCTTGCCAGTATACTAGTGCAGGTACATAGCGAATTTCAAAGAGCTCCCCGTGGTGCCAAAAATAACATCTAGTATTAAGTAGTAAATAGAGCTAAAGACGGAGAATAAAATTCCGACTCCTTTCACGACAGTCAGTGCAAACAGACAATAGGTGCAAACGTAAGGCAAGGCAAGGCAAGTTTATTTGTAGAGCACAATTCATACACAAGGCAATTCAAAGTGCTTTACAGAACAAGAAAAATGCATGAAAATCACAGTACAAAATAAAATCAACATTAATCATTATAAAATAAATTTAAAAAGAAGAGTACAGATAAGATACAGATAAGAACGTAGGATCGTGACGTAACACCATTCACACTGTACGAGCTACGGCGAAAATTTCTGACATGCCAGAAGTTTGATGGGGAGGTGGCAGCATTATCGTTAGAACGTAGCAGCAATTAATCCTTCCTCGTGAGTGTTCTCACACTGTACCGCTTACTCCCGACCGGACATCCCGACGCTATGATGTTTCCACGATGACGCAGTGTGGTCTGCGACGGCAAAATCGTGGTGAAATCCCCTCCAAATCGCACAGTGTCCGCCAGGTATTAGGGCCCCCAAGGTGACTTGAAAGGCCCTGCATACTGAGTACCCCCTTTTCCAGCTGTATTCTCAGTCTGTCTGCTCCCTTACTATTCACCCAGAGCACAAATGACTGAACTTCAACTTTGTTGTAGAAATCTCAACAACAAACGATGCTAAAAAAAAAAAAGAGAGAGCAGAAGAAAATGTTGTCATAGTGCCAGTGATCTTTTCATTTTAATATCTGGCCAACAGGGCTGAAAGTAAACCAGGCCATGCATCATCGCCTTATAATGATATAATATTATTATACATTCTGTTTATTTATGTTGGAAAAAGAGGCATCTTAGAGCTACAACAAGGCCAGACTCTTATATTTCACACTTTTGATGATAAAAGGAAAACAGGAACTTGATAAATTCACTCAACCTGCCTGTCATCCCCTACTGTTTTCAATTTAGGAGCGACTTATTTGACAACAGAAAACAGTGGAGAGGCTGGCTTGACCACAGTGATTAGGAGGTAATGTATAGTTTTTAAATACATATCTTAATATTTGTGCCTGAAGCTCTTCTGTTGTACTTGGTTTTGCTGTTTTTCTGCTCCTGCAGGTGTTTTTTGAGTTTGGATTTTTGGACTTTGTTTTTTTTCTGGCTTGCCATTAATGCGTACGTATTTTGCTTTGACCTTTAGTTATGTTTCTGTTCTTGAATGTTTTTTGCTCTTGCAGTTGTTTTCTTCTTAATAAACTGCATTGAGCTGTTGTAGACCGTTTACCCCTGTACGCAACCATAGTTGTTTTTTGTGTTCAGTTTTATAAATATGAATTTCCTTGGTGGCACATCAATTTTGGGTTTGGTGGCACATGTTAACGTCATTTATTTACCTATTATTCTTTTAACATTTTTTTATATTTTCATTGTAATAAATACTACCCCAAGTCTGTTTTATGTGAGAGAAACAATAATTGTGGGGCCTGAAGGGTTAATTAACCATGACTATACAAACCTTGCACAACTGTAGCACTGTTAAATTATCCCATCTCTAGTCAGCCAGCACACGTTTTCAGATAACCTTTAAATAGTAAAAAGAACTATTTAAAGGTTATCTGGTTAAATCAGAACAAACCATTGACTCCAGCTTTATTCCTATGGCCTTCAGTAACGGTTATGTAACATAAAGCTCAACCTAGAGTTTGACTGACAGGCTGTTCTCGTTTTTGATCTTTCCTTTTGACCTTTTCTTTCCACCTTAAGAGTGTTAAACCCAACACTTTGGGATTCAAGCTTAGCAGAGATTAAACAGTAAGTCAAGTCCTTAAAGAGGTCCTCTAGCATACATATGTAAGCTGAGATGTTTGATTCTTCTCTCCTTCTCTTTAAACTCCAGCTAAGTGTCAAACTCCAGCTGTGCTCCTCAAACACTGAGGACGGCAGGCTGAATGAGCTCTTCATATCATCGTGGGAGCTGCAGTTGCATGCGTCTTCATGCATCACATCGTTAAAAGTGGAAGAAAAAGAGTCTAATGTCTGCTCAGAGAAATGAACTTCCGCATGTGTATAATGTTTTTAACCGGCATCCCATGTCCCTGTAATGTTTTATATGCAAATATTGTCCCTGGAAAACATTGTTGTAAGGCTGTTGAAAGGAACACTTCCAAAAGTCCAAGCAAATGGAAACCAGAACACAGTGCTGATGTGAAAGTGCCAAAAAGTGCAGTTCCTCTGGTGTCCACTAGAGGCACAAAGTCACACTAAAGCGAACGAACAGTGGATGTGATAATAATTACAATCCCCCCAAAACAGTCTTGGTCAAAAGAGTTTTTACCAGTGGTGGACAATAAAATATTAAACAAATACAGTGCAATATAAATAAAGATGGATTGATTGAGTTTATGTTCAGCAGAGATAAATGTGTAATTAGCTCCTTTGTCTCAACCTGGATGGACACATGTCTGGGTGTATCTGTATACCTACGAATATCCAATATATATATATATATTAGGGGTGCAACAATACATGTAGCTGTATTGAACCGTTCAATACAGTGGCCACGGTTCAATACACCTTTGAACCGAACGATACGCTATTATGTATTTATTTATTTGATCAATTTCTGGCGAGGCGCGATGTGCTGAAAGTTCAGTGAATCTGCGTTCAATTTCTCCGGGCTGCATTGTCGAGCACAGATCCGCTGAGCTGCGCGCGCAGCACCTCCCCTTTCATTCGGCTCAGAGCTGTAGAGCTAGCTCTGATTCGGCTAAGCTGCTGAGACAGAAGAGGCTATGGGACGCTACGGCGCTGCTACATGGAGAATGCATTACCTTCAGCTGAAACTGAAGACCCTCCACTATCATTCAGATCTGGCGCATGGCCAGCAATGCCACTACGAGCTGCTGCTGCCACAGATCGTGCTTGCTGTCTCTCCGTTTGGGACTACTTTGGCCACCGTGTTAAGTATGACCCTGATGGCGAGCGTGTCGTGGACAAAACACAACAGAATGTTGGAAGTGCAATACGATGCTAAGCTACGTCGGGGGAAAACAACAAACACCTGCATCATCCCGGGGTTAAAACAAGTGGAAACAGAGAAACAACAAGCAACACACATGCTACAGACTTCACCTGGGTCATTTAGACAGCCTTTAGCACATGATTCAAAGAGGGCAGAGGAAATCGACCGGGCCATAGCTACTTTTATTGCTGTCCACGAGACCCTTTTCTGCTGTGGATAACGACACTTGATACACTTTTAGCTCGTTCTTTGTAATATTTACTCTGCTGCTAAGAATGCACCACATAAGATGGGTGACTTCTCTATTAGATACATTTAATTTTTACTTAGTCTTATTTTACATGGTATATAATGACTGTTTTTTTAATCTCTAACAGTGCAATACACTTCATTCCACATTAATATTTGTAGTAGTTATAGGTCACTTTTAACTGACAGTGTTAATCGATGTTTCTTGCATAGCCCTTGTATTCATATTCATTCTTTATACTATTTATTCTGGCCCTAATAATGTTTACATTTTTATACACTTATTCATTAACAATATCACTGTGTGTTGTTACAATCCAGGAAGCCAATGAAACGAAATTTCATTCCAAGTGCACTGCTGTGTAATTTGTGTAATGACAATAAAGGAAGTCAACGTCTAAGTGATGTTTTTGCTTTTTATGGATCTAAGCATGCACTGAAGAACGTGCCTGGTTTAGCTGCAAGAGGTACATTTAATTCAATTAAAAAAAATATACTCTAAGTTAAAACAAATGTTGGTGATTTTAATAAACCACAAGTAAAAAAGGCATTGAAATTTCTCATATTTTGTATCGAAAATGTATCGAACCGTGACAGAAACGTATCGAATCGAACCGAACCATGGATTTTCTGTATCTTTGCACCCCTAATGTATATATATATATATATATATATATATATATATATATATATATATATATATATATATATATATATATATATATATATATATATATATATATATATATATATATATATATATATATATATATATATATATATATATATATATATATATATATATATATATATATATATATATATATATATATATATATATATATATATATATATAGATAGATAGATAGATAGATAGATAGATAGATAGATAGATAGATATATTTATGCTACAGACGGTTTGATATTGCTATTGGCAGATATCAGCCCAAAAAGTTAAGTATTGTATCAGCCAATACTGAAATTGTTTGCAGATATTTACAGCGGATTTATCAGCCACACATATTGGCCATATATCATATATCCATATATGCACCTTCATACATATACCTACTGCGTGGGTATATGTAAAAATCAAGGGTTTCATTCTTGCAAGAGTTAAATGCTGTTTTTCTTGTTTTACATCCCCTTTTACATCCCATTTTCCATTAAAAAATTGTTTAACTTAAAGAAACAGGTCAATTTTTGTTAAGTACGGAGCTTGTGCTCTCGACCAGAAATATCAGCACTGGTATCTGTATCAGCAATAAAGAATTAAAAAAAATATATATATATATATATAAAATATATATATCTGCATCTATATATATATATATATACTTGTACTTTTTCATATATATACACACACACATATATATATATATATATTTATATATATATATATATATATATATATATATATATATATATATATATATATATGTACACATATATATGTATATATATACATATGTATATAAATATAAATATAAATATATATATATATATACACACACACACACACACACACACACACACATATATATATATATATATATATACATACATATATATATATATATATATATATATATATATATATATATATATATATATATATATATATGTATAACTTTAGGGTATAAACAAGCACAAGCCAAATACGTAAAATGTTTTGTCTCGCCAACATCGTGGTTAGAAAACATCTGATACTAAAAGCCTAAATTTTCTCTGTCTCTGCAGAACGTTAACACCAAACTTGTGTAATTCTTTTTAGACTTACTGTTTAGCTGTTCTAATCAAACATATTGAGACTTAAAAAGTTTACCTTTAGTGTACTGCTCATTTGTAAACACACTGGGCACTGCCAACTCAATCTGATTTCAAGGCCTCAGCATGCTGATGCTCCAGGTTTATGAAAAGGAACATTTCTGTAAGGAAAAGAACAACAATGGCTCAATACATGCCTGCTGAATATAAACACAAACCACTGCAATACCAACAGTATGTGATAAGGATGAGGAAACAACACCAATACACTTTGATCGCAGATCAAACTCCTTTGACATTTGATATTCCTTGCTATTCCCCTCCAAATGGCCCGAAGTGGTGGTCTGTTGTCATGAGAAGGAGTGGATGGATGAAAAACTGACAAAAGACACAATAGTTCACTGGGTGTTTCGGTCACCGACTGATACAGGAAGCGAGTGAGAATCACTGAGTGAGTCAGGCTTCTGCGCCGCAGTGCAGTCGGCGTGCACGATTCCTCCCTCCCTGCAGTGGCTCGCCGGAGAGGAGGGGCCCCGGGATCCACTGATGTCAGTAGCTGCGTTTCCATTACCCCTCGAATTGCGCAAAACCTGAATATCGCAACAAAATACTGGTCATGGAAACACCTAAATTTCGAAAAAACCCTCAAATATCGCAAAAAGGTTTTTACGCTCTCAAGAGGAGGTTTTTCAGACTAGTCGATAAAGAGAAATATCGCAAAAGCGCTATGGAAACACTTTTTCCGCAATTATACGGAAAAGGATGTGACGTACCTGGTCACATGATCACTTCTCTCGGAGTAAACATGGCGTGGGAAGTTTGGACAGAGGAGGAGAATGAGACTTTTCTTGCCATTATTCTCGAGAAAAACACACGTGCCATAATAATCATCAAACAACAGAGGAACACAGAGTGTTTTAAGGAGATAGAAATGGAAATAAAGGAGAAAGGGTTCGCATCCATCTTCCTGCAGTGAAATCTCGCGGGACGATATTTGACGAGAGTTCCGACGGTACTGCCGAGAACAACCCTCAATTCACGTTCAAAGCGCAAATATACTATGTCGAAATTTTAGGAATATCACTTTTATTTTGCGAAAAACTGTAATGGAAACACAGCTAGTGTAGACGAGACAACAAGCAATCATAAGCTTTGTATTTTACACATCTCATCCTTGCAGTTTAAGTTTTATTCTGTTTAAATATGTGAAACCAAAAGTCCCCTTTTTCTCTTTTATGTCTTGAATTTGCGTTTTTAAGGACAAAAGAGCAAGAGAGCTGGCAGCTCAACTGAACTGAGAAACAAACAAATCAGTACAGGAAGTGATTTAGTTCAGTGCATTCACTTAAAAGAGTTGTTCTTTTTTTTTTTTTAAACTTTTTTTAAATTAAAACACAAACATACAACAATAAAAGTATGACATATTCACATGCTCATCTTTTTCCTGATAATCCTTTTGACATGTTCCTTATTTTCTAAACAATCCAGCAGCAGCAATTGCTTCTTCCCAGTGTGTCCAACTCACACATGCAGCCTGCAAAAATACTAAACATCAACGTCAAAGGATTTGACAAGAAGGAAGAGAAGAAAAAAAAGCCCAATCCCACAAAGTCACAGTGTAAGTGACTTCAATTATATTACATCAAGTACAGGTGCCCATCTCTTTATAAATTTTGGTTTCTAAAGCAGTAAGGCCTGTGTGATTTTTTTTCCATTTTATATAACTCTAGAACCTTCCTGATCCAGACATTATATGATGGTGGTTCCAAGTTCAACCATCTGATTGTTATACACTGCAACATATTGTAGGCTATATATTATAATATGTAGCTGCTACCAAAATGATTTGGAGTAAATATACTTTATCTCTGTTTGGGTTTTCAGTTAGTACACCAAGGAGAACAGCCAAGGGGTCTTTGGGTATTTCGTGATGAAAAACTACTTTAAGAGCATCAAATACATCCCTCCACTATGCAGTTAGTTTTGGGGCATGACCACAGCATATGAGTATGATTGCCTATGTGCTGTCCACATTTTCTCCAACACTTATCTGACCCGTATTGGTTCCATTTGACTGTGACTTATGGTGTTCTAAAAATATCTAGTCAGAATTTTCCACCAAAACTCTCTCCATGTATTAGAACTGGTCATGTGCTTCCTCACATGCTTGTTTCCAGGTTTCAAGGGTAATTGTTGTGCCAGTTTCAGCCTCCCACCTTTCCTTTAAATTGAAAGTGTTATTTGAATCTATCGATAGAAATACATTATAAACTTTTGAGATCACCTTCTTCTTGAAGACCTTGTGCAACTCAGTTTGCGGGAGTTTAAATTCATTTCTGATTTGTTCAAAAGATTTTAATTCACCATGATGGAACAACTGATTCAGATACCTTAGTCCATCTTGGGACCACCCTCTGAACCCTCTGTCTGCAAAAGGGGCACAAAGCCTCAGAGATATCCAATATCAGCTATGACCAGCAGATCTAGAGAAGCAGGATCTACAACCCAACAAGCCCTCAGTCTGACACGTAAAGCTGAAAATGATGATGTTAAAAGCTCTATAGAGGGAGATCAGGCCTCGTCAGACGATGAAGATCATATCTCTGACATGTCAGAACATTCTGATGTGGAATCTGACCATGAAGTTCATCCCATACCCTTGGCAGCACAAGAAGCTGATCAAGATGTGCCTGCGAGAAGTAGAGGCTGAGCCTGAGGCCGTGGAGGAGCCACAGCACATGGGCAAGCCTGTGGGAGAGTCTGCGGGGCAGATATTCCCCAAGCAGATCAGCCAGACAGTCAGGCTTCAGGAGAAAGTGTTTCTGATCAGGATGCACCATACTGAGGCAACATGGAACAGTCTGGGAGGAAAATCCGTCATCGTGAGCTCTAATGCATATGCTTGGATTCAACAGAGTTCAAATGGATTCAAATGTCTACTGATCTCATATGTGGCTTCAGTAATAAGATGTTGGCAGGTATCAAGTTTTTTAGGCCAAGGACACAAAATTATTTACACACATGGACAAAATTGTTGGTACCCTTCTTATAAAGAAAGAAAACCCACAATAGTCTGAAATAATTTGAAACTGACAAAAGTAATAAGTAAAAAATACTGAATATTAACTGATGAAAATGCCCTGGTAGATGCTTTTATGTGTAGCTTAAAGATATTTTTGTATTCATGATCCATTTTACTTAACCTAGCCCTTGAGATGAACTGCTGACATGTTAGTTATCCATCCAGGAAGGAGCTCATAGAAAGTGTTTGGGACAGAACCTTTCCAAGCATATCCAGCAAGTGACGGGACAGTCATCAGTCAATCACCGTTATTACAGACCAATCAGGTAATGTAATGCCGCTTTGTAAAATAAAATCTCACCAAAACATGTCAAAAATATCTTCCCTAAGAGCAGTTTTTAGTGTTCACATTTGTGTTTCATTTATCAAAGAAAGTCTGGGTGGTTTAATATGAATACATGGTAGCACTTTAGATTACAGCCCGCGTCTTACAGTGTAGTTTCCCGTCTCTTACAGTGTAGTTTCCTCAACTGTTGGGGTAACTCTCACACATGTACCATGACATTTTGCGGTATTTATGGGGTAGTTACACTCGTGTCTTACAGTGTAAGTCCTGGAGTCTTACAGTGTAGTTTCCCGTGTCTTACCATGAACTTATCAGGACTGTGTAATTTTCCTGGACATACGCTTTTGCTGTGCATACCTTAATGTGCCACTTCCTGTTAAAAATCAGCATGGATACAGATAATGTAGACCAGTGATGAACTACAATGCTGTAATGTATTGATGAATATGTGTTTCACAAAATACTGACAAGACATGCAGACGTATAAAAATATCTTTATTTTTTTTAAACACACAGACACCTCCAAATAGTAATTCACCTTTTAATTAACCTGGCCATTAAGATCACTTGTCTTTGCTTACTGTCTAACAATCCAATACTTTCCTGCCCAGCATAACCTGTAACTACTGGTCAACATCTGGAACCGGGCTGTATTATAAAGTGAAAACTTGTTGGCTTTACTTACTGTGTAACTACCCTCTACTGTAACTACTGGTCAACATCTGGAACTGGGCTGGATTATAAAGTGCTCACTTGTTGGCTTTACTTACTGTGTAACTACCCTCTACTTTACCTGTAACTACTGGTCAACATCTGGAACCGGGCTGGATTATAAAGTGCTCACTTGTTGGCTTTACTTACTGTGTAACTACCCTCTACTTTACCTGTAACTACTGATCAACATCTGGAACCGGGCTGGATTATAAAGTGCTCACTTGTTGGCTTTACTTACTGTGTAACTACCCACTACTTTACCTGTAACTACTGGTCAACATCTGGAACCGGGCTGGATTATAAAGTGCTCACTTGTTGGCTTTACTTACTGTGTAACTACCCTCTACTTTACCTGTAACTACTGGTCAACATCTGGAACCGGGCTGTATTATAAAGTGCTCACTTGTTGGCTTTACTTACTGTGTAACTACCCTCTACTTTACCTGTAACTACTGGTCAACATCTGGAACCGGGCTGGATTATAAAGTGAACACTTGTTGGCTTTACTAACTGTGTAACTACCCTCTACTTTACCTGTAACTACTGGTCAACATCTGGAACCGGGCTGGATTATAAAGTGAACACTTGTTGGCTTTACTTACTGTGTAACTACCCTCTACTTTACCTGTAACTACTGGTCAACATCTGGAACTGGGCTGTATTATAAAGTGAACACTTGTTGGCTTTACTTACTGTGTAACTACCCTCTACTTTACCTGTAACTACTGATCAACATCTGGAACTGGGCTTGATTATAAAGTGAACACTTGTTGGCTTTACTTACTGTATAGCTACCCACTACTTTACCTGTAAGTACCCAGACCTTTCCTACGGTCATGGTAATGTAATGGTGGTTAAATAGATTAAAATGAAAATATATACATATAAAAAAACTCTGAATTGGTCCTTTAAAATCAAGTGGTGAGCAGCAAGTTAAAACCAAGGAGACGACAATAAGATTGCTGTTAAAACCAGATTTTTTTAAATTAAAAACTGTTTTTTAAAACACAAGCAGGTGGGTTTAAAATGGAGCAGGCAACTGTCCTCTACAGGATGCAAAGTCTATTAAAAAGGATTAAAACGCCAGCCAGCAGTTAGGGTCCTTCCTCTTCCCTTGCTCCTCCAGTGACAGACAGGACCTCAGCCAAGGACACCTGTAAGAAGAAACAGTGGCAGTGGGGGTGCACAACGAAATACAAGCCGAGTGACCTCTTCCTCGTAAGCTAGAGTGCTACAACAGCGAAGAATACTTACGCGGCAGGCAGAGCTCCTCACTCTGCTTTGCTGTTGTAAGGACGCGTCGTAACACTCTGGACTTTCCTTCTCTGCTGGATTCTGCTCAAAAGCTGTCTGCTCCGCTGTGCTCGGCTGCTCCTCGTGTTGCGTCCTCTCAGTGCCACCCCGTTTGTGCTCCTTCCGGCGTTCTCCCACTTCCAGGTGTGCCACAGGTTAAATTTTCCCCTCTCTACTCTGATTGGCCACAGACCAGTTCCATTCTCCAGCCCCACTGAGAGTCTCTTGGGGTAATAAAGTGCTCTACAGGTGCAGGCTATCAAGATTAAGAGTGTCCCGGCAGGAAGTAAAAAAAAAATACTAAAAACATGCTATAAATAAACTAAAAACAATTAAAACAATCACACAAAATATAAAAACACAAAATAAAACCAATACATCTGCCGTGCGACAGTAAGACACGGGAAACTCCCATAGATACTGCAAAATATCATGGTACATGTGTGAGAGTTACCCAACAGTTGAGAAAACTACACTGTAAGAGACGGGAAACTACACTGTAAGACGCGGGCTGTAATCTAAAGTGCTACCGAATACATACATATATGTATGTATGTATGTATAGATAGATAGATAGATAGATAGATAGATAGATAGATAGATAGAGAGATAGAGAGAGAGAGAGATTTTTCTGCAATTGGTAGTGACCTGGTCCCTGGTGAGGGGAAGGGTAGCCTGTTTGCAGAGGATCCAATCTGTTTTTTTTCTCCTTCGTCAGGAGCTGGGCCACCCCTACCACAAAAGTTAGGTTTGCCCCTGCTTGTTCAACTAAATGTTCATAGCTTGTTTTTTTCACACAGCTGCACAGCAGAAAAGGTTTTCTGATGGACCGATTGAAAGAATTTAGGCAGTGAGTCATATTTAACTGAAGTAAGACAGAATGTTACTTATTTTTCTCTCCAGGTTCAGTCTCATCCTCAGAGGCTGACGCAGTAGCTGAGGGTCATGGCTGATCCCATGTGTAAACCTTAAACTGACTGCCATACTTACTCATCATTCACCCGCATACACACATAGCAGTGATCCACCGGGCGTTGTTTACAGTAGAAGGGAGCTCATGAAGTGATGAATGTCGCTGATGTTGCTCCACATTTGCAGTGATTTTGGCGGTGACTGTATGCTACCTCACTCATATGTGTTAGTGATTCTTCAAAAGTAGAACATAATCAACCTGATTCACTTCTTCACCTGTGGACCGACTGTAGCCTCATAGCTTCTTTTGTGGTGAAGTCCTGGCAAATAAAAATGAAACCAGCCCATTTACAGCAACACAAGTGCACCAAACACTTGATAAGTGTCTGTAAAAGACAATAACCTGAAGCACAAGTCATTGTCTTACACACACTTACCAATTTATTGACAGGCTTATCTCAGTTCTTCCAGGTTGGAAATATATTGTTATACGTTTCCACATACCCCCTGCAGTGTGCTTAAACCAAAGAGAAGGGGGTCAGACTGAAGTATGATGACAAGAATGGAAATGATTGGCCAATTTATGGGAATGTGAGTGAGTATGTATTCTGAGTATGTATTGATTGTTGTGATCACAAAATTGCGCTTTCCTGGAGGGACTGAGTGATAATTATAACAATAATCATCATCATAGATTATTGCTATACTTACATTTAAAAATATAGATATAAACTTCACAACTGTGATGTTCCTGAATAATGTTAAAATACCTTCC